>CM069910.1:75000-713316 GCA_036172215.1 Camellia granthamiana | reverse complement strand
ATTTAGCTTATCAATCAATGAGGTAGATGTTATGTATATATATAATCAGCAATGTTAGGGTATCATGAAAAATCTTTCATGAAAATAATCATGAAAATTTTGTGACCCTTGGATTGCACTTAGAATAAAGCATCACACACTAATCAAAGTAATCTAAGAATTATAAATTTTTTCATGAATTATGATTATTTTCATGAAAAAATTTTTATGATCCCTAACTTTTTTCCATATATAATATATTTATGATACAATTTAAAAAATAATATACACAAGGTAAGATTATTATAATCAAAATAATATATACAAGGTAAGATTTTTATAATCAAAATAATTTCTATTTTAATTTCCATATTTAACAAAACCGAGGTCAATTAAGTGTCGGTTTCACCATAACACAACAGTCAATATAAAAAACTAAACTACTTCGCAAATGCTGCTATATATACAAAGACTTACAGATGAAGTATATGAGTTCTTCAGGATAAGCTCTCTTTAGCAGCAACAAACATAACTTTCGGAGATGGAACTAACAAGTGTTGGAAGAAACATTCAACAGTCACCATACCACCATCGTGGTTCAAGCTTCAAAAAGCAGTCATTCAGATTCAATACAAGAGGAGGATGATGAACTTGCGTTGCAGTGGGCTGTGATCGAGAGACTACCCACCTACAAACGGTTGAAAACATCTTTGTTTGACAGTAATCATCATGCCAATGGAAGAAGCAGCACAGAATTTGAAGGGAAGAGAGTGATTGACGTTACCAAGCTTGGAGCGCTTGAACAGCACCTCTTCATTGAGAAGCTTATAAAGCACCTTGAGAATGATAATCTTCGATTATTGCAGAAACTGAGAGAGAGAATAGACAGGTAATCCCACTCTCTAATTTTAATTTAAAAAAAAAAAAGAAAAGAAAAAGAAAGTACGGTGTGATTAACAGCTAACCAATTTCTGCAAAGACTAAAACTTTATTCAATTCATGTGAATATATTTATATCTCCAGAAACAGCAATCTGTTGCAAGAAGCAACCACAATTTAATAATCAGAACAGTTGGCTTCATCTCTGGTCCGTGCAACAAAGATGTTCATGCATATAAAATGATCTGCTTAAGCCAACATTTTTCCTTAGCTTTAGATGAATAATTTTGCATGTATCCCTTGTAGGACCCAACCCTATATACAAACCTTAATTTAGAATCATATCGCTCTTTCATTTTATTAAATTATTTATTAATACATTATTTTAACCATATATATACAAATAGGAAAACATGACTGCCTGTAAGGTATTATGAATCATCTAGCTGGACTAACTATGGTATTTCTTACAGAGTTGGTGTAAAATTACCTACTGTTGAGGTGAGATACAAAAACCTGTCTGTGGAAGCAGAATGCAAGGTGGTGCAAGGGAAGCCACTCCCAACGCTCTGGAACTGTATTGCAAGCATGCTATCTGTAAGTAACCCTCCCCCCAAAAATAAAAATAAAAATAAAAAATCCAATATTAGCAGTCAAAGCATGGCATGGGTCCTGAAGAAGCACCGAAGCATGTGTATCTGTATCAGAACTAACCCACAAATCTTCTCCAATATGCTTATTGAAGATAACCCTTCAACAGGTTTTCACGACGGTTATCCAGTGCAAGTCTCAAAAAGCCAAGATAAGCATTGTGAAGGATGTCAGTGGCATTATCAAACCGTCAAGGTAATACAAATACATGGCTGCTTATATATAGGTAGCATTAGACAGTACATGGAAGAATACTGTGGAAAAATGATTTCACAACTCCAGACAGAGGAATGAATCCCATCTTATGTCAGCATCAATTTAGGCTCAGTAGCAAAGAATATCATAACACATAGTGATGGCCTGACAAAATACCAATATTACAATTTTTGGAAACAGTCATTAGAGTGATGAACTAGCAAATTCCTTCATTAATAGCTAGTTTTGACATAGCTTTGGGAACATTTTGTTTGTATAACACAGTGAAACTATCCCTCTTCCCTTCCCTTCCCTGCGTCTGTGTGTGTGTGAAAAAATGACACACAAAAACAAAAACAAAAACAAAAAGAAGAAGAGAAAATGACAGTTCTTTAATATAATTAGAATTTTTGTGTAGCCGGGGAAGACAGAAAAGTTAGGCTGTCTTATGGATCCAATTCAGCCAAGTTGTGTAATATTAAAAGGATGATGAGCATAAAATTGTTAAAAAAAATAGTATCAACAGGAGAAGATTTCATATTTATGTGAGAAGAGAAAGTCCACCATTCATGTTCATGGACGATTTTGTTGGATGCAGGCTCACTCTTCTTCTTGGGCCTCCAGGTTGTGGGAAAACCACCTTATTATTGGCTCTAGCAGGAAAACTAAACCAGTCTGTCAAGGTTAGTTTTCCCAGCATCTCACATCACATCACATGATTTTAAAAGGAAAAAAAAAAAAAAAAAAAAAAAAAAAAAAAAAAAAAAAACCTTTTTAAATTTTATGGGCTCTATAGGCAGACACCAAACAATTGCATTCATATGACACCACTACTGTGCTAATGCATAGATATAAATGGTGGCAATTTCTGCCAACCAATCTAATTATGAAGAGAGTTAGTAATATGAAACGACAAAGAAACATTATTATTGAAAATCATATCATTACAATCTTTTCAACATATTCAAATTAAGAAGGATTCTATAGACAGAAATCTCAATCATGAATTTGAACCAGCCAATCATTACAATGTTTGTAATGTATCTCAATCCTTTTAATTTCTTCAGGTTGCGGGGGAAGTCTCTTACAATGGCTACAGGCTCGATGAGTTTGTACCTCAGAAAACATCAGCTTACATAAGCCAATATGACCTGCACATACCTGAGATGACTGTGAGGGAAACGATAGATTTTTCTGCACGCTGTCAAGGTGTTGGAAGTAGAGCAGGTAGTGTTACTTCACTCTTTCATAATTTATATATCCCATATTGGTGTAAACTTGCCTTCATAATGACACAAGTTGATTTAACTTACATATCTGGAAATGAAGAAATTATGAAGGAAGTTAGCAAAAGGGAGAAAGAAGCAGGAATTGTCCCTGACATAGACATTGACACCTTCATGAAGGTAACCATAACTATAAATTGGTTATTTTACTTCAAAAGATCTATTGAAAATCCTAAAGAGAATGGTATTTAACAGGCGACTTCAATTGAGGGGCAAAAAAGAACTCTTCAGACAGATTATATTCTGAAGGTAAATTCTTTTCAATCAGAGCAGGGTCAATGTGGGTTGTAAAGCAGTTCAACTAGAATATTTTTACTTATTCTGACAATAAACTGCCACATTACGGCCCATCAGATCCTTGGACTGGATATTTGTGCTGACATAATGGTCGGTGATGCAATGAAAAGAGGAATCTCAGGTGGCCAGAAGAAAAGACTGACAACTGGTAACACGTGTATTAATCTTAAAATTCTAATTCAAAGAGGAAAGAATATATTGGTCATGCAGATAATTTCTACTCAACCAAACTTTGCTTGGTTGATTTTTCTGGCAGGAGAGATGATTGTAGGTCCTACAAAAGCTCTATTTATGGATGAAATATCAACTGGATTAGACAGTTCCACAACGTTTCAGATAGTGACCTATCTTCAGCAATTGGTGCACATCACAGATGCAACAGCATTGGTTGCACTTCTTCAACCAGCACCTGAAACCTTCGAACTATTCGATGATCTTATATTAATGGCAGAAGGGAAGATTCTGTACCATGGTCCTCGCAGTCATGCACTTCAATATTTTGAGGATTGTGGTTTCAAGTGCCCAGAAAGAAAGGGTGCAGCAGACTTCCTCCAGGAGGTGCGCAAAACACTTTGATACCCCCCCTTCTTGCAATTTCCCCAGTAGCCACAAACAAGCATATTTTTGAACATTTTCAGGTAATTTCAAAAAAGGATCAAGCACAGTTCTGGTGCAGAACTGACCTTCCCTACAGTTACATTTCGGTAGACCAATTTTGCGAGATCTTCAAAACAAGTTCTCTAGGAAAAGAGGTAGATGAGGAACTTTCCAAGCCATATGATAGATCCCAATGCCATAAAAATGCCCTATCATTTAGCATTTACTCCTTGAGCAAATGGGACCTATTCAAGGCCTGCATGGCTAGGGAGTTGCTTCTCATGAAACGAAACTCCTTTGTTTATGTATTCAAAACAACACAGGTAATATTTCTTGATCCCTTGACTGTTTTGTAACATTTGCTACCATTTAACTTCAATCACTTAACAGTCATGCTTGAATACCTAATTGCACAGCTTATCATCATTGCATTCATGACAATGACAATCTTCATACGTACTCGGATGACCGTGGACTTGCGGCATGCAGACTACTATCTGGGTGCTTTGTTCTATACACTTATCCGACTTATGACCAATGGAGTTGCAGAGCTTTCCTTAACTGTTTCTAGACTTCCGGTGTTCTACAAACAACAATCATTTTACTTGTATCCAGCATGGGCTTATTCTATCCCAGCTTCTATCATAAAGATTCCATTTTCATTAGTTGAGTCAATTGTCTGGACGTCAATTACTTACTATGTCATTGGATATTCCCCTGAAGTAGAAAGGTGAGCAACATTTAATATGCTAATTGAATTAAAAACGCCAGATATACTGCTTTTCTCCCTAATTTTCTGTGTCACACCTCGTATTTTCTATGAATGTCAGGTTCTTCTGCCAGTTCCTTCTGCTGTTTGCTCTGCATCTAGCATCAACGTCTTTGTGTCGATTTATTGCCTCAGTTTTCCGAACTATGGTTGCTGCAACAACTTTTGGTACTCTGATCCTAGTGCTAATGTTCTTGTTTGGAGGCTTTCTTCTTCCAAGATGTAAGTCATATAAAGATATGATGCTTTATTAAAAACAACTAAATTACATATAAAAGGTGATTTTAAAAAAAAAATTCCAATGCAGCATCTTTACCGCCTTGGTTGAGGTGGGGGTTCTGGGTTTCTCCAATGACATATGGAGAAATTGGGGTTTCATTAAATGAATTCCTTGCTCCGCGTTGGCAAAAGGTAAACTCTACATGGCATAATTTAATTGTGCTTTCATAAGGGATATGAATTTGCTAAAGCTATCAGTTCATTCTCACCTGCAGGTTTCAACCGGAAACACCACTATAGGGCAGAGTGTTCTATCTAGTCATGGCCTAAACTTTGGTGGTTACTTCTATTGGATATCAGTAGGGGCATTGATTGGGTTCATGATACTTTTTGACCTCGCATTCATCCTGGCCTTGACCTATTTGAAACGTAAGTCTATTTCATCAATAAGTAAACAAAGGGTTGAATAAAGATATTGATAAATTTACATATACAGCTCCAGGAATGTCTAAAGCTATTATTTCTAAAGAGAAGTTAACACAACAAGGAAGAGAAGATCATAAAGATACAGAACATCAGGAAGGTGATTCCACTCCAGCTGTTTCTCCTAAAGCCATTGCCAAGAAACAAAAAGCTGGTCAGATAAGTACCATTACTGGTGGTTTCTCATCTGAAAAAAATAAAAATAAGAATGCAAGACTATCAGCTTTCGAAATTGGTAAACACTAAATTTTTAACTTATTGTTTGATGCAAGAGTATGTGCTGATTTAACAGGGAAAGTAGTCCTACCATTTGAGCCAATAACAATGACATTTAAGGATGTGCAATATTTTGTTGACACCCCTCCGGTAATCATGTCCAACCATAAATTGATATATTATATACACAAGTTTTTGTATGTTAAAGATAATACACAATACCATTCCCTCTCCACAGGAAATGAAAAAACATGGTTTCAATGAGGAGAAACTTCAGCTGCTTCAAGATATGACAGGCGCATTTAGGCCTCGAATCCTTACAGCATTGATGGGTGTCAGTGGGGCTGGTAAAACAACTTTAATGGATGTTCTTTCTGGAAGGAAAACTGGAGGCACTATTGAAGGTGATATAAGAATTGGAGGGTATCTCAAAGTCCAGAAGACATTTGCTAGAATATCAGGTTACTGTGAGCAGCATGATATACACTCTCCACAGATTACTGTGGAAGAATCAGTAATATACTCGGCTTGGTTGCGGTTACCACCACAGATTGATCCAGAAACCAAAGCTGTATGTCATCATTTATTTTAAATATTGACAAATTCTGGGTAGTGTTCAAAACAATGTATCAAATACTTCAAACTCTAGTGAGCTTACCCCAATTAATTAGGCTGCTCCATCAAACCCCTATTCTTCATTTGGCCTAGCCAAATTCAAATTTCATTGCTCTATATGAAAGAATCCCATAAAAATTCCTAGGTTAAGATTTCACATCCACCCCAATAGAGTTTGACCAGTCACCAGTCAACTCTTCTGCCTAATCTATAGGGTTTGACTTACATAATATGACACCCCTAACTAGGGTAACCTTGTCTTGGAAAGAAAATGTTTACATACAAGAACTTCAAGCCATAATTAGGAATAAAAGATCAATCTTTTTCATAGGGAAACTAGGCAGAAAGATAAAGAATAATGAAGTAATAACCTTTGAATCTCCATTACTCATTCCTCAAAAAATCAGGAAGTGTAACCCACAATTCCTAGTGTCTTATACTATACAGAACATAGGACATGTAAACACGGCAGCTTTTAGACATTTGAAGTTTTAGTCTGCCAAAAATTGCATGAGAGAAGTTATAATAATGTCCACTGTTTCTAATGTTTCATCTAAATTATGGAAAACAAAATTTGGGATTAGGTTGTGGCTTTGCTGTAGGATAAGGGCTATCCTTTCAATTTCACCACAAGGAAAAAAAAAATTCACTGATTGAGCCTCTACATATATTTCATGCAGAAATTTGTAGAAGAAGTGATTGAGATAATTGAGCTTGATGGTATCAGAGACTCTTTAGTTGGAATTCCTGGGCATAGTGGTCTTTCAACAGAGCAGCGTAAGAGGTTAACAATAGCAGTAGAACTTGTTTCCAATCCCTCTATAATATTCATGGATGAGCCTACATCAGGTTTAGATGCCAGATCAGCAGCAATAGTCATGCGCGCAGTGAAGAATGTAGTTGCTACAGGAAGGACAACAGTTTGCACTATTCACCAACCAAGCATTGATATTTTTGAGGCATTTGATGAGGTAAGTTGTAGCATTTATCAAGCAAATCACAAGACCCAGTAATTTATCAGCAAAAAAAAAAAAAGCACAAGACCCGGTAGCTTCAGAAATTGCAGTTTTATGATTAACTTAGTGCAGTTGACAACCATTTCTCTCTCATAAGCCACACAGTTTTTCTTGCTAGTTGGGCTGATTACAGCACAGGACATCATGCATCTGAGTACCTATATAATTGATGTCTGCTGTCCAGGAGAATTTGGTTATGCTACTACATATGCTATACACGTGGAACTAGCCAAACCAACTTTAAATAGAAAAAACTTTATCCCAGATTATTGGAATTCCATTAGCTGAGGCTCATGGTGCACATCTTCTACTGGTTCCATAAAACTATTCCATCAATCTGCAGCCTAAACCTTTGTTTAATCACAATTTATAAGCTATTCACACCCTCCCTCACGTGCAATCCCGTCTTGCACGTGGAGAGCATCCACACATAGAGAAGAAAGAATGCAAACAGAAAGACTTGAACACAAGACTTCCCCGACCTGAGCTCTAATACCATGTTAAATCACCAATTATCCCAAAATCTTAAACGGCTAGGAAACAGGCCCAACTATGTATATCAAGCAATTTGGCACTCACTACATTGACCCATATTCTAATCTTTCTTCTTTGTCCTGATAGAACATTCAAATTGAACCTTCTTACCACTGATATCAGAGTTCCAAGTTAAACATGACCAAACTAAGTCAAGTTCCTTTCATTTTGTCACCTGTTAGTACTATTTGTATTTAAACCTATGAGTTCATCTCATGACTCCATCTTTTCAAGTCTTACCATTCATTCACCTTTAACATCCTCCACCTAGTTGCCTATATTATGTAATATGTACCACAAAGGACAACTGATTTTGTAGCTATTATACAGTCCATTCAACTTGAGCATGTGACAATAGTAAGAAGCAACTCTTCATTCCATCCAACCTACTGAATTTTCAAGGCAATATTTTCCTTCAACTTTTCCTTCTTAATGAATAAGTGAGCCATAATAAAATAAATGAAACAAATCTTAGTCATCAACAAGTGTTTCCTCATCTGCTGCTACTTTCACTAAAATTATGACAGCATAATGCATGTAGTCTTTGTCTGACTTTTCTCCATTCTAGAGCATCTCTCCATATTCTTATGGAGAATTTACTCCAATTTCATGCACATGCAATTAGGACACTCAATCAGTTTATTGAACCTTTTTAATGGAACTGTTATTTCTGTATCCTTTTGCTCATTTTCAAATTTATACTGCAGTACAGAAAGTTACCATTTATGAGCTCTAGTTGACTAAAATTATCAGTTGTGTCGTTACACAGAAGATACAAGATATGAATCTTTATCTAAACATATATCCAATTTCTGCAGTTGATTCTAATGAAAAGGGGAGGACAAATTATTTATTCAGGAATGCTGGGTCAACATTCAAGTAAACTTATTGAATATTTCGAGGTATGTGCTTAAACATTTGGTATGAATGACATTCTGTCAAACATATCTATGAGTAATACTTACATAACATAGGGATCTAATCCATTCATAATATCAAAACAAACATCATAATGAAATATGTATTATGTATTATCCAACAGGAAATTATATATCGCTCATGGTTTGCATGGTAAAGCAAGTAACTTCTATACAAATATTTCTATATAAATGTGACGAATGATATTCACCAGTCTTCGGTTCTACACAAAAGAAATTAGTCTAACTGAAGAAAAGGAATGAGGGAAATCAATGTGTTCCTGTAATGCCCCAAGACCTGCTGGCCCAAATAACGTGTGGGTCTACCAACATGACCCAAAAGATAAAGCCCAAGTTGCTTAGTAGCAAGCTAGTGGTGCCTTATATGCCCAAGATCACTCATGCAAACTTCCAATGTAGGATGGGGTCGTTACAAACTCTCCCGCTTATAAATCCTTGCATCCTCGCAAGGGTCCATAATCAATCAAGAATATCACGAAAATTTCAAGTTGAACCTAATAAAAAAAAAGACTTCAATTCTTTTTTGGAATCAACCATTTCCTTTCTTTTAGAAATTATGTTATGCTCAAGTACGCAAAAAGCAAATATGTCATGGCTATCCATCACATATAGGCTTTAAGGGCACTGGAACTTGTGTATTGAATCCCTCGAGAAGAACTAGACAAAATGCCCAGAGTTCCTCAGATTTGTTGTACCTAACTATGATTTTGCATGTTTAATGTAACTTAGTTTTTTTATTACCAAAAAAAAAAAAAAACTATTGGTCAACCTCCACCATGTATGAATCAATATCCATTAGCTATAAAAATCGTCATCCCCTTTGAGTCCTAGCATGGGAAGCCCACTTCCTTTTAATCGGGCACCTGATTTTTTCTTCAATCAAATGTAATTGAACTCAAATAGAAGCAGAACCGCATTAGCACCTCACAAGTACATTTTTCATTGTCCGTCTCTATCAATTTATTCTTTTTCTTTTTTACTTCTTCACCTGTTCCCCAACAAAGTTTGAAGTATCTGCAAAACAGAAAAGTTCATGCACCATATTCATCTGACATGTAACTTCTCCAACAGGGTATCAACGGTTTGCCAAAGATCAGAGAGAACTATAACCCAGCAACGTGGATGTTAGAAGTCACTTCTACATCAGTAGAAGCAGAACTTGGTTTAGATTTTGCTGCCATTTATAAAGAATCACCACAGTATCAGTGAGTAAGCTGAAACTTACACCTAAAGTTAAATATAGAGCAATGCTTTATGGCATTTGTTACAGTATGAACAACTCTCTATACAGGTTTAAGATGCTATCTGTGTTCAATTTTCCTTTTGGGGGGCCATACAACAGCATTTCAAGTCAAAGATTAAATTGTTTCTAATTTGTCAATGCATACTAATCAGAATACTTCTAGTTCTGTACTATAAAATTTTCATGTTGTTCTTTTGGCCTTAGGGACACCATTGAGTTGGTTAAACAGTTGAGTCAGCCACTACCAGGTTCAGAAAGCTTGCACTTCCCGACTCGTTTTCCACAGAATAGCTGGGAACAGTTTATGGCATGCCTTTGGAAACAACACTTGTCCTATTGGAGAAGTCCTGAATACAACTTCGTGCGTTTCATATTTATGATAGTTGCAGCTGCGTT
This sequence comes from Camellia granthamiana, assembly GCA_036172215.1. NCBI lineage: Eukaryota > Viridiplantae > Streptophyta > Magnoliopsida > Ericales > Theaceae > Camellia > Camellia granthamiana. Next base: position 703,003 of record CM069910.1, on the reverse strand, counting down.
GTTTGGGGCAGTCTTCTGGCAGAGAGGGCAAAAAATGTAAGTCCTTTCTTTGGTCTCTCTGGATTCAATATCAGCGTGATAAATAAGACTCATTAGCAAATCAGGATATTAATCTACATACCAATTTTTATCCACCTACGGAAAGCTCTAAGATGTTGAGAGATGCTAATTTGATACTACTAATGGCTCAACTTTATTGTTTATGGTTTGACCACTGCTGTATCTATATCAGCATGAGGGAGACAATCACAGACTAGATGGAGAAAGAAAAAAAAAAAATAGTTCTCTCTTGTTTTATTCAGTCTACGGCTTTTTTTTCTTCTAGGCAAATATTAGAATATATAATGCAGTGGTCTTTTCATTCACTTCTATACTAACAAAAAAAAAAAAAAAAAAAATGGAAGAAGAAGAAGATAAACGGGACAAGTTTCATCACATTGAAATACGAGTGCCATTTCTACTCGCATACCTAATGTGGAAGACTTGAGTACTTCGGTCCAATTTAGCACAAATTTCATCACATTGAAATACTAGTGCCATTTCTACTCGCATACCTAATGTGGAAGACTTGAGTACTTCAGTCCAATTTAGCCCAAACCATAACACCCATGTCTGCTAATAGAAGGGTTTCCAACATCTACTCGCAGTATATTATTTTCTAAATAAAACAATTTAGTATGTGCTTCACATGAGTTTTCAATTTTCTCCCTCTCTCTCTCTCTCTCTCTCTCTCTCTCCTGAAGAGGGAGCTTGGAATAATAAATCCCTATCTTATAACACATTTTTATCTGAAGAAATGATGAGCAGGATTTGTTCAGCATACTTGGATCAATGTTTATTGCTGTCTTATTCTTGGGCATAAACAACTGTTCAACAGTCCTACCACATGTGGCAACTGAGCGCAATGTCTTGTACCGGGAAGAATTTGCCGGGATGTACTCCTCATGGGCATATTCATTTGCACAGGTCCAATATTATTAGTCTTGCAGAAATAATACTTATGTAGTGTGTGTGTGTGCGCGTGTGCGCGCGCGGGCACGCATGTCTTGACACAATAGTGCTATTTTTATTTTTTTTGTAAATTGCAGGTGACCATTGAAGTACCTTATATCCTACTGCAAGCAATATTGTACGTGGCCATTACATATCCACTAATAGGATATCACTGGTCAACTTTCAAGGTTTTCTGGTACTTCTATGCTACATTCTGCACCTTTCTATATTACGTATACCTTGGGATGCTAATAGTTTCATTAAGTTCAAATATCCAAGTAGCTTCCATATTGGCAAGTGCAGTCTACACCTTACTGAGTCTATTCTCAGGCTTCCTTATGCCGGGACCGGTAAAGTTCTTCCACCCTTTCTTCAAATTGCACAGTGAACCAGTTATTCTAGCTTAAATCTTTTAATTAAAATTTACAAATAATATTAAGAAAAAGAAAAAGAGCATAAATGTGTCTGCGTAGGTCCATTAGCAGATGCATAGCTCTTAGCCTCTTAGGCATTTTGTTTGAGAACTCATTGAGGAGGGTAGGTGGTTAAGAAGACCACAATCAGGGAACCAGGCAAAAACATATAAGAAGGCATTTAACTTGGTTCCCATAGACTAGACACTGAAATATAGAATTTGATCATCGTCTAAGAAGCACGGGCATGGACACTCAAAAAATTAAGATACCGACACGGAGGTATACGACAAATTTTTATATATATAATTTTATTTACTATGTATATGAATATAAATTTAGGATAGATAGATATGAGAGGCATCGATGTATATGTAAGCGCATTTTTATTTTTTAAACTTATTCCCTCTTTATTTCCAAATATTTTACTTCAAATTAGCTTTCTAATTTTACTTTCTTCTTTTTTGAAAAAAAAAACCTACAAAGGTTTCATGAGATGTGTCCAAACACAGGACACACATGTCCATAAATTGTCCCAATGTGTCCTACAAAAAAACAAAAAACAAAAAATAAAAAATTGACACTCCACTTGACGTGTCAGACATGTGGACACGCGTCACCCATCTTGGAGTGTCGATGCTTCTTAGATTCTTGTTTCTTTTCTCCTTGCATTGTTATTAAGGTTCTACTCAGGTGGATGAGAACACTGAGAAAAAAGGGGGAAAAAAAAAAAAAAGCGAGTCATTTCTAGAATGTGTAGTTTCATTTGCAATTGAGTATCGATAAGGTAGAACTTTCCCGCAAAAATGTAAAAGCATAAGGGCCAATTCATGCATCAGACCCAGATTATTAACTCTTGTTCACAAGAAACTTCAACTTTTGCTGAATAATTCCATCCAAGCCAGAACCAACTAGAGCTTAATAGTTACATAAAGAAGCCATGGAAGCAAAGACTCTTTCTAAATTTCCAAACTAACTATTTCTGCAAATTAAACAGAAAATTCAACTTTCGTTACTCTCTTAAAACTCATCCCACCTACTGATATATACTTTACATTGTAACTTGTCATTCAAAGTAAACCTGCACACATGTTAAAGACTTTGTTGTTTTTATATGCAGAAAATTCCTAAGTGGTGGATTTGGTTGTATTGGATTTGTCCTACATCTTGGTCTCTGAATGGCCTCCTAACTTCACAATATGGAGAGTTGGACAAAAAGATAGTGATATTTGGGGAGCTCAAGACTGTTAGTTCCTTCCTAAAAGAATTTTATGGTTTTCGATATGATCGATTAGGCCTTGTGGCAGTTGTTCTCCTTGCATTCCCGGTTGTTTTTGCATCACTATTTGCATATTGCATATCGAGATTGAATTTCCAAAGGAGGTAATAAGAGAAATACAGTTGTCCTTTTTCTTCACAAGCTCTGTAACTGTAAGTAGAATGATTTGCACAATGATAACCAAGTAATATCTTGATGCTCTGCCTAGAACATTATGTATTAAATTATCTTTGCATCAGCTCAAATGTGTCAATTATATTGGCTACATTCTAAGCTTGTTTCTCATCTGTCTTGTTGGGTGATGGAAATGATCCCCAAATTTTTGAGACCTCATCGATTATATATCTGTGATCATGTGATGATAACAAAACAAAAAGCGTAACCATAAGCATTTCATATTAATGGTGTTACATTGAGGAGATTCATTGGGCAAAACAAAATTGTGGCTTTAACATCACACGACACGACATATAATTGATAAATGAATTTGAGTGTCTATTACCAATTACATACAATAGCAATTTCACAGCATCAGACAAATTTTGAAAGGAAAATGGCATGAAGGGCCAATGCCATTTTACTTGAAGAAACAAATACATACATATATGTTTGTGTGTTGCACATGAATGAATGAGTGTGTGAATACTAATAGACACTTGACATACATACAGGATACAAGTTTCCATTCTGGTAACAAAGGTGGAGATATAATAAAAACCACGCCATCGCCGCCTCCGCCTCCGCCTCCGCCTGCAGCTGTGTGCGTGTACTCTCTCACTAGTGTATGTATGCAACGCAAGTTACACTTTGACTATTAAAAAATAAATAAAAGGAAAAAATAGCAATTATGTGGGGACAGGGTAAGTATATTTACAATTGGAGGTAAGTTATATATAAATGAAAAAATAAATTATAAATACATGAAATCTCAAAGATAAAAATTGATGATGGAATGGAATTAATGGTCTCCCAAGTTGTTGCAACAAGCATAGAATGGAGGAAATAATTTACTATGCGATACTACAAACAATTTACAATCCAAGTGTAAATTATTATACATTTAATCCTATATATATATAATTGAAAATTTAACTAAGCGACCTGGCTAATTAACTAATTAACGAATACAAATTGTTATACAAGTTGGTTATCAAGATAAATACGGCAATTGATAGAGAATTGTATTCTCCTCAAATTGATGACACTCCACAAATTACTCGCATAAATTGACTGCTAATCCATGAAAACAAGTTGTGTAGTGTGGCTTTTATAATGAAGATATATAAAATCGCTTGATCCTCACTGGAGATAAATTTCACTTTTCAGAATCCTTCTAAACCACTTATTTCCAAACCGAAAAAAAAAAAAATCCACCTTAACATGCTTTCCGTATCACTCGCATGAAACACCACGGTATCCTCTGCCTCTATCGAAGAGCGAGAAATAAATAGACTGTTTCTTTGCACTCCATGTAATAGGATTGGGTCAGAGGAAAATCAATCATTCGGATCTTAAGCCCAATCAACATCAGAGAACCAGAAAAGAACCAGGCTTGTAAAGGATGCCATGGGTGATAGTCCCCTTGAGACATCTTAGAATGCGCTTTGACAACCACGAAATAAACATCAATGGGACTAAATGCATATATTGACAAACACTTTTTGTAACAAAGACAATGAGATACTGCAAGGCCCCTTCAATGCAGCGAGATGCAATAAAGATATGCACTAGGATCAAAGAGAGGCGTTACCATCGAGTTTGCCTAGTCAAGAAGAGGGAATACTACAAAAGGCTTTTCCAAGGCTTGGAGGCCATCATGTTGTGTTTGTGTACAACATGTGTCATACTTGGCGTGACTGATTAAAAAAAAAATACCAGAAGGAAACAGTATAAACTTTTTAACCCCAGAAAATAATGCAGCAGCCCCAAATCCTCAAGGTCAAAAGCAGACTTGAGTTGGTCAAGAAAAGCTGAAATGCCACAAGTATCATTACCAGTAACAGTAATGTAACAATGCTATCATCCACGTGTAGAAGGGAGATAAATGGAGGACTTGTCCATGCGAACAAGGCTTCAAACCAAGGGACAGAATAAATGCACAACCATGAGATGGGTACATGGGGTAAACACTTCCAACTATTTTATGTAATTCAGTAAATAAATTTACATAGTGTTTCCTACTGAAATCTGGAGCCACGCAGATCACCAGTACTTGCTACATTTTATCTCATGAATATGATTTTAAAATAAACAAATTGCAGTCAATGTAATTATTCCTTAGATTGCTCCGTACTTCAAACGTTCCCATATGAAGGGCTGCAAAACACAAACAACTTTAGGCGGGCTTTTGAAAAGCAGAGCCGCACACACACAGACAGCAGCAATGGCCAACAGTGAAAGCATTGCTGGCCTGTAGATAGCCACCGATGTTCTGCAGCTTCCATATGCCATCTTCTGTTGACATGCCTTGCAATGTCGCTGAATTGGCTTCAATTCATTCTTCTCAGTATCCAAGCTAGCAACCTTTGCCGTCTTATACCCATCCGTCAGTTTTTGAGCGATGTTGTATTCTAAGAGTGCACCAGGGATATCAAGCACTACATGCCCATTTCCTGATTTCTTGTTGATTTTCTTCTGGACCAGATGAATATAGGAATAGTAGCTTCGCAAGCAGGCGTAATCGTTGGGCGTTAATCCTGTGCTGTCACAAGCACCCTTCCAGGCTTCAATTCCCACCTGAAATGTTGCAGTCTAAGTCAGCACAGAGAAGATTTTCTTCTTCGGAGAAGACGTAAAATGTAACATGAGACAAGAAGATATAAAATTTCAATTTTAAATATCATCCTGATTGAGCAGTAAAATATCTCCTGCTACAACCCATTAAGGGACAAAATTATTGGTTGGCAAAAATGCAGAGGGCCAAGCAGAAAGCAAAAGAAGTCTCAAATGTGTGTCAGGTGGTCAGTCTCAATTGTGAATTCTAAAACCTCATGGCACAAGTAAACAATCATAATATATGCTAGGCAAGGAGGCAATACCGATCCAGGATCATCAGTTAAAGCATCCAACACACTCTCAGAGCCATCACTACTGGCTGCTATGTGAAGAGGAGTCAAACCCCCAGGGCCGATGGCATCTGGTCTAAATAAGAAGTTGGAGCCCCTGTTAACATGCTGCTGCTGTTCAGAGCCCGGTTTATCCACAACTTCAGTTGGGATGTATCTCAAAAGAACTTCCACCATAGATCTGCAATTTCTCCGCACAGCTCTGTGAAGGAGGCCCATGTCCAGCAATGCAAGTTCAATGGAAGAATGCCCTCCTGCATCCACAGTACCATTAAACACAATGCCCAGAAGTTTCTTCACTACAGCACACCAGTCGTGCTCCATGGAGAACTCCATTAGCCACCTGAACCGTTTGAAAGGAAATAGATCCAAATTGGGGTCCATGCTACCCAATCTAAACTTCAATTGACTTCTGTGAAGAAGCCAACCCATTTCATGTATAAAGTCAAGTGCATTATTCCTGGCTTCTACCATTTCAGATTCTGCATGAATGTCATCAGCGATCTCAGCCACCTCTATTGCACTCTCAAGGGTACAGATCTCAGAGCAAACATCCTGCTCTGTGACTATAAATGGAAAGAAGCTGTTGCTGAAACTGTGGTCCTCAACCTGAATGGAACAAATAAAGAGTTCACAATTTATATAATAAGAAAAATTGAGAGACAGATAACATATACATATGTTTTATGTTTCCTGAATGAAGGCATAACCAAACCAAACCAAACCAAACCAAGCCTTAAGTCTCATCAAATGGGGTAGACTGTATGAATCCTTCTTCTGCACTCAACTCTATCCAAGGCCATTTCGTTAGTCAAATTAAGAAATTTATATCTCTATCTACTACACTAGTCCACGTCAATCTAGGTCTACCCCTTCCCCTAACACTATTATCTACCGTCACTATATCGCATCTCTTCACTACTGCCTCTGTTAGTCTTCATTGTATATGACTAAACCATCTCAATCTATTCTCTCTCAACTTATCTTCTATCGATACTACTCCTACCCATTCTTGAATATACTCATTCCTAACTCTGTTTTTTCTAATCTTGCCACGCATCCACTTTAGCATCCTCACCTCAACACTCATCTTATCTACATGTTGTTTCTTAGTTGCTCAACATTCCGTCCCATACAACATCGTTGATCTAATAGCCGTCCTATAGAACTTCCTTTTTAGTCTAATGGGTACTCATTTATCACACAGTATTCCAAACGCACTCCTCCACTTAAGCCACTCTGTCTTAAATCTGTGGACCACATCTGCTCCAATCTCCCCAGTCGTTGTGATAATCGATCCTAAATAATGAAAATGTTCACTCTTAGATAGTTCTTGGTTCTCAATCTTACTTCTCCTCTGCTTTCATTGTGACTGTTACTAAAATTACAATCCATATACTCTATCTTAGTTCTGCTTATCCTCAATCCTTTAGATTCAAATGTTTTTCTCCAAATCTCCAACTTAGTGTTAACTCCTTCTCTAGTCTCATCCACTGACACGATATCATCTGCAAAAAGCATACACCATGACACATCATCCTAAATATTGCGCGTCAACTCATCCAAAAAGCAAAAAGATAAGGACTTAAGGTTGATCATTGATGTAACCCTACAGTAATTGGAAATTCACTTGTCTCTCCAGTAAGTGATCTAATAATGGTCATCGCACCTCCATACAATATCCCTAATCACATCAATGTAGGCATACTAAAAAAAAAAATTGAGATGAGTTAAGACGACACATTTCCTTCACACACACACACACACACACACACACGGGAAAAGCCCCTAGCAAGTGCCAAGCGAATTCAAAAGCCCAATGGTGGAAGAGAACAACAAACCAATGTTAGCTGGGATGACCTTACCTCAATGAATCCTCTTCCAGAGACATTTGGTATAGAGCAAGAAAAGCTAAGGCACTGGATCTCATTACCATCAACAAATGTATCAACTCCCTCCATCATGTTGGAACAACTTTCCTGCACCAGATACTTCCCTTCTAGTGCACAGAGTAACCTGAAACAGAGAGTAGAAATAACTTTGTAAATGTGCAATGACCTAAAAAATTGCAGGAATATTGAAATAAAACCTGAAATTCAAAATGTTGCCTCAGTGTTGATGCTCATGTAACATTAATGAAGGGTACCTCGTAGTTGACCGGGACAGGTTGAAGCCTTTAACTAAGAACTGAGTTCTCTCAGAGAAAGAAACTGCAACTGGTTTGATGCTCAAGATCCTGGAATTTTTATGGCTTTTAAGAGGTAACAGTGTGTCCAAAACAACCTGGCCTGTAGCACAAATAAGAGAGACAAATTATCCTCCTATTAGAAATGTTATTGCCCATCCCCTTCCCCAGGGACGTGATAGAAAAAAGTAACAGCAGAAAAGAAATAAACCATAGAAAAGCAAAGAACAAACCATCATATATAAATGCTACACGTTGCTGCACCCTAGTATACATCCACCCTGTTCTCCAGAAAGAATCGTTTGATGCATCAAGAAGCCTAGCCAAACTGGAGCTCAGATCACAGTAAAGCTGTACACAGCAACAGTAACTTAAAGCATTAGAAGGGATTTTCCAGGGATGAGGATTAGCAGTATTCATTCATAGTAATGACAGATAGGCTTACCTCCTCCCATGTGGATTTCCCTAATCGAAGATAGATAGTTAATATGATACAGCCAGGTCTTATGTAGCTTTCAATTTCAGTAGGACTGTGAGATAACCAGTCAAGTATCTGAAAATTTGAAACAATTAACAAAATAAAAATATGTTGAAGTAACATTAAACAACTATATTCAAGTAACTTCACAGAACAGAGATACCTGTTTCCGCAGGACAAGAGGGAAATCACTTGGATCTTTTCCAAAGAGTTTGAAAACAATTCGATCTGTGCGACTCTGAAAATTAATCAACAAAAATAACAGAGATAAGAAAATAAATCCTCGAGGCCAAAAACAATTTAAATAATCCTAATTTGTCTGATAGAGGAGTATGTTCCACCCCTTTTGAGTATTACTATATTCAAAAGTTGGCAAGAGTTTTTTAGTAGTACGAACCATCAACTGAAAATGTAAAAACATTAGGATTGAATAGAAATTTTTTTTTTTTGATAAATAATGAGTTTTATTGAAAAAGCATCAAGCTGATGCAAGACAAAGAGAAAGAAAGAAAGCACGCCTAACCAATTACATCATCCAAAAAATCTAAGAAAGAAAAAAGATCCAGCTCAACTTTACACTCCAACCAACTATACAAAGTAACTAAGAACCAACCCTCCAACCAAGCCACCAAATGCTAGCTGTCCTGGAAAATTCTCCTGTTCTTTCCAGCCAAACCAACCACATCAAACAAAAAGGCACCAAGGCCCACACCCGTCGCCGACTCCGGCCAACCCGAGCTCCCCTCCAACTCCACAACATATCCACCACCCCCTTTGGCTGCACCCACGAAATCCCAAAAAGAGAACAAGCCAAACCCCAAAGTTGGGAGGTAATAGAACAATAGAGGAATAAATGGTCAACTGACTCCGCAGCAACACAACACATGCAACAACGGTTGACTAACACATGCCATCGACGAACCAGATTATCAATGGTAAGATTACGACCTAAAGCAGCCGTCCATAAAAAGAAAACCACCTTAGAAGGCATACGAGGCACCCAAATACTCCTCCAAGGAAATGCACCACCCACTATCCCCACCAAACTGATCCGTTTCCCAATCCTGAACTTCACGTCGAAGCTGAATATCCCAAACCACCACCACTCCACCCCCAAAATAAGACTCAACCGTTGCCTCGTAATCCTTTGCAATGCCAAAGATCAAAGGGAAGCGCACCTCTAACACCATCTCCCCACACCACCTATCCTTCCAGAATCGAACCGTTTCCCTAGTCCCCACAGAAAAATGCACCCCCTCCCAAAGCTCCCCTTTCCCCAAGCAAATACTTTTCCACAAGCCCCTCCCATGAGACCCCATCACCTCCTCCGACCTCCAATCCCCCGCAACCACCCCAAACTTAGAAGTCACCACCCAACGCCATAAGCAATCCCACTCTCCAGCAAACCGCCACAACCACTTCCCTAACAACGCTCGATTAAACTGCACCAAACTCCGCACCCCCAAACCCCCCACCTCCTTGGGTTGGCAAATCCGCCCCCAATCAACCAAGTGATATCTAAAATCTTCTCCCCCACCTCCCCACAGAAAGTCCTTTTGAAGTTTCTGTAGACGCGCAACCACAAATGCAGGAATAACATGCAAAGACATAAAGTAGGTCGGAATACTGCTTAACACACTCTTAATCAATGTCAACCTTCCCCCTTTCGATAAGTATTGCCATTTCCATCCGGCCAAACGATGTTGAACCCGTTCCACCACTCTATCCCAAACCCCTGTCGCCTTAAAGGTAGCACCCAACGGAAATCCCAAGTAAGTCACTGGTAAAGTTGCTACCTTACAGCCTAAAACCGCTGCTACCACAGGCAAACGCTCAACTTCCCCCACCGGGATCAACTCCAACTTGCTTAAATTAATCCATAAGCCCGAAATTGCCTCAAAACAAAGTAGAACACAACGAAGGAACCCCACTTGCTCCACATCCGCATCACAAAAAACCAAAGCATCATCATCATACAGCAAATGAGACACCCCAATCGCTGTCCCAGTCGAAGACCCCACACTAAAACCCTCCACCAAACCTTCAAGCACAGCCTTAGACAACAGACGACTCAAAGCTCCATAACTAGGATAAACAACAAGGGAGATAAGGGATCCCCCTGCCGAAGACCCCGAAAAATCACAAAGAAACCAACCGGTGAGCCATTCACCAAAACCAACATCCGCACCGTGGATACACAAAACTTTATCCACCAACACCATGTGGCCCCAAAACCCATCCAACACGTAAGATAAAATATGAAATCCTAATTAATATTATCATAAGCCTTCTCAATGTCCAACTTACAGACCAGACCAGGTCGCCCTTCCCGGAGTCGATAATCAACACACTCATTAGCGACCAAAACCGTATCCAAAATCTACCGCCCCCTTACAAAAGCATTCTGAGATTCAGACACCACGCGCTGCAACACACCCCGAAGTCTGTTTGCCAACACTGTCGCCACCAACTTATATACACTCCCCAGCAAACTAATAGGCCTAAAATCCCTCACATCGTCAGCCCCCCATTTCTTCGGAATCAAAGCTAGGAAGGTCGCATTAAAGCTCCTCTCGAACTTTCCTATGGTGAAAAAGGCCTCAAACACTGCCATCACATCCTCCTTGACCACCCCCCAACAATGCTGGAAGAAAGCCAAAGTGAAACCATCTGGACCCGGAGCCTTGTCACCACTCATCATCTTCAAAGCCCCACACAGCTCCTCCTCCGTGAAGGCCCACTCCAAACCCTCCCTATCCCCTTCAAGAAGAGTATCAAATAGCATCCCATCCAGCCCCGGCCTCCATGCCCCATCCTGTTCCCAGAAAAGCTGCTGATAAAAACCTACAATACCTTCCCGAATCGTGTCATCTGTAGACAAATCTCTCCCATCTACCCGCAGACGCACAATCTGATCAACCCTTCTGTGAGCATTTCCCATCCTGTGGAAAAACTTGGTATTCCGATCCCCATCTTTCAACCATAAACAACGAGATTTCTGTCGAAAACAAATCTCTTCCATATGAGCCAAACGAACATAATCTTGCCTGGCCGACTCCCTTCTAGCCATATCCACCCCTAGAAGCCCACCAAAAACTTCCTACGCATCTAAGGACTGCAGAATGTCCACCACTTTCGCTTTCAAAACTTCCACCCGGCCAAAAGTCTCCTTATTCCACAGTTTCAAATCTATTTTGAAAAGTTTTAGTTTCTGAGCCAACATACAACTAGGAGTGCCACTATCCATATACGTACTCCACCATTGACGGACCCTCTCTAAAAAGTCCTCCGAGTGCAACCACATATCGAACCGAAAAGGCGTCGGCCCACTAAATACCCCTCCACTGTCAAGCAAAATAGGCCAATGATCTGAGACTAGACGTGGTAAGCGACTTTGAATGACCTCCGAAAAGTGCTCCTCCCAACCACTAGTGACCAGAAATCTATCAATTCGGGACATCTGGTGGCCATTAGACCAAGTGAAACTCCCCTCCTGAAGAGGCAAATCAACCAAATTCAACTCATCAATAAATGCGGAGAACACCCACATGGACCCATTCGCCCTAGTATTCCCCATCTTCTTAACCGACCATCGAACCATATTCAAATCACCCCTCATACACCACGACTCAAATCATCGATGCGCAACATCCCCAACTCTCCCAAAAAAGAACCCCTCTCTAAATTTCGCACCGGCCCATACACCCCAGAAAATGCCCACCTGAAATTATCTGCCACACATCGAAAAAGACAAGACACCGAAAAACCTCCTATCTCCTTATCCTCCTTCACCACCACTTTATTATCCTAACATAGAAGAACCCCTTTTGCCGTACCCACAGCTGGTAAATATGTCCACTCCACAGACCGACCACCCCAGGTCTCTCTTACCACATCTCCACCCAACACCTCCATTTTCATTGCCTGCAAACATACCACATCCGCTCTCACGCTGCGAAGCAGGGACCTAACTGCTTGGTGTTTATCCTTCTCATTCAAGCCACGCACATTCCACGATAACACTTTTAACTTGATTTCAATAACAGAGGACCTCCTCGCTCTTTCCTGGGGCCCCGCCCACTCATCTCCCCTCCATGGTCATAGTTAACAAAACACTCCAACTTTCTGAGCTCCCGTAACCCTTTACGTTGCACCACTCTTGAAGAACCACCCTCCTGTGATGGAGCCCCTTGCCTCCATGAGGTTTCCACTGCTCTGAATAAACTCATAGCCTCAGTCTCATGGCCTTCAAAAGATACACCGAGCAAATGACTAACCTCGCTAATCCTACTAAGCACCCACTCCGAAACAGTGTCTGTCGAGGGAGCCTCCATCCCATTCAAATCAACCTGACACTCAACCTTACCTTGGGGCTGCTCGGAAGAGGCCTCACCATGGATGGCGGTAGTCAAAATGGCAAGAGCATGGACCACAAGAGACAACTCCCTCCCTAAATGCCCAGGATCAGATTCGTTCCTCCCAACCCAGTCTATCGCAGCATTTACTGCATTGTCAGTTACCCAGTGCTGCCCCAAATCCTCATTTATATCAAAAGACTGGCTAGACACTTTATCGTCCTCCGATACATCTCGCAATCCACCCAACTCCTCGTCGAGATCAGTGATAGACGTCAACAATGTAACGTTTTTCCCATTCCCTAAAGGTCTTAAAGTCGAAGACCGACCCGTCTGACTTGGATCCAAATCACGACGTAAATTATCAAAGCCCTGGGCCACTGGGGTAGTGAACCCAGAATGGCCTACAACTCCTTTCACAAAATGGGCCAACTCCTTCAACCCCAACCCCTAGGCCCTATCCTCAGATTGGCCCACCCCAATATTACCTTGCAACGGGTTGATATCCCCAGCCTTGGGCCCTTGAAAAGATGGACCACTAATTTTGTTAAATTTTCCCCTACCCCGGCCCAACTCAGGGCAAGCCCAAACTTGGGCCTTTGAGTATGGGGCCTACTGCCTAGATTTTGTTGGTCGCCAGGCCTTCTTAAGTCGGACACAACGCTGTGAAATCTGCGACTGCATCTTCTTCTTCCCCAAATCACGATGACCATCACGCAGAATAGATTGCACCAAATCCCGGCGTTCCGCTGCTCCGGCAGGCCGTAAGTCTCCACCATTGGTCCGTCCTCCGACCAAATAGGCAGCGAGTATCTCCAATCACCCCAACGAATGGTGATTTGCACCGGAGCACCCCTAGTTGTACCACGAACTTTGAGTCGAACACATCCTAGAGGTCACTCCATCGCTGTTGTTGCATCAACCTCCAGGACCCCCCTACAACGATCACCAATCGCGCGATAGACCTACTCGCCACGAAGATGTAGTGGACATCCAAGAACCTGCACCTAAAAACTCTGACTCAGCGATTGATGACTTCCCCTGGCACATAACGCCTCCGGCGACCACCAATCAAGACTCAAACATCGACCGTCAACCACCTATTTACCTCCCAGAATTCTAATGGCTTCTGACTTAGATGGAAAAGCAAACAACATGTACTATCCTCCGATGACCTTCACCTGCACGCCTCCACTAACCTTCCACAATCGGTTAACCCACGCCGAGAGGGCAGATAGCTCCATTCCCTTCTCCCCCCAATTCTTCCACTCTCCCCACCAGACACGAATCCAAAAAGGACACCCATTTGGCACCAGACCCTTGTCTCACCACCACATCCTCCCCCCCAACCCTAGGGATGACCACCGCGTTCCCAATCGGCCAGGAATTATGTTTTCCCCCTCTTAAATCCTGACCTTGTATGACCCATCCATTCCCCACCATAAATCCATCCAAAACCATAGTTGCGCCCTCCCAGCCATCCCTAAACAATGATTGTGGGAGGAACATCTGAGTACGACGATCACCCATATGAACTACAATCTGAACAGCTGCCCCCACCTCCTCTGGACAAAGCCAACACGCCACACTGCGCCGCCCCCCAAAGACACGACCCAAAAACACCCCAACGGTGTTCATCTTGGATGCCTTCCTCATTTGATCCGCTACCCATTTGATCTCTGCACCGAACAACTCAATCGCTCGCCAAACCCCTTGACCACGTTCGACAATATCTACTCGACGTCGGCCTATTGCATCTGTCAGCCCCTCCTCAAACTCAAAAGACTGATCACCCAAAAAAATCAATCTCTGACGAAGCTTGGCCGACTCCACCGAAAACATGAGAGACAGAAGGAATGGCTGAAAGCTTCTCAAATCCATGAGGATTATGGATAACAAATTATATTATTATTATTATTCAAATTCACTAATAGAATTTTATGCTTCACATAATAGAAAATACCAAGTAACACAAAATCTTAGTGTTACACTTGCTCCTTTTGCAGTACTTACTTTCCCCTAATTTGAACAGAAAATCATAACTATAGACTTCAAAAATATAAAGAATTTAAACAGTTTTTTTTTTTTTTTTTTTTTTTTTTTGGGGGGGGGGGGGGGGGGAGGGGAGGGGGAGATAAATAAATTAAGCCAAGTATTAACCAAAGACACCAAGAGGCCACCATCCTAGTACAGTAGATTTCTAGCACTCCACAAAAACTCAAACTAAAAACCCCTTGGCAAAACTGAGCTCTCATATTAAATCAATCAAAGAAAAGGATGACTCGAAGAACTTCTCTTTGAACCAGAAATGAAACGACAAATTAACAATAATTTTAACCTACGAATAGCCATCTCTACATCCTTCAGAGTCATGTGGTTCTTTTGGCCCCAAATGCAACGCATCAAGCGCATGGGTGCCAACATCCAGGCCTTCCACAATATATTAACATGACATCTCACATAAAAACAAATAACACCTCTAACGCCAACAAAATCAACAATTTTTATCAAATATCAGATCTCACCAAGACAACACCATGGCCATACAACTGCAAAAGTTTAAATATGAAACATTTAATTGATGATGGAGCAACATTCATGATATATGGATGGTTATATTCATCAATCCATGCTAGGAATAATTTCACAGTTTAATTTCAAATTTCAATTAGGAACCATGCACTTGAGACAAAAATATACCTGAGCCTCCCTGCTCGAACTAGATAGTGACCGGGTGAATGTGGAGCCTGTATTCCCACTTGTCTGAGGAGGGCCTGACTCTTGACTGTCATGATGTCCCCGTAGGCTGCAATCAAGAGACCCAATCCCCAGATTTACAGGAGCATGATAACTCTCCAGGTTTTCTGAACAATCCTCAGAACCATCGTAAACAGTATTCAAGTCTATGTCTTTCAATTTCATCCTTCCCACTCCATTGTCTGGGGCACTTGCTTTGGCAGGAATGCTGTCTCTTGCAGGACATGGAATTCCACATGGAGTTTGAAACAGTCCACCCTGTGTATTGTCTGTGAAAGTTCTCTTCTCTGTCCCTTCAAATGCCATACATTGTCCATTAGGCCTCAGAGGATCCTGAATATCAATGCAAACATCCATCTTAGAAATAGAACCAAGCATTGAGCTGCATTTAGGACCGTTTGAAATCAGATCTGGAACCTTTTCTGGAGTTCCAAGAGACATTGTAGCATTTTGCAAGTCTTGAGAACCAGGCAATAATCCAGATATGTTCCTCCCATTAATTGAGCCAGAAATACTAGTAAGGTTTCTCAATAGGTGGGATAGCATATCCTGATCCTTCGTTTGATCCAAGCTATTAGCTGCATTACCATGAAAGGACAGCCTTTATTAGTTAAAGTGTAGCACAATGAAAGGAAATAAATTTAAAAACCATTAACTAAGAAAATGGCATCATTAATTCGGCGAATCGACGCTATTCTCAAAATTTGGAATTCACTTTTCCTTGGATTGAATTTTCAAAAATACAATGTGGATGCCTCAAAAGCCAGATCCAAATGGGTGCATAAAGAACTTACACTGTAGCAGTTTTTTTTATTATTATTATTTATATTTTTTTGGCAAGGGGGCAAGAAATAAGTAATCAATGGCTTTCATGATTAGGTGGACCTGAAAAGCCATAGAAAGATCCATGCCCACCATAACTGGACGAATAGCAGAGCAGACAATTCACAACACCGGTAGCAGTCACAAACTACCACATAACACCTTGCACTGACAAATAAAAAAACTTGATAAATACCTTAGATTGTACAATAAGTTCACAATTACAAACATAGATTTACAGTCAAACTATATTCATACGGAATAAAGGTAATTTGATCCTCAGCTAACAAGGAATACTACCTGCAAAGCACAGTGCATGAGTTAAACCCTGAAATCTAATCAGTGTGTTTGGTTTGAATTTTTTGAATTAAGTTTTTTGAAAACTGAATTTTTTAGTTTTTGTGTTTTTTTGTTTTTAGTGAATATTTTTAAAATTTTAAACATTTTTTTTTACTTTTTTAGATGCACCTTACTTGGATGTATCTAAAAAGTAAAAAATTTGTAAAAAAATATTTTAAAAAATTAATAAATAAATGAAAATACAAAAAATGTACTGAATTCTCGTTTTTTTTTACAAATTTTTTACTTTTTAGGTATATTTATGTTAGGTATGTCTAAAAAGTAAAAAAATTTGCTTAAAATATTAAAAAAATTCAGTAAAAACAAAAAAAAAAACACGGAAAATAAGAAAGTGAAATTTTTTGAAAAGTGTTTTTGGAAAAGTGTAACCGAGCAAAGTGACAATGCCATTGCAGACTGGCCTGTTAAGTAACAAGACTTGAGCGCCTACCTACTACCTAGTATCAGAAGCAATTTCTTTCATTAGGTAATGCTAAACAACGCAATTCAGTCAACAAATTTCCAAGCTCCAGCACTGCAAACACGTTTCCAAATACCCAACAAACAACATTTTCTAATTGTTTAAGAATTTAAACTCATGTTTAAACACTGGAATTGTACAAATTCCATGGAACAGTCTGAAGAATGGTAAGAATAAATAATAATTTCCGTCAAATATACAGTAGACTTCAATACTATGTTATCTCAAAAATCTCTAACATTGGCAAAACCACTGAGAACCCTTAATTTGAAGAAAAATTCCAAAACACAATTTATTGATAAACATCTTGAACTAGAAGCAAACTGCTATACAGATATCAAAAGATGTTAGTTCCGATGTCTGAACTAAAATTAACCCAAATAGTGTCCAATGCATCAATTTCTAATGCATTCCAGTATTTGAAGTCCAATAAATTTCCAATAATTCATATATAACAACACTTCAGGAGTCACTAAAGTTTAATCAGGATTTAACTTTTGAAACCTTCTGAAGCTCAAATTGGCACTTTCAACTTCCTTACAGATTAACATTGTTATTGTGTATTTCCACATTTCTAATGATGAGATCAAAAGAAATTAATACCTAGTTACTTAACAGCACTTTAAAAAGAACTTACCAACAGGTCAAATCTGTGATTATGTCCTTCAATTCAACATCTCCAACTTTTTCTTTTCACAGAGAGAATTTTAACATTATTCTGAACAATGGAGTAGGCACCTTGCTTTTGTTTCATCAGTACAAGATTCTAAATAGCGGTATGAGGATATGAAGCGGTATAGTATCAAGCAATATGTATCGGGAATCGAGTGACGCAGTCGTGAATTTTTGTAAATCATTAGAAACTCTCTAAAACTCAATGATATGTGTGTTTGGATTATTTTAATCATAATTTGTCCTTTTTTTTCTTGTAAAAAAAATAAAATAAATAATATAATATCAACAAAAAAATATTGGACATTTGATATGCAATCAATCAATTTATGAAACAGTGGTCTGCACTGCAAGATGCCCAGATTCTCCTTCGGAGCAGGAATGGGAATAAGGGGCTCTGCTTATTATATGGCATCAATCCCACATCAAGCAGATAAGGAACATGAGCCTCACAGGTCAATTATAGATAACAGCATCATTTCAATGCTTCTGCGAGAAATGATTTAATCCCACATCAGCCAATCAAAAGGAGTAGAGTGTGCCACCGGTTTTAAATAGGCCACTACTCTTGCACTAAAGCACTGATAAGCCATATCGAGGCTTGTTTTAGTTATTTTGTAAAATTTCTTATTACTGCCAATTTAACAAACTGGACTGGTTCAGAACATAATCATTTCGTAAATCCGGTTTTTGCCAGTTCGTACCACGAATTGGCTGGTTCTAAAGCTATTTTGATTTTACACTGGCATACAGCGGGATTTATCCGACTTGGTATCCCAAAATTCCGGTTCGAATGGCCTGGTACACCTTGTTATTCATCCAACTGAGGCAGATGGTTTGCAGAAATCACTTTCCCATCCAGAAAATTAAGATTCTGTAGATATCATCATCACTTGCGCCTTAAGAAGAGAATTGTTAGCTTTTATGGGAAGACAAGATTAAATATTTATCATCTCATCTACCACAATCACTTGTAGAGATTACTAGGTATTAATTCTGTCTCATGCTGATAATGTTATCAATAGAAAGTAATTTAAAAGCAACAGTTAATAAAATTGAAATGCAATTATTGAATGCAAAAAAACACAAAAACATCTATATAAAACTGTTCCCATTAAGGTAAAGATGCAAAATATATAATTTTTCAGTTAGACAAATACTTACTGTGCATGTTGGCGAGTATCCTCAGCAGACTAACAAGCAAATAACTATTACCATGCTCATCGTTCAAGGAGACTCCATTAACCACATTTTCCGGGTGTTTCTTTCTCCTACGTTTATTATGGCCTGCCAAACGCCTACGACAACTTCTCTTCCCTTCATCAAACTCTTGAAGAACATGAAACCTGCCCATATGTATAACCAAAATGTACCTATTGGAGAAAATCTTCACGAAAATACAAATATGCCTGTACAAAAACAACTTGCAAAGAATATTGAAATAAAATACAGAACTTAAGCACAAATAAATTTTCTAAAGTTTGATTCAGCCGCATTTTGGTCCATCTGGTTAGGAGAAACAACTAAATGGAAGGCCAAGATTGTCGTTCATGACTAACAATTAAGCATAGATTATCACAGGAAACCTTTAAAAGAAATCTTCATACAAGAACTGACCTGCTACACTGCTGACAGAAGCGTTGCATAACATTTCCCACAAATGCACTACCGGCCTTGGAATGCATGTTGCAAACCTTGTGCCGTCTGTGATAATCTTTGCTATTAGTCAAATCGACTCGACAATCATCCACCTGACACACTGCACAGTTAGAGGAAGTTGCAACCACTTTGCTCTTCTTCCCACACCTTCCCTCAGAGTTTTCCATCTCGGCTTGTGTGATAGGGTACACTTGCCCACCAAGCTTCAAATGAAGGGACCTGGCTTCATCATTAAACTCTTGTTCATCCTCAACAACAACCACCCTCCTACGTTTCTCCAATACCCGCTTTCCCTTGTCATTTCCCAAATTGGTTTCATCCGAACAAGCCAAGGAACTGTTTGACAAACCAGGATTAATTGGAATTTCAGACACAAGAGAGAATAACTGCCTACTCCTGCAATCTGACGGTACAGAATTAAGTGGAGGAGCAGCGGTAAACAGATCCCCATCCCATTTCCAATCATTTAAATCCCATTCCACACCCTTCTTCCCAGCTGCCTTCAAATCTGGCATCACCGGACCACATAAATGATGAACCTTTCCTCCAAATTGAGCCTCCTCCATTAGTCAAAAAAATTCAAATACCCAACAGCAACCCTAAAAAGAGCACAAAGACTATAACAAACCCAACGCTTAAAGAATCAGTAACCCCAATTGACGAAAAAGTGAACTCAGCCAAACAGCTCCGAATCAGCTGCACTACTACGCCCCCAAAAATCCAAAAAACAACAGCAGAGTGACACAACGCATGAGTCCAAACAAGAGGAGAGGAAATCACATGCCCAAATTAAACGACTAAATTAACGAGTGATTAGCCAACAACATCACAACAACCACAAGCTCTGATTTCCATTACCAAAAAGAGTCAAAGCTTCATAAATAATATAAATAAATAAATACTAAGCCAACTCAATAAACAACCGTAATTGAAGACCTAAACAGACAAGAACAGAGAATTAACTTGCCAACTGAGGTCGTGGCGATGGTGGAGTTGCGGATCTGTGAATATCGCCGACGATTTAGATAGAGAGAGAGAGAGAGAGAGAGAGAGAGAGAGGCGACAATTAAAAAGCTTGGAAGGACTGAGATATATATACCTACCACTGGAAATTAAACAAATTATTTATACTACAGCTTTTATTGGTCTTTTCTTTTATGCTGTGCTCTTGGTCTTTGGTCTTTGTTCTCTCCTCCCTCTTTTCACTTTTTATGTAATAGTACTGTATAATATATATACTACTACTGTAATATAAATAATAAAAATATAAAAAAGTTGGAAGAAACAGATTGAGGTTGTATTATTATTGTATATGATGTGCTTCCATGAGTTCTTATACGAAATCATTTAAATACACATATATATATATATATATATATTACAAACTTCTGTTAATGGTAACGAAATGTAAAATATTCTTTTTACTTTGATCTCCAAGACTTTGTCTTCTTCTTGTATTACTTTGATTCAAATGTCGACTACTAATACTGTTATCAAAGATAATTTATAATAAAAAAAAGAGAAAAGAAAAAAATCCAATTCTCCTATCACATCCATCACAACACTTGAACCCTACCCAACATAAAACCTTCTCTCCCTGTTGACTTCCCCTGTCCATTGTCACCAACCCTACGTGGGTCTCGTGGGAACTTCTATTTACACACTAGTATTTTTTGAACTAATAATGATAGAGTTCATTAACTTTAGATGTCTAAAAAAATTACTAATGACATGGCACTCAATAAAAAAAAAAAAAAAATACAACATCAAGGTCAAAACATCAAATCATCCATGGTAGGATCCACTGCCATATCATTAGTGGTAGCACTAATTAATGCTCTCACTCAGTTTCCTTTTTGCACGACACACTATTTTCTCATTTTTTTTTAATTACTATTTTGACACTCAACAAAATTACCAAAAAGGACAAGAACCCCTCAACTCAAATCATCTTCTATTTTGCATATCCTAGTTGGGGTTGCTGGGTCGGCCCTAACCTAAGACTAATAAGACTTTGTGCCTTAAGCTTCAAAATTTTGGTCTAAAAATAAGATTCCTAAATTTAATAAAATTTTATAGGTCCGATGTTTTTTTTTTTTTTTTTTTTTTTTTGGATCAATTTAAAGGGCCCCAAAATATTTTATTGGGTCCATGTATGGTTTAACTCATATTTATTTATAGATGTAGTTTGACCCATATTTATTAAAATGAAAATATATATTAAAAGAAAAAAGTGTTTGGGCCTAAGAAAAATAATACATACAATATATGGGCCCTAATTTTTTATTTTTACCTTCTTTATCTATTAGATTTTAGTGGATTAAATAATTTTGCCCTTATTTTTTTACCTAGGTCTTTATCAGTTTTAATTAAATAATTTTTTCCTAATTTTGTTGTCCTAATTTTGTTTCATTAAATTGTTTTGTTTATAATTTTAATGATTATATGTGCAAGTAAATTTTTTTATGGTTACAAACAAATAAAAAAATTGTAACTTATCGTTTTATCCATGAAATTTTTATTTTTTTTTTAATATAAAAGGGACCCCATTTCCGAAATTCGCCTTAGATCCCGTAAATCTCAGAGTTGACCCTACAAGGTCGACATCAGCACTGGCGACACCATACACCAATCGTCAACCATCGATGCACTTTCTCCACCCTTCCCCGTCACCTCCCCCAACTACTTTCCCTCCCCAGTTCCTTCCTTCCATCCGTTACCCCTCTTATTTCCCCAAAAAAATGACCACTGCCACTGCTACCGCTGTCATCTTTTCCGTGAACACTCTCATTTCCGCCACTCATTTCCCCATCGCAGCGCTACCGCAACTTGCAATGAAGAGATGCAGATTGCGATTGAAAAAAAGAAAAATCGCAAACATGGCTTGCTACCTCCTTTGTTGCCCCCTACCTTCGACGTCATCCTCCTTTTGTAACAACTCTCCAGCGCCCCTTCCAACGACCTCCCCTCCCCTCCATCACACCAACGCAAACCCTTAGCCCTTTCCTCGCGCTATCACACTTTCCCTCTTCTTTTTGTTTGCTCTCTCTTTCTCTTTTTCGATCGATCAAGTTCAGTCGATTGTTATGATTAAGGTGACAGTCGCAAGGGTTAGGGATGGCGATCTCTAGGGCTACGGTGATGATGGGGTTGAAATAGGAAAGGCTAAAATTTGAAGAAGGGACGACAACAGTCATGATGGTCTATGGAGGGATGGGCGTGAATGGAGATAGGTCACCAGAGCTAGCAATGACGAGAAAAGGGACCGCCGAAGCTAAGTTAGGGTTATTGTAATTTGAGTAAAAGTGGTGTGAATTGAGGAAGAAGAAAAGAAAAATAAAAAATAAAAAAAGTGTCAGGATATGAACTAAGAAATTGTATGAATTGAGTTAAGTTATGGTGGGTAAATAGAAGCTCTCGTCTCCTATTTCCTACCACCACCACCGGTGCCTCTATTTACACATCATATTTCATCTCAAGACACACTTTTAGTAATTTGATAAATAAGAAATTTGCTCAATACACACCATAATCTTCCATCTTTACCCTTATGCACACACCTCATCCATGATCTTCCATCTTTACCCCTGCTCACTCACACACCCCACCCTCGATCTTTAATCTTCCATATTTCATGTAGTACACACCTTCACTTGAAAAACACACACGTTGTGAACGTCCCCCTCCATTCTTTATTTCATTGTCATCCTAGAGGTTTGGAAACCAGTTTAAACTAGACTAAACTGGTCTCCATTCGTGTTGAAGACACTCAGATCCAACATTACTGCATTCCATGGATGCACAATTCTGGAAAAACCAAAAAAAAAAAATTGTTATAAGTGTTCGGAAATACAAAGTCGAGCTAAATTCAAAAGTTCGACTGTTCAAAACCAAACAAATGCTATAAGTTTGGAACTTATTAACCGAACATGTGGACTATGTTCGACACTAGAAAATCAAACAATTAGAACTTGTTCGGTTTTAGATAATCGAACATGAGAACATTGTTCGAATCTAAGTATCCGAACGAATACAAACGGTTTACCACTCAGCAAGTACACGAAAACGGGAAAAAAATAAAAATAAAAAAAAAACTAGCATTTTCCTTGTTCCAAACCAATATTACCAGATGTATCCATCATTCAGTCCAATCAAGATCTTCAATAATACGTATATTTTCAGTTGTTTCTTTAAGGGTTTTTTGTTTTTGTTTCAGGATTTTTGAGTTCTTGAGAGAAAAGATACATGAGTAACGTTTGAGCAGAGAGGTGTATATTACATTCATTATTATCCTTTATGGTAATTTTACATAAGGTGTGTATTATAATCCTTTATACTTTGTGGTCATTTTACATTAAGTTAATATTGTAATAAAAAATAAATTAATTAATGATGTGTCTTAAGATAAAAAGTAGTGTGTAAATAGAGGCACCCCACCACCACCAATCTCTCACCATTTCCACCTTTCCCCACCCCTGCACCCTTAACCCCCGTCAACACCTTCTACCACCAACATTCATACTAGACCATCACAGGCACCACACAAACCACCGCCTACACCACACTTGGTAGCCATCCAACCACATAATCCACAAAACCTCACCTTCATACCCCCAGCTCCATAACCACCACACTATCTCCAAATCCCCCAACCCTGCCGCTCCACTGTTGCACCACCACTGTCAAACCCCCAATCCTCGCCACAATGCCTCTGCCACCACTCCATATCTCTCTTAAAAGCTTACAATTTGATCCAATTTCTTCCCCATCCCTTCTCCACTCTCAATCACTTCTCTCCTTTGAATCCCTAATTCGATTTCCCAATCTGAGTGGCTTCCTCCATTCCTAACAAAATCAAACCCCAAGAAATCAAACCAATTGAGGGAAGTGATCATGGAATTGAAGGTAGAGATGCCCGTCAGGGGTAAGTTTTCTAGCTGCTTCTTTAATGTACAACATAATTAAGTATCACCAAAAAATTTATTTATTTTTCAGGTCCATCTCTTGCTTAATACCTCCAACTCTTTTACATAATTGACATTTTCTTGTAATTAAAAATGAACTCAGTACATAGATTTACATAGTATTTCCTTCCGAAATCTAGAACCATACAGATCATCCGTACATGCTACATTTTATCTCATGAACATGAATTTAAAAAAATATATATTGTCGTCAATAATCGAGGAAACTACTACCTATTCTCTATCTTAGCTTGATCCGTACTTCAAACGTTCCCATATGAAGGGCCCAAAAACATAATCAACTTCAGGTGAGCTTTTGAAGAGAAGAGCCACACATACGCAGACAGCAGCAATAGCCACCATTGAAAGCATTGCTGGTCTGTAGGTAGCCAGCGATGTTCTGTAACTGCCATATGGCATCTTCTGTTGACATAGCCTGCAATCTCGCTGAATTGGCTTCATTTCATTCTTCTCGGTGTGAAAGCTAGCAACTTTCATGGACTTGTGCACATCCATCAGTTTCTGCTTGATGTTGGATTCTAAGAGTGCACCAGGGATGTCAAGCACTACATGCCCATTTCCTGATTTCTTCTTGTTGATTTTCATCTGGACCAGATGAATGTAGGAATGGTAACCTCGCAGGCATGCATAATCATTTGGTGTCATTCCCATACTGTCACAGGCACCCTTCCATGCTTCAATTCCCACCTGAAATGTGGCAATCAACATCAGCACAGAGAATGTTTTCTTTCTTGGAGAACATGTTAAAACATGACACGTCAAGGGACATAAAATTTCATTTTTTTTACTTCAATTTTCAGCATCATCCTGATTGAGAAGTAAAATATCTATTTTTCCCTAGTAAAAACTGATCATTCTTATCCATTTAAGTGAAACAAACTTCGAAGCTATGACCCATCAAGGGACAAAATTATTGGTTGGCAAAAAATGCAGAGCACCAAGTAGAAAGCAAAAGAGTTCAAATCTTGTGTCAGGTGGTCTCCAATTGTCTAAGAAGCACGACACTCCAAGATGGGTGCCATGTCTGTTTCAGACACAGTGGGGATGTTTATCCCCACATGTCCGACATGCCACGTGGTATTTCGATTTTATACATATATATATATATATATATTTTTTTTTCTTTTTGTAGGACACATTAGGAACACTTCATAAGCACGCGTGTCCTGTGCTTGGACATGCCTCAAGATACCTTTATAAGTTTTGTTTTTGTAAGATTTTAAAAAGCTGATTTGGGGTCAAAGTAATATGGAAATAACGAGGAAAAAATAGAAAAAAATACAAATACACCCACATATATTTTCATACCTCACATATCTATGTATCCTAAGTTTATATTCATACACATGGTTAAAAAAAATAGATTTTTTTTTTTTTTTTTTTTTTTTGTATCCATGTTGTGTTTGTATCCTAATTTTTTGAGAATCACCATGTCCTGTGTTTGCATCCATGCTTCTTATGTGAATTCTAAAGCTTCATAATGCAAGTAAACAATCATAAAATATACTAGGCAAGGAGACAATACCGATCCAGGATCATCAGTTAAAGCATCCAACACACTCTCTGAGCCATCAATACCAGCAGCTATGTGAAGAGGAGTCAAACCCCCAGGGCCGATGGCATCTGGTCTAAATACATTAACATGCTGCTTCTGTTCAGAGCCTGGTTTATCCATTACTCCATCTGGGATGTATCTCAAAAGGACTTCCACCATAGATCTGCAATTTCTCCGCACAGCTCTGTGAAGGAGGCTCATGTCAAGCAATGCAAGTTCAATGGAAGAATGTTCTCCTGCATCCACGGTACCATTAAACACCAAGCCCAAAAGTTTCTTCACTACAGCACACCAGTCATGCTCAATGGAGAACTCCATTAGCCACCTGAACCGTTTGAAAGAAAATAGATCCAAATTGGGATCCATGTGACCCAATCTGAACTTCAACTGACTTCTGTGAAGAAGCCAACCCATTTCGTGTATGAAGTCAATTGCATTATTCCTGGCTTTTATCATTTCAGATTCTGCATGAATGTCATCAGCAATCTCAGCCACCTCTATTTCACTCTCAAGAGTACAGATCTCAGAGCAAACATCCTGTTCTGTGACTATAAATGGAAAGAAGCTGTTGCTGAGACTCTGGTCCTCAACCTGAAAGGAGTAACGAGTTCATAATTCAGATAATAGGAAAAATTGTGGCATAGATAGCATACCCATATGTTGTGTTGCTTGAATGAGGGCATACTAAAAAAACAAGTTCAAAAGCCTAATTTTGGAAGAGGTCAACAAACCAATGTTAGCCAGGATGACCTTACCTCAATAAATCCTCTCCCAGTGACATTTGGTATAGAGCAAGAAAAGCTAAGGCACTGGATCTCATCACCATCAACAAATGTATCACCTACCTCCATCATGTCGGAACAACTTTCCTGCACCAGATACTTCCCTTCTAGTGCACATAGTAACCTGAAACAGAAAGTAGAAATAACTTTGCAAATGTGCAATGACACAAAAGATTGCAAGAAAATCAAAATAAAACCCGAAATGCAGAATGTTGCCTATATGGCTAGTGTTGATGAACATGTAACGTTAATAAAGGGTACCTTGTATTAGACCGGGACAGGTTGAAGCCTCTAACTAAGAACTGAACTCTCTCTGAGAAAGAAACTGCAATCGGTTTGATACTCAAGATACTGCGATTTTTATGGCTTTTAAGAGGTAACAGTGTGTCCAAAACAATCTGACCTGTAGCACAAACAAGAGAAACAAATTAGCCTACTATGAGAGGTGTTACTGCTCATCCCGGTGACATGATATTTAAAAAGTAACAGCAGAAAAGACATAAACCATAGAAAAGCAAAGAACAAACCATCATATATAAATGCTACACGTTGCTGCACCCTAGTATACACCCACCCTGTTCTCCAGAAAGAATCAATTGATGCATCAAGAAGCCTAGTCAAACTGGAGCTCAGATCACAGTAAAGCTGTACACAGCAACGGTAACTTAAAGCATTAGAAGGGATTTTCCAGGATAAGGATTAGCAGTATCTATTCATAGTAATGACAGATAGGCTTACCTCCTCCCATGTGGATTTCCCTAATCGAAGATAGATCGTTAATATGATACAGCCAGGTCTTATGTAGCTTTCAATTTCAGTAGGACTGTGAGATAACCAGTCAAGTATCTGAAAATTTGAAACAACTAACAGATAAAAAATCCGTTGAAGTAACATTAAACAACTATATTCAAGTAATTTCACAACACAAAGATACCTGTTTCCGCAGTACAAGAGGGAAATCACTTGGATCTTTTCCAAAGAGTTTAAAAACAATTCGATCTGTGCGACTCTGAAAATTAGTCAGCCAAAAAAACGGAGGTAAGAAGAGAAATCCTCAAGGCCAAAAACAATTGACATAATCCTAAGAAATAATATGTTCATAAAATGAGTGTAGCTAAGATGAAAATGCATAGATAGATGTGTCATAAAACTAAGAAAAATAGAATTAGAAATGAATATATTTGTGAAAAAAGTAGGAGTAGCACCAATTGAAGATAAGTTGTGAGAGAACATGCCAAGATGGTTTGGTCTTGTACAATGAGGACCTATAGATGCAATTGTAAGGAAGAGTAATACAATCACCATAATGAAATTCTAGGGGAAGGGGAAGAGCAAAACTAACATGGGATGTGCTAGTAATAAATGTATGAATTTATTTAATTTAACTGAGCATATGGCCGTTAGCAGAGCATATGGGCGAAAAGAGATTCATGTAACCAATCCCACTTGATTGAGACACAAGGCTTATTTTGGTTTGGTTTGGGAGTATGCTCCATTCGTGTTGATTATTACTCTATGCAAAAGTTAACAAAAGTTTTTTAGTAGTACAAACTACAAAGCATAAACTGAAAATGTAAGACCATGAGGATTGAACAATAAATCATATATAGATTTTACAAATTTAATTAAAATAATTTAAAATAAACAGTTTTTCTTGGATAAATAAATTATGTAATAGGAAAAGACACCTAGGGTGAACCATCCAAGTACACTAGATTTCTAACACTGCACAAAACACTTGGCAAAACGGAGCTCTCATATTAAATCAATTAAAGAAAAGAATGACTCGCAGATTTCTCTTTTAGCCAGAAAATAAAACAACAAATTAACAATAATTTTAATCTATGAATTGCCATCTCTACACCCTTAAGTGTCCTTCAGTTTCTTTGCCCCCAAATGCACCATATCAAGCACATGGGCGCCCCCACCCAAGCCCTCCGCAATCTATTAAAATGACATCTCAGATAAAAATATCACCTCTAAGTCATGCTAACAAAAGTAAACAAACTTTTATCAAATAACAGAACTCACAGCCATGGTCACAAAAATTGCAAAAATCCCATATCAAAACATTAAATCGATGACGGAGCAACATTTATGATATATGGATGATTATATTCATCAATCCACACTAGGTGTTTCACAGTTAAATTTCAAATTTCTATTAGCAACCATTCAGTGAAATGCAATCACAACAAATTCATACCTGAGCCTCCCCACTGGAACTAGATGGTGACTGGGTGGATGTGGAGCCAGAAGTCCCACTCATCTGAGGAGGGCTGGACTTCTGACTGCCATGAGGAACCCATAGAGTGCAATCAAGAGAGCCAATCCCCAGATTTACAGGAGCATGATAACTCTCCAGGTTTTCTGCGCAGTCTTGAGAATCATCGTAAACAGTATTCAAGTCTATGTCATTCAATTTCATCCGTCCCATTCCATTTTCCGGGACACTTGCTTTGGCTGGAATGCCGTCTCTCGTAGGACATGGAATTGCATATGGAGTTGGAAGCAGTCCATCCTGTGTACTGTTTGTGAAAGTTCTCTTCTCTGTCCCTTCAAATGCAGATACAGTCGCACATTGTCCATTAGGCCTCAGAGGATCCTGAATATCAATGCAATCATCCATCTTAGAAGTAGAAGCAAGAACTGAGGTGTATTGAGGACCATTTGAAATCAGATCTGAAAGATTTTCTGGAGTTGCAAGACACGTCGCAGCATTATGTGAATCTTGAGAACCAGGCAATAAACCAGATAAGTTTGTCCCATTAATTGAGCCAGCAAGACTAGAAAGGTTACTCAACAGATGGGATAGCAGATCCTGATCCTTCGTTTGATCTGAGCTATTAGCTGCATTTCCATGGAGAGCACACCCTTTGAGTTAAAATAAGTGTAGCACAATGACTTCAAAAGGACGAAAAAAAAAAAATTTTGAAATGCCAGATCATTAATTCGTTGCTGTTCTCAAAATTTTGAATTCATTTTTCCTTAAATTGATTTAAGCATTTTCAAAAATACAATATGTTTATGCCTTGAACACCAGATCCAAACAGGTGCATAAAGCACCTACACTGTAGCTGTTTTCTTTTTCTTTTTATTTTTATTTTCTGGAAGGGGTAAGTAAGTAATCAATGGCCTTCATGATTAGGTGGACCTGAAAAGCCATAAATGGATCTATCCCCATCATAATTGAACAAATAGTGGAGCACACTATTCACAACACCAGGTCACAAACTACCACATAACGCCTTGCGCTGGCAAATAGACTACCTTGATGAATACATTACATTGTGCTATATATAACTTAACATTACAAATGTAGAGTTTCCAGATGCAAGAGTTGTGACCAATTAAATCGAGAAATTCAACATAGAGGCCTATAGAGGCTTACTAGCAAGGGACCGATTAGAACAACTGACGATTTATGAATGCCATTGCAGAATAGCCTGTTAAGTGGCATGGCTTAAGTGCCTACGTAGTATCGGAAGCAATTTCTTTCATTATGTGCTAAGAAAAATTCAGTCTACAAACTTCTAAGTTCCCACTGCAAGTACCTTTCTTTCTTATTTAGAGGGAGGGGGAATTTAAACTCATGTTTGAGACACATAGGAATTGTACAAATTACACATAACAGTCTGAAGAATTGTAAGAGTAAATGATAATCACAATCAAATGTATAGTAGACTTCAATATTATGTATCTCTAAAATCTCTAACGTTGGCAAATCCATTGAGAACCCTTAAATAAGAGAAAATCCCAAAACAGAAACTAAAGAAATTAGCTTCTACACAATTTATTGATATAAGAACTAAAATTAACCCAGCGGTATCTCATGCAACAATTTCCAATGCATTCAAGTATATTTGAGGTCCAATAAATTTGCAATAATTCGACCCATAATACAACTTCAGAAGTCACTAAAGTTTAATCAGGATTGAACTTTTGAAAGCTTCTGAAACTCAAGTTGGCATTTTCAACTTTCCTTATACCTTAGCATTCTCATTGTGTACTTCCACATATTTGATGATCAGATCAAAAGATACTAATACCTAGTTACTTAACAGCACTTAAGAGGATTCCTTCCAACAACTTAAATGAAATCTCCAGCACAAATGCATTATGAAAGACATGCCATTACAAAAATAGTGAAACACAAAACTTCCACCAAACAGCCAAGCCTAGAGGTTCAAGTCTGGCATTACATCCTGCAATTCAACCTCACAAACTCTTTTCTTTCACCAGTTTATCCTTTTATTCATCCAACTGAGGTAGGTGGTTAGCGGAAATTAAATTCTCATCCAGAAAATTAAGATTCTTTAGATATTATCATCTGCACCTTAAGAAGAGAATTGCTAAGACAACTATATATTTATAATCTCATCTACCACAATCAATAGAAAGCAATTTAATAGTAACAGTCAATAAAATTAAAAATCACAATAACATTGATATAAATAACTGCTTCCAGAAAAAATAAATAAATAAAATCATCCGCACAATTAAGTCCTGTCATGTTAGTGTAAAGAAGCAAAGTACAAAATTTTCAGTTAGACAGATACTTACTGTGCATATTAGAGAGAATCCTCAGCAGACTAATGAGCAAATAACTACTACCATGCTCATCATTCAAGGAACCTCCATTAACCACATTTTCCGGGTGTGTCTTTCTCCTACGTTTATTATGGCCTGCCAAACGCCTGCGACAACTTCTCTTTCCTTCATCGAACTCTTGAAGAACATGAAACCTGCCCATAGGCAATAAGTATACTCAAAATGTATCTAAATCTTCATGAAAAAATACAAAATGCCTCATACAAGAACATCTTGCAAAGAATATTAAATCAAAATTCAGAATTTAAGCACAATTAAATTTTGTGAAGTCTGATTCTGCCTCATTTCGGTTCATGTGATTAGCATAAACAACTGAATGGAAGACCAGGCTTGTACTTCATGACTAATCCAAAGATAATCCTAATTCTTCTCTGTGCAATTAAGCATATACTATAATAGAAAACCTTGAAAATAAATCCTCATACAAGAACTGACCTGCTACACTGCTGACAGAACCGCTGCATAACATTTGCCACCAATGCTCTAGTGGCCTTGGAATGCATATCACAAACCTTGTGTCTTCGGTGATAATCTTTGGCATTAGTCAAATCAACTTGACAATCCTCCACTTGACATACTGCACGGTTCGAGGTAGATGCAACCACTTTGCTCTTCTTCCCACACTTTCCCACAGATTTTTCCATCTCAGCTTCTGTGATAGGGTACACTTGCCCACCAAGCTTCAAATTAAGGGAGCCAGCTCCATCATTAAACTCTTCATCATCCTCAACAACAACCACCCTCCTCCGTTTCTCCAATGCTCGCTTCCCTTTATCATTTCCCAAATTGGTTTCTTCCGAACAAGATGATGAACTTTTTGACAAAGCGGTATTAATTGGAATTTCAGACACAACCGGAAATAACTGCCTACTCCGGCAATCCGATGGTACAGAAGCAGCAGTAAACAGATCCCCGTCCCATTTCCAATCATTTAAATCCCATTCCATACTCTTCTTCCCAACTGCCTTCAAATTCGGAATCACCGAACCATACAAATGATAAGCCTTTCCTCCAAATTGAGCCTCCATTAGTCAAAAATTAGAAACTCAAAACGTAAAATTTTTATAATTTTTTTTTTTTAAATCTCAGATTCCAATTCCACAGAACAAAGACACCGAATCCAACAACCGTAAGAGAGCACAAAGATGAAGCAGTACAATAACAAGCCTTAAATAATGACTAGTAACCTAAATTCACGAAAAAGTGAACCAGCCAAACGCCTTCTAATCAGCTTAAAAAGGCCCCCAGAAATCCAAAAACAGCCCACCGACACAACCATGAGTCCAAAGAAGGGCAAACCACATGCCCAAATTAAACCCTTAAATTAACGAGTGATTAGCCCACCAACATCATAACAACAACCACAATCTCTAATTTCCATTAGCAAAGAGCAATCTAAGTTCGATAACACACCGTCATGAACAGAAATACTAATCGAACTCAATAAATTAACTGTAATTCAAGACCTAAAAAAAAAAGAGACAAGAACAGAGAACCAACTTGCCGACAGAGGTGGTGGTCGTGGTGGCGACGCTGGATCCGAACAGCTGTAGGTGGTGGAGTTGCGTATCTGCCAAGATCGGCGGCGATACAGAGAGAGAGAGAGAGAGAGAGAGAACAGCGAGGTGAGAGATGAGATGAGGTGCTGAAAGTAGGGGCGAAAATGAAAAAGGTTCCGAGGGCTGATAGCTTAATAATACGAAATTAAAGAAATGTTATACTCCTATTAAATTAATACTACAATACACTTTTTTTTATTATTATTAATTTAAATTTATTACTAGTATTTTTTTATTTTTTTATTTTTTTGAACAGGATTTATTACTAGTACTTTATTGACAGGAATCTAAACCCGACGTGACGAGGTCCATGTCCCTCTCCCTTACGAAGTCACGTTTTATATATGGAAAATGAATGGGAGCATTAATTAGTGCTCCCACTAATTAGGTGGTAGTGGGTCTCACCAGTAATGATGTGATGTTTTGGTCTTGGAATTATATATATATTTTTTTTTTACTTTTTTAATGCATTAGTGCTATTAGTGGTGGTGTTTTTAGTGGGATGAATCATTATTGTTTATATATATATATATATGTATACTACAGTAATAATTAAATTTTACTACTATACTACTACACGCACATAACATGACGCATTTTTACGCACTTTTATTTGACTGCGTACGGCACTCTAAAAATTGGAGGCCTGTATACAATTTTCGAGAGTTAGTGCGCGATACGACGAATTGGGATCTTTCCCTTGCACTCTTTCTTTCTAGGGTCTTCGGGTTCATTTTTAGGTTTAATTTTGATAATTCGAATCGTTCATATTTTAAGATTTATTTAGTATATCATATTTGTAAAAAATCAAGTTGATCGGATATCATAAAATATATGTTCGGAAAACCGTTTATTAAATTCTTAAAAAAAATAGTTTTTAGTTTGATTTTTCCGAACACATGTTTTCTGATATTCGATCAACTTGATTTTTTACAGGTATGATATACTGAATAAATCTTAAATTATGAACATTTTCAATTATCAAAATTGGGCCTAAAAGTGGATCTGAAAGTCCTAAAAAAATGGAATGCAAGGAGAGAGTGCAAGGAGGGGATATGTGCTCCGATATGACAGGGTTGTTTAAGAGCATCCCAACAGATTTGTTACATCTACCTTTTAGATCTTTTGTATAAATATATAAAAAATAAATCAGTTTATTAGTTTATTTGAATCATATTATTATTTTATTTATTTTTTTGTATATTTTTAAAAAAAAAATTAATAAATTAATTAATATATTTAGTTTTAGTTTTTTGAATTCAATTTTTTTAAAATTTAAGTTTTTTATTTTTCGTATTTTTTGTTTTTAGTAAATATTTTTTTAAATGTTAAGTAATTTTTTTATTTTTTTAAATGCACCTTACTTTGATTTATCTAAATAGTAAAATATTTTTAAAAATTAATAAATATACAAAAATATAAAAAAATGTATTAAATTTTTGTATGTTTTTGTATTTTTGGTATTTTGTGAATTTTTTAAAGATTTTTTTCACATATATTATACTTTTCAAGTGTATTTATGTTAGGTGTGTTTAAAAATTAAAAAATATATATTTAAAATATTAAAAAATTGAATGAAAACAAAAAATACAAAAAATAAAAAAAGTAAAATTTTCTGAAAATGAATATTTTTTCTACTCCTCAAAACAAAGCTTATTCAAAATGAGGAGTTTTTTTTTTTGTCAAAAAAACCTCAACAGTTCCCTACCCCTTAAGGGTTCTCTTGGGATGTTGGTTGATTTTTTGACTTTTTAGGGGTTGTTTGGAGTGTCCTAAATAAGTGTACTTTTTATCTTTTTAGATGAAAAAATTGAGGAAAAAAATATGGATGTTTGGGTTAACTTTTTGACTTTTTATGGAAAAATGTGTATTAAAAAATTGTATAAATTAATGTGTAGGGGAAAATTAGGATTGAGAGTTGTGCAGCCGTAATTTTTAACTTTTGGTAAATAGTGATAACTTTTTAACTTTTTGAGTAACTTTTTGATTTTTTGACTTTTTTTCAACTTGCCAAACTTGGTCTAACTATTTTTTAGCCTGTGGCTAAAATATCTCATTTGGTATAGGCTTTTTGGCTTTTTTTGACTTTTGTGAGAAAAAAAATAAAATGATTATGAGTTGGATATGATATTTTGGCCAAGTTTGGGAAATAAGTGCACTTTTTGACTTTTTATGAAATATAGGTTGGATTTGGGTTGGGTTTAAAGTGATGTGTTAGAGAGGTGATGTGACTTAAATAAGATGATGTGATTTAAATAGGATAGTGACTTTTTGACTTTTTGGATTTTTTGGAGGATGCCAAACTTGGCCTTTGTCTTATTAGATTAAAAGTCTATTTTATCTTTTCATGATTATTTTAACCAAAAAACCTTCGATTTTTTTTATGCCAAACGAGCTCTAAGATATATAAGGGGTTACTACAAAGAGTCACTAGCTTCTCCAAACATATAAAATTATGGATAAATTACATTGACACCCCTTGAGGTTTGGTCAATTACTATCTACCCCTGACGTTTTGGAAATTACATTCTTACCCATGTGGTTAATGGTCTCATTTCACAAACTCCTTCTACTTATAGAAAATGTAACAACTCCTAATAGAAAAATAGAGAAAATTATATTAAAAAAAAAAGTAAAGGAAAGGGAAAAAAAAAAAAAAAAAAAGATAAAGTAAAGCAAAGTAAAAAGAGAGAGAGTGTATGAGTTCAATATTTTCATTCTGTCTAAATAATTACAATGACAGGGGGTTAGTGTGATTTCTCAAACGTTAAAGGGTGATATGTATTAAACTCAAACTTCAGAGGGTGTAAGTGTAATTTACCCTAAAATTATTATTTTGCTCCAATGTGTCATTGACAGCCTATAGGTTGCCAGAAAAAACAGAATTTATATATCATTTGCATTTTGAATCCATTATGATTGGTTTATTTGTTGATTACAATCATTATCTGAAAAGAATGAATTATTATATTTTTTTTTATTTGGTTTTTTATTTATTTAATTTAAAATTTAAAATTTGTAGGTCCTTAATAATCAAAAATTATCTAATAATTTGGAAACATTATATGTCCGTGTGTCCATTCAATAATATTTTATAATTTGTCTACAACTTAATTAAAAAATAACAAAGAAATATAATTTGTCTACTATTTAATTAAAAATAATGAATAAATAATATTTAAATCAAATAGAGAAATATTATGGAGTATTAATGTTGGAGAAAGTAGTTGAAAAAAGGGAAATTTATCAGAAAGTCCCATATAGTAAAATTATATTCCATTTGGTCCCATGAATATTTTGTTTGATTAGGCAGTCCATGATAGTAGAGACATCTTACTAATAACTCCTTTTTTGAATTACATTGTTATATGGGAGACAAATATACCCTCACATCAATTATGGGACCCACGCACTTCTCACCCATTTCTTCCCTGCAGGAGTGGATTATGGTTTTGATTTCTCAAGGTCAGACGGAGGCGAGGAGAACTACAATTTTGGCTTGAATGATTTGGGTTTTTCTGATTTGGATTTTAATTTGGATCTTTAAGGATTGTGCTGGTATTGCAAATCTGCAACCTGAAAGATGATAATCGGTGGATCTGAGGGATTATTTATACAAATTTTCCAAATCATTTCTGCGGGACTCGTTCGCGAAGGTTCTCCACTCGGAGGTCTCATCGATCGAGTGCGAACAGTGAACGTGAATTTCAATCCCAGAAACGTGAACTTTATTTGGGATGAAGGAAAGGAAAATCCAAGAAGAGAGATCGATCGGGATTGGAGCCGCGATTCTGCCAGCGGCCGAGGGAAGAGGCGAGAAAGTCAGAGGTGACGCCGTTGGGCTTGGAGATGACGGTGGAGAGGCCGCCGTCGGTGAGGAGGGGGTTGGTGGGGCCGCCAACTCGGACCGGGTCGTTGTCGCGGGACTCGTTCGCGAAGGTTCTCCACTCGGAGGTCTCATCGATCGAGTGCGAACAGTGAACGTGAATGTCAATCCGGCAGATCGGTGTACCACGTCGATGATCTTCAATCCGGCAGATCGGTGTACCACGTCGATGATCTTCAACCCTGCAGATCGGTGTACCACGTCCACGATCATCAATCCAGCAGGTCATCATTTAGAAACTTCGATTGGATCCACAAAATAGGAATCGATCAAATGGGTTCTTAATTTGGGTTGTGTTATATCGTTTGTGGAGAAGAAAGATGTGAGAGATTGTTGTTGAAAATCACAAGTTTTGGAGTTGAGGGCAGTGAGAGTGAAGAGTCTGTGAGGAATTTAAGAGGGAGAGAGAGAGAGAGAGACAACACACTGTGTGTATGCAGAGAGTCTCACACACCTGATGACCTGAAGCTTCGTTGCCGACCAGACGGTTGGCAGAGAGAGATTTGACAGAAAATTCCAAGGGAGTTTTGGTTAGTAAAAAGAAAGAGAGAAGAGAGGGATTTTAAGAAAGAGAGACAATTTGGATGATGGGGTTGTATCGTAAGATTCCAACCCAAACAGCACATATATTCATTTGATGTTCACAGATCTGGTTCTCAATCTCACCGATTCTCGTCCCAGCGATTCCACCGTTCTTCAGCAAATCCCACCGATTCCCGTCCCAGATTAGCTACCCAACTCCTTTGTCTCTCTCTCTTCCGTCCCAGATTAGCTACCCAGCCGACGTGGTACACCGAATTGGAAGATTGTATAGTAATTTATGGATATCCATTTTCATAGTAAGGTTCACACAGAAAAATGGCAATCATAGATTTTTTGCAAATTCAAACACAAAACATGACCGTGTTCTACGTCGTCTATGAACGATTTCCACACCACGGCTTCAAATCATTCACAGCACTCCATCAGATCTGTGAATCTGCGTGAACCCAACCATTGGTAAGGTTCACGTTGAAAACGTCACAAATGTCAATTGGGAAACAAAAGGTCAATCTGTGGGAAAGAAGAAACGTGACACAACCCACGTCACAGAAAAAGAGTACTATTACCTTTTTTTGGAACGTGAATCTCACACACCCCTTCCCATAAATACATGCAACTCAAATTAATACTTTAATGGCAAAATAGTAAACAAACAACCCAAAGGACTAAACGGTTTGAAAGAAAACAATTAGGACCACATGATCTACAAGATGAGAAAATGAGATTTACTGGTCAATTTCCCATGAAAAAATGACTCTCTAAAATAAGGAATCAATTTTTTTAATTATATTTTAAGAAAGAAATAAGGTTTTTGGGGATACTCTAAACTCATCCAAAACTCTATTTGTAAGTCGAGATTATACACCCAAGTCTAACTTAACACTTCTAAGTTATCAATAAACTCAAGGTTTGTTTTTATGCAACTAGATTAATTAATTTGTTAAAATTAAACTCTATCAATATGTTTTGGTAAAAGGTGAAATATTAATAAATCATTAATAACATTAAAATAAATAATAAGAGTATTTTTCTGTTGTCTTCTTTCACTTTCTCCCACTACCGTAACCTAGCTTAACTTTAGTTCATTAATCATTTGGAATGACAGTATGGGCTGAGACCACATAAATACAAATTTTATATTGAAAAAGTTTTGTTAATTTATGCACTTTTAAAATATATGTTAAGATGGTTTTAAAATTATATATTTTTTATTGTAAGCATTTTTATATAAAATGTCTATTTTTATTTTTTTAATTTCTTAACATATGTCTTAAAAACATAGAAAAGTGATATGGAAGTCCTCTTGCACATACGGTATGTAGATGTCACCATGACTAAAAAATAAAAATGAAATAAACAAGTCTTATCTAAAATATAATTTTGATATCATGTTAAAAATATTGGAGGTATACAATCCAAAATGAGTTCAAAGAAACAATATATAACAAATCTCTAATACTCTTTCTCACATACTATCTAATCATATATTGAAGACGAAAATATGAATTCAACACAGAGACTTGTTAATTTTTTTTCATACTATTGTTATATTGAATCCAACATACGTGTTTGTATATTTTAATTGTTTCTACCAAGCTTAAATTAAATATAGTATAATGTTTGCTTTATTGAATGGAAATTAATCTTTTTATAATAATTTTAACATGAATGGATAATACAATTTTGTATTATACTAATTCAATGGTTACATATAAAGATACCATTATTGTACGTTGTTATAGATACGCAAGGTCGGTAACCATGGAAAGTAAGTAGGGTAGGTATTTTATTTATTTATTTTATTTTATTTTATTTGCGGGGCGGAAATTTGGTAGTACAACTTTTTAGATAGATTGGTAGAAACTACTCAAAAAGGCTGGTGGGGGCGGGGTGGGGCTTCAGTGACAGGTCAGGCCACTTAAAGACTTGTTCTCATCTTCTTCTTCTTCTTTATTTTATTTGTGGGTGTGGGAGTGCGGTGGGGTCGGATTGACAGCGAATTTGTTAATGTAATTTTATTGTATGAATAATACATAAATTTTAATTGGTGTAAATTTTATATTTAAAAAATTTAATGGCTCTACTTAAATGTGTAGATGTTATTATTTTTTATTAATTACAAAAGTGTAAGAATAAAATCAGACTCGATAAGACTTTACATAATGATACTATATTAGGATGCACCCAAAATATAAAGCCTTGTATTTTATTTTTATTTTTTTGTGTTGGCTTTTGGAAAATTAGAGACGAGATCATTCTGATTTACGAATAGTATTTAATAATTTATTTTTAGGTGTGTGGGTGAGATTTTAAATTTAGAGAATTTACATCTCGGTGAAAATTTTAGGTTGCGTTTGGTAGAGTTTTGTAATTATAATTTGAGAGTATGAATTGTATTTTGAGTTTGTGGGGTTCGTAATTATGATTTGAGTGTAGAAAATTTGTTTGGTAAAGAGTTTTGAAAATAGTTTTGAAAATAGTTTTGATTTGAGTGAGTAATTGTTGATATGACATTTAATATTTGATACAAAAATTTACAATTCATAACTAAACATACAACTCAAAATTATTTTAAAGCACATAAAAAATTTTAAAAATTTCAAAAAAATATTTTTTTCGATTATATAAAAATTAACATATCAAAAAAAAAATCACTATTCCGGTTAACCGGCCGGACGACCGGTTAGGCAAAATTTTTTAAAAAAAAAATTCTAAAAAGCGCGGCTGAGACAGAGCTCTCTGCAGAGTTTTGGAAACGTGATTCCAAAACTTCTACCAAACATCATACTTGAATCAAGGTGCTGAATCATGATTTGATAACACAACCAAACACAACCTTAAATTTTTTTTATAAGTTTAAAAATATTTTTCCAAACATCAACTCATTTAAAGTTATCTCATAAATGTACGACAGGAGATTCGAGCACATGTTGAACTCTGTGTTGTCAATTCCTTTTAAATTTCAACAATAAGCGATAAGTGATGATGAATTGTTCTAATGTAAAAAATAAAAATAAATAATAATAACAACAATTGAATGGTTTAAAATATCAAGAATAAATATTTATTTTTTGTAATCCAAACCTATAATTATTAGTATCCGATCATTTTCAGTTTGTTTGATTTTGGTTTTTAGAAAATACTTTTCAGAAAATTTTACATTTTTTTTTTTATATTTTTTTTGTTTTCAATTAATTTTTTTTACTATTTTAAGCAATTTTTAAAATTTTTAGATACACCTAATATAAACACATTTAAAAGTATAATATTTGTGAAAAAAAATCTTTAAAAAAATCACTAAATACCAAAAATATAAAAAAAAATGAAAATTCAATACATTTTTTTACAAATATTTTATTATTTAGATACATCTAAGTAAGGTGCATTTAAAAAAGTAAAAAAAAAATTAAAAATTTTAAAAATATTCACTAAAAATAAAAAATATGAAAAACAAAAAACAAAAAACTCAACTTTCAAAAAACTGAATTCATAAAACTGAAACTAAACACACTATTTGATTTTTTATGAATATTTTATTCAGTGTCTTAAAAATAAACGGTTCAAATCATAAAAAATAATCGCAAAATGAGTTCACCAAACCTAAACACTCTCAGTTCAACCATCTCCAAACCAATAAAATTTATCCATCTATACTATTATTAAAGAGTGCTACTATTAACACCTACCTAATTTATTTGGACCTCTCAATTTCTACTTTTTTTTTTATTACAATTATATCCTAAAGTAAAATTACATTAAAAGATCACTTTTAATGAAACATCCACCCACCAAATGAAGACAATTAAAATGACACTCTACAATATTGTATACTCACGTCCATCCTTATCTAAATGTATTCCTCTCCAACCAATACCCTAAACATATTCTTTTTCATCACAATCTTATACTCTAAACGTATTCATCTTCATCACCATCATAGTTCGATCCAAATCAGTTAACATTTCAAACAATTTTACTACGGAATCCAAGTTTCTCCAATCAATTTCCATCTACATTTGTATTCGTTTTCACCATTTGTTGATAATTATAGAGGAATGAAGGACGATGACAACACTTCTGATGAGGTTGACATTACATTGATAAGTTTATCTATCTTCTATTAACGATTTTTAGTTGTTTTCAATGGTTTCTATTTTATTTGAGTTTGTTTGGTACTAGTTTGCCAACTGTTAAGGTTTTGTTCGGTGGCACAGTGTTGAACAAAAACATTTAGTTCGATGTATAGGTTTCAAACAAAATCTTTATTTTAGGCACTATTCAACCGAACATAATTTTTGATGAAACGAAGAGATTTCTGTCAGTCACTAATATGGACTGAGAGATTTCTGATGTGTTAAAGAGAAGACGATGAGGGCAGTTTAGACGCAGCAAGCGCAACAGTAGCTCCGCCATCTGCAGTGGTGGTGAGAAAGGCGAGGACGATAAGCTGGGCAGCTAGCGTTGTAAAGGTAAGCCTTGGTCGCTGGAAAAGTGAGAGACAGAGAGAGACACACCAAAAGAAGAGGAAAAACGAGAGAAAGAGAGAGCAAAATTATGTAGGTATGCACTTAGGTGTGATAATATTATGACTAGAAGTAAAATTGATATTAAGTGGGGTGTTCGAATAAATT
Source organism: Camellia granthamiana (assembly GCA_036172215.1). Taxonomy (NCBI): domain Eukaryota; kingdom Viridiplantae; phylum Streptophyta; class Magnoliopsida; order Ericales; family Theaceae; genus Camellia; species Camellia granthamiana. Next base: position 660,953 of record CM069910.1, on the reverse strand, counting down.
TTATTAAAATTTAGGATTAATGGTAGGAGTTCAAAGAAATGGAGGGTCTAAAGAATTAAGATAAGTGCTAATATCAACACTCTTATTAAAAATAAACAATTCACTTGGTTTCCATAAATCTCCTTCTCTCATTTTGCCAAGTGGCATTCTCTTCTTGCCTCGAGTATCAAATTCTCCGTAAAAATAAAAAAAATTGTGGTATTACACGCATCAATTGGTATACCAATTAGTATATTAACATATGTTATGATATTGCCACTTCAAACTGTAGATCTACTCATTATACAAATTACAATTATCTAAAACCTCTAAAATTATATCACATTATCTGTTAATACATCAATTGATATACCAATTAGTATATCAACATATACTATAACATTGTAACTTCAAAACTATAGATCCAACTCATTATACAAACTATAAATACCTAATACCTCTAAAATTATATCACATTATCCGTTAATATACTAATTAACATACCAATTGGTGTGTATAATTTTATTAAAAAAATAATAATAATTACAAGAGGGATACAAGAATTAAACCAATGACCATTGACATAAAATAATAGTTTCGCCATTTAAATAACATAAGAGACATGTTTTTAATTCAAAATTAGAACCACACCTATCAAGTGAACTCTCACCTCTAATATATGTATATATATATGTATATTTTAACCTTAAAAGGAAGTGTTTCACAATGGCCTCGTTTGGCTTAAGAGGCTGAGGTTAAATTAGGTACTAAAAAATAAAGTAAATTTAAAAATTAATAAAATAAAATATTATATTTAAATCATATTTTTTATAAAAATTTAAAAAATAAAAAAATTAACATAAACAAATTTTTTAATTCACAATTAAAAAAAATCTCAATTTAAAAAATTAATTAAATTTTTTTTACTAAACGACAACTATATTTCACCCACCACAAACAGCATGGGACTAATTTCATTGTAATGGCCCGCTAGTTGCAAGTCATTATTGTACCCATCTCTCTCTCTCTCTGCATGCATCTCTTGTCCATTTGTGTTCAGAGTACCATTTCCTCTCTCTCTCTGTTTCTATGGCCATGTTTGTTTGGTAAGACTTATTTTTAATTTATTTTAATTTTTAGTTTAATTTAAATTATTTTGGTGTGTTTGGTTCAGCTTAATAATACAGATTATAACTTTTTCTAAACCAAAAATCAACTTTTTCTTTGAGTGAGACAGAAGAAGCTTTTCCAAACAACTTAAGCGCGCAGCTGCCATTTGAGGGACAAAATGACTTAAATGCCCCTCACAATTTCAAGTTATGACAAGTGTGCCATTATTAAAATAAATTTTATATTAATTAATACTAATCAATAATTTTAGTATTAATTGATTACAAAAATCCATTAATTGCCACTAATTAATTTATAATTAAATAATTTTATACTAATTGATTTATAATGAAAAAATGAAAATAATAATTTATAATGAACAAATGAAAATAAGCCATTAATTGACACTAATTAATTTATAATGAAATAATTTTATACTAATTGATCTATAATGAAAAAATGAAAATAATATTTATAATGAAAATAAGACATTAATTGACACTAATTAATTTATAATGAAATAATTTTATACTAATTGATTTATAATGAAAAAGTGAAAATAATAATTTATGATGAAAAAATGAAAAAAATAAATTATAATGAGAAAATGAAAATAAGCCATTAATTGACACTAATTAATTTATAATGAAAAAATGAAATAATTTTATATTAATTAATTTATAATGAAGAAATGAAAATAATAATTTTTGTAATACTAATTATATTAATTTTTATTAATGAAATAATTTTTTTAAAATTAAAACTGAAAAAAATGACAAAATAATTATTTTTATATGATATAAGGGCAAAAAGGATAATTACACAGTAAAAAGTTATTTTACATCTTATCAACCAAACACTACTCTGCTGCTTGAATCTATAATCTCACAGCTGCACCAAACAGATTAACAGCTTATGTTCACAGTTATAAGTTATAATCTATAATCACTTTTCCACAACTATACCAAACGAGACCTATATCTCTATCACCCTGCACAAGCCAACATTCAGGCTTGGTTTGGAAGAGATTTATTAATTTTTTAATTTTTTTATAAAAATATGGACTAATTTGAGAACATGATTAAAATTTTAATTTTTAGTTTTTAATTTATTTTGAGTCATATTGTTATTATTATTTTTTAGGTGTTTTTTTAAAAAAATTAAAAAGTCAATTTCTAACTAACTTCCCAAAATAATCAGATGTATAAAAAAATTGAAAGAATTATGTGATAATTTATATATATATTTTTAACTTTTTAGCTAAATTTTCAAATTGTCAAACCAGAGTTGAAGCTGTCACGACCCGCTCCCCGTACCCAAGGGTTGAGTATCGTGATGGTCAGTAACTGAGGTTACCTCCGGCCAATTCTTAAACAAATCAATAAACGCGAACGGAAGTAATATTTAAATGAGGGTACCAAAATAATCATCGGAGCTTCTATTTTTATTACAAAATTACACATAATAATATATAATAAATCCGTACCCAAGGGTTAAGTATCGTGATGACCAGTAATTGAAGTTACCTTCGGCCAATTCATAAACAAATCAATAAACGCGAGCGGAAGTAATATTTAAATAAGGGTACCAAAATAATCATTGGAGCTTCTGTTTGGCCACTTTGTGGTCCTCTGTTTGTCATGGATCCATTGACCTCTGTGCTATGCGGAGCAAAGTGCTGTGCGGAGCTAAGTGTTACACTATTGTGGGAGCCACCTCTAGAATACGTACAATCCACCTCTTGAATCCGTACATCTGTTATGTGCGGAGCAAAGTGCTGTGCGGAGCTAAGTACTACACTATTGTGGGAGCCACCTCTAGAATCCGTATGAGCCACCTCTTGAATCCGTACCTCTATTCTAACTGTCACTTTTGTGACCTCTGTTCTGTTCTGTTCAGTACCGTGGTTATGGCTATATATTTACATAATTTATGTATTTCAGTTTCTGCTACTTAAATGATTTGTTTACCAAATTACTGTGGTTATGGTTATTTATTTACATAATCTCAGTTTTGCTACTTAAATGATTATTTGTTCCGACTAAGTTATCTTAAATGTTTTGGCCTAACTAACTATCTATGGTTATTTCGTGTCCCTTATACTCTTGGTATAATATTTCTCACTCTGCCATGTACTTACAGCTGTTTACCAATTTTTCAGGAAACATGAAATTCAGAAATAACTTTTGGAAAGTCTTAGACGCGAGGCTACGGAATAGACACACATAGCACTTTTATCGATATTTTTCTATGTAAATATCGGTCTTTTTGGTCAGTATAATTTTGTAATAAAAATAGAAGTTCCGATAATTATTTTGGTACCCTCATTTAAATATTATTTCCGCTTGCATTTATTGATTTGTTTAAGAATTGGCTGGAGGTAACTTCAGTTACTGACCATCACGATACTTAACCCTTTGATACGGGGAGCAGGTCATGACAGAAACAAATTTGAGTGAGCAAAAAGGCTCAAAAAAAATATGAAGAACAAACTTTGAAAGAAAAAAAAAGACGTCCCAAAAGCTTTCCTACATGAGCAATGATACATTTCTTAATTTTAAAATTTTAATTGAGTTCTAATAATGTGATAGAAAAAAAAAATAATATTCAAAATATTACATAAATAGGTGGAACCCACCCCTAAAACTCCTTTAGAGCTCTTGTTTTAAAAATTAGAGCTGTCAAACATTTTTATTCTTACACTAATATGTTGTCAACATCTTCTTTTTACTAATGCAATCTAATACTATTTTGTTAAGAGTTTTGTCTTTCAGTTTTCATTAAAAAATAAAAAATTATATAAATTATTATATCATTTTTAAATTTTTTTTATTTACATCTTTTCATAAAAAGTCAAAAAATTATTAAAATATTCAATTCCTAAACAAAGTCACATGTTAAGCAAGATGTTAAGTCACATGTTAACATAATTTAAGTCATTATATATTTTTTATTATACATACTTCTATGCTATATATTTTTAAAAAAATAAAATATATTATCATACTAAAAACAATTTATTCGGTTGTCAATAAGCAAAAGAAATTGTCAACATAGTTAAATTTTCAAAACAAAAAAAAAAAAAACACAAATTTATACATTTTTTTACATATCTAGTTCTGATTGAGTGTTATATTCTAATGTCATTTAGTGATCCTATTATTTTGATTTTCACTAAAACATTTTATGGTCAAAATGCTTTAAAAAATGTTTGAAAAATCAAATGGGAAAAATTATTCAAATCAAACTAAATTAGTCCAAAGTAATACATTCATTGAATTATTATAATGTTAGATCTTGATTTTGTTAAATAAAATAAAAATAAGGTAAAATTTAGTGACAGTAATAACAAGAAGGAAAGTTAGGTCTCGTTTGGGAATAAGATATTTTAGTAATTTTTTTATTTTTTAGCTAAAATATGAGGTAAAAAAGACTAATATGTTTGTGGTGACTTTTTGACTTTTTACGAAAAGATGTGCAAAAAGTAGAGAGAAAAGAGAATTTTTGACTTTTTGGTATAAGTTATAGGCTTTTTGGCTTTTTTAGTAATTTTTTTGACTTTTTGACTAAAATGTTAACTTGCCAAACGAGGCCTCAATTTAAAAGGGAGGAGGAAAAAAATTCTGTCAAACTGTGGCAGTGCGTTTGTTTGACTATGAGATAGGATTTCATGGCTGGTGGATGAAATAGTTTATTGTTTGATTCAGAAATTTTACATCGGATTATTAGTTTCAAATATGTTGGATTATTCTGTCCCGGGGGGTGTGGGACACAAAACCCATGATAACTCATCTCATGGGATTGCATTTTTAGCCGGTTGACTGGGGGACCACCGATGAATGCTTTTGTATCTAATTTTGCTAAAAATCTCAACTAAAAATTAAAATAAATATATATAAATTTTATTGACATTCTATTTATTTAATTTTTTAAAAGTTCTATTAAAAAGATTAAATAAAGTAGGATACCTATAGGATTTAATAGAATAGCATAATCCAGACATTTAACCATATGACTAAACAAATATAGGATGTACATTATTTCTAACCAAATAATCAAAGAACAATATATCTTAAGACTAACAGTCTAGTAAATTATAATCCGCTATCCAATTCATCCAAATAAACATACCTCTATAAGTAAATGATAGGAAGTGCATTCTAAATGAATATGAAGGATGTGAATTTGTGTCATATAGGACACATCTTTATAAAGGCAAATGATTTTGCGTCTTTAAAATTTAAAATTTTCTCACTTAATATATTTTTAATTATAGTAATGATATATTTATCAAATTTAGTATCATCTGAATTATTTGAATTTGTTCATGCCGATCGTCGAGATGACAGGATGACAATTGCCGTGGTGAATTCAGTTGTCCAACTTACACAAATTCAAGCAATTCAGATGACAATAAATTCAGTGAATAAATCATTTCACTTTTAATTATTTGATCAAATATCAAAATGGGGGCTTCCCTCCAGTCCGACCTCCAGTTCGTGATCGGATTGAAGGGTACTGTTGGGCCTGTGGGGGTCCATTATGGGTCCCGTTTCGATAATCCGAACCGTTCAATATGTAAAACTCGTCGAACACTATATGTTTGAAAAAAAATCATGTTAATCGGGTATCGATAGCTATCTCATTAGATCAGATTTATGTCAACCGTTTATTTTTCACCGTCTATTTTTTTTATACAAAATTGATTTGATCACATATCTATCGATATCTGATCAATATGATTTTTTATAGGCATATAATATTTGACGAGTTCTATACATATACTTCAAATTATCGAAACGAAACATGTAATGAATCTTCACAAATTCAACAGTACTCTGTGATTAGATCACGGATTGAAAAGAAGCCCAACCTATCAAAACAATGAAGCGAAAATTTTGGGACTGAGAATTGGGGGCCCTCTATAAAGAGAATCCGAGAAGGGAAGTGTACATATGACGCGGTCGTAGACCAAATCGTTGGCAGGTGATGTGAATGGGATGGAGGACAATTGAGCTTTGTTTCACAAGACGATGGACCCAACATCCCACTATTTGTATTTCTATTTTGTATTTGTTCCGTACAATTATTATTTCTATTTTCCCTCTCATACACTCTCACTTTCTTTTCTTTCTTTTTTTAATTTTTTTTTGCTTTTCTTTGGTGAGAGGGGAGGGAGAGACAGAAGAAAATAAATAGATATAAAAATAAGGGTCCATTGTCCATGAACAAGAACATGAACATGAACAATGGAGTCCACCTACTGCACATGGGAGGAGAGAAAGACAGATGCGGTCAAACATCAAAAGAAGCCCCCAGGAAGAGGAGGAGAATTACAAAAATGTTAGAAACTTTAAAAATTTTATTAAATGTCTCACATGAATATGAAACTCACATTGTGTGAGTTTCACACTAGATATTTGATAAAACTTTTGATAGAATTTTTTAAATCTCTAGTATTATTAAGAGAATTACCCTCCTTCACATTAATTGCAACAAAAATGAATGATTTCCGCAGTGGACAGCCCACCAGCACAAATTTAAACATTTAATCAATTTGCTTTCAATTTTTATTGAGAGTAAATTATACTGACTCCCCTTAATTATAATCCATTTACATTTTATCTCTTTAATTTTAGGCGTTGGCTTCTGTCCAGTCCTTAATCGGACTGGATCGTGCTGTTGGGCCCATGGGGGCCCACCACGGGTCCCGTTTTGATAATCTGAACCGTTAAATATGTAGAACTCGTCGAGTACTATAAGCCTGTAAAAAATCACGTTAATCGGATATCGGTAGCTATGTGATCAAATCAGATTTTTGTCAACCGTTAATTTATTCACCGTCCATTTTTTTTATACAAAACTGATTTGATCACATAGCTACCAATATCCGATTAACGTGATTTTTTACAAGCTTATAGTACTCGACGAGTTCTACACATTAAACGGTTCAGATTATCAAAACGGGACCTGTGGTGGGCCTCCACGGGTCCAACAGCACAGTCCAGTCCGATTAAGGACTGGACAGAAGCCAAGCCCTTAATTTTAAGGGTTGTTTGGGATAAACTAAATAAGTGCAGTTTTTTACTTTTTTATGAAATATGAGTTGGGTATGGGTTGGGTTTGAAGTGATGTGATAGAGAGGTAATGTGACTTTAATAAGATAATATGACTTTTTAACTTTTTGACTTTTTTAGATTATGCCAAAACCGTGCCTAAAATTCAATAGTTAATTATCTCAAAATATTATTCGATTATACTCAACCATTTTGGTTAGGACTCTATGAGGAATTTATACAAAATCAAGATACCATTTATATTTTTTCACTAAGGAAGGCAAAATACAAATTAAATCACACACACAAAAAAAAATATTATAATTCTAAAAAGTTAATAAATGTTTCGTAACTTGATTTTGTTTAAATTCCTGATATAATTCAAATGAAATGTGTTAAATGTAGCAAGATAATATTTTTAAGTGGTTAACTGTTGACACCACAGAACAATCTATTTCATTTGAACAGTCCCATGAAAGGGCTTGAGCTATTTTTGAGCCAGTTTAAAATTTTAAAATAATTGTCTCAAACTCTATCAATAGCGGTGGGCAATTAATAGTAGTGTACGAGAGTAGAGAAAAATTAGAGATAAAAAGGTACAAGGGTAAAAATATATATATATTAAAATAATTATTTATACTTCTTAACAATATATTTCATTAATTATATTCTTAAAACCAAAACAAATGAACTTATATACATCTATAAAAGTGAATTTATGACCGATTTATATATATATATTTCACCAGAAATATCTTATTTTTCGTAAAAAAATATTTATATATTGCCCTTGGTTTCACACATTTCATGTCATAAAAAAAAAAAAAAAAAAACACAAAATCCCCTAAAAAAATAGGAATTTATGAGGATTGGCACGATGTTTGACCGTTACGAGAAACCTCTGGCCTGTTTTCTTGGTTCAAAAGCCATGTGAATGCAAGAAAAGTGGTATCTCCCTCTGTGGAAAAGAAACAAATAACAAAAATTACATTTAAATTGAGAATAATTCAAAAGAGACACTTTTATAAAAATAAAAAGTAAAAATTTTAGGAAGTCAAAAATTAGTTTTTTTTTGGCTAAAATTTACAAAAATATAAAATAGGCTAAAATAATTAATAAAGACAAAATGTCATATTAAATCTATAATTATTTCACTTTTATTTTCATAAACATCACATCCAATTATAAAAAAAAATCAATAATTTTCCCAAATACAAATATTTTAACATATTAAAATAGTCAAAAATTAAAATAATCTACTAAAATAATCAAGTTTCCAAACGAGGCCTTTATGTCACAATTTTCAATTATACATAACAAAAATTCACTTGTACTTTTATAAAAAGACAATTATTTTAAATAATTATCATTTAAATACACTTTTATCAACAAACAATCCCCAAATGAATATTTATTTGGAAATCCTACCAAGCATCTTATTTCTTTCTCTCTTCCTGTTTTTTTTTAATCTTGGAAACACTACAAGAAAAGTGGGTATAAAACACGGAACTTTTTGCGGCGGCGTCGTGTATATCGTTGCAAAAAGTGGTCTTTTGCGACGGCATATGAAGCCGTCTCAAATAAATGTTTTCTGCGACGGCAGTTTCTCCGTCGCTAATAAGCACACAACAAAAAGTCACTTAAATACGGAAGTATTCGCGACAGCACTGTGTACCGTCGCAAAAATATATTTTTTTAAGACGGGTGAAATTTACTGTCGCAAATAGTGGACATTTGTGATGGGAATTCTTTGTCGCAAAAAAAACTCTTATTAAAATGGCGTCGTTTTAATAAATGGGATTTGATCATTTGCGACGGTTTTTCCATGTCGTTGCAAATAATACTGAAAAATTGCATCTCCCTCCTTCAGCCGAAATGGCGCTCGATCAAATTCCCCAAAATCCCCAAAATCCCTAACACCTTTCTCCCTCAAAACCCCCAAAATCCCTAACACGATTCTCCCTAAAATTCCCCAAAATCCCTGAATCGAGTTCGTGTATCACAATCACAGAGACGAGTTCGAGTTCCCAAAGCGACGACAATCTCTCTCTCGACGAGCAACGACGACGACAGCTAGCGGTGTTCGAGTTCACCGACGATCACAACGACGACGGTGAGTGTTCATCGACGATCTCTCACTCGACGAGCGACGACGGCTAGCGGTGGTGCGGCGACAGCGTATTACGATCTCTCTCTCTCGCACGAGCTCAATCAGTATGCTCTCTCTCTCTCTCTCATACACACACACACACTGATATATTGTGGGAATGATTTTGTTTGTTTCCGTGAGTTTTGTCAACAAGCAAACACTGATCCGATCATACTCCGAAGGAACAAAACGCAACGCAACACAACACAACACAACACAACCTCTCTTTCTTTTCTTTTTTTGGGTTCTGGAAAGATGGGATGACAATTATGGTTGGTGGTAATACTGTGTATGGGTGTCTTGGTTTCATCATCGTCAGGTGCTGCTCAATCGGACAAGCTCCTAGTGGACGACGAAGAGTACGGACTCGAAGGGGGCCGATCTCCCCCTGATCTCCTTACTAGTACTAGCCCATCTGCATCTGCTGTTCCGATAAGTAGTAGTAGGAGGAGGTCTTCGGATCCCGATTCCGACTCCAAGGTCCAGTTCTCCCTTGAGCACGCCTTCGGTGACTCCTACTTCTCCCTCGCCGACACCTTCAATTTCTACATTTTTTTGGCAATTTTATTTCCTTGGAAATTTACCTGCCTTATCTTTCTTATTTACTTTTTATTTATTAAGCATGCTTGAGTGTTTCAATTACATTCCTTTTGTTAGTTTAACGTTATAAGTTGCTTGTAACAGACTCTCACCAAACTTCACTTTTCAAGGGAGGCTTTTACTAAAACAGACAAGGAAAAGTTCAAGGTAATTCACTATCCACATTTATCTGGTTTCAATATTTTTATTTTTGTTGTGTGTTTGGTTATAGAGTAAGATAATTGGAGAAATTTTAAAATAAGAGGAAAAATAAGGAATTAGAAAGTACATTTATATTTCTTCTTGTCCAATTGAAAAAGGAAGTGCATAGAAAATTTAAGGAAGGAAAACAACTGCATCTTATTTAAGCAGTTGTAACTTGTTCTTGATTTGTTGTACCAAATAATTTTCTTCCCAAATTTTGTCCCATTTGTGGCAAGTGCAGGACAAAAGTTTTTTTATAAATCATTCACTTTATTTTCTTCTTGAATGTCACAGTGAAATCAAGGAAACTAAGTATTTTCCCTCCATAAAAGTCTATGGTTCTATTCCTTTTTCCCTCCATCAAGAGTTATTTATTTACTTTTTAAATGAGCAACTGAGCATTGTGCAATGTTGATGCAATGATCTTGCAAAAGCTATTGGAAGGTGATGACTTCTACAGGATAAGAGTGCCATCCAATGTGTTGAGCCCTCCTGGAAGGGAGTATATTATTTCGTCAGTGAAAGTGACAAGTCTTCTATAAACCATGTTGAATGCATTAGTGTATATATATATGTATTTGCTATTTGGTTTTTGCTTTTGGCTATGGAAGTTTAGAAAAATTGAGTTAGTGGCTTGATGGCTTATGTTCTAAAATGTAATTTCACTAAAGATAAGTAGAGAAATCAAAATTTTTATCCAATTAGTTGAATCATCACATTTGTTTTTATTTTTGGGTTAATTAAAAGGACACCCCCCTCAACTTATCATTGAATATCACTTAACTCACTCAACTATAACATTTTATTACTTTCACGCCTACCAAAAAGGGAGTGGGAGGGCTATTTGCACGGATAATTTATAGTTGAGGGGTCCAAATGTACAAGTTTATAGTTATGGGGGTTAAGTAATATTCAACATTAATGGTTAGTAATCATAATGGCACTTTTGTCTTTATGATTCAACCCCACCCTTGGTTTAACAAAAATAGTCTGGAATTGTTTTCCAATTAAGTGCTCATATCCTAAACCACTCATGTCAAAGGGATGCTTGCTTGTGCCTATAAGATGGTTAATTGACTCAGTCTCACTTGTCATTTTTATTACAGACACCTTAGACACTCAATTCTTGTTCCAATTTAACTATCCCACTGATCTGCGATTTATTGCCTCTATTTCAGCCTGCAAAGTGGTCATTCAACTCACACACTGTCTTAAAGTACAGCGAGCATACACCAAGGTAAATACCTCATGCATTGCCTTAATCTTTCCATTTTTTAAAATAAAAGTTTTATGAAGGATTTGATTAAATTTGTATTGGACCTCAGAGGTTAAGCTTTTAGAAATCAAATTTTGATTTTGAGAGAAGTATATGTGACTGTGAATCACTCTAATGAATTTGGTGTTCTCCTTGTATAATATGTGACATTGTAATCCACCTGCATGTTCAAAATATCCACAGCCCACTATATTCGATGAACTTGTAATCCTACTGTATTTTTATCTAATGCCCAACTACATTTCTCATTTGACCATGAAGAAAATTATCATATTTTGTCTTTCCATTTGCATTTGCAAGTTAGTTAATACAATTCTTGAAACAGAACTCCAGCATTTGCAAAAGAGATACTTGGTGGTGAGAATGGAGAGGGTGAAGGTTTAAAGCCACCAGAAAGGTCCTTTTTGGCTAAATATGTAAGTATTTAATGAAGTTGAATCTATTGCATTCTTTGAATGCATATGAAGACAATCACATTATTGTCTGTTCTTTTAGGAAATACTTATTTATTCTGTAGTAGCACTTCATGTTATCATTTGGGAAACTGCAATTTGTGCTTAATGAGCACCCAGAGAGCCCAACTGTCACCAAGAATTACATGTTATTGATGATCTTTGTTCGATCTCTCTCTCTTTCTCTAAAGAATTTTGGAATCATTTGTCATGATATCATTACAGGTGTTAAAAAGTTCAACTGTAATGTTAGAGTATTTGGACTTCTTGGTGACTTCGAGGCGTCAATACAACTAGTTCTTTAAGAAATTTGAATTCGAGGTGTTGACGCCCCAAAATCACCAAACGGCGTCGGTTTAGCACAAAACTTGGCACAAACGACCACCTATGCACGAGAGATTTATGGGAGAAGACGGGACTCCAATCAGGTTCCCGGTTTGGGAGTTAGAGCTGGATTTCACTTTAGGCAAACTAATTCCTTAAGAAACTTGAATTTGAGGTGTTGACGCCCCAAAATCACCAAACGGGGTCGGATTAGCACGAAACTTGACACACACGACTGCTTAGGCACGAGAGACTTGTGGGAGAAGATGAGACTCAAATCAGGTTCCCGGTTTGGGAGTTAGAGCCGAATTTCACTCTAGACAAACTAGTTCCCTAAGAAACTTGAATTCGAGGTGTTGACGCCCCAAAATCACCAAACGGGATCGGATTAGCACGAAACTTGGCACACACGACCGCCTAGGCACGAGAGACTTGTGGGAGAAGACGAGACTCCAATCGGGTTCCCGGTTTGGGAGTTAGAGCTGGATTTCGATCTAGGCAAACTAGTTCCTTAAGAAACTTGAATTCGAGGTGTTAATGCCCCAAAATCACCAAACAGTGTCGGTTTAGCACGAAACTTGGCACACACGACCGCCTAGGTACGAGAGACTTGTGGGAGAAGATGGGACTCCAATCGGGTTCCCGGTTAAGGAGTTAGAGCCGGATTTCACTCTAGGCAAACTAGTTCCTTAAGAAACTTGAATTCGAGGTGTTGACTCCCCAAAATCACCAAACGGGGTCGGATTAGCATGAAACTTGGCACACACGACCGCTTAGGCATGAGAGACTTGTGGGAGAAGACGGGACTTCAATCGGGTTCCCGGTTTGGGAGTTAGAGCCGGATTTCACTCTAGGCAAACTAGTTCCTTAAGAAACTTGAATTTGAGGTGTTGACGCCCCAAAATCACCAAACGGATTCGGATTAGAACGAAACTTGGCACACACGACCGCCTTGGCACGAGAGACTTGTGGGAGAAAACGGGACTCCAATCCGGTTCCCGGTTTGGGAGTTAGAGCCAGATTTCGGTCTAGGCAAGCTAGTTCCTCAAAAAATTTGAATTCGAGGTGTTGACGCCCCAAAATACCAAACGGCGTCGGTTTAGCACGAAACTTGGCACACACGACCGCCTAGGCATGAGAGACTTGTGGGAGAAGACGGGACTCCAATCGGGTTCCCGGTTTAGGAGTTAGAGTCGGATTTCACTCCAGGCAAACTAGTTTTTTAAGAAACTTGAATTCGATGTGTTGATGCCCCAAAATCACCAAACGGCGTCGGATTAGCATGAAACTTGGCACACACGACCGCCTAGGCATGAGAGACTTGTGGGAAAAGACGAGACTCTAATCGGGTTCCCGGTTTGGGAGTTAGAGCCAGATTTCGGTCTTGGCAAACTAGTTCCTTAAGAAATTTGAATTCGAGGTGTTGACGCCCCAAAATCACCAAACAGCGTTGGTTTAGTACGAAACTTGGCATACACGACCGCGGGCACGAGAGACTTGTGGGAGAAGACGGGACTCCAATCGGGTTCCCGGTTTGAAAGTTAGAGCCGGATTTCTGTCTAGCCAAAATTGTTTACTTAATTATCTTTGTGGTTATATAGTAGTTAATTTTTTTATGTTTTTTTGTAATTAAAATATTAACACATAATTATATTGTCATTAATTATTTTTATTTTTTGTTTACAGATATTTCCCGAGTAGCAATTTGCTTATTGTGGAATGCAGGCGAGAGTTAGATTGCGACTAACTTTTCTTTTTGTTACCTACAGAAGAATCATGAGGAAAAATTTTGTTTTTGATTTATGTTATTTTGATTTGTGAACAACATTATGTATTTAAACATTGTACATGTATTAAGCAACATTATGCAGTGGGATAATTTTGCTGGTGTGTTGTTATGAATGGAGGAATATTTTTATTATGGATGAATTATTGTTTTTATACTGGAATTTTTATATTATTATATAATTATCGGTTTCTTTTTTAGTTATTTTTCATTTAATACAAGTAATTTTCATATTTTTAATATATATATATTTTTTGCAACGTCAGCTTTGCCTTCGCAACAGATATTGCCAATAGTTGGAAAAAAAACCTTTCGCGACAGTCTTGTTTGCCATTGCAAATAGTATCTTAGCGACGCGTGTCTGTACTGTCTCAATGACTTTTAGCAACGGCAAGTACCCCAGTCGCAAATAACACTTTCAGCGACGGCACCACAGTGTCGTCTCAAAAAATCCCAGATTTTTACATATTATTGCCGACGGCATAATTCCGTCGCAAAAAAGGCAACTTACCGTCGCAAAAAAAAGGCGGCGGCACTTTGCCGTCGCAAAAAAGTTTTTGAGACGGCGTTTTGAGTATTTGTGACGACAATTTGCCGTTGCAAAAAATCAAATTTTTTGTAGTGAAAGCTTCAAGGGTTTCAAATGTTGACGAGTCTTACTCTCATAAGCCAAATTCAAAGGGGAGTTTACTCTTACACATTAAAGATTATTAAAATAACCTGTTTTCAAATTGGACTTTATTCTCACACACCAAAAATATATAAATACGGGAGACTGTTCTCTCCATTATACGAGTTAAATTATTTAAATTATAAGATTATTATATGTCTATATTATTCATTAAATAAATAAATAAATTAATTTAATAATTATAATCACATTATTTTATTATTTTAAACATAAATGATCTATGTTTTTTTAAAAGATGAATATAATTAAATTACAAAACTATGATTATCAATTAATGAGATTTTTTTTCACAAATCCAATCAAACAAACGATTGTGATACCCATGATAAAGTCCAATAACCACAACATGAGCCTCGAGTTGAGACTAGAAGAAAGAATCCATCTCCCTCCCATAAACAATTATGACAAAGGTTAATGTTTCTCTTGGTTCATCTCATCTTGTAATATATGTCAGCCTTAATGGGTTAGTCTAGTGATAGAACTTGATTAGGTTCAATATTCCTTAGTTACAATAAGTTTATGGGAATCAGTTCATATAGAATATTTGCTATGACTTTAAATTGAACTCTTGCAAATAGACGGTGAAATTGATTCCTGAGATTAATCAAGATATGAGTAAATTGTCACAGACATCTAATTATAAAAAAAAGTCTTATAATATATATCATATTCAACTTCTTGTATATATATATAAGAATGTCGTCCACTGTAAACACCCCATTTTTGACCGCCCTTAAGACTTTGACACTTTATTCCGAACACACGATGATGAAAATTATATTGTGTAATCTTTTGAATTCTCAGCGAAGAAATTTGGATTCCAGCTCTAATTCCAAACCTTACACATCATTTTGGCCAAATTATTTTAGACTTTGAAACCCTTTTTTTTAAAAAAAAATTTCCAAATGTTTCTACGATATTCCGGACTCGCATTTTAATTAAAATATTGCACTTTTATGTAATAATTTGTGTATATCTTCCTACCCTTATTTCTTTCTCCCTTTTATTTACTTGCTTATGATGGATTGCATGGAGCATCATATTTTCTTTAAAATTTTCCATGACTTGCATCCATTCGTCTTGCATACATAAAGGTTCGGCTCATCATACTAATCAAATGTGAATTTCAACTTCATTAATTGAATACGTGCTTTTAACGCATCCCTCGAATTGACTTACATGTCATACTAGTAGCTGAGCCTATTAATTGCATGCTGTATGCGTTGCATTAGTCATGTTGCATTGTTTCGGATTATGCATTTTTTTTTAACCATTTTCTTTCTTTTGGCTCATGCATTGCATTAGTCATATTTCTTTCTTTTAGTCATGTTGCATTTTTTTTTCTTTCTTTTAGCCTCCCGTTTCGAATGTTCGGTACATGTAGCACATTGTTGAGAGTGAGTTCCTCTCCAAATGTCATCTTCATAATAATCTTTCATTGTCTTTCAACTTTAGAAGTCGAGGAGTTGCCCATAAAAATTGTTCACCGTTGTTCACTACAAAATAAGATGTGACCAACTTTTGTCGGCACAAATATGGCGAGTAGCACCAATCTCCACCCAACATTCTTTGGGATTTCTGACAAGATTTGCCTCGAAAACAACTGCAGAAAGATTTATGTCATCAACACCATTGGAAATTTTGTCCACTTCGGTCATATTGGCTTGAACAGGCTTTTTACTTGATCTTCCTTTGCCTTTGCGTTGGCTACGGTAATCTTTGGCCCAATGTCCCTCTTTGTCACAGATGTAACGCTTGCCATTGAACTTGTACTTCTTAGTTTCCCTTTCTTTGGAGCCTTGTGTGGAACTTTCTCTAAAATACTTCCGTTTCTTTGCTTTTTGAGTATATTCTATCACATTTGCCTTAGACTCCATTAGATACATACCAGTCCGTTTCTCTGAATTGCGATTGTCCTCCTCAATCCTCAAACGCACAATCAATTCCTCTAAAATCATTTCTTTGCTCTTGTATTTGAGGTAGTTCTTGAATTCCTTCCAGCCTTGTGGTAATTTTTCAATTGAGGCAGCAACTTAGAATGATTCACTGAGAGACATGCATTCTGCAAGAATGTCATGCAGAATGAGTTGGAGATCTTGAACTTGGCTGATCACAGTTTTAGAATCAACAATCACAAAATTCAAGAATTTGCTAACCACAAATTTCTTTGATCCAGCATATTTTGTTTTGTACTTTTTCTCCAAAGACTCTCAAAGTTCCTTTGCCGTCTTGATAGGGCTGCAGACGTTGTACAATGTGTTATCAAGTCCATTCAGGATGTAATTCTGGTAAAGGAAATCAGCATGTTTCCAAGTATCGACTGCAGTAACCACTTGTCGGTCAGTTTCATCATCTTTCAGAGTAGAGCATTTTCACGAAGGAAATGCGCCGGGTTTAGAGTAGTAAGATAGAACAACATTTTCTGCTGCCATCTTTTAAAATCAATTCCTAAGAACTTCTCTAGCTTTCCACCGTGATTGACTGGCACAGTTATAACAGGAGGATGGGTTAGTGCAATTGCAGTCACCATACCAGTACTTGTTTGAGTATTAGTTTCAGTAGCCATGAATTCTAAATTATAAAACAAAATTATGATTAGAATTTTATACTACACATAAAATTTAAACCAAAACTACAGAATTAAATTCTGTAAAAATAAAAGAAACAAGAATTGTAACTTTTATTTCTAATTAATTTGAAAATAAAATAAAATTTTATTTAAACAAATTAATTTCACACAGAAAAATATTTCTATAACACTTTCAAAAATTAAAATACTGAAAACAGAATTTTAATTAATGAAAACTTAGAAATTATTTCTGAAAACCAAAATTAATTTCTGACTAACTTCACAAATAAATATTCTGAATTGTTAATGACTACTAATATATTACTACTACTTGTCAAAGAAAATAAACAGTATATTACTACTATTTGTTTTTCTAACCGGAATATTATTTTGTAAAACCGCAGAAAATAATTTCTGTAAGAAGAAAAAAAAGAAGAAAGGAAACAAACAAAAAATTATGTTTAAACAGAATAATTCGAATCTGTCTTAAGATTGTTGAAACAATCTTCTGTGTAAAATAAATAAGTTGAAACCAAATCAAACAAATAAAATAAATTACTTACATAATTTATTTACCGAGCATAATAAATATTTAAAAGATCAAGTTAAGTATGTGACACTCTATCCTTAAGACAGATTTGCCCTGCTACGGTGCTTATGGATAAATGGCGTCTATCTCCTACGATATAATGATCTACACAAATTGTAGTAGCACTCCAAACAATCTATACAGCGAACAAAACTTGTGTTTTATACTCTCAGAATTTTCCCTAAAATAATATGAAGAACAAGTTTATATAGGAGAGCAAAAACTGGAAGGAAACAAGATAATTTTGGATATTTCCATCTGCTGGAATGGTCCAGGTATTTATAGGGCCGAACAGATCTAAAAATCAAACCGAACAGGTAGGTTTTTTATTTCAACAGGTGCAAAATAGTTTTGGACAGATAACTGCTGGGCAATTTCAAATCTATTTGAACAGATAACTGCTTGGGCAATTTCAAACCTGTTTGGAAGAATTGACTCTGTCCGAAACTTCTGGGCAGTTTAGAGCAGTTCAAAACAGTTGGAAATTAGACTAGATGAGGCACAATTTTGGACAGAAAATTGAATTCAAATTTGGCACAAAATTTGATTTTATTTCGTTCAGAAAAATTAATTTTCCTGCAAGAATTTAAATAAATTTTGTCCAAAAATTAATATTAGAACCGACCCAACCCACACCCCGCATAGCTCGGCTCTGGCGGCGGCGCGCGCATGTGTGGTAGTTTGGGCCAAGGTTCACTTTGTCTATAACTCCTCTCTTCTACAAACTTGGGGTGCTCCTTGGGGCCCAATCCAAGTGTTGCCACCTTGAGCTTATATACATACACAAGATCTCTTAAAATTTCAATGTGGGACAAGCCTTACAAGGAAATCCATATTTTATTTTTTAATTGTCCATTCCATGAACCCGAAAATGACGTCAACTTCCCATTCACTCATAAATGGTTTTAACGAACCGTTTGTATCGTGTGACTTGCCACGCGGTAAGGAATACGTCACCTTTTTGGACCCATCCCAAAAGACATGTGGAACCCACTCATATTTGGGCTCACAGTTGACCCAAAATAAGCCTATAAAACCATTATTTCCAACATTGATTAATGTACATATGAGTTCACTTTTTCAAGTGACATATATTCAAAACACTTTTCAAACAAATATGAAATCAAAGCATTGCAAATTTCGTGAAATAGTCTATACTTGTGCGCCTCACATAGTAAATATAACATAATAATCGAAACAAGAGCATATATTGTATATAAGAATCACATCGTGATTAGTAGAGACCAATCTTTGATCGTGTGAGTGGGGTGCTCAATTCATGACCTTCTCCTCTCATACCTAAGTTCCCAAGCCGAGACACTTTGGTGATAACAGATAAGTAGCCTTTGGCGATTTTGTAATCTGGTAATGCAGTCTATTTCTAGCATCTCGAATGATAAATAGATTTTTCTAAGATTTGCCAGATTTAAACTCTCATTTGTATTTATCTATTTCACATGGCACTTGTAAAACCAAATTTAAAATCACGAGAGTCCGGACTATAGGACTATCCTATTTGAAGAGTGTTGGACCATTTTAATATCTTTTATTTATTATTTTGGTGTAACCATTTTCTTGTTTAATGGTCATTAATTTTTGGTGTAATTTGTAAGGTCCTAATGGCCTATAAATAGTCCCTATCATCTACTCTTTTCTACACCAACACACACCAACTATTTTCTATACAAGAGAGATTATTAGCAAAGAAGGATGTTTTTCTTGGTGGAGCTTTGGGTTCACCATCTTGTGCAGAGTTGGCATGAACCATACGACAAGTGGTCGGGCTGTTGTATCCTGGAGGGGACAAGTCATAGTTTTGTGACTGCTGCATTGGTATTGGGGTTCTTCTTACCGCAGTGGGCTTGATCTCCTTAAAGAAAACGAGATATCTGTGCCTCAGCCCGATCTATTTGTATCTCATTTTCTTTGCATCATTTATCAATAAAATTTTTTTTTTCTGGTATTTTCTCCAACAATTTTAAGGAGATCAATCATGGAACAAGTACTAGAAAAAACCAATGATGGAATTGGAGATCTCAACAAGCTTTTCAAGTTCAAAGGAGTTCATTTTAAAAGGTGGAAAAGAAAAGTTCTTTTTTACCTTAGCCTTTTGAAAGTTGCATATGTTCTTACTGAGAAGAATCCAAACAAAATCCCAACCAAGGAGATGAATGATGAAGACTACGAGGCACATGAAGCAAAAATGGCTTCCTACAATGCAGATAAGTAT
Organism: Camellia granthamiana; assembly: GCA_036172215.1. Lineage (NCBI taxonomy): Eukaryota > Viridiplantae > Streptophyta > Magnoliopsida > Ericales > Theaceae > Camellia > Camellia granthamiana. Next base: position 640,959 of record CM069910.1, on the reverse strand, counting down.
AAATGTCATTTTTATCACTTAAATTTCTTTACTGATTAATTTTATGATTATTACTATGACATGACTTACACTTTGTCTTCTGTTAATTTTTGACATGTTCGCTTGTGTCATATTAACAGTAAATATGTGGGAATCATGAGTAGTTTAGGATTAATTCCTAAAGTGACAAAATTTTTTGAGAAATGTGAAGTTTGCAGTAAAGCAAAAATTACCACGATGCCTCATAAAAGTGTTGAAAAAAATACCGAATTGCTAGAATTATTTCATACTGATTTGTGTGAGTTTGAAGGAATTTTAACTCGGGGTGGTAACCGATATTTGATCATTTTTATTGATGATTTTTCAAAATACACAAACGTATATTTATAAAAGTGATGGTTTTGAGAAATTTAAAGAATTCCTTCTTGAAGTGGAAAATCAATTCAGTAAAAAGATTAAAAGAATTAGAAGTGATAGAGGCCGAGAGTATGAATCTCTTTGATTCAACTCTTTTGTTCAGTCTTTGGGAATCATTCATGAGACTACTCCACCATATTCACCTTCATCTAATGGCGTAGCTGAAAGAAAAAATAGAACGTTAATTGACTTGACGAATGCTATGCTTATTGATTCAAGTGCTCCCTCAAATACAACAAAAAACACATTTGGCGACCCAAAAATTTGTCGCCAAAAGTACGAATTCCGTCGAGAATCGGCAACAAATATACAACTTGTCGCCAAAGGCCTGTCACTAAAAGTATTGGCAACGAAATCAGAAATTGTCACCGTATGTAGACATTTAGCGACGAGCAAAATTTGTTGCTAAAAATCATATATTTTGTCGCTATAAAATTACAATTTGTTGCTAAAAGGTTAAAATTTGGATAAGCTATGTAGTTTTAGCGACAAATAAATGCGTCGCCAAAAGTACTATTTAACGACAAAATTAATTTGGTCGCTAAAAATCACGTTTTTAGCGACGAATAAGTTTTGGTTACTAAAAGTTCTAGGAATAACCACTAACTTTTAGCGACAAAAATAATATGTTGTCACCAAATATATTAACAGCGACCAAAATACCACCTGTCACTAAAAATTCAGTACACAAATTTTGATTTTAATAATTTTCCTGTTCAAAATAATCCAAAACACTTGTTTTCCTGTGCACAATATATACACAAATGTAATGTAAATAATAATACACCTGTGCAAGACATTCATACTAATTCAAAATTAATAGCTATGAAAAATCCCAATAAACATAACTACAATTCTCTGACAATCTAAAACATGCATACCAAAGTACTTACAAACTACTAACATCAAACCATAAATACATTACCAAATCCTATGTCAAAATATTTTCAAAATTACAACCAAATATTTTGATGTTAAACATCCAACCAACAAGTCATTTACTAAAATCCTATGTCAAAATATTTGCAAAAACACAACACTAAATATTTTGATGCTAAACATTTAATCCATAAATCATTTACCAAAATCCTATGTCAAAATATTTCCAAAAATACAAAATCAAATCTTATAATGCAACCCAAACTATTTTCCACCATTGCCAATCTGTCATATGAAAAAAGAAAAAACAATATTAGATTGACCAAAAAAAAAAAAAAAAAAACCTTGATATGAACTTCACAATTTTGATTTTAATTTTGTAACGGGAAGTCCAATCGGGTGTTGTTTGCTCATACAACTCTATTTAGGCTTGAACAAGCTACCCGTGCCAAGTTTCGGTGGTTTCAGTGGTCATTTTGCAATTTTGGCCCTCAAACGAGCCTTTTAAATCTTGTGTTTTACATTTTTTCTTCTAATTTTCTAACCGGAAATCCAATCGAGGTCCCATTTCTTCCTACAAGTCTATTTAGGTTTGAACAAGCTGTCCGTGCCAAGTTTTGGTGGTTTCGGTTGTCATTTCGCAATTTCGGCTCCTAAACGAGCCTTTTAAGTCTTGTGTATTACAATTTTCCTTCTAATTTTCTAACCGGAGATCCAATAGAGGTTCCGTTTGTTCCTATAAGTCTATTTAGGCTTGAAAAGGCTGTCCGTGCCAAGTTTTGATGATTTCGGTGGTCATTTTGAAATTTCAGCTCCCGAACGAGCCTTTTAAGTCTTGTGTTTTATATTTTTCCTTCTAATTTTTTAACCGGAAATCCAATCGAGGTCTCGTTTGTTCCTACAAGTCTATTTAGGCTTGAACAAGTTGTCCGTGCCAAGTTTCGGTGGTTTTGGTGGCCATTTCGCAATTTTAGCCCCCGAACGGGCCTTTTAAGTTTTGTGTTTTACAATTTTCCTTCTAATTTTCTAATCAGAGATCCAATTGAGGTCCTGTTTGTTCCTACAAGTCTACTTAAGCTTGAATAAGCTGTCCGTGCCAAGTTTCGGTGGTTTCAGTAGTCATTTCGAAATTTCGGCCCCCGAACGGGCCTTTTTAAGTCTTGTGTTTTACATTTTTCCTTCTAATTTTTTAACCGGAAATCCAATCGAGGTCTCGTTTGTTCCTACAAGTCTATTTAGGCTTGAAAAATCCGTCCATGCCAAGTTTTGGTGGTTCCGGTGGTCATTTCGCAATTTTGGCCCCCGAACGGGCCTTTTAAGTCTTGTGTTTACAATTTTCCTTCTAATTTTCTAACCAGAGATCCAATCGAGGTCCCGTTTGTTCCTACAAGTCTATGTAGGCTTGAACAAGCTGTTCGTGCCAAGTTTCGGTAGTTTCGGTGGTCATTTCACAATTTCGGCCCCCGAACGGGCCTTTTAAGTCAATGTGGTTACTTTGTGTACTATGCATTTATGTTCTTTCATGTCACAATTGATGCTCCAACTAAAACTCTTGGGAATTTTTTTTTTAATTTAAAAAAAAAAAAAAGATGGTCAAACTGCATGGATAACATTTCAGAAAATATTCTATGCACCTCAACAAGCTTTTGGATCTGAGAGACTCTCTTCTTAACAGCCGCTTGAGTGCTCCCATCAGTTACTATCAATGTAGAATCCTTAGTTATCACCACCTTGGTAGCAGTACCCAGAGATTTATCTATAGGCCATTTAGTTAGGTACAAACAGCCAACAAAGAAAAAACAAAGCAAGTCCAACTCTATCTGAAGCCAAGGACTCTAACTGCTGCTAAATGGCGCAATGTAAATATATTGGTTATCAAATTACCATAATATGATGTTAAATTCTAGAGGATTAAAAATAAAAAGGATTTCAAAAAATGGAATGAATTCAAATTACTCTAGGTTCTAAAGGTCAGCAAAGTCCATATCAAATACAATAGAATGGCATGTACATATATTTACTAATAAGATGGATAAGAGTGCTACCAGGTTCAGATAATGAACATGTAACTATACCTTCAGTTTAGCAAGAAATTCCTTTGAAACTTATCTTCTTGATTGTGACTTTCTGCACCCAAGGGAGAAATTAGGAAAGATAATATAGATACTTAGCATCAGAAACCACCACAGCACTATTAAAGAGCAATAACTTATGCTTCCCAATCTATGTGCAAATAATATTTACACAAACTACTTGCATTAATGATCAAGGTGCATGATGCATATGTAAAAGTAAAGAGATATTACAATAGGCAATCGTGGTATTCATAACTTTCAACCATAAGAGAAGTTAAAGAATATGAAACATGTACACCTTCTTTTGTGGATGGTGCTTTACTAACAACTGAAGAGGATTTTGGTTTGGGAGTAAGTAGCAAGAGTTCATCAGAATTACAATAATACAACTACAACTTGCACATCTTGGTTTCAAATTCCCTACACCAGAAAATTTTCAATCCACAAAACACTCAAAGATCCAGCATCAAACACTTCTTGCAAAAAAGATACTCAAGGTAAATGTCCACTTAATCCTATACGAAAACTGTTTAAAATACCTTAATATTCAAACTTGTCCAAATTTTCATCCCAATTAGCTACCCTTTCTTGGATTCTAGGTTGCCAACCTTAACAAAATCAACAAAAAGGAAGAAAAAGAAGTTACAAAATCAAAACAAAATAATGAAAATAAAGTAGAGTAGGGAAAACTGATTTTCAGCTATTTCCTTGCTAGGAAAATTGTCTGTAGTTTATATGCCAATATAGAGGCAACAACTTCACTTTTACTATTTTCCATACTGTTTAAATTTTTCGAAGCAGGAATAAGGGTATACCACAAAACAAAGAAGAAAGTGGCCTCTTAATTAACACACAAGATTGATTGCGACCAATATGGCATAAAATTTCAAAATAATAGAAGTAAAAACATCAGCCTTCATCAATTATATGCTTGTAGAGGCAGGGTAATGCATACAAGAATTGTGAGAAAGGAAAATAAATAAATAGATCAGTCTTTCTATATTCATTTACCACTTATATTTGTTATTTAGAATAATCTTAAATCATCTAGACAATGAAATCATCAGCAAAAAAAATAAAAAATAAAAAAAAACCTATTAAAGGACGTGCCAAAAAAAAGTAGGATGTGTGATGGAAAATTGATCATAGAAACCCAGTTTAACTAAAAGAGCTACCTTCAAATCACAAGCTCTGAGATAAGTTAACTTACCAACATGAAAGCTAAAATATAAAAATTTAATCAACCTAGTAAAAGGAATTGCACTTTTCAATAATATATCCCACCGTGTGCTTGAAAAAAACGTTGTGCTAAGAAAGGGATTCAAAACCAAAAACCAAGAACACAAGCAAAGGATATGAAAGTCAAAGCACAAGAATTACATATTATATTTAGATAAAATATGCCAATGTCCAGAAGTGATTGTAATTAGTAAATTCATCACTAAAGCCTAGAAAAAAACTGATATTCAATAATATATCCAACCATGTGCTTGAAAAATACATTGTGCTAAGAAAGGGATTCAAAACTAAAAAACAAAAACACAAGCAAAGGATATGAAAGTCAAACCACAAATTACATATTATATTTAGATAACATATGCCAATGTCTAGGAGTGATTGTAATTAGTAAATTCATCACCAAAGTCTAGAAAAAACTGATATTCTATTTAGTTCTCAACAATCACATGGAATAGAATGAAATGCTCATTTCTTAAATTTCCCTATGGAATGATCATTTGCAATGTATTTTTTGTTATTCTTTTAGTCACCCAAACATAAAATAATGCATATTTTGATGTATTAAACATTTCATTCCAATGAACCAAACACTAATTTAAATGGACTATGTATGTATGTAAAAGATCGTTCAATCCAAACTGAGAACTATACATGGTAAAATATTTATATAATTTTTAATTACAAAGATAGAAAAGGTAAAAATCACACACTCCAAAATGCAACAATAATTGTGATTTACACCAAGAAACAATCAATAGCAGCTAAGACATGGCAGAGCATTCCCTCTACAATCAAACTGTATCGTCCCAAGTTCTTAGACCCCTTTTAACCGTTAGTTTGATTGCCCGGTGGACTTTTGGGCTTGTGGCCAATGTTATTGTCCTTTTAGCATACATTCTAGAATTTATTTTTTAATTTTTATTTTATTTTTAAATAACCCAAAAAAAAAATCTTTAAAAAAAATCCAGCATTTTTTTTGTAAGGGCTATTATATATAACATTTTTATTTCACCAAACTTTTCATCTCCTTGGTGATTTCTCATATATAACATGACAAGTTTCAAATATAGCCATTTACTATATATATAGATATATATATTTAAAACAAAAACTCACAAGAAAACAATATAAAAGTATAGTAAGAGCCAATCACTCTTAGTAGCATTTTATCAAGCACCTAGGAGGCATAAATAACATGTATATAGTTTTCTTCTCTGCTGGACAGTGAAACAAAATAAATATATATAAAGATACCTAAGCAAACACAGATAAACATAATCAGCCAAAGACAACAACGAGAAACAAAGACAAGAAATCATCATACAAAACACAAATCATCTTGTTATGGAGTCACAATTTTGGGTATATGTTAATATTTAGATACATGCAAACATGTGCAAACATCACAGAGAGACAAGGAAGAGAATCATTTGATACAAATTTTCTTTCCAGCAACAACCTAGCACAAATCTTGAACAAAACAAATGGTCAAAGTAAAATAGGAGCCATTAGAAATAAAAATAAAATTACCTGAAAAATTGGCAATGGCAACAAAATCTTAATTTTTGGATCAAAACCCCCAAATAAAAGCCCTAAATTTTCAATTTAAAACTTAACTTCTCAAAACCATGTTTCCCCAAATCAATAGACATATACATGAAATAGAACAAATGGTGATTGAAAAATATGAACAGAGTTTCACAAGAAACAGAAAAATCTGCCTCCGTTCAATCAACACCTCTTGACAGTGGTGGTTTTGAAACCCTAGCTTCGTAGAGAGAGAGAGAGGGAGAGAGAGAGAGAGAGAGAGTGAAAGAGAAGAAGTAGTTTACCATAAAAAGAAAGAGAATCTGTAATAGAGAGTTGAAATCAAAATCGATGAGATGATCAAAATCGAAATCAAAATCGAAATCAAAACCAAACAAACAATTAGTAATCACTTTAATAGAAATCAACAAAGATAAGAGGAAGGAGATGAGGAAGTAATGTACCAGGTAACCCTTCTTCGATGAGACGATTCAGAGAGATGAGATTGAGCTCCTTTCAAACTTCTCTCTTTTGATGAAGCCTTCTGGGTTCACTTTGATTAGAAGACAAAGCCAAAGCCTTTTGGGTTAACCCTGGTTTTGCCCAAGTATCTTCTTCGAACCCTCTCTCTTCTCCCCCATCTTCTGAGTTTATATGTTCCTTTACGATTAGAAGAAACTCATTTTAGGTGAATCTTGTTTATTCGGTCATTATAAATAATAAAAAAAAAAGATCAAAACGACGTCGTTTTGACGAGAAATTTATTGGCGACGAAAATTATTATGTTGCCATAAATGTCATTTACCTTTCAGCGACTATTTTAATTCCGTCGCCAAAAAGTCCAAATTGGCGACAAACATTTTCGTCGCCATATATTAATTTCGTTGCCAAAACTTTTTTAGCGCTCCCGCGCAAAAAATTAAATTGGCGCCAACCATTTTTGGCGACGAATTGAGATATTTGTTGCTAATGATGTATTTTTTGGCGACGAACACGTATATTGTCGCCAAAAACATACAATTGGCAACTAAATTCAATTTGGTTGCTAAAAAACGTTGCCAAAAATGCTTTTTGTTGTAGTGAATCTTTGGGGCGAGGCTTTTTTGACAGCTTGCCATGTGATAAATAGAGTGCCACACAAAAAGACTAAAATTGTACCTTATGAGTTGTAGCGGGGGCATAAACCAAATTTAGGTTATTTGAGGGTTTGGGGTTGTTTAGCCTTTGTGAGGCTTACAGATCCTGAACGACCTAAATTGGGTGACGGAGCTACCACCTGTGCTTTTCTTGGTTATGCGTTGCATAGTACAGCTTATAGATTTTTTGATATGGAAAATAATATCATTTTTGAATCAGGTGATGCTATTTTTCATGAAAATAAATTTCTTTTCAAATCTAGAAATAGTGGGGGTCAAATAATTTCTGAAAATATTTTATAAGCTGTACTATGCAACGCAATAAAGGTGCTCACTAAAGGTTTAGCTTGATATGATTTGCACGTCTGTCAACGATTTACAGGCATCAATGGTCTTCATGCAACCTGCCATTGACCTAACCTAACGCGACTTGGATGACGTCCCACAAAGCTCAAACTTCAACAATTAATTAACCTTACATTAGCACACATCCAGGAATAAATACATACATAATACGGGTATAAAGAAAACAAATTATGACATATATGATCTCATATACTTACTGTTAAGTGGGAGGAGGATTCCTCCTGGCCGCCCAGGCCACTACCTGTTCTTGGATCAGCTCCTGGATCCTGGCTAGCTGCTGATCACACTCTGCTATGCGAGCAGTGATATATGGTTGAGTATACCAATCTACTGGTGTATTAACGTAATGGTGTTTTTGATTTTCCCAAAATTGTTTAAACCATAAAAGTTGTTCAAGAGTATCGACAGAGGGCATTCATGAAAACAAAGTTTTATTGAAGAAGTAAAACTATTTTACAAGAGTGGGGATTGGAAGCAATATTACAAAAGAGAAAATTGAAAACTTAAAACTGACTCTGACTCTGCCTCAACAAGGGTGAGAGCATGCCCTTTTATAATACAAGTGCGGATAAAAGAAGGGACAGGTGTTGAATTGCCATTCGACCGACAAATTACCCCTTATCCTATCGGCTGATGTCATACATGACGATTACTGATATTATCTTTACTCGGATAATGGGAATCTGCTTTTTGCAAAGTGTTTTTGGCCTGTTGTGCCGACACTTAATCATGTCGCTTACCCTTTCGGTTGCTTTTGGCGAGCTTTTCGGTGAGGACATCTGTCATGGCATCCCAAAAATCACCAAAGTGAGTATCATTGTCTTCATCATCGGGTAGTTGGCTTTCTCCAGCTAACACGTGTTCTGCTGGATCAACATCTGGTTCGGATGAGGGTTGGCTGGTTCCTGACCTCATAGAGACATCATCCTCTGGAGGTACTGTTTGCAAAAACTGTTCTTTGAGATAATTCATACTTTTAATGATAATCTCATTTTCAGATAAATCAGGGTACTGATTTCTTAATTCCTTTTGAATATGAATAAACGGATTCTGAGATAATGCGGGTGGAGCAGTGATAGCTGGTTGCTTAACTGTTTCTCGACATGCTTGGGCATGTTCCTGGATTTTTGTTACTGTTTCAGAGATAATCGGATTCATACCTTTATCCCACCATTTAACAAAGAAAATTCGTTTAAGGCGGGGTACCTTGTTCTGGTAGTCGTAAGCAAAATCCCATTTCCAAATCCATGGGATACTAAAACGGATGGAAAAATGAACTAATGATTTGCTGATAGATAAATCCCTGTTTTTGTTAAGATAAGCATAAGCCCGGGAATAGGCATAATGCCAATCATTAAAAGCAAGTCGGATTTCTTTTGGTAAGATATCAAGAGATAACCCAAATTTATCCCACCACACGAGGAACCAGTTTGGAACATCGTGTTTGAGAACATCGGGGCAAATCCGGATGAACCAGGAATGAGAACGGATAGGATTCTGGTAATAAAAGACCTGGGTAAAAGCATCAATATAATCCCAGTATGTATATTTTGTCTGTTTATTACGGAGATCAAGATCTCGTAATGTATGCGGATGGATGCCCCATGTAGCAATGGGCATAAGATTACGGATAGTAATTTTGCTAAACGAGATGGGACTCGTAGATTTATGCGGATCATGGAGATGATGCTTGAATTCACAAGCTCCAGTTTCAGTTAGTATTTGTTCATAAATATAACGGTACTGGTCAAAATGTGGAGGTGACTGTTGAGTGGTGAGATAACGTTTCTTAATCTCCCATGGATCTTGCATCCATTGCTCATCAGCAGATTCAATCCAGAGGACAGTTTCCTCGGTAATACTGTTGGGTGTATACGGGTCTTCTGTTTTCAGAACTATATCCTTTGTAGATTCAGTACTGGTTTGTCCTTGTGAGAGAACTGGATATTCTGTTTCATAGCGTGGGGTGTGACCACCACGACCACGTCCGCGGCCTCTATGGCCCCTGCTGGTCATCCTCCTCTTCAGGAGTAGACTTCTGGAGATATTCCCTGGTTAAGAAATCAGGCAAAGAATTATTTTCTCCTTTAATATATTCAATATCAAAATCAAAATTGGATAAATAACTTTGCCATGTAAGAAATATTTGTTTAGATGCTAAATTTTTAACATTTTTTTTAAAAATCTGTTTAGCAGCAGAGCAATCAACTCTGATAAGAAACTGCTGATTTAAAAGGTCATCCTGGAATTTTAAAACACATTTAACAATGGCTAAACATTCCTGTTTTATAGTGGGATAGTTTAAAGCGGCTTTATTCCAATGGCCAGAATGGAATCGTAATAATTCTTCCTTCTGGGTTTTGGGATTAAGCTGTTTTAAAATACCACCAAATCCTTCATTGGAAGCATCAGTTTCAACAATTTTCTTCCAAGTTGGATTAGGTAACTGTAAACATGGTAACTGTTTAACTTTAGCTTTAATTTTTTGGACTGCTGCTGTATGTTCTTTACCCCAAGGGGGAGGGTTCTTACGAAGTCTGGTAAATAGGATGCTGCAGTCAGCTGCAATGTTAGGATAATAATCACGGATATAATTAAGACTTCCTAAGAATCTCTGTAATTGAGTTTTATCTTTAATTTCATCAGGAAATTTGGAAGCAAACTCAATACTGCGGTTGATGGGAATAATACTTCCATTTGAAATATTATGACCAAGATATCTGATAGTTGTTTGGAACAGTTACATTTTTGGTGCTGATAGCACTAAACCGTTTCTGTGGATAACATGCTTAAAAATATTAAGATGTTTAATATGCTGTTCTATTGATGAAGAATAAATTAATACATCGTCAATATATGACAAAGTAAATTCAGAAAACGGATTAAAAATGTCATTCATAATATGTTGAAATTCTGATGGAGCATTTTTAAGACCAAAGGGCATTACATTCCATTCATAATGTCCAAATGGAACTGTGAATGCTGTTTTATAACGATCCTGTTCAGCAATTTCAATTTGCCAATATCCTGATTTCAAATCAAATTTGGAAAAAATGATTGCATCCTGTAATCGATCTAAAAGATCCTTTTTATTCGGAAGAGGATATCTGATCCATTTTAGTTTATCATTTAACGGTTTATAATTGATTACAAGGCGAGGAATACCTCGTTCAATTTCAGCATTTTTATTGACATAAAAAGCGGTACAACTCCAAGGAGAGTGACTAGATCGGATTAATTTTTTCTCTAAAAGACTTTGAATTTCTGTTTTACATAATTCCATATATTCCTTTTTCATCTGACTAGGGCGAGCTCTAGTTGGAATATATTTTTCATCAAAATCAGGTTCATAGGGTAAAGTAACTATATATTTCTTCCTGTTCCAGAAAGCATTAGGAATAGTACCACAAACTTCTGTTTGAAATTCATTTTCAATGATTTTAATTTTCTGTTGCAAAGAGGATTGTTGTAGCCTTTGTTCTGTTGTTAAAAAAGAAACTTCCTTAGTTAAAAAATTAATTTGATTCTGTTTAAAAGTAACTAAATCCCTAATTTGATCTAATTCTTTAGTATACGGTTGGGTGATAAATTCAAAAATAACAGATCGTCCCTGCAATTGGGAATAAATTCCTGTCGAGTCAATTTTTTGAATAGGCATTAAGAGACATAAAAATGGTGTGCCTAAAATAATATTTGTAGCTAGATTTCTGACTAAAACAAAGGATGTTGGAAGACAGAGATCATTGTTACAAATATATGCTTCTGGTATCTTATACCTGATTTGCATGGAGTTTCCACTTGCACTGGTTAAACTTTGAGTAGTTTTCTCAAAATATCTGGTAGGAACTATACCTTCTTGGATACAGTTCATATCTGCTCCGCTGTCTACCAAAGCAATGGCATCTTTGATAATAAAATCAGGTTTAATCATAAAAGTAATTTTTATATACCATTTTTGAAAGGTTACTTGATTTACTAGTAACAAATACTGGTCAGGTTCATCCTTGGATTCAAGTTTTTGTCCAGTTTCATTGATTACTTCTTTCTGTTTTTGTGGTATTTGAGTATGAAGATATTTAATATCTTTGATGGCTGCTGCACTAGCTGTTTGTAAATGTTTCACCTCTGTTTTCAAAACATTTATTTCCATTTTTAAATCTTGAATTGTAGTTGGCTGAGTATTAACTGGTTTTGCCTGAATTCGGTCAACGACATGTTTCAAATTGTAGGAATAATCGGGTATGTTTGGTGTTTCTTGTACTGTTTGTTGGTGTTCATAACACATTTTTAGATATTTTAATTTTATTTCTGGATCTTGTATCTGATCTGCTACAGCAAGCATATCTCTTTGGGTATCAGTTAAGACATTAATACTACTAGGTTCTCCCAGATGTAATCCATTCATTTCTACTATGGATTTCCAGTAATTAATTTCTGATATTTGGTCCTGACTAGGATTACAGGGACAGGATTCTGTGGGTTCATCATCACTTGGTGAGGATGTGGAATATAACTGGTTAATTTCATCGTCAGATGGTGATTCATTACTAGATGAATTCTCCTCTGCTTCTAAAGCATTAATTAACTGTTCTTTAAGTTTCTCATCGAAAATTAATTCATTAATCTTAGATTTAGCTTTTGATTTACATCGGTTAGCATAGTGTCCTGTTTGTCCACACTTATAACATTTTACTTCAGATTTATTTTTTCTTTTCCCTGAGGGTTTACTGGTTGAAGATTTCTTAGAATAAAACTTCTTACTGTTTTTAGGATGGCTAGATTTCCTTGATTTCCGATAGGGCTTAGAAGGTTTTCTATGAGATACCTTCCTAGATCTATTGGGATACTGGATAGCAGGTTCATAGGCAAATTGATCACAAAATTCACTTAATTCCTTTCTACCTGTTAGATTCTGTTGTTTCATTTGGTAATGAAGTTTAAGATCATTACACAGAGATAAACCTTCATCGGTTATAATAGAACAAAGTTGTCCATACGTATACTGTTCATAAGGAATAGACATCCGGTCATGGCGGTCCCGAAGTTTTTTCCTAACGCGTTCGGCAAAAAGAGTGGGAAGGCCATCAATAAATTTGGCTTTCCAATGGTCACTGTTAGCATCAGGGCGTTGCATAACCTTGATGAGAAAAACATCCTTATACCAACGGAAATGGGTAAGAGAAGGACAACGGAGATTCTGAAGAAGTTCACGGCTACGATCTTGTGTACTGGTACTGGTTCCCATAAAATGGAGGATAATGGTTTGGATAAGGGTATAAACAGCATCCTGCTGTTGAATTGGTTGACGGGTAGTAGGATCAACTTCAACTTTGATAGAGTTGAGGATTTCTAATTGTTGAGTGGGAGAAATAATATTGTCCCACCAGCCCTTCAGTTGGCCCGTGAAGCCATTAATAATGAATTTGGCTATATCACGATCCTGATTACTATATTGTCGACAAACAGTTGCATACATCAACATTTGATGTAGCGCTTTTAAAATACTATATTCAGATTGACCATCTATATTCCATTCATAAATGGTTTTACCATGAAAACTACTCTGATCATTAAGATAAGTTTCTTCATAAAGGAGATCAGGAGGTGTAGGTCTGGCATAATAATTACGGGTTTGTGGTAAGATGGCTGGAGTCGAAGGAGTATATGAATGAAGTTTATTAACAGATGATTGTTCTTGAAAATTCATTTGGATTTCATGTATCTGTTTAGGAGTAAAATAATCTTCCTCATCTGGAAGTGCAAGGGGTTCGGATCGCATCATATGGATGGTACCACTAGAAGTTTCAGGTGGTGGAGGTTCCGGTGGTTTAACATTTAGATTCTGCATCCGCTGCAGAAGAGTATCCATAAATTCTGTACTTGGAGCTTTAAGTTTAAAATTAGTTATCTCCAAAGGTGGTTTGATGGATACTGGATGAATAACAGATGTTCCAGCTACTGGTGAAGCAAGGCTCCTATCTTTAAAAGTAGAGACGGCTTCTTCTATCCGGGTTAATTGTTTACTCATTGTTTGACAGATTAAATTAGTGTAATTATGTTGTTTAATTACTAAACCAAAATCTGATAGTTTAATATAATCTGGTTTAGAAAATCTTCCTGATTGAGCATCTAAATATGCTGTGGCTACTAAAGGTTGTCGTGTGGTTTCACCATTAGGAGCTAATTCTAATGATTGTGGAGGCGGATGAACAGAGCTAATTATTTGGCCTTCTGTTGTTGTCCAGGTTTTATACTGATCTTCAATAGCAGTTATTTTTGGTTGTGTTTCAGTTTTGAACCATTTTACAAATGGGATTATTGTCTGATGTAACTCAAGATGTTGATAATATTGAGTTTTATACTGATTTAATTGTTCTGGACTATGATTTTTAAAATACCAATTTCTAAATTCGGCATTGCTATTCTGATAAAATTCCTGATTTATTATTTTCCTATTTTCACTTCCTGGTGTAAAATCCATTAGATTTCAAAATTCATATCACTGGCCGTTGGACTATCTGGTGGTTGAATTGGTGCGGTATAAATACCATGAGGTATTCTATTTCGGGATAATCGAATACCTTGTATTTCTGATGTCATAGGATCTAAATGATCCTCTTGAGGATCACTAGAAGGTCTGCTGGGTGGTCTTTCGGGTATTTGTAAAGAGTCCACAGACTGTCGGCTAGATTCTGGTAAGTCCACCCTATATGGAGGAATTGATCTAAAACTATTATTGGAAAAACTTCTGTTAGCAGTTCTGAAGCTGTTATTAGATAAGCTCTGTGGAGCTGTTCTAAAACTAGCATTAGAAGATGTACTTCTGGTAAGAAGGGGTTTCTGAAATTGGAGATAAACATTACCCCCTTGCGTCTGGAGGACATCATCGATGTTATGTTGAATAATCGGTTGTGGAGGCACAGCATTAGGAATGTGCCATCTATCTGGAAAGGTGATTTGAGACCATGGAATTTGCCTAGGTACAGCTACCTGGCTACTATACAGATTAGTTTCAAGTAATACTGTTTGACCATTTTCAGACTTTTTTCTAACATAAGGATTTAACGTTGTTAAAGCCTTGATGTATATTCTTGAATGAACCGAAAATGGAGGGGATCCTGGTTTATACTCATACCCATGAGTAAGAACTCGAAGTTCAAGAACATCGGATATATTGGCATCTGTCATTGAGATGCTTAGATTGGGATATACATCAAAATATACTGGTCCATGAGCTAGACTGGTTTCTATAGCTCCCATAAGTGATGCTCTCCAGTTAAGACATCTACCATCTCTGAGAGTACACTGAATACTGGTATTCTGACCTAAAAGGGTCAAAGGTTTGAAGGCTATTTGTACTAATCCAATATGGATGTACTTATAGTCTTTAACAAACGGAATAAAGTCACTAATATGAATTAATCGGATTATTTCATCATTATTTTGAATGCAAGATGCATGCTCAAAAGTTTTAATGATTGTTTTACTGAAAAATTGAAAACGTCCTTTTTTATAAATGACTTTCGGATCTACTAACGGAATAGTCCACTTATCTAAAGCGTCCTTTACATCCTGGTAAGCTACCATCTCAGCTGCTTCAGCTAAAGAAGATACTGTATTCCCGACAGAGGTTACGGATTCATTTTCTGGTATGGCTACTGTATTTTCTTGTTGTTCAGTCATGGTGTTTAGTGATCATATATGTCTAATTTATTTAATTTATACTAGTATTATGGAAACCCTAGCTTCGTAGAGAGAGAGAGAGGGAGAGAGAGAGAGAGAGAGAGAGAGAGAGAGTGAAAGAGAAGAAGTAGTTTACCATAAAAAGAAAGAGAATCTGTAATAGAGAGTTGAAATCAAAATCGATGAGATGATCAAAATCGAAATCAAAATCGAAATCAAAACCAAACAAACAATTAGTAATCACTTTAATAGAAATCAACAAAGATAAGAGGAAGGAGATGAGGAAGTAATGTACCAGGTAACCCTTCTTCGATGAGACGATTCAGAGAGCTGAGATTGAGCTCCTTTCAAACTTCTCTCTTTTGATGAAGCCTTCTGGGTTCACTTTGATTAGAAGACAAAGCCAAAGCCTTTTGGGTTAACCCTGGTTTTGCCCAAGTATCTTCTTCGAACCCTCTCTCTTCTCCCCCATCTTCTGAGTTTATATGTTCCTTTACGATTAGAAGAAACTCATTTTAGGTGAATCTTGTTTATTCGGTCATTATAAATAATAAAAAAAAAAGATCAAAACGACGTCGTTTTGACGAGAAATTTATTGGCGACGAAAATTATTATGTTGCCATAAATGTCATTTACCTTTCAGCGACTATTTTAATTCCGTCGCCAAAAAGTCCAAATTGGCGACAAACATTTTCGTCGCCATATATTAATTTCGTTGCCAAAACTTTTTTAGCGCTCCCGCGCAAAAAATTAAATTGGCGCCAACCATTTTTGGCGACGAATTGAGATATTTGTTGCTAATGATGTATTTTTTGGCGACGAACACGTATATTGTCGCCAAAAACATACAATTGGCAACTAAATTCAATTTGGTTGCTAAAAAACGTCGCCAAAAATGCTTTTTGTTGTAGTGAATCTTTGGGGCGAGGCTTTTTTGACAGCTTGCCATGTGATAAATAGAGTGCCACACAAAAAGACTAAAATTGTACCTTATGAGTTGTAGCGGGGGCATAAACCAAATTTAGGTTATTTGAGGGTTTGGGGTTGTTTAGCCTTTGTGAGGCTTACAGATCCTGAACGACCTAAATTGGGTGACGGAGCTACCACCTGTGCTTTTCTTGGTTATGTGTTGCATAGTACAGCTTATAGATTTTTTGATATGGAAAATAATATTATTTTTGAATCAGGTGATGCTATTTTTCATGAAAATAAATTTCTTTTCAAATCTAGAAATAGTGGGGGTCAAATAATTTCTGAAAATATTTTATCTATGCCTAGTTCTTCTACTCCTTCTCAAGTTTTTCTAGAACAAGAAAATTCTCAAATCCAACCAAGGAGGAGTAAACGAGCTAGAGTTGAAAAGGATTTTGGCCCTGATTATTATCTTTACAATGTGAAAGAAATTCCTCTTACGGTGCAAGAAGCTTTATCATCACCTGATGCTATTTTCTAGAGAGAGGCTGTAAATGATGAGATAGGCTCACTACTTTCAAATAAAACATGGAAACTAGTGGATTTACCTCCAGGTTGTAAAACTATTGGGTGTAAATGGGTCCTTCGTAAAAAAGTTAAACCGGATGGAACTATAGATAAATATAAAGCGAGGCTTGTCACTAAAGGTTTTAAGTAACAAGTTGATCTTGATTTCTTTGATACTTTTTCTCCGGTTACTAGAGTTACATCCATTAGACTGTTGATTGCAGTGGCTGCAATTCATGGTTTAAAAATTCATCAAATGGATGTAAAAACAACATTTTTAAATGGAGATCTAGATGAGGAGATTTACATGGACCAACCCGAAGGCTTTGTGGAGCCTGGCCAAAAAAGCAAAGTGTGTAAGCTAACTAAATCCCTTTATGGTTTAAAAGAAGCTCCTAAACAGTGGCATGAGAAATTTGATTCATGCATGCTTAAGAATGGCTATAAGACGAATGAATGTGATGAGTGCATATATTATAAAACTTGTGAAAATGCACATGTGATTATTAGTCTATATGTGGATGATCTACTTAGCTTTGGCTCTAATTTGCATATTATAAATGAGACTAAAAATATGCTCAATAACCATTTTGATATGAAAGATCTTGGTGAAGCCAATTTTATTTTGGGAATTAAAATTACCAAGACTAATGATGGTAGTTTTTTTTATCAGTCGCATTATGTTGAAAAAATGTTAAAGAAATATAATTTTTTAGACTGTAAATATGTTGCTACTCCTTTTGATGCAAGCATACATTTGTCTATTGTAACAAATGAAAAGGCAGTAATTAATCAAAAGGAATATGCCAGCATGATTGGTAGTTTGAGATATGCTACTGACTGTACTAGACCTGACATTGCATATGTTGTTGGAGTACTTAGCAGGTTTACTAGCAGGCCAAGTCGAGATCATTGGCTAGCCATGGGAAGAATTATGAGATATTTATCTGGAACAAAAAATTATGGTTTGTTTTATAACAAGTATCCTGCGGTACTTGAGGGATATAGTGATACCGATTGGAACACTTTGTCAGGTGATTCTCTCTCTACCTCGGGTTTTATTTTTACCTTGGGTGGTAGTGCTATATGTTGGAAGTCTAAAAAACAGACGATAATTGCTAATTCTGTAATAGAAGCTGAGCTTCTAGCGTTAGCTTCAGCATATGAGTAAGCGAATTGGTTGAGAGATTTGTTACATGAAATTCCTTTTTGGGAAAAACCAAGTCCTCCTGTGTTAATTCATTGTGATAGCACTGCTGCTATTGGTAGAGTGCACAATCATTTTTATAATGGTAAATCCAGACCTATTCGAAGGAAACACAGTAATGTGAGATTCTATTTGAGTAATGGCATCATAACTGTGAATTATGTAAGATCTTGTGATAATCTTGCGGATCCGTTAACCAAGGCCTTGGCGAGAGATAGGGTTTGGAATACATCGACGGGGATGGGCTTGAAGTCTATAAAATCATAAACCATGTATGAGGATACCCAACCTAGGGACCAGAGATCTTGTAACTAGGTTCAATGGGAAGAACGAATCATATGGTGGTTGTAAAAATGCACTCTTTAATATTTTGTTATCTATCCCTATGATGTAAGTGCATTTGTCCTGTAATGTTGGAGGGTTGAGTTTTTATACTCTTAATGAAATTCTGTAGCTCTTGTTGAGTGGGGTGTGTAAATTACAGGAACATCCTTGACAGATTTCACCTATGTGAGTATGAAAGTGGGGCCACTTTCTATGAGAACAAGGCTTATTCTCAAATATGCTCATAAAAACTGGGATTAGCACAAGGCCGTAATGTGCTAGCTATTAAAGCTCATGTCAACACCTGGATTATTATGTGTGAGCAGTAATTCTTTATTTCTCCTAAGCAGTCATAGTTCAAGTCTGAGACCACTACTGACTCTGGAGTAGAGGTTGCTGTTTTACTAATAAAGGTTTAATGCAGAGCACACCTTCATGATGCATACTAATCTATCTTTGTTTGGTAATCTCTTTTATCCTTGTTGATATTAAAATGAGTGGGGGATTGTTGGACCATTTTAATATCTTTTATTTATTATTTTGGTGTAACCATTTTCTTGTTTAATGGTCATTAATTTTTGGTGTAATTTGTAAGGTCCTAATAGCCTATAAATAGTCCCTATCATCTACTCTTTTCTACACCAACACACACCAACTATTTTCTATACAAGAGAGATTACTAGCAAAGAAGGGTGTTTTTCTTAGTGGAGCTTTGGGTTCACCATCTTGTGCAGAGTTAGCATGAACCCTATGATAAGTGGTCGGATTGTTGTATCCTGGAGGGGACAAGTCATAGTTTTGTGACTGCTGCATCGGTATTGGGATTCTTCCTACTACAGTGGACTTGATCTCCTTAAAGAAAACAAGATATCCGTGTCTCAGCCTGATCTATTTATATCTCATTTTCTTTACATCATTTATCAATAAAATATAATTTTTTTTGATATTTCACCAATAAAGAGATTAAATTCCTCCGAAAAGTATGAAAAGCAAGCTACATCCACACATTATATGTGTGTGTACATGATCAGTTGTTCTAAATCCTATGAGACCATCCATGCATAATGCATACGCATTACGTACCTCATCATTTAACGAAAGCTCATTCGTTTACATTAAAAAATAAAAAATAATAATAACAAAAGAACATAACATACGAGGCTTCAAGTATCGGACAAATTATGGATATATTTGACAAAGATCAACTAATGGCGGCTGAACCTTAATTATCTTTCCTTTTTATCTTTTTTTTCTTATATAATGTTTTTAGCTAATTATGTTTTACAAGTGAGATGTATTGGTTCACTTTTAGGTAAAGAGTTAGGACATAAATTACTATTATTCATCGACCAAATAAATTATGTAAATAATATCATATAATATTTTGAAAAATATAAAAATATATATATATATATTTTTATAATGCCATTCATCACATTTTTTCAGATAATTTGCAGCTTCTTTCTTTCTTTATTTCTTCTAATTAGTCACTAGTTGTTATTATTGGTAGGGGTTGTAGTTGGTAAGGCTATATGATTAATTATTATATGAGGAGAGTTAGTTCTTACTGGGGACGAACCATTTGGGACTTTGGAGTGTACAACAATTTCAATCCCAACATCTTTTTTAAAAGTCAACCAAAAGAGAAGGGCATTTTGACAATTTTACAAACTTCTAAATGAAATTCAACCACCATAAATTATACTGAAATTTGTATCCAATGTCATTCCTCCTCAGACTGGGAAAAAAGAAAAAGATAAAAGGGACTTGTCCACCGCATGTTTTTCTATACGTAATTATATTAATATTAACTGAAAACAAATTTATTTAAATAAAAAATATTTTTTTTAATTAAAATCTTACAAATGCACCAGATTACCCACCTCCACCACTCTAGTACATGCCATCCCACCGCAATCTCCACTACACCACCTTTATTATTCTACCATCACCACCAACACCATCACTAATACAAACATTAATACCCTAACTTCAAAATTGTAATCAAATATAAAAAGCGCTTTATATGAAAAATATTTTTTCACCCAAAAAAATAGTAATATTTTTATTCATTCTCAAATTTGTTTACAAGTTGATTTTTGTTAGTTTTCTAGAATGATAATTAACTTTTACTAATTAAAACAAATTGAATATAGGCGGCTAATTATGTCAAGTTTGTAAAAGCAGAAAAGATGTTCCAATTCGGATATATTCCCGCTGCTTGCTAGTGTATGGATAATTTTCTTTCTCCTCTTCTATAATTATAATTACAAAAGTACAACTAGTCAAAATAAAATAAAAATATACATATAATCTAAATTCATTTCACGTATTAATATTTTTTGTGCATGTGTTCATTCCATCAACTTCAAGACCTTGCCACTATGATTTTTTTTTTTTTCAACTTGCCACATTGACTTTGAGATCAATAATATATAGTATTTAATTATTTGGTGGGAGTCAACATTTCAACTTTTCATGTTTGATTGTTTTGCAGTTGGGGAAGTTAGAAAACTTTTCTTGTTTGGTAGTTTTGCAGTTGGACAAGTTAGAATTAAGAATTTGAGATACGTAATTAAATTTGTGGGGATACATTTTGTAAATGACAGTACGTGATCAAAGGTGACACAGAAGTGTCAGTTGAGGTGCCACGTGGCCTGGTCCTGATGCCGAGGTGATCTCGTCTAAACCGAAATTACTTGCGGAGATGCCGGAATTCGAGATGAGCGGATAAAGGGTAAGAGTCCTAACATATGAGAGGATCTCAGTCTGGATAAGAATAAGGCTCAATAAGAGTTTATTTCTATCTAGGTGAAGGTCCAAGATGAGTATTGAGCTTGAGTCCATTAAGGTAAGGCTTCTACAGGGATCAGGTTAGTGTTGTCTATAAAAGCAGGGCACCCTCGTGAGTCTGAGATATGTTTTTGATCTTTGAACAATAAGTTATTTCTTGTGAGTTTAAGTACAATTTGCTATCTTTGAGAGATATTTGATTACTGACTTGAGCGTCGGAGTGTCCCCGGGTAGACGAACCACCGCCGGATTCTTATCTTTCTGTGATAGGTTGTTCGGACTTAATCTATTCTACTAGTGCTCTTCAGCTGAATTTCCTTTTTTGGTTGTGTGGTCGGAAATCAATACCTACAATTTGGTGCCGTCTGTGGAACGTAAGGAGAATAGATGGCTAATGACGGGCAGAAAGAAAAGATCGAGAACGACATCCCCAGTGGAAGTGGTAAGTATATACTGATCCAAACATGGAGGAAGAAAACCATAACGAAGGAACACGGAATCAGAATCCCGGGGAGAAAGACGTCGGCCAAGAGGGAGACACACCGAAGAAAGTGGGCCGAGACGAGTATTACATCGAAAGCGACCTCCAGGTATGGAAAGATAGATGCCTGAGGAGGGACGGCGAGATGAAGGGAATGACAAACAAGTTGGCAGACCTACAATCGGTTGTCAACTTCATGATGCAGAACAACGTCATGTAGCCACTGTTTCCATTGAAGGACACGCCGATTCCAGCGGCCAAGAACGATGCCCATAAAAGGGGGCAGAAAGCAATTCCAATAGTCCCTCAACATGACAAACTAAAGGAACGCTCACATCAGCCTTCATGGGACGCCGGGCGAGCAAAGTCAATGAGAGGAGAGTCTCAGAGGACGCCTCATACCAAGGGAACTTATGCCAAGGAACATCGGTATGTTCAAGGGAAGGAACTTTGTTTTGACATGGTGAATGAAGAGAAGTTTAAGAGGATGCATAACAACACTGGGAGTAGCGCACCAAAAAGGCTGAAATCCTTTAACAGCCGAGCTCCTGGTCGGACTAAGGAGGATTTGAGGGACTACCTTCAGAGGAAACGACAGAATGCTGAGGTCACATCACCCGTCAAATCGAGAACGCCGTTCTCAGTAGAGTTAGATAAGTTTGAGGCCCCAAAAAGGTTCTATATGCTGAGGTTCCAGATATATGATGGTAAACCCGATCCGAACTTTCACGTCAGCTTGTAACTGAATTCAATGGCCTTGTATGTCGGGAACGAACCATTGCTATACAAGGTGTTCCCCTCATCTTTTGGGGAAATTGCATTGGTTGGTTTCACAAGTTGCCGAAAGAAACTGTGAAGAGTTGAGACAGTCTGGCCGAGATGTTCGTAGTCAGGTTTGTCACGAACAAGTTGCAACCATTAAGGGTAGACTCCCTAATGGCTTTGAAAATTGGCGAGGTTGAGAGCTTTAGGGCGTATGTCAAAAGGTCTTATGAGGTGTTCAACCGAATACCAAGATACAACCAGGAGTTGGCGGTTGTGTTTTTTAAAAATGGCCTGGAGGATGACTACATGCTTCAAAAGTCGCTGGCAAAGACTCTACCAAAAGTATGGAGGAGCTTATCATGACAAGGATCGAGAAATATGCCAGAGCAAAAGAGGATACGTCGGAAACAAAGGCACCGAAGCAGGAAAAGAGAAAAGGGCTCGCCGAAGTGAGGCCGAGGTAATATTCACTAGGCAATAAACAGGGCTGAGGGTTGCACAGACAGTCACCAATTTGTTCCAGATCCTGGTTTATAAAGTTCTAGAAAGAATCAGGAACCAGCCGTATTATAGAGCGCTGAAGAGGATTCCTAGCGAATTTATGGGGAGAAGTCTTGAGAAGCATTGTGCTTACCACAATGATGATGGGCACTTGACTCAAGAGTGCAGAGCCCTAAAGATGCATTTGGAAGATCTGGTCAGATAGGGTCACCTGAGGGACCTAGTAGATGAGGTCAGAACGAGAGAAGAACAAGCGAGACTGCCCCAAGCATTGGCAGTACCCCCTCCGCCATAGCCACAGCAAGCAGAACCTCGAGTGATCAATGTGATCCACTCGAAGGTTAATGAGAATGATATACGAGGAGAGACCCAGAAGGTAAAACACTTACAGCATGTGTGTCAGGTCCAACAAAAGAGGCCTATGACAAACGAATACCAGGAACCGATGGTGTCCTTTATTGAGGCAGACCTAGACATGGTACAGTATCCACACAATGATGTTTTGGTGGTGACCCTCAAGGTTGGAGAATATCAGGTAAGGAGCATTCTGATCGACCAAGGTAGCTTTTGTGACATCATGTATGTCAGGTGTTACAAGGAGCTTGGCCTTCATTGCGATGATTTGGAGCAATCCAACAGCCCAATGGTTGGGTTCAATGGAACGCCGACATGGCCTCTGGGGGCAATGAATCTAGAGGTGCAGGCAGGCATTAGGAAAGTAAGCATAGAGTTTATAATAATTGACATCTCATCCCCTTACAATATTATCTTGGGAAGGCCATGGTTGTATGCAATGAGGGTTGTCCCCTTAACATTGCACCAACTGTTGTGGTTCCTAATAGAGCATGGAATTGAGGAGGTTAGAAGGGATCAGATGTAGGCAAAAAATTGCTCCATGGCAGCAATGAAATCTGCCTGCAACATGCGAGAAACAAAAATAACAGAAATTGAAGACGAGGACATGGAAGTTATAGATGATGTCGGCAAAAAACCAGCCGAGAAGAGTAAGGAAGCCATGAAGAAAATTCTGGTCCAAGAAGGGGATGAAGAGCGCTTCTTCCTTCTTGGCTCAAGCTTGGTCGAGGATGAAGAAAGGGAATTGGAAGCTTTCTTACGGGCCAACATAAAAGTATTTGCCTGGATGCCATACGAGATTCTAGGCATTGATCTCGAGGTCACGTGCCATATGCTCAATGTAGACGGGTCGGCTAAACCTGTCATCCAGCGAGCGAGGAGGCCGACGTTGATGCATGTTGAGTCCATTGAGGTAAGACTTCTATAGGGATCAGGTCAATGCTGACTATAAAAGTAGGGCACCCTAGTGGGTTTGAGGTATGTTTTTGATCTTTGAACAATAAGTTCTTGCTTGTGAGTTTAAGCACAATTTGCTAGCTTTGAGAGACATTTGATTACTGACTTGAGCGTCAGAGTGTCCCCGGGTGGACGAACCACCGCCGGATTCTTATCTTTCTGTGAAAGATTGTTCGGGCTTAATCTATTCTGCCGGTACTCTCCAGCTGAGTTTCCCTTTTTGGTTGTGTGGTCAGAAATCAACCCTCCACAAAATTATTTTGCAATTTGAGAAGTTAGAATTAAGAATTTAAATACTTAATCAAGAGAGGGACATAATTTTAAATACCCATATCAAAAGATGTGTCGATATCAACCTTGATATATAATGGTATAAAAAATATCAAATGATATATTTCAAGAATCAAATGTTGTGATTGTAAATTTTTTTAAAATCGTCAATCAAAATATAAGCTGAATTAGAAATATCAACTATGAACCAACCATATCAATTGAGAATTTATATGCCAGTGAGTTGGCTTAAAATGAGAAAAGGACAAAAATACTTAAAAAAAGATAATATGGTATTAAAATCATCCAGACCAGTCTCAATAAATGTAGGTTTTGGTTAAATATAATTAACAAATCATAAAATTCTTACTTTATCAGTCTGAACAAATTATTTTTAAACTAATTTTTGGTTAACTTTGCTACAATAGATTGTTACATGTAATGATACATTGTTCACAAGTTATAATATTTTATCATTTATTTTTAAGAGTAATCACCAAACACCTTGTCCGACGACCGACTGCTCCACGATTATTATTATTTTTTAAATTTTTTTTTAAGAATATGAGACTGCATAGACTTTTGATATCCTATACTTTTCATAGACTTTGGATGTCCTATACTGAGCTATTGTTTAGCAGGACAACCACTTGTTGGCACATTTGTTTTTGTTTTTTAATGTGAAACTGCATATGTTACAATATAAAATTAACTTCTCTTATATTATTTTGGCTACTTTTTAACGGTACAAAATGAATGTTTTATAAAATTTAATTTTAAAATAGAGAGTCTAATGTAATGTATACATAGAAAAAATATTAACTAAAATAAGAAAATATATTTTTAATTATAATTTGCCTCAAAATTTGTCGAGATTAATAGGGAGCCACCAACCCAAAAAAGGAATTAATAAAAACAAATGAAGTGAATCACCATCCATACCATCTATCATTGTTAAGTGTTTGATGGGTTGGAGCAATTATGCATTAACTATCCACTTAAACTTACAATAATTAATAATTAATATAGAGAAAATAACCCAACAGGGTAATTTTTAAAAAAACATATCAAATTAATGAAAATTTTTATACGTATTAATAACTAAATTTGTATACTTTTTCATGAATTTATATTTTTTTTATTCCTGACTTCACTAACATGTAATAACCCCATGGCCTAAGTGAGCAAAAGTCAGATGATTGGAGTCAAAATCAAGATTAGGAAAGTCATCTATAGAAATTTAATTTCTATAATATAATATTTAAATTTGTATACTTTTCTATGAATTTATACTTTTTTATCCTTGACTTCACTAACATATAATAATCCCATTAATATAAGGGTAAATTATTAATAAGTCCTAATAAAATTGTCGTTAAAAATAATTTGTTTGTGATGATTTCTTGTTTATGTTATTAAAAATTGACAATTAGTGATTTTTTTTTTATCACGATTTTTATAAATTGTTGGTAAAACTTACAATTATTGACTTTTTCTGTGACGAATTTTTCAAATTATTACTGAAAGTTGAAACTTAGTATTTTTTTTTTTGTGATACTTTTTTTAAACTGTTGCTGAAAATTAACAATTAGTAAAATTTTTTCATAGTGTTTGATGAGAAATGTCATTAATTTTCATCGGACCTATTAGATAATAAATCCACCTATTAGGATTTACACATAAATCTCTTTTAATATAAGTGGGCAAAAGTCATGTGATTGGAGTCAAAATCAAGATTAGAAAAGTTATCTATAGAAATTTAATTTCTATAATATAATATGTTAATAATATATAGATTATGAAAATCTTGATATTGAAGCCTCGTTTGAAGATATGATATTTTAATAACTTTTGACTTTTTATAAAAAAAAATATAAAAAAAAAATATATATATATAATAAAATTTTAACCTTTTAATTAAAATATATAATTGACCAACGACGCCATTAATCCCAAACTCGTTTCATCTCTGGTTTGTCATTTTCATTAGTCGGGGGACGGGGACGGTGACGGTGGACGAGGTGGCCTCTGTTCACACTTAAGGATTATGGACAAATATAATAGTTTATAATATGTCATTTCCATGTCCACTTTTTGGAAGTATTATTGGACAAATATTAGTTCTATTTACATCAAAAAAATAAAATAAAATAATAATTATGATAAAAATATATAACATGTCTATCTTCTCTCCTATGTCGTCTTCTTCTTCTTCTGCTTCGTTTTTTTTTTTTTTTTTTTTAATCTCAGAGAATTGATTGGGATGTCTCCTCTCGCATTTTCAGTCCATTAACTCTGCGTGAGGCCTGCCTCATTCACAGTCCATTAACAAGTTGAATCTATCAAGTCATGATGACAATGGACCAATGATAACGTCTGGCCCACCTACTTGTACACAACTGATCAAGAGCCTGTCTGTACCCATCCTCGGCCCAAACGATATGAAATGGGCTTGGTTGTTTGGCTTAGTTATTGGATAAATAACTACACAGGTGTAATCTTTAAGAATAAACATATTAATGAAAAAGATTAGGGTAAATTACACTGACCTCCCTTGAGGTTTATCTTAATTACAAGGACTCTCCTACAGTTTCAAAGATTACATAGACCATCCCTGCTTTTGAAACTAATATACAGATTCCTCGAGCATGGACGACGTTCAGTTCACAGCCGAAATGACCATAATACCCTTAATAGAAAAAACCCCTAATTCATTCCATTGCCTAGGGTTCACGATCAGAAATTCAAAGAAAGAAGAAGAGTGAGCAACGAAGGAATGGAGGAGAAGATGATGGCTTAGGGATTTTTTCGAAGATCTGGTCCGATTATCTTTTATAGGGCAAAGTGTGAAAGAGTTTAATCGGTTTGTTTTCTGATTTACGGCTTCCAAGTAAGTTCATTAACAAATATGTTGAAGATCAAAATTTTTGGAAAAAAAAAAAATGCAATACATGGGTTTAGGGTTTACGAATGAAGGATTTTTTAGTGTTTTGGGAGTTTTGTTAGTGTAATTTTGAACAAATTTTTATGGTTTCAAAGTTGTATTTTTTTTGCTATTTAGGGTTTTTCTAGTTCATAATCAAATATTGTAACTTTTTTGGATTATTCAACATTATTACTTACTAGATTTGGAGTATAAAAAGGGTTTGTTAGATTTTATTGAATTATTTTTGATTTAGGGTTTTTGTTTGATTTTGTTCAATGTAGATAGATTTTGTTCAATGCAATGTTGTATTATTTGTTTAATGTTGTGAAAAATATATACAAAAATTGTAATTTTTTTGGATTAGTAAGCATTATTGCTTAATATTGTGCATTATTCATGATTATCAATTTGTTTATTTGGTTCAATCATGGTAGCTTTTGAATTACTTGAACCTGTTTTGCTTAAAATTAATTGAAGTGGTTCAATTTGTTTATCTGTTGAAATTAAATGTTTATGGGTTTTGTTATCTGTTACCATTTCAGCTATGGTTGTATTTTCTTCATTTGATTTAGTCATCCATTACAAGGGTAAAGTGGGTAGGGTATACAATGTGGATCCTGATATGTATTGTCATGTTGATCTGTTGAAGGATGTACATGATTCAGTTCTTAGTAACATAGGTTTGATTGAGGCTCTTGCAATTCATTTGTACTATGATATACTTGGTACTGATAAGAGAAGAATGTTAGAAAATGATCTTGATGTACTAGATATGTTTTACATACAAAGTGTGAGTAGAGCAATTAACTTGTATGTAGATGTTGTTCATTCAATTGGGTGTGAGGGTGGAAAAGTTAATGCTAGGGATGAGGATGCTATAGAAATTGATCAATCAGTACATGATGGTGATGGTGATGGTGATGTAGATGGGGATGATGAGTACCACATGGATGATTTTGTTGGGTTTAGTAATGAAGACTTAGATTGGAATGAAAATGTGGATGCTAAAAATGAATTAGATAGTACAAGTAGTGAATATGTGTTAAGTCAAGATGATAGCTTAGGTGAAGATGATGGTACACTTAGTGATTATCAATCAGGAGATGATGTAATGGTGTATGATGTTAGTACTGATGATGACTTGGATGATGAACCTATTTGTAGACCTAAGAGGAGGGATTTCAAGGGAAAACAGTTTCATACTCCCTATGATGATAAAAAAACCATATTTGAATCCAACAGGGGAAGTGGTATTGGAAAAGGGGATGATTTTTGCAGATGTAAACAGCTTTAGAGCTTCATTGAAAGATTATATAGTGGAAACTGGCTTCAAGATTGTGAGGGACAAAAATAAGAAGTTTAGGGTAACTGCCCATTGTGCTGCTGAGGGATGTCCTTGGAGGATTCATGTATCTCCTCAGCCAGATAGGATAACTTACAAGATAAAAACCCTAGTTCCCCAACACACATGTAGTAGGTTGAACCAAAATACTGAGGCAACTTCAGATTGGATAGCAAAAAAATTGGCTGACAGTTTTAAAGAAAATCCAGACATGGGGTTAGATATAATGTAAGGCAAGTTGAACAAGATGTATATGATTGATGCTTCAAAGATGTAGTTGTATAGAGCTAAAAAAAGATGTAGAGATGAAATGGAGGGTAACCATGGTAGCCAATATGTGCTATTACCAACATATACTGTAGAGATTAAGAAGACAAATCCTGGTAGTTTTGTGAAGATCAATTATGATAACCCACCTAAGCCAATCTTAGAGGATGAACCCACACCAGATGAAGAGAGTATAATCAGTTCTAACCCAGTGTTTAAAAGAATTTTCATCTCATTTAAGGCAATGAAAACAGGGTTTGTTAATGGATGTAGACCCTTCATAGGAGTAGATGGTTGTCACTTGAGGGTTCTTATGGTGAAGTGTTCATTTCAATAGTTGGTTTAGATGGGAATAATGAGTTGTTTCCACTGGCAGTAGGAGTAGTGGAGTGTGAATGTAAGGAGAGTTGGACATTTTTTCTACAAAACTTGAGAACAATACTGAGTGATGTATTGCCTACTAGGCCTTGGACCATCATGTCTGATGGACAAAAGGGTCTTGACACAATTGTGACTGAAATCCTACCAGAGGTTAGCTATGGAAGATCTTGTATGCATTTGTTTAACAACTTCAGAGGTAAATTTCCTAGAATGATCTTGAGGAAGAACTTTTGGAAGGCAGCAAGGGCTTGGAATCAAAGGGCACATGATAAGGCTATGCAAGCCATTCAAGGTATCTCAAAGGAAGCATATGCATGGCTGCAAAAAGTTCCTGTTGAAGCAAGGTCTAGGCATGCATTTGATGGTAGGATAAAAAATGATCATATTACAAATAACATGACAGAATCATTCAATAATTGGTTGGGGATTTCCAGAAGTAAACCAATTTTGACAATGTTAGAGACCATAAGATGTAAGTTAATGGACAAGTTTCAAATGAGGTATCAAAAAGCATTGCAATAGCAGTCCAATGTAACTTTGAACATTAAGAAGAAGCTTGATAAGACCTTGTATGAGTCTAGAAAGTGCAAAGTAGAGTATGCAGAAGAGCAAGAGTATGATATTAGGGACAATGAGGGAGTGAGACACATTGTGCATGTAGGTAAAACGAGCTGTTCTTGTAGAGAGTGTGAGATTTTTGGGATTCCATGCACACATGCTATGGTTGCTATCTCACATAGTAGAATGAATGTGAAAAACTTTGTGCATCCCTATTACTTAAAGCAAAAATATTTGATGGCCAATGGTGGGATTATACATCCAATATCAGACCACACTATGTTGACACTGATAGATGAGGAGCCTTTGCAGCCACTACCTCTGAAAAGATTAGTAAGAAGACCAAAGAATTCCAAGAAAAGGGCTGTTCATGAGCCTCTTGCAGGCACAAGTCAAGCCAAGAGGTTTTTTACTTTGAAATGTAATTGGTGCAAGGAATTTGGGCACAATAGGAGGACATGTCAGAGAGGTCCAGTCAGGGGTAACAGAGGAGGTAGCATTTCATCTGGCAGAGGCATAGGTTCTTCATCTGACAAATGAGGTAGATCTGTGGGCAGAGGAGGTAGCATTTCATGTGGCAGATGCATGGGTTCTTCATCTGACAAAGGATGCAGATCTATGGGCAGAGGAGGCAACACTTCATCTAGCAGAGGAGGCACTTCATCTGGAAGAGGCAGAGGTAGAGGCAGTTCATCTGTAAGCATCTTTTCTTTTCTTTGCCTTTGTATTTTTTTGTTTCTTTTTACTATTGTTATTATGGCCGTAACTAATTTTAGTTTGCAACTAATTTTAGCTTGCAACTCAGGATATTCCAAGTGGGAGAGGTAGAGGAGGCACTTTATCTGGGAGAAGCAAAGGCAGAGGAAGCACTTTATCTGTAACCATCTTTTGTTTTCTTTGCCTTTGTATTTTTTTTTCCTTATTGTTATTATGGTACTAACTAATTTTGGTTTGCAACAATTTTTTTTTTTTTTGTAACTTAGGATATTCCAAGTGTGAGAGGTAGAGGTAGAGGCTCATTTGGAAGAGGAATTTTAGCTAAGAATGTCTGGTTAGTGCTCTAAAGTGTTTGGTTTGCAAGTTATGAATTTAATACATTGTTTGGTTTGAAACTTATGTGCTCTAAATTGTTTTTGTTTTTGTTTTTTGTTTTTTTTGGTTGGTTGTTTGTTACAGATAAATGGTGCACTTAGTGATGGTTTTTGGGTACATATGTGTGACAATGAACAGGTACAGAATATATAGATAGTGCATAGTGCTTATAGGAAGATGCATCCACTTTTGTTTTTTTGTTGTAGGCATCTTGATCATACTTTTGTAACCATGATGTAAATTTTAACTAACTATGAATCATCAAATGTAACTACGGAGCATGGATATTTGAACTTGTTTATATATGTTTGAAGCACTGATAATTGGATCACAATTTGGGATTTGCCATGTTTTCATTCCAAGGGAAAAGTAGTACAAGCTTGTTGTCTTACACTTACACTTACATATTTCTTTACACAAAAACTAGCACTATACTAGGATATCCTTGCATTACATATCCATAGAACAAGCTTTACATATGATAAATAGGTTACTTCATAATGGCAACAAACAGAGCAAACAAACTTATCACTAAACTTATGACTATTAGTAACTTTATATATCATTGGTTGTCTTTAACTACTTGCACTCTTGTATGCACATCCTTGAAATTGCCTTGAGGTAATGGCCTTTGAACAGTATCAATAGCTTCATCAGTTGTGTTAACAGGTTTGTACCAGTTCTAGAATTTGCATTTTTTTTTTGCACAAGCATAGTACAACTTTCCTTTGTTTTTGTTTCTTTCAGATTGTGTCACCTTGATAGTTGTTTTTTCACCACACAAACATGTTTTGCTTCTATATTTCAGTATGTTGCTTCCATTGTTTGATGATGCCATATCACTGAACCTGTGCATGCATAAAAAAAAATAAAAAAAAAATAAAATTACATAGTTCACCTATAAATAACATACACAGAACTAGGAGAGAGAAAGAGAGAGAGCTCACATGAAATCTTCATCCATGTCAAACAATGTTGTAGAAAGAGAGAGAGAGAGACTTTGAAAGGAAACTTAACAAGTGTTCTGGGAATTGGAGGGAAATAGTAAGCAAAGGAATGTATTGTTTTATATAGGATGCCAAGGGTATTTTGGCCATTTGCAGATTTATGGAGGCTGATGTCATTGATTTTGTTACTTTATTAACGTCAAGTTAACAGTAGAGGGGAATCTGTATATTAGTTTCAAAAGTAGGGGAGGTCTGTGTAATTTTTGAAACTGCAGGGGTGATCCTTGTAATTAAGGTAAACCTCAGGGGAGGTCAGTGTAATTTACCCTAGGGGTGAGCAGCGGATATACCGATCCGCCAAAACCGACCGAACTGAACCAATCCGCCGCATTTTGGACGGATGCGTGATGACGAGCGGACGGTTGCAGATTGATTTTATCCAATCCACCAATTTGGCGGACGGATGGCGGATTTGAGGTTCCTTTGGCCGCAACCGAACCGCCAAACTGCGAGCACTTTTAATAATTTATAAAACTTTGTATTTTCAATTTGTTTAAATATTTTGTTTGTGTTTTTAATTGAAAAAGAGTTTAAATATTCTGTTGAAAAAAAGTTTTTAACTTGAATATATTTTTTGAATTGAAAAAAATAAACGTATTATTTATTTATATTTTTTGGTTTTTAAATCTAACTCTAAAAGTAATAAATAGAAAATATGATATATGCTGGTTGGTTTTTATTTTCAAAAACATATATAAATGTAACAATACAGAGACATATAATCTCTACTACTGCTCTGTTAATGGTTTTGGTGGTTTGAATTGTTTTTATATTTTAAGAACCACATATTGTAATACGTTATGTGGATAAGGCATGCTGTGATTGTAATATGTGGATGAGGCATGCAACGATTGTGATATTCTAAAATTTCAAACTTTCTTTCTTTGAATGAGGCATGCAGTAATTGTAATACTTTTTTAAGTCATTGACTGTAATACTTTCTTTCTTCTTTTTTTTTTTTTTTTTGAGGAAGTGCACAAGTTGAACTATGTTGAAAATTTATAAAATTTCAAACTGCCAAACCGATTCGCATCCATCCGCCAAACCGCCAATCCGCTCAATCTACATCCGCTGGATTGGCGGACGGATGCGGATTGATTTTCTCCAATCCGTCAATCTGGCGGACGGATGGCGGATTGGAGGTTTCGTAGCCGCAACCGACCCGCGCCCACCCCTAATTTACCCAAAAGATTATTATTATTTTTTATAATATTTACCACTTTTTTTTATAATTAATTATCTTGACATTAATTATTTCTCCTAAGTTATTTGGTCATCTTAGAACAATTCCCAATGATTCCAAAAGTTACAAAAGTTACAAAATGGTGTGATTTTTCATATAATCATATGCTTCTTCAAATCCAGTGGGGATTCCAAGAATTTTTGTAGATGAGGTCACTACACAAATTTAAGTTTTACAAATTTATAAGAAAAAAAAACTAAACTAAACAACATTCACACTATTTGGTTTTGAATTTTTAAAACCAATTTGAGTTTTTAAATTTTTCTTGTTTTATTGTCTTTAGGAATATTTGTTTTCATATTTTAGTCATTTTTTTACATGCACCTTGTACCTAAAAAGTGAAATATCCATAAAAAAATGGGCAAATTACACTAATAGTCTCTATAGTTTGAGACTCGTGTTATTTTGGTCCCCGATTTTTTAATTGTGACACATTTGACCTTAAATTTTTAATCTTGTATCAAATAAGGACAATTGAAAATATCATTGCTTAATTTCAAGGGGAAAAATCGTCAATTCAATAAAACATAAATTAATTTGATAAAAATAATTGTCAAAAAAATATTTTTAAAATTTTAAAAATATTTTCTACCCGCCAAAGATAAAATTATGTAAAATTGATAAATCTCTTAGACATTTGGTTATTTATTTATTTTTACCAAAATAATTTTTATTATGTGTTTGGATGATAATCATGTAATGGGTGATTATTAGGCTTTTAATGTGTAATCAAAATATTTAATATATGAAATATTTTTAGTTTTGAATTTTTTGATTTAATGGATTGGTTTAATATATTAAAGTTGTCGTTATATTTGACTTTTGAAAAAATAAAAACTAATTTAATGAAAATAAAACAACCACCCATTACATGATCATTATCCAAACACATAAAAAAAAATTAATTTCGTAAAAAAAAAAAAAAATGTCTAAAACATTTATCAATTTTATATAATTTTATCTTTAGTGGGTAGAAATAATTTTAAAAAATTTCAAAAATATTTTTTTGACATTTATTTTTTGCCAAATTAGTTTATTTTATCAAATTGAAGACTTTACCATTGAAATTGAGCAATGGTATCTTCAATTATCCTTATTTGGAATAAGATTCAAAATTCAAAATCAAATGTGTTACAATTGAAAAGTCAAGGACTAAAGTAATACAAGACGTAAACTATAGAAACCGTTAATATAATTTGCACTAAAAAAAATCTAAAAAATCCTAAGTTTTTAGTCATACTTTTAGTTATTTAAAAAACAAAATATTTAAAAAGTTTACTAAATGCAAAATTAAAAACTCAGAATTATTTATTTATTTATTTATTTTAAGTTGTTAACCAAACAAAGTAATTTAAACTTCTAAACGATAGGTCTCTAACGGTTGTGTTGTGGTCCATATTTGATGGGGGTCCTTTAATTTTTTTGCGTTTGGCTTCTGTCCAGTCTGGGATCGGACTGGACCGTACTGTTGGGCCTGTGGGGGTCCACCACGGGTCCTGTTTTGATAATCTGAACCGTTCAATGTATAGAAATCGTCAATTACTATATGCCTATAAAAAATCACATTGATTGGATATTGATAACTATGTGATCAAAACAGTTTTTTTTCAACCGTTAATTTGTTCACCATCCAATTTTTTTAATACGAAACTGATTTGATCATATAGCTATCGATATCCGATCAACGTGATTTTTCATAGGCATATAGTACTCGACGAGTTTTACACATTGAACGGTTCAGATTATCAAAACGGGACCTGTGGTGGGCCCCCACGGGCCCAACAGCACAGTGCAATCCAGTCCGATCCTGGATTGGACAGAAGCCATACCCAATTTTTTTAATACAATTAAACTATATTAAATAAAATATTAATATTATACATAAATATTTTTGCAGGGTTTTTCATAGCTTGGGGTCTTGGGACCCCATCAACTCTTACTGGAGTCTTGGGACCCATCACTTCTTACTTGGAGTTGTCTCGTTCAAATCTATTATAAAAGTATCTTCAATAATCTCAAATTTTTTTTTTTTTTTTTAAACATAGAAGCTAACTTGGAAGAAGAACACACTCATCCAGCAAACTCACTCAAGTCTGGTTAAAATGGTTGAGAGTTACTGTAACTTGCCAGAACAAGTGAGACATTGTTTATAGGCCTTTTAATTTTTTTTTATTAATTTATCCTTCCATCATTTCTTATTTTGGCGCTAAAGTGAGCAAAACTTTCACCAAGTGGTCGACCACTTGGTCATTTACTCGGTCAACCACCCAATGCTTTTTTGTTTGTCCTTAGTCATCCATCTGGCCGACCATCCAAAGTTTTTAATAATATTTTAAAAGAATATAGTTAAAGTAGACAATTTGTTGGAATGTATGTTTAAAAAGTAACTAGCTAAAGTAGTAAAGTGAAATTATGGATAGCTAGTTTAGCTATGCTTACAGGAGATGTTCCAAGAGCTCGTTTGTGAACTAGTTTTTTAATAGCTTTTAGATTTTTATAAAAAAAACCTTGTAAAAAAAAATATAGAGAATAATTTGACAATTTATAATAATTTTTTAGTTAAAAACCTTACTTTCCAAACAAGACCAAAAAATGTCACATAACCTTGGGAAATTATATACTTAGATCATGTTTGATTCACAAGACTAATAGTGAAGTATTAACAATCATATTAAATTAGTATAGTATTCACTATCCAATTGGATTAATATCCATTGGATTAATAATCCCACCCCTGCCCCATTATTAATAATCCTACAAATTTGTTGGATTAATTATCCATTGGATTAATAATCCTAAACCAAAATATTAAAACAAACATAGGATAATTGGGCCCACGGATTAATAATCTCAATCTCATGCTCTAATCCACCCAATCAAACATGCTCTTAGGGTATGTTTGATTGGACGGATTGGATAAGGGGGAATTAGAATCTATCGGACTTGAATCCTGGGACTGTGAATCCCCCAGACTATTTGGTTGGATTGGATGTGTATCCCGTGTATGTTTTCTCATAAGATTAAATGTTTGGAAATGACTATTTTTAGTGAATCCAATGTTTGGTTAGACGAACTAGATAATGATAAATGTTTAAAAGACTATTTTACCTTTGAAATTTATAATTTATATTTCTTATTTAATATATAATTTTAAATTTGTAATATATAATTTATAATTTATAATTCAACACTAAATTTTTTTAATTTATAAGGCCATAATTTTTAATTTACTATTTTTAGTTAAATTTAATTTATAATTTATATTTTTTATTTAATATATAATTTTAAATTAACAACACTAAAAAAATAATTTTATTTCATATATAGATTTAATTTTTGAACAACGCTAAATTAATTTATGAGGCCATAATTTTTAATTTATTATTTTTAATTAAATTAAATTTAAAATTTATATTTTTTATTTAATATATGAGAAGAATATAAATAGAACATATAACTCAATAAGAAACTCAACATACTAACAACTTGGCTCTGATACCAAAAAGATGGAAGCATCACATAAATTTAACAAATTAACAAATTAAAACAAACAACTTAAAAATTAAAACAAATAAGTTAAATAAACTAAATAAAATATTTTAAATAAGAACAGATAAATAAATTAAGGCTCACAATATTAACTTACAATTGGTTACTGAAAAATACAGAATTGTTTACTAGAAGTAACTAGAAAATACAGCTTCTACTTGCATTCTTAAAAACTAAATTTTAAAACTAACTTAAAATTTTACAAAGACTGAAAGAAAATTGTGAACTCCTCCTTTCTTTTTTCGCTCTGCCTTGGTCTTGACTAGAAGCCTCTTTTATAGGCAAAGTGGATAACTGTTGAGCTTGTGAAACTTGGAACTGTGTGGTCCGTGATTGGAGCTGTGAGGCTTGTGACTTCAAAAGCTGGGAAATGCTGTGAGACTTATGACTTCTGAAAAGCTTGAAAATAAGAGGTACATAGGTGCAGAGAGCATCTTTCCGTGACCAAGAACTTTTTTACTTTTTTACTCTTTTTTTTTTTTTAACTTGCAGTGAGAGAACGTGACTGCACAATTGACTGATGGGGAATCAATATATATATATACATATCACCAGCTTTTCTCAAAGTAAGAGTAGTGACTGAAACTGATTTATACATATATAGAATCCAATGGCTGACTGTTTAAGCATATGGGTCCTGAGCATCTTGAAACTGGGGCCCATAAGGATCATTATTGGTTGAAGCCTCAGAGGAACTAGATTCTTCAGAGGTTTTATCTCCAACCTATGACTTGGCTTGGGTTATAATAGCTTGGCCATCTGGATCAATTCATCATTGGATTACTTGGTCTTAGCTTTGGGCTTTGACTGAGCTGATTTGGATTTAGATGATTTGGGCTTGGAAGAGCTAGTTGTTGGGCTTCCAAGTCTGACTGGTGGAATTGGGCTTCCTTGAGTTCCTTGGGTGACTGAAGCAGTTGGGTTCTGCTGAGCTTTGACCATTGCAGGTGTTAGTGCATGGAGATTGACTAGGAATTCTTCTTAAACTTGATCAATGATACGTTGGGGTTTAAAATTATCCCACCATTTAACAAAGTGTTGGCGAATAACCAGGTTATCAGAAATAGCATATTGCTATTTAAATATCCAGGGGACTTATTATTTGGATATAAAAATGAGTAACCAAGGAAATTATTTTTGTTGTTGACTGAGTTTAAAAAATAGAAGAAAAAAAATAAACTTGTTCAATTAAAACAGAGGGGAAGATTTCAGGAATAGCACCATGCTGAGTCCACCATCGAAAAAACCAAGTGGAAAATTCTGACTTGAATTTATGGTCAAATTGGAGGAACCAGGAATGACTATATGACTCATTTTGATACAGGAGAACTCTAAACCAGGCATCCATATAGTCATACTAACTATATTGGATTGTATGACCAGGTAAATCTCTGAGTTGAAAAGGAGGACCCCATTCATCAAGAGAAACTATATTGTGGATGTAAAGAGAATGGTAAACAATTTTATTAGTGTATGTACGATCATAGATGGGTTTAATGATTATTGACTGATGATGAAAGAGAATATCTTTGTAGTAAGTAATTGACTTTTTTGGATGGAGTGGAACAAAATGCCATCCAGGAGGGAAATAGGATTTAACTAGATCAAGAACATTATGGGTATTTTTGTGAATAGGTTCTTTGAAAAAGAGATTAGTTGATTGAAATTTGACATAATCAGATTGGACTAATTTGACTGGGTTAGGAGGGTAAGGAGTGAGTGACTGAGAAGAAGAAGCGAATGGATTTGAAGCAAGAGCGGATGTATAACTAGGTTTAAGGATATTATCAAGAACTTGGTAACGATTGATAGTGTCAATAGGATGATATCTGGTGACTAGGTCAATAGGAGGAACAACAATGGATTTACTAGTTGGAACAATGGCTTTACTAGAAGGTGAACAGAATTAGCATCCACTGAGGATATCTAATTTGTTCATATGGAAATGAAGACAATTAGTATAATGAGCAAGTAAATTGCGATGACTGGTAATTTGATGAAATTGTATGAATTGTGCACGGCGAGTAGTTTTGTGAGCTGTCTTAAGGCAAGTAATACGGTAAGCAATTTGGTAAACAAGTTTTCTATAATAGGTGACTTTTAATTTATGGTAGGAAATAAAAGGAGTGGCCATCCTTTATTCACCCTGTAAAAATTCGCGGGTAAGGAAATCTGGAATAGAATTTTGACGACCAGGTATATATTCAATATCAAAATAAAAAATACTTAAAATAGATTGCCATCGGGCAAAAATATATTTACTAACAATATTTTGAACATCTTTTTCTAAAACATATTTAGCACTTTTATAATCAACACATAATAAAAAATTTTGGTTTAAAATATCATCTTGAAATTTACTAATACATAAAACAATAGATAAAATTTCTTATTTAATAGTACTATAATTCTTTTGTAACGACCCTAAAATGCGTATAAGGAATTATCTTTATTTACCTATGGGTTAATGTGCTTTAATGTGATTATATCTATTTGAATTGATGAATTATCTGTTGAGTTACGACCTTGAAATTGAAATTACCGACTTTATGGGTTCAGAAATCAAAATTGAGTACTTGGATATGTTAATGGGAGTTTTTAGATGTATTTGAGAAAGTTAATTGAAAATTTATTTCGTCTGATTCATTAAGGTGTGTTTGGGTGGTTAACTTTACATTGTAAATTGAAGACCTTAGAGGCTTCAGAAACCAGAATGGAATGCATGGTTATGATCAGCATAATTTTTAGAGTCATCTGGGAAGTTTAATTGAACTTTGTTTTTGTACAATTCGTAAGGGTGCGTTTGGCTCTCCCTAATTATGATAAGTTTATATATAGATATATTATATGAGTGAACTCATCACTTTGAGCCAAAATATCTAAGGGAGAGGGAGAGAATCGTGAGAGAGAGAGAGAGAGAGAGAGAGAGAGGAGAGAGAGAGACAAGCTTCTCTAAGAGAGAGAGAGCTCAATATTCATGGGGGTTTGAAGATAAATTGAAGAGATTGAAAAGAGAGGAAAAAGATCAACCATAGAAGCTTGGGAAATTAAAGAGAGCTAAGAGAAAGGCAAAGATTGAGCTAAGGTATGGAAATCTATCTTGAATCTTTATGATTAATGCATCAATTTCATGAAATCATAATAATATTGGAAGATTTGAAACCCATTTGGGTTAGGGTTTTATGTATATATTTAATTGAGCTCAATTTAAGAAATTAGAACTTGGGTGCTATGATTTTGTTTATGATTAGAGCTCCACCTTATGAATACCATATGAATGAACTCTAGATTGTCCATAGAATAAGATTATGCAAGGATCAAGTGTGTTTGTGGGTTGTGTTTTGGGAACTTTCAAGATTATAAAAGATGAAGCATTGATCTTGAACTTGGGGGCAAAGATTAATTTGTTTGAAATGAAATTTCACTTGAATAATGTTAGTTTATCATGTTATGGGGTAATTTTACATGTTTTTGGGTGATTAGAGTTGAAACCAAGCTTGAAAAATGGAAAAACAAGTGTTAGAGCCAACAAACATTTTCGGACAGCAGAATTTGCCCAGAGCCGCACGTGCGGCGGGGCTTCCCATACTTGCGGCAGTCCCTTTCCTGCACCAAAAATGATTTTGAAATAAAAGCACCTTGTCCCACACGTGCGGCCCTGTTTCCCGCACGTGCGGGACAGCCCTGTTTCAGCCAACTTCAAATAAGCATATCTCTTGCATCCAGACTCCGTTTTAAGTGATTCTTGAGCCTAAACTCAAGTCCCGAAAGTCTAGTTTCCAATGGTAGTAGTCTCACACCCAAATTCTAAGTACACACATAGATATGCTTAAATTAGTGAAGGTTGTTCACTTTCTACCTACCGATTTTATACCATTTCTTCTTCTAAACCATTTTCCTTTTGATTCTTCCTATTTTCCAAGACACGGATTATGACCTATAGAGGTCTAATGAGTTTAGAACCACCATGACTAATTGATTAAAGAACAACAGAGGGATTGGTTATATTATCATATTATGCTATGTGCATTGTGTTTGTAGGTCAAACGAAGACATCGTCCCATTGTTACCAGAAGCCCATCACTGTGAGTAATAGTATAGTAAAGATATGTTTTTCATTATCTATTTTGACTAATGTGTGACATGATTCTCTAAATATCGTATTTTGTTAATGTGTGGCATGATTCTCTAAATGTCGTATTTTGTTAAAATACACAAGTTTCCAAGAAAAGTAAAATGAGTTATGAATAAGAAATGTGAATTGTTTATAATATGATATGTGTGTGTGTCAATTTCCGACCACACTGCCAAATTAGTACTTAGCTGGAGAGCACTGGTGTAGACGTCCCTGAACGCATCCCGGGCGAGGGTGCGACCCCCCCCCCCCGGTTCTGGTTCGATATTGGGTCACTACAGTTCAAAGGACTCAAATGTCACGGTTCTTAATCTTGAACCAAAGAGTCCAACTCTGGCAAATCGTTTTGAAGAAAAACTGATTTTTGAAAAGAAGTACCAAACATGGACTGCTTTGCCAGATTACAGAGTCACCACCTAAATATTTTAAAATGGGGAAATTTAGGAAACCCTGACTCGGTGCCGAAGGCCACATGTCCGTCATCACCAAAGTGGTCTTGGCTCGGGAGCTTGGGTACGATCGGGGAAGGTCAGCTATGAGCACCCCCTTTCGCCCGGTCCGAAGACCGGCCTCTACTAACCGTGATATCCGTTTTTGAAAACGTTATGCGCTCTTATTCCAATTATTAGCCTAGAATTACTATGTTATGCGCACAGCAAACAAGTATAGACTAGATTGCCTAATTTGGAAATAAACATTGCATATCCGTTTGTTTGGAAAACGCTTCGGAATTTGCTACTCGCAAGTAGGCTAAAATACGGATTTCAACGAGTTTTCCCAACTCAAGCAATCCAACCTCCACCCACAGGCATTCAAACAGTTTATCTCACATAAGCACTTAGCCGCATGGTAAGCATACTGCCATGGCAACACTCACACGCATGTGGTATGCTAAAGCATGAAAATACTTACATCGTACTCCGTGCCAAAAACAATAAACTAGTTAGCAAACATGCATGGCCTAGCTCATGTTAGAATGACTAATGCATCACAAGCAAGGATGCAATTTAGAGTAGGCTCGGCTAACCCTAAGCATGGCATGTGAGATGTAATCAAATAACACGTATTCAATTTGGTTTTAAAAATACAATGCAGCTTATATGATGTACCGAGCCCGGTGCATGTAAACAAGTGCATGGATGCACGCATGCATAGCATAAGGTATGCTAAAATAAGCGTGCCCTAATCTACCATCAAAGCAGGTAAATAAAAGGGAGAAAGAAGTGGGGGTTGGAAGACATGCACACACTCACACACGCTTATTACAGATTTGCCCTTGCTCGGAGGGACCAAAAGAATAATACAGATAATTAACTACGCAAGCTAATTAAAATGTTACAGACTCATTAAATTAACCAAATGAAATTAATTAATCTAATTAAAGCAGTAAACCGCCTCGAGATGAGGGCCGGATGCAACGCATGCTCAGGACTTGCTCGGAATTGCACTGCCATGCTTAGATTGCCTCTGTTGTCCCTCCTCTACTCCTCTGAAAACTGCCAAAGTCTCAGGGATGCCTTTCTGAACACTGGGGATCATCACCGGCTGAACAGAACTTCCATCGGCAGTGAATTGAGATC
This sequence comes from Camellia granthamiana, assembly GCA_036172215.1. Classification (NCBI taxonomy): domain Eukaryota; kingdom Viridiplantae; phylum Streptophyta; class Magnoliopsida; order Ericales; family Theaceae; genus Camellia; species Camellia granthamiana. The sequence goes on along the minus strand of CM069910.1, from coordinate 598,447 downwards.
ACCGGCACTGAATTCATCCACCGGCCATCTATTGACTGCCGGTCGGCACTAAATACTGCCGGTCGGCACTGAATGTCTGCAGAACCTGCAACTCACAGCAGCAGAGGGCAAAAACTTGCATGGCAATGCAATTCAAGCAATTTATGCATCAAACACATTCCTTATCATGTTGATGACTCAAAGGAAGATGTGCTTCGGTTCTCGGACCACCAATCACGCATTTCCATGCATGATGGCCCGAGGAACCAAGTATGCAACTTTAATTTCAAATGCATGCAAACCAAATAAACATAAAAGGGTGCCAAACCTCCATCATGCTCATCTCAAGAGGCCAAGCATGCGCATTGATGTAACGCAATCCTAAACATGTTAGCTAACATGCAACATGGACAATGCAAGGCACTTATGTAAGCATACAAGCAAACATGTAAGGCGAACATGCAAACCAAATAAAAGGTGGACTTAAACATGATCTAGGCAACTCTAACTAGGCCTAAAATCAGTAGCCAAAATGCTAAGTATGAGAGCTAAGCACACATGCACACATACACATGTTAAGGCACACAACTTAGGCATTAAACAAACCACTCTCAAGCACACTTGAAAGGAGATAACATGGACGATTAGCATGCAACATGAGCTCTAAAATCATGCTAAAGTGTGGTGCTAAACCAACTCCAAATAGACCAAACAAAGCATGCAAATGGTCCAAGGCTTAAAGCAAGTCAATGAGGCATTGAACTATACTTATGCAAGATAGTTATGGCATGCATTAAACAACTAAAAACAGGTTTTTAGCGTATTAAAACAAAGCCAAAAGGCTACTTAGATGGCATCTAAAGAGGCTTGAAACCAAAGGCATGCACAATGACCAAGACATGGAGCATTCAATACATGCTTTTAAAGCATTAAAGAGGCAACTAAGGCAAGCATACAAGCACACCAAAGGGACTGAAATGACATGTTAGATGGTTCCAAACCATCAAAATGAGGTAAGCAACACATGCTACACATGCATGCTCAAAGGCTAGCAAGCCTAAAATGCAAAGGGGCTATATAATGCATGCCAAGATCAACCCAAATGACTATGGACAGAGCTAAAACATGTCAAAATAAGCACAAAACATTCACAAATCTAAGCCTAAAGCATGTTCAAATTAGGCCTAACAACCTAAGGCATGTTAAGGCAATACAAGGCATTACATGGCAACTATGCTAAGCATGCATAAGGGACCAAAACCAACTCATAGCAATGTTAAATCATGATATCCTAAGCATGAATAACAGTCCATACATGCTCAACACACACTCAAGCACAATGCTCCCTCAAGAGGCAAAACTTGCTCTTTTCAAGGACATCAAGGAGAGGGGGTGACCCCCTCCTTTTTAGGACTTTAAGGCATCATCTTCACCACTGAAATCCTTCAAGATTTCAGTGGTGAAGAGGCCCAAACACCAAAATCCTGGATCTCAACAAAATAGCACAAAATGAGGCCTTTTCAAGGCCTAAGGGTGGTCAAACCTCCCCAAAGCACAAAACACTCTTAATAGACAATAAAGAGGACTAAAAAACAGAACTTTTATGTGTTAATCACTAAGCACAAAAACAGTTCTAAGCTATGCAAAAATGGAGTGCAAAAATGGGGTAAAAAGGGGGAGTTTCTCACCCTTGTTGACCACCTTCACAAAGGTTGATGCTGTTGCTTCCTTGAGCTCAAATCCAGCCAAAAACCTCCAAGACAACCTCTTGGAACCTCAGAAACCAAGAAAAGGTGGAACACTAGGTGTTGATGAGCAATAGTAAGTCACAAACACCTAGTGAACAAATAAGAGGGAAGAAGAGAGATAGGATAGATACAAAACTTCTAACCTAGAACCAGAGCTCTCTTTGAGTTGTTTTCTCTCCCAAAAGCCAACCCTAAAGCCAAGGGGGGGAGGCCTCTTCTTATAGAAGAGGCAAACTTGTAATGCTTACAAGTTAAGCAACCAAGAGGGGCATCCCTCCATACACGTGTATGGAGGGGAAGCCAAAGCCATACAGCTGTCTGAAAATATCTCCAAAAGCAGCTGAACAGTAGTCGGCAGGGCAAAATTGTCATTTTGACAAAATTGACTGCCGGCCGGCACAAAAGAGTGCCGACCGGCACAATATAGTGCCGATGGAAACAACAACCAGCCGGTGGCCTCTAGCCACTGCCGGTGGTGTGTGGGGATGCCTCAAAAGGCACTCTGTAGCACGTCCGCCCGGGGGGGGGGGACCTCACGCTACAGTTCGGACTCCCTTTTGTGTCGGTTCTAAATCTGAACCAAAGAGTCCAAATCCGGCAAATCGTTTTGAAGAAAAACAGATTTTGAAAAGTAGTGCCAAACATGGACTGCTTTGCCAGATTACAGAGTCGCCACCTAAATATTTAAAATGGGAAATTTAGGAAACCCTGACTCGGTGCCGAAGGCCACATGTCCGTCATCACCAAAGTGGTCTTGGCTCGGGAGCTTGGGTACGATTGGGGAAGGTCAGCTATGAGCACCCCCTTTCGCCCGGTCCGAAGACCGGCCTCTACTAACCGTGATATCCATTTTTGAAAACTTTATGCGTTCTTATTCCGGTTATTAACCTAGAATTACTATGTGATGCGCGCAACACAAAAGTATAGACTAGATCGCCTAACTTGGAAATAAACATTGCATATCCGTTTTGTCTCGAAAAACGTGTTGGATTTTGCTACTCGCAAGTAGGCTAAAATACGGATTTCAATGAGTTGTTCCAACTCAGGCAATCCAACCTCCACCCACAGGCATTCAAACAGTTTATCACACATAAGCATTTAGCCGCATGGCAATCATACTGTCATAGCAAGACATTCACACGCATGTGATATGCTAAAGCATAAATACTTACATCGTACTCCGTGCCAAAAACAATAACTCGGTTAGCAAACATGCACGACCTAGTTCATGTCAAGTGGCTAATGCAACACAGGCATAGATGCAATCTAGAGTAGGCTCGGCTAACCCTAAACATGGCATGTGGAATGTGCGAGTAGCACGTACTCAATTTGGAATTGAAAATTGCAATGCAGTTTGTATGATGTACCGAGCCCGGTGCATGTAAACAAATGCATGAATGCACGCATGCATTGCATAAGGTATGCTAAAATAAGTATGCCCTAATCTACCATCGTAAGTAGGTAAATAAAAGGGATAGAAAGAAGTGGGGATTGGAAGACATACACCCACTCACACACACTTATTACAAATTTGCCCTCGCTCGGAGGGACTAAAAGAATAATACAAATTAATTAACTACGCAAGCTAATTAATTATTACAAATTGACTAAATTAATTAGACAAATAATTAATCTAATTAAAGCAGTAAATGCCTCGGGAGGAGGGTCCAAATGCGTCGCGCGCCCGGGATTCACTCGGAATCGCACTGTCATGCAAGTGTGCCTCTGTTTTCCCTGATATCCTCCTCAGAAAATTGCCAAAGTCCCAGGAGTGCCTCTCAGGGCATTGGGGAGTACCACCGGCTGAGGCAGAGCATCACCGGCTGAAGTATGTGGCCACCGGCACTCAATAAAGCTATCGGCTGCCAAATTACTGCCGGTCGGCACTAAACAGTGCCGGTCGGCACAAAATTCCTGCAGAACCTACAGACCACAGCAGCAGAGGACAACAAAATGCATGGCAATGTGATTCAAGGTATTTATGCACTACACACACCCCTTATCATGTTATTGGCTCAAGGGGGCATGTGCCTTGATTCCCGGACCACCAATCGCGCATTTCCATGCGTGATGGCCCTAACAACCAAGAATGCGACTTCACTTTCAAATGCATGCAAATCACATAGGCATGAAAGGGGTACCAAACCTCTATCAAACTCACTTCAAGAGGCTTGGTATGCATGTCAATGTGGTGAAATCCTAAGTATGTCAACTAGGCATGCAATGTGGACAATGTGATATACTTATGCAAGCGTGCAAACAAGCATATAAGGCAAGCATGCAAACCAATGAAATGATGGACTTAGACATGAATTAGGCAACTCAAAATGGGCCTAAAATCAGTGGCCAAAGTGCCTACAAATGGAGACTAGACACACACACACATGCACATGTTAAAGCATCAACACTAAGGCATGAATCATGGCAACTCTTAAGCACACTTGAAGAGACCAAACCTAGCCAACTAGCATGCATTGAAAGCTCTAAAATTCATGTCAAACATGATGCCAAATCATGCAATGAGGTATGCCAAACAAAGCATGCAAATGGCCTAAGCTTCAAAGCAAGTCAATAAGGCATTAAACCATGCTTATACAAGGCAAATATGGCATGCACTTAACAACCTAAAATAGAGTTTTAGCATGTCAAATTAGGCCCAAGGGACCACTTAGATGGCATCTAAGAGACATAAATTCAAAGGCATGCAACAAGGCCTAAACATGGAGCATGCAACACAAGCTTAGGAAGCAACAAAGAGGCATGCAATGTAAACATACAAGCACCTCTAAGGGACTGAAATAGCTTGCGAAATGGTTCCAAACCATCAAAAACAATGCAAGCAAGGCATGTTACACACTCATGCCCTTAAGGCCAACAAGCCAAATGCAAAGAGGCTATATTAAACATGCTAAGATTGACCCAAATACCTATGGACAGACCTAAAACATGATAATATAAGCACAAAAGCTTCACAAATGCAAGCCTAAAACATGTTAGAAACTAAGGCTAACAAGCTAGTCATGTTAAGGCATCAAAAGGCATTACAAAGCAACTATGCAAAACATGCAAGGAGTGCTAAAACCAACTTGTAGCAATGTCATATTAGGGCATAATAAGCATAAAATGCAGCTAAGACATGCTCAACAAACCACCAAACATGGTGCTCCTTCGGAGGCCAAAACATGCCCTTTTCAAGGACAACAAGGAGAGGGGGTGGCCCTCTCCTTCCTAGGACTTTAAGGCACCATCTCCACCACTGAAATCCCTCAAGATTTCAGTGGTGGAGAGGCCCAAGCATGACAGTCCCGGATCTCCACAAATAGCACAAAAAGGGGCCCTTTTCAAGGTCTAAAGGGGGTCAAACCTCCCCAAACCACTAAGCACTCTTAATATACAATAAAGAGGGTCAAAAATCAGAACTTTTATGTGCCAAACACTAAGCCCAAAAGCTGTTTTAAACTAGACAAAAATGGAGTGCAAAAATGGGGTAAATAAAGTGAGTTTCTTACCCTTGAAGCTTTTCTTTACAAATGTTGAAGTTGTTGGTTCCTTGAGCTCCAAACCAGTCAAGAACTTCAAAAACCAGCCCTTAGAACCTCAGTTGCAAGGAGAAGGTGAAACACTAGGTGTTTGTGTGCAATAGTAAGGCACAAAACACCTAGACACACAAGAGAAGGATGGAGATAGAAGGTGTATGCAACTCAAACCCTAGAAAAAACCAGAGCTTCTCTCTCCCTCTTTCTCTCTAACTCTCTAAATTTGCTAACCCTTGAGCCAAGAGGAGAGCCTTCTCCTTATAGGCAACCAAGACTTACAAACTAAGTCATCCAAGGGCTCATCCCTCCATACACGTGTATAGAGGGGAAACAAGTGCCAGAAAGCTGTCTGAAAATATCTCCAAAAACAGCTGTAAAGTGGTCGGCAGGGCAAAATGGTCATTTTGCCAAAACAAGTGCCGACCGGCACAAAAGAGTGCCGACCGGCACAATATAGTGCCGGTGGCAACACCAGCCAGCCGGTGGCCTCTAGCCAGTGCCGGTGGTGTGTGAGGATGCCTCACAAAGCATTCCCTGCCCCTCCCAGGCAAAGCACAAGTGTTTGGTGCAAAACCAAACACAAAACAGTCAAGTTCGGAGGTCCTGAGGCAAGGCGCGCGAGCCGAGAACTCCGGGAACTCCAAACGAACACAAACATGGATAATCACCGAGCGTCCCAACGGTGACGTCCAAGTCTTGAGGACGGTCAAAAATGGGGTGTCTACACACTCCCTGCCCCTCCAAGGCAGAACACAAGTGTTTGGTGCAAAACCAGACACAAAACGGTCGAGTTCGGAGATCCTGAGGCAAGGCGCGTAGCCGAGGACTCCGGGAACTCCAAACGAACACAAACATGGATAATCACCGAGTGTTCAAACGGTGACGTCCAAGTCTTGAGGACGGTCAAAAATGGGGTGTCTACAGTTGCCCCTCTTTGACAGAACTCGGAAGTCATAACAAATGACGGGAGTGAATGTCAAAGCCCAGAGACGACCCATTTTTGACAAGGCCGAAGACTTGGACAAACATGCAAGACAAACAAGGTATGCGCCCGAAGGCAGGGGCAAAATGCAAGACAAATGCAAGAAGCCGAGCATAACTTATGATCATGCAAAGAAAGCTGTAACGAAGCACGCATGCAACAGTTTTAAGCGAGATACGCCAAACTACACTACAATGCAGAAAGGGTGTAAGAGAATTATGCAATCCTCAATACGTCTCACTCGGGAGATACAATACCTGTGCGGCTCGTCCGGTTGCACCGGCCTCGAATGAACCGTACATACAATATCGTGCCTGCAAAGAAAGCAAACTTAGCAGGTACAATATTGTTAGCAACGTGCATGTCATGCAAAATGAATGCAATATGAGATACAATATATACAAAACAATGTATAAACAATGCAAATGATATGCAATACAATTGAAACTATGCAAACTAAATGCGGAGCAATTGAATCATGACTCAATCATGAGCGGTTCAAAACCACACAAATGTCAAATCGATTGATGGAGGTAACAAGTCCGTCTACCATAGAACGATGTCTGAACTATGAGTGATGCAGACGGACACAAGAACAAGTATTGGGTGGAATGACATAAGTGGGGTAACGACCCGCTGAGGAAAGAACAATGATCCTAATGCCGGATGCAACAATTACACTACAATGTAATAGAAATGGATAAATGATACAATGGATATGGCACGCGGGCCAAACCAAGTCTTGCCTAGGAAAGGCATGTACACGTACAAGCCATGTCTAACACAGGAAAGGTGCCGCAACCCTCAAACCAACATACCAACGTGGAATATGCGCGTACACATGCAGAATTGTGCTTCAACGTGAAAAGTATGAGCACATACCAGACCAAGCTCAACAAGGAAAGGCGCAAGCCATGGATGGAAGGTGATGCAGTGGATGCATGCAACTAAAATGCAATATGCAATGGAATGGATATTTACAATGGATAAATGATGCAAGTGATGCGATCTGCTAGGGAAAATGCAATGGGTAAGTGAAGACGAAACATGCGCATCGACGCAAGTGAAGAATGCACGACGGTGCGGGTGGAAGCGAAACGTGCGCGTCAACGCACGTGAAGAATGCACGACAGTGCGGGTGGAAGCGGTACGTGCGCATCAACGCATGTGAAGAATGCACAACAATGCGGGTGGATAATGCGGTGAGTGCATGCGAACTATAATGCAATCTAGATGGGTGTTTACAAAAAATAAATGCATGATATGCACTATATTACAATGGAATGCATGACACATGCATGTGTTGTGTTGTGTTTTTTTTTTTGAAATGCATGACATATGCAGTATATACAAATGATGCATGACATGTGCATGTGAAGGTTTCGCACCCTCCAAGGATTTAAGGTCTCCTAGACCGTGCGTGTTTAAGGTCTCGCCAGACCCGGTTTGGGGCAATGCATGAATTGAGATGCGGTGCACAAGACAGCGAGGTGCGCGAAATAGCGTGATGAAATGCATGCCAAATGCAATGAGGTGCATCTTAATGCACCGAAGGTCTTGCGCCTCCCGAGGATTTAAGGTCTCCTAGACCGTGCGTGTTTAAGGTCTCGCCAGACCGTGCGTGTTTAAGGTCTCGCCAGACCCGGTTGGGAGCAAAGAGATGCGCAAAATAGTGCGATGAAGTACCAAAATGGGATGCAAGATGAGGCACGCATACCTCATGGATGCAAAATGCAAAATGAAATGCAAATGAAATGCAAAGTGAGGCACGCGTACCTCAAGATGCAAAATGCAAAATGAACTGCAAATGAAATGCAAAGTGAGGCACGCGTACCTCAAGATGCAAAACGCAAAATGAACATGAGGCACGCATACCTCAAGATGCAAAACGCAAAATGAACATGAGGCACGCATACCTCATTAGACGGAAAATGAAATGCAAAACGAAGCACACGTACCTCGAGATGTGATGAAATGCAAAACGAAATGCAAAACGAAGCACGCGTACCTCGAGATGCAATGAGATGCAAAATGAAATGCAAAACGAAATGCAAAACGAAGCACGCGTACCTCGAGATGCAATGAAATGTAAAATGAAATGCAAAACGAGGCACGCGTACCTCGAGATGCAATGAGATGTAAAATGAAATGCAAAACGAGGCACGCGTACCTCGAGATGCAATGAAATGTAAAATGAAATGCAAAACGAGGCACGCGTACCTCGAGATGCAATGAAATGTAAAATGAAATGCAAAACGAAGCACGCGTACCTCGAGATGCAATGAAATGTAAAATGAGGCACGCATACCTCATTTGAACGGAAAATGAAATACAAGTATGACACGCATGCCACACGAAAATGCAAACGGTGCAAGTCGCAAGGGACGTGCGAGACGGCGCGATGCGACGCGCCGGACAATGTGATGGATGCGTGCAACGCACAGGGGCGACTTTTGAACTTTATAAAAGACAAAAGGATACAAAAGGATACAATCTTTGCTTGAATCCGGGTGCCACGCACAGAAGACACGGTCCGAGGTCAAAACGGAGGCCGGTTGAGCATCGGGGATTCACTTTCTTGCACTTTCTTGAGCTATGAAGACCCAAAACTACTCATATGGCCTAAACAAGGCCTTGGGAACACCACCGGCTGGACTAGGTGGCCACCGGCTGCATAAAAGTTCCATCGGCACAATATTGTGCCGACCGGCACATAATAGTGCCGACCGGCCAAAAGTTGCTGATCGGGGACAGATTCGACTTTTCGCCTCGGGTCTTTTAAAATAGGGTTTCTAAACCCTATTTTCTTATTTCATTTCCGCCGAAAACAAGCTCTCTCTCTCTCTAGAGTCTCTTTCTCTCCTCACTTGCTCGTTTCTTTGCGTTTTCGCGCCATTTTCGTCGTCCAATTCGCGAAGTTCATCGCGTTTCGCACATTTTCGACCGATCAAATCTTTGTTTCGGTGCATCTTTTGCCATTTCCCCCTTTTTTGGGACTTTTTCCCCTTGATTTTCTCTTCATTTTGGTGCCTTTTCACATTCCGACCCTTCTGGCCATTTTTCACCCCCCCCAGGGTTGACTTTTGGTTGACCCTTCACATTCCGAGCCTATTTTCATTCCCCGACCATTTTTCCCATCATTCTTGACATGGCCGACGACGTTCCACGCGTCGGGACTCCCCCGGATCACGAGATGGATCCCGGGGTCGAGCTCCTCCCGTTGAGCGAGCGTCCTTTCGACTCGGCGACCTACCGCCCGGCGATCCACGTCCTACCTCCGGATGGTCTTCGCCATTCCGCGGCTTTGACCGAGCGCTGGACCCGGAGCTTCTCCTGCGCGAGCCGACCTCTCACCTATCCTTCGACACTTCCGAGGTAACATTTTTTTCTCTGTTTTACTTTCTGCAATGTAGAACTGTTAACTGCCATAGCTGAATCTGTTCTTTAACTGCTTAGCTCTGATATACTGTACACTGTAGTTGATCGCAATCATACTTGCAACTGATATCTGTTTAAGACGGACACATGCACACACACTGCACTAGCCTTAACCACCCAAACACACGGCACACCCTGTACTTTACTGCGAGCTCACCGACACCCGGTACTTATTTGAATCTGAAAACATGTTGTATGCTGTATTTACACTGAACCACACAAAACACGCTGACACATCATACGTTGTAGTTCACCTACTAGCACACTATAACCTGATATCTGCTTGAATCTAAAAAATGTGCACACATGCACCGTATCTGTATGCTGATCCTCACAAACACACTGACACATCACAGGCCGTAGTCCACCGTAGTACACTAAAACCTGATATCTGCTTGGATCTGAAAAATGTGCACACGTGCACCATGTTTACATTGCACTTACTCAAAACACGCTGACGCATCAAACACTGTAGTCCACCGTAGGCGCACCGGCACCCGGTATCTGTTTGAATCTGAAAAACTTGCACGCATGCTAGATTTGTACTGAACCACTGTTTCTTCAAAATTGTACATTTCATATTGCTTTGCTGCTATTTGTTTGAAAACAGGGAGACTCTCATACCATCCGCGGGTATGGGAACGTCACGGCTCGAGATTGGTACGCGGAGCTTCCCGAGGCGGTCCGCCGCATCGTAGACCAGGCCGGCTTCGGCGCTTTCTGCAGGGGTCTGACCCGGCTTACTGCCTGCAGGCCTCTTCTAGCTGCCCTGGCAGAGAGGTGGTGGGACACCACCGATTCGTTCCACCTATCCGTGGCGGGAGACATGACGATGACTCCCCACGACTTCTCAATGCTCACAGGCATCGGGGTGGGGGGTGATCCGATCCCCTTTGACACCGATATGGACTAGTGGACCGCCGCTCAGATCCATTTACTTGGCGAGGTGCCACCTCTTGCTCGTCCAGGCTTTGTCCGCTACTCCTGGTTCGAGGTGCAGTTCAGAGTGCAGCCTGCGTTGGTGGCGGCGGCTCCGATGACCGAGGCGGCCGTAGAGTAGTACGCGCGCGGCTTTTTGATGTTTTTGCTAGGGACCACCCTCTTCGCCGACCGGGCGAACACCGTGCCTCTCTGCCTACTCAGCGCACTGGTGGACGTCCGACACATCTTGCATTATGACTGGGGTGGCGCCGCTCTGGCCACTCTTTACGGGTACATGAGCTCGGTCTCCCGTGGCAGCGGGCAGTTGCTCGGAGGCTACTGGCGGGCTTGGGAGGTACGTCTTCTCCTCTGCTTTACATTTCTGCTCTATACTTTCTGTATTCTGCACACTGCACACACTGTAGTCTGTTTCACACAAACTGTATACTGTACATACGGCACACACATACTCTGCTTCACACTGACTGTACACTGCTCACACTGTACACTCTGCAAAATACACTGCACAATACACGGCTCTTGTTATTTCTGCTTTATTCTGCATTTCTGCTTTATCTGGTAATCATACTGACATCTGTCTTGCAGTTGTGGGTCTATGCCTACTTTCCCAGGCTGGAGCCAGTGCCGGAGACGGAGACTCCTCTAGTCATCCCCTTCTCACGTCGCTATGACGGGAGGTGCACACGGCGGCCCCGTGAGACATTCAGCTTTTTCCGCCGCTACTTTGACACCATCACTCCCGCCGAGGTATGTTTTACTTGCAGTTCATTTAAGCTTCGTCTTGCACTGTATTTTTCGGTAACAGTAGATAACCAACCGTATTTCAAATCCAGATTACCTGGCGGCCATGGGCCGCAGTGCCAGCGGCGATCCAGGATCGGTTTGCCGGTGCTGAGGAGACCTCGCGTTACCGGATTTTGCTGGAGGGCCCGGTCTGTCGGGCTTGGTACCTAGGCGAGCGCTTCTTGCGTCAGACCCTAGGGTTACCAGAGCAGATAGTCCCGGTTCACCCTTCTGAGCATATGAGGGACACCGAGCGTTTCACTGCTGAGCAGATGGCAGACTACACCCTTGGCTGGGAGGCGAGTGGCTACAGAGGCGAGGGCGATTACCCAGAGTACGTCCGGACCTTCATCATGCAGCCTCTGAGCGGTGGTCGCCGAGCTGAGAGAGAGAGACCTGCGGCGCCAGCGGCTGGAGCAGGAGCTGGAGGAGGAGCGCCGAGGAGGGCTCGAGTTCGCGGCAGGGGCGGAGTTCAGAGAGGACGAGGGACCGGTTGGCCTACTCTGCCCTCTTCATTGACTTTCCGAGGGCAGGGTGGGGCGACCTATCAGACCCCCTTCGCCCCTCCACCGGCTGATCATGAGTTTGTCGGTATCCCCGACTTGCCTCCGGTATGTATTACTGCATTTTTGTACAGTCATTTCATTTCAGTTTATTTGATGTTCCACATAATATTGATGCATCCTATACTTTTGCAGGCGTCTTCCGAGTACACCCGGCAGTTACTGGAGATGAATGCCTCCATGACGGGGATGCTGCAGCGGACCTTCGACCTCTTAGCCCTCTACAGCATTCCGGTATGTCTTTTCTGACCACAGCTCTAAACTATACTCAAACTGCTTTACATAATCTGATGTACAATATTTGATGAACTGCTCACGGTATCTGATACACTGCACTCATACATTGCATTCTGCACTAATTTACTGCTCACGGCACCCATACACTGTACTCATACACTGCATTCTGCATTGATTAACTGCTCACGGCATGTACTGTACTCATACACTGCATTCTGCACTGATTAACTGCTCACGGCATTCTGATGTATTTGCCTTTTGTACTTTTCAGCCTCCCTTCCAGATTCCCCCAGTAGGTGGTGCTCCAGCTGGACCTCCCGTTTCTACCCGGGATGGCAGAGTATTCCCCCGCACCAAAGGGGGGCGCACTTACGTCGGGAGCAGCTCACAGGCTCCAGTTCCAGATGATGAGTCTGAGGCAGAGACGGAGGCGGAGGCGGGGTCGTTGTCGGAGGAGGCCGGGGACAGCTCGGGCTCAGACTCAGACAGCGATGCTCCTGATGATGCTCCTGGGCTTCTGCCCAGGAAGAGGGCGAGGACGGATCCTTAGGCGCGAGGCCATTGATGATGCTGATGACCCAGACTTTGCTATTTCTTTTATTTCTTTTCTTGTACTTTTCTCTTTTGTTGGTAGATAGAGTAGTTTGTACTGCCGCAGGCAGGTTTTTGTTTTCCTCAAACTTTGTACTTGAAAGAGATGATATGAAACAAACTTTTTGTCTGAAAAAGTGTTACATTTGTATATATCTGCATATTTCATACTTAGCATTGCATTGCATCATGTTACACCTCAAATGTAAATGAAAATGATTTGTTGTCTGACAATTGAACACTTGCACTGCAATAATCAGATAACCAACCAACTAAACAGCAACACACCACATACGCATCACTGCTTAAAACTGGACACACAGCCCACACTCCACTGGGGATTGATCTACGTACAACCCATAACACAGCGTTCGGTTCATTTTGCCCGCAGCAAATCCTGAACAAACAGCCCAATCTGACAAGACGGACCCCGAGAGCTGGAACAGTTGAAGTTGAAACACACTTGGATGTCCCAATTTTTTTCTTTTCTCCTTCTCTTGCTTCGCATAGATGTAGAGAACGGCACAGCATTCTGAGCAAAAAACGATTGACTTTGGAGAAAGGGTTTCACAACCGGGGTGTCGAGCCTACCACAGGACATGGCGAGACAGACTCAAACAAAGAAACAAAGGCACACGACCTGACATAACGAGACATGCCCGGAAAAGACTCGAAGCCAAAAGCAAGACCGACAAATCAAAAGACACGACACACAGACGTGTTTACAAAAGACCTCAGATCTCGAGGAGCCAGTTCCTCTGGGTATTATTCCCACCCTTTCTGATTTGTGATACTCACATCACTCGGCCCTCAGGCTCGGTTTTTCTCACAAAACCCTTTTTGCTCACTTTTTCTCTCAACTTACACCTCTCTATTCTTTATTCTCTCATTTTTCATCCCTCCCCAGAGTGGTTGACGGATAAGTGAGAGGTTGCGGGTTCACGCCCGATTCAGCTAGCTCGCAGCCATCTCTTCTGGTAGATAGGGTGCCTCTCGGGCAAGTGTGTTGGCAGGGGAAGGACAGAAGATCTGACTCAACTGTGCCCCTAGTTCGTCACTTTGACCATTTTTTGTTTCCTTCCTAAAACAGTTTTGACCAAAAGTGAGGGTCGGATTAACACACTTGTTCAGTTTTTGATTTGAAAATCATGCCAATCAGGCCTTGAGCACTGAAAATTCTCCTTTTCGGGTCCAAGAAAATGGTCCAATTTTGGAAAATGAAATAGTTTTCAAGAAAATAGTCAACCTCAGTAAAAATTTTCAAAACTATTTTTGGCAAACAGTCAATGCTCAAACGAGCACGAACTCACCCTCGAGGTGCGCAACCTCGGATCGGAGGCAATGGAAAATTGCCCCTTGCTTGAAGGAGGGGCAAGGCAACGGAAAGTTGCCCCTAGTTTGGACGGCAACTCAGGGCAACTTATGACACTGTGTGGCAACGGAAAGTTGCCCCTTGTTTGGATGATGCCGCAGCATGCTGTAAGTCAGTCTTTGTTGATGACGATCGGACCCTCAGACGCGGAGGAGACGAAGACGGTTTGAGCCAATATATGGACACAGTCGCCTGGAAGGTGTTGGTGGTTTGGCTTCAAGAGGAAGTTGGTCACGTACTTCCAAGTTGCTGCAATCGAGACATTGGATTCGGAGGAGGCAAAAGTAATCAAAACCATGACATGGACTGAGACGCTATGGAAGCGTTGGGGGCTGGACTTCGGGATGAAGTTGCCTACGTATCCCAAACATGGGAATCAAGCCTTACGTAGTTCCGGTTAAGGTACACTCGGGTATTTTAACCTTCACTTTTTAGGCTCTAATTTTTGCCAAGGCGCCTGTTGCAGGTTTTCGACCTTGCGAGCTATGTTTTCTTTTCTTTTCAATTTTTTTGATTTTTCATTTCTTTCCTTTTTTTTTGCATTTTTTTCTTTTTTCTTTTGCATTTTTTGTATTTTGTATTTTTTTGCTTTCTTTTCTTTTCTTTGCTCTAACTTTTGCCTGGGTCGCCCTTCAGGGTTTTCGGCCCAGCGAGCCTCTCAAAGGGTAAAAGTGTAGCTAGTCCATGCCAAATGGTTTTGAGATTGACACCTCTCTATATCCTGGAGAGTGACTGTCGTGTTGATTTGCAGAAAAGTCCATCACGGCTACTCCATGAGCCTTGCCTGGTGGGATCTGACCTTTTTGATCCGACTTTGATGCCTCTTGCTCGAGGGCTACTTCAAATTGGGCCACACGGGCATTACACGGCGGCTGACTGCTTGAATATTCTGAACGGATTCCAGGTTCGGAACAGATAGATTGAACCTTGAGGCTGAGAGCGATCCTAGGCTGCACAATCTCAAGAGCGATTCCACACAGGTCTTCACAGGACTGCGCAAAATATTTTGTTTTTGAAAGTTTTTTAAGGAAACGACACATCGCCTGCGCTAAAGATAGTGTGGAACCAGTCTGGATCAAGCCAGGGTCCTTCTCAGTACTCACGCTGACAGGCATGATTTCATTCATTAAAAGCTCAACGTGCTTCTCTTTCTCTCAATTTTGATCAAAGTTTTGCGAAAACCCGAGGAATTCCTTCCTCTTCGTTTTTATCACCGCAGTGTACGAAAAGAAAAAAAAGGGTTTGAAAAACTTAGGTCACTCCAACGAGTTCAAGGCACAAGAGTGTAGGTAGAATGTACTGTCGTTCCATTCACATCTTCCGGCACAATTAGCTCAAACTGAAAGCAAGCACGAAAACGGGATAGCCGCCGCTGTTTCATTCCAAAACCCTGATTGCAACCGGCTCCTTACCTGAGACAGACTCAAAGGGAAAACAAAACAGGCAATTACAAGGTAAAGCGGTGCTCGAGGCAACAACCCCGGAATCACCTGGTATTCTATACAAAAGGGACTGACTCATTACAACAGGACAGACCCTGTAAGCAAAAAGACTGACTCAGTACACAGAGACAGACTCAAAACAAAACAAAAGACTGACTCGACACCTAAGTCAGGATTTACAAAACTAGCATTGGTCGATGCTCAAAAATGCGTGCCAAACGCTACATCCAAAAATGCTCCAAACACTGCCCGCAGGCGGTTCACCTTCTAATTACATACTTGCGGTATCTGTGTCCTCGGTATCTGTGTCCTCACAATCCAAGAACTCTGCAGTGACCGATTTGGCCGAGGTAGGCGGGAGGATAACCTTGTTGTCAATCAAATCCTGTACCTCATGACGGAGGCGGAAGCAATTATCAGTAGTATGACCAGTCTGCTGATGGTACGCACAGTACTGAGTGGCATCATGGCCTGCTGGAAAGGGTTTGGGGAGCGGCCTAGGATCGAGGGGTGCAAGATGCCCCTTTTTGGCCAAAATCAAAAGTGCCCTAGACAAAGGCATGTAGAGAGGATGGAAGACCCTGCGCCCTCGGGGCAGGTACTTTGGAACCTGAGCACTCTTGCTAGATGAACTAGCGAACGGGTCAGCGGGTGCGGCTTTGGATTTCTGATTCTTTCCGGATGCAAGGCTGGGAGCGGGAAGGACTGTTTTGGCATAACGGGGCCTATCCTGATTCTCTGATTGACTGGAATTGCCCTCGGGCGGAGTGGGGAAAGCATCCTCCACAGCTTTTGTCACAACTGCAGATACCTGTTGCTTGTTCATTCCCCCGGCTTTCAAAGCCTCTACTGCCCACAGCAGCTGTTCGATAGGGCCGGCATCTACCTTCATCTTATCTTTACTTCTGGTCTCAGCCTGGTTGAGGGTTTGGGTGGATATTGGTGCATCATTGCCATGGTTGGAGGCCATCTCCGGTTGACTCAGTTCAATCACAATTCGCCCCAACAGCGGGGGCTCCTGAGGTACAAAGCTCCCGGCATATGGTGTGATTGGTGGTGAAGCTGACATCCCATAGGCGAGATCTGCCACAGACCTCTGGAGATCTCCTATCATCCCCATTAGTTCAAAAGTAGTAGGCTCACGAGCCTGATATAGCTGAGGGGCCCAGACCGGGTGCGCAACCGGCGATCTGGGTGGATGCGGCATATCAACAGTAGTTTCGCTGTGTAGGGTGATCCCTTGATCCAATGCGGCCGCCATGACCACAATCTCTTCTGAATTCTGCGTCATGTTCAGTCCTACCCCAGCAAGGAGAAGACGCTAGCTGTTCTGGATCGACCCTCTGAATCTCTGAACTGAAACGGAAAACAAGCAGTTTTTCAGCCCCAAACAGATCGAACACGGGTGTAGCCGAGCAACTGCACTCTACTACTGATCACTGTTCCCCAGAATCACTGTTCAAAACTGAACTGACACTCGCAGACATAACTGATTCTCGACAACACTGATACTAGTGCCCTCAGGCCTGATGCTCAAACTTTGCAAACTGATATATGCGTTCCCCTGCAGAGATACACTCTAAAAGCATATAGCAAGTAAATGAGAGCCAATACACCCCTATGTTGGGGTAGGGTTTCCCTGTCCTATTTTGTCAGGAGCTAGGGCTTCACTACGCACGCAGCGGTTCCAAACAACCTAACATCAGGTAAGCAACATGTCCTAATTTGGAATGGTCACTATGGATCCGAATATGCACTAGGTCGAATGGTCAAAAAGGGTGCCCCGGTAAAACCGGGGTTTGTGTTCCCATACTGGCAGAGCCCGCAACCGGTCAGCCTTATGGTCATGCCTTGACAAGACAAGCCTCCAGCAAACCGCTCAGGAATAGCAGATGGCCAACACGGTGTCCTAGGCGCACCAATGCACATGCAATGCAAAGAGACACATAAATGAAATCAAAACATGATATCACGAGTTCGAGTCAAGTTCTCTATTTTCCCCAGCAGAGTCGCCAGAAACTGTAGACGTCCCCGAACGCATCCCGGGCGAGGGTGCGACCCCCCCCGTTCTGGTTCGATATTGGGTCACTACAGTTCAAAGGACTCAAATGTCACGGTTCTTAATCTTGAACCAAAGAGTCCAACTCTGGCAAATCGTTTTGAAGAAAAACTGATTTTCGAAAAGAAGTGCCAAACATGGACTGCTTTGCCAGATTACAGAGTCGCCACCTAAATATTTTAAAATGGGGAAATTTAGGAAACCCTGACTCGGTGCCGAAGGCCACATGTCCGTCATCACCAAAGTGGTCTTGGCTCGGGAGCTTGGGTACGATCGGGGAAGGTCAGCTATGAGCACCCCCTTTCGCCCTGTCCGAAGATCGGCCTCTACTAACCGTGATATCCATTTTTGAAAACGTTATGCGCTCTTATTCCAATTATTAGCCTAGAATTACTATGTTATGCGCACAGCAAACAAGTATAGACTAGATTGCCTAATTTGGAAATAAACATTGCATATCCGTTTGTTTGGAAAACGCTTCGGAATTTGCTACTCGCAAGTAGGCTAAAATACGGATTTCAACGAGTTTTCCCAACTCAAGCAATCCAACCTCCACCCACAGGCATTCAAACAGTTTATCTCACATAAGCACTTAGCCGCATGGTAAGCATACTGCCATGGCAACACTCACACGCATGTGGTATGCTAAAGCATGAAAATACTTACATCGTACTCCGTGCCAAAAACAATAAACTAGTTAGCAAACATGCATGGCCTAGCTCATGTTAGAATGACTAATGCATCACAAGCAAGGATGCAATTTAGAGTAGGCTCGGCTAACCCTAAGCATGGCATGTGAGATGTAATCAAATAACACGTATTCAATTTGGTTTTAAAATACAATGCAGCTTATATGATGTACCGAGCCCGGTGCATGTAAACAAGTGCATGGATGCACGCATGCATAGCATAAGGTATGCTAAAATAAGCGTGCCCTAATCTACCATCAAAGCAGGTAAATAAAAGGGAGAAAGAAGTGGGGGTTGGAAGACATGCACACACTCACACACGCTTATTACAGATTTGCCCTTGCTCGGAGGGACCAAAAGAATAATACAGATAATTAACTACGCAAGCTAATTAAAATGTTACAGACTCATTAAATTAACCAAATGAAATTAATTAATCTAATTAAAGCAGTAAACCGCCTCGAGATGAGGGCCGGATGCAACGCATGCTCAGGACTTGCTCGGAATTGCACTGCCATGCTTAGATTGCCTCTGTTGTCCCTCCTCTACTCCTCTGAAAACTGCCAAAGTCTCAGGGATGCCTTTCTGAACACTGGGGATCATCACCGGCTGAACAGAACTTCCATCGGCAGTGAATTGAGATCACCGGCACTGAATTCATCCACCGGCCATCTATTGACTGCCGGTCGGCACTAAATACTGCCGGTCGGCACTGAATGTCTGCAGAACCTGCAACTCACAGCAGCAGAGGGCAAAAACTTGCATGGCAATGCAATTCAAGCAATTTATGCATCAAACACATTCCTTATCATGTTGATGACTCAAAGGAAGATGTGCTTCGGTTCTCGGACCACCAATCACGCATTTCCATGCATGATGGCCCGAGGAACCAAGTATGCAACTTTAATTTCAAATGCATGCAAACCAAATAAACATAAAAGGGTGCCAAACCTCCATCATGCTCATCTCAAGAGGCCAAGCATGCGCATTGATGTAACGCAATCCTAAACATGTTAGCTAACATGCAACATGGACAATGCAAGGCACTTATGTAAGCATACAAGCAAACATGTAAGGCGAACATGCAAACCAAATAAAAAGTGGACTTAAACATGATCTAGGCAACTCTAACTAGGCCTAAAATCAGTAGCCAAAATGCTAAGTATGAGAGCTAAGCACACATGCACACATACACATGTTAAGGCACACAACTTAGGCATTAAACAAACCACTCTCAAGCACACTTGAAAGGAGATAACATGGACGATTAGCATGCAACATGAGCTCTAAAATCATGCTAAAGTGTGGTGCTAAACCAACTCCAAATAGACCAAACAAAGCATGCAAATGGTCCAAGGCTTAAAGCAAGTCAATGAGGCATTGAACTATACTTATGCAAGATAGTTATGGCATGCATTAAACAACTAAAAACAGGTTTTTAGCGTATTAAAACAAAGCCAAAAGGCTACTTAGATGGCATCTAAAGAGGCTTGAAACCAAAGGCATGCACAATGACCAAGACATGGAGCATTCAATACATGCTTTTAAAGCATTAAAGAGGCAACTAAGGCAAGCATACAAGCACACCAAAGGGACTGAAATGACATGTTAGATGGTTCCAAACCATCAAAATGAGGTAAGCAACACATGCTACACATGCATGCTCAAAGGCTAGCAAGCCTAAAATGCAAAGGGGCTATATAATGCATGCCAAGATCAACCCAAATGACTATGGACAGAGCTAAAACATGTCAAAATAAGCACAAAACATTCACAAATCTAAGCCTAAAGCATGTTCAAATTAGGGCTAACAACCTAAGGCATGTTAAGGCAATACAAGGCATTACATGGCAACTATGCTAAGCATGCATAAGGGACCAAAACCAACTCATAGCAATGTTAAATCATGATATCCTAAGCATGAATAACAGTCCATACATGCTCAACACACACTCAAGCACATGCTCCCTCAAGAGGCAAAACTTGCTCTTTTCAAGGACATCAAGGAGAGGGGGTGATCCCCTCCTTCTTAGGACTTTAAGGCATCATCTTCACCACTGAAATCCTTCAAGATTTCAGTGGTGAAGAGGCCCAAACACCAAAATCCTGGATCTCAACAAAATAGCACAAAATGAGGCCTTTTCAAGGCCTAAGGGTGGTCAAACCTCCCCAAAGCACAAAACACTCTTAATAGACAATAAAGAGGACTAAAAAACAGAACTTTTATGTGTTAATCACTAAGCACAAAAACAGTTCTAAGCTATGCAAAAATGGAGTGCAAAAATGGGGTAAAAAGGGGGAGTTTCTCACCCTTGTTGACCACCTTCACAAAGGTTGATGCTGTTGCTTCCTTGAGCTCAAATCCAGCCAAAAACCTCCAAGACAACCTCTTGGAACCTCAGAAACCAAGAAAAGGTGGAACACTAGGTGTTGATGAGCAATAGTAAGTCACAAACACCTAGTGAACAAATAAGAGGGAAGAAGAGAGATAGGATAGATACAAAACTTCTAACCTAGAACCAGAGCTCTCTCTGAGTTGTTTTCTCTCCCAAAAGCCAACCCTAAAGCCAAGGGGGGGAGGCCTCTTCTTATAGAAGAGGTAAACTTGTAATGCTTACAAGTTAAGCAACCAAGAGGGGCATCCTTCCATACACGTGTATGGAGGGGAAGCCAAAGCCATACAGCTGTCTGAAAATATCTCCAAAAGCAGCTGAACAGTAGTCGGCAGGGCAAAATTGTCATTTTGACAAAATTGACTGCCGGCCGGCACAAAAGAGTGCCGACCGGCACAATATAGTGCCGATGGAAACAACAACCAGCCGGTGGCCTCTAGCCACTGCCGGTGGTGTGTGGGGATGCCTCAAAAGGCACTCCCTGCCCCTCCAAGGCAGAACACAAGTGTTTGGTGCAAAACCAGACACAAAACGGTCGAGTTCGGAGATCCTGAGGCAAGGCGCGTAGCCGAGGACTCCGGGAACTCCAAACGAACACAAACATGGATAATCACCGAGTGTTCAAACGGTGACGTCCAAGTCTTGAGGACGGTCAAAAATGGGGTGTCTACAACTGGCAGAATAGATTAGTCCCGAATGACCTGCAATAGAAAGAAGAGATTCCGGCGGTGGTTCGTCCACCCGGGGACACTCCGATGATCAAGTCAGTTATCTCTCAAAGATAGCAAAAATGCTTAACTTACTATTCAGAATATAAATTGCGTGCCTTAGACCCGCGAGAGTGCCTCTCTTTTATAGCCAACACAAACCTAGTCCCAATAGAAGCCTAGCTCCATTGGACTTAGGATTATTGCTAATCTTGGACTCCCAGTAGGATTGGGATAAACTCTCTAAGAGTCTTATCCTTACTTAAACTGAAGTCCCATTCAATCTAGGACTCTTGTCCTTTATCCGCTTATCCTGGACTCCGATATCTTCGGAGATAACCTCGGGCTATCCGAGATCACCTCGGCGTCATGACAAGGACACGTGGCACCTTGGCTGACACTTCGGCGTCACCTTGGCCACGTGTTGGCACTCAGAAAATATGTCCCCATAACTGCCCCCTAGGTTCTATTACCTCGGCATCCTAAGGTGATAGAACCTATATCATTTCTTCCATTTAGCACGTCGGTAATCTCGCTTTATCATTCATTGCCGAAGTCATAATGTTATCGTTTTAATACGATCAAGACCTACAGTCTGCTTTCATTAATGTTCTGGAATCAACAACCAAGTTCGTTTAAACCCAGATCGTTCCATTAGTCGAGGTTTCTACTTCATTATATTCAGAACTCCAAGAGTTTCAACACCCGTATTAGCTGTCACGCATTGTAATTCAACCGTTTTTGCTATGTGTCCCTCCCCCACTGAACCGTGTCCGATACACGCCATTAGATCGCCTTGCGCCTGGGTGCGCCGTCTGACAAACACATTGTTTGAGGCACATCAATTGCGTTTTGCCGCCTCTTCGCGTTTTTGACAAAACTTCTTTCCTCTCTCCTCGTCTTCTCACCTCTTCATCATCACTTTTGCAAAAAATCCTCTCTTTCTCTCTTACTTTCTCAAATCCGCCATTGTCTCAAGCTCGCAAGCTCTGTAATCGCTTCCAGTCTTCCCCTTCGACGAAGCTTTCACCGCTTTGTCGTTTGCTGTTGTCGTTTGACTTCGACGAACTCAACGCCGGCTTTATTTTTCTTCGGTGAGTCACTTATTCCTCCTTTATCAGTCTATGTTTCTGTTCAAAAAGCTTTCATTACTCATCGCCATTGCTATTTTGCTCAAGTTCTTGATTGTGAATCACGTATCTGAGCACGTTTCTTTTATGATTTCGCTTTTGACCAGTTCGTTTCTTGAATACACACTGTTCACCCATTTGTTTATTTTTGCCGCTGTTCTTGGTAGTTTATCACTGTTCTTGACTCTGAATCATTGCCCTTGTTTCTATTTTCTGTGTTTTCTCTAGATCCTTGCCTTCAATCTTTGTTTGCCTAGATTTAAGTTTGGGATTCGTCGTAGAACTTACTGTCTTTAGGAAAAACTAAAACACACTTCATTTAGATCCTCAGAATTTCTTGCCCCATCCTTCTTCTAGGTTTTGCTGAGGTCACTCCAACCTTTCATAAAGCACACCTTTTCCAAAATCCCACATTTCCCCCAAGCCGATATCATGGGTATGTGGAGGCATAGGGTAGACACCCCAACTAAATTAGAGTATTTTAGGCAGGAGTTTTCCATTCTGGCCGACGTCCATTTTAGGTTGGCTGGGGAGGATGACTCCATTATGCCCATTGTTGACTCCATGCCCTTCCCAGTCGTCGCCTTTATTGAATGTGGACTTAGGCTTCCATTAAACATCCTTTTCCGAGAAGTCCTCCACTATTACAAATTAAACCCGATGCAGCTTACAATCAACTCTTACCGAGTTATAAATGGTATAATTGCCTTAGCACGCCAAGAGAAAGCTAGGGTAACCTTAGCCGATATTCAATATTGTTATACCATGTGCGGCCTTAAGTTAGAAAAAGGCTATGTCTACTACCTCAAACCGAGGTCCACTGAATACAAACTTGTTGCCGACCTCCTAGACTCTAACAAGGGAGCCGGGGACGATTACTTCATTGTCTCGGGCGACTGGGAGTTTGCTCCAAATGAAGACCTTCATCTCTACCCTCTTAGCTGAACAGTATTCATAGAGGGTAATGGTAAGAGCCAAATGTTGCATTTACTTGTTTTTCAAGTTTTTAGTACTTTGTTCCTTCTATATAATCTGACGTCTGTTTTTCTTGTAGTTCTTCCACAACCACCCAAGGGCTTTCGTAAATCCTTCTGTCCCAGTAAGGACCTCAAAGAGCTGTTGGACCTGCCAGTTCATAGGCGGAGAGCTCCCTTGCTTCTAAACTTCATCCTGACTTACAAGTCGGTGCTTCCTGACGTCCCAAAGAGGAAGAAAAACAGTTATCCCCCTTCTGCTACAACTCCTCCAACAGCTTCATCATCTCGGCCAGATCAGGGATCAACCTCTGATCCAGCTGAGCTACCATCAACTTCGGCTCCATATCTGATCCCACCATCTCAATGCCAACGCCGCCGTAGGACTGCAATTGTCGCCGAGATGAGTTGCAAGAAAGCTGTCACTAAAGATCTTCTAGCCGACATCCCTAACTCAGTTAACACTCAACTAGCACAAACCCAGCCTCAACCAAAGCAAAAGCCAAAAAAGACTCAAGAAGGCTCAGCCTAAGGCAACGGTGACTCAGATTGATACTGAGGACACCTTGCCAATTTCAAAATTGGCTGAGAGTGAGAAGACCCCTTCTGCTGCTGAAAAGAGACCCACCGAGGCCCAACCATCTGAATTTACTAGATCAAAGAGGCCAAGGTCGTCCTCTGCGACCACCTTGGGGCCATTAAAACATGATTCCCCCTAGGCCCCGCCAATCACAATCGACGACAAGCTAGTTAAGACTGGTGATAGCGCCAACGACATTGAGGTCGGCATTGCCGTCTCCACCGCCTTGCTTCTGCCCAAAGATCTTAATCGTAACGCTAAGATGAGCGAATACGAAAATTTTGCTCTGATGTTGCAGCATTCCGTTCAAGTAAGTTCTTCACACTTGGTATTTTTCTTTCTATACTTAGAGAATTTTCTAATAACTTCTGCTCTGTCCATTTTCCTTCAGGCGATCCAGCACGCCCAGTCCTTCTCAATGCAATCTTTTGAGATGAGGAAGGAGTTGGCTGACAAGATCAGGGAGGTCTCTGGTTTGCAGAAGACCCTCAAAAAGACCAAGGGAAAGATGAAGACCTTGCCAGATCAGGCCGAGGCAGCCATCAAGGCTAAAGATGAGGCCGATAAGAAAGCTGATGCTGCCGAGGCCATTGCTAAGGTTCTCACGGCTGAAAAGAAAGAGGCCAAGACAAAGATGGCCGAGGCCCAAAAAGAACTACAAGATGCCTTGGCCACAAAAGTTGCCGAGATCAAGGCCACAGATGAAAAGGCATACAATGAGGGGGTGGTCGATGTCACGGCGGACTACAAAAAGTAAGTGAAGCAGGCATGCAACAAGGGTTTCACCCTTGGTTGAATGGCTGCTCTAAAAACGCTTGATGTCTCCGAGGACTCCCCCCTCAAGAATGCCGACATCCTTCCCCTGCCATTCCCCCTCTACTCCAAGCCAATCCGAAGACGATTCTGAATCTGAGGAGGAAACTTTGGTGAGGAAATCGAAGGAAGCTGCTGGGGCCAAGTCCTCTACTCCAAATGAGCAAGTCTTAGAGTTGACTCAAGATAAGGAAGGTGAGATCTCCAAAGACGCTCCTCCTGAGAAGGCAACATCGGACGCGCCTATTGCCGACAAGAGCCTCGACCAAACTCTTCAAGAAATTGATGCTGAGCTCGCGGTTGAGAGGGCCGCCGAGATGTCTTCTCAGCTGTCTTCTGAACTGTAGATCCAACTAGCCATAGACGCTGAAGAGTCTTAGTTTTTTGCTTTGTACTTTAGTACTTTGTCTTACTTTTTGAATCAATGTAAGCTTGGATCTTGCCGAAGTGCCACTTTTGTAATTTCTGAACAACTACTCTTTTGGAAGGCCGAAGTGCCCTCTTCTTTTTGAACTGATTCTTCTGAATGCAAGTACAATTTCCTTTGTATGATTCTGTACTTAGAATAATTTTGCATGCTTTCAAGCATACACCTTATCTGTGTAATTTCCTCGGGGTGATATATCTCGGTTATACAAACCAATGGTTTACGTCGGCAAGTACATAAGTACTTCTTTTAATACGACCTTGGTCCTAACTTGTAAATTTTTCTAAAAAATTTCAACAAGTGTTTAGACCAATTTTCTTTTAGTCATAACCTTGATTTAACTTTAACTTGTAAACTTAAGATTTCAACAAGCGTTAAACATGACATCAGTTTAACTTTAACTTGTAAACTTAAAATTTCAACAAACGTTAAACGTAACCTCGGTTTAACTTCAACTTGTAAACTTAAAATTTCAACAAGCGTTAAACATAACCTCGGTTTAACTTCAACTTGTAAACTTAAGTTTCAACAAGCGTTAAACATAACCTCAGTTTAACTTCAACTTGTAAACTTAAATTTTAACAAGCGTTAAACATGACCTCGGTTTAACTTCAACTTGTAAACTTAAATTTCAACAAGCGTTAAACATAACATCGGTTTAACTTCAACTTGTAAACTTAAGTTTCAACAAGCGTTAAACATGACATCGTTTAACTTCAACTTGTAAACTTAAATTTCAACAAGCGTTAAACTAATTTTCGTTTGTAAATTCTACCTTTCCAGGAACCATTTCCCAACTCTCTGCCCCCTAATGTGAACTTAAGTTCTACTTGGGTTCTCATTATACATATATTCCAGAGACATCGTCAAGTATCTTATCAGTCATAAGTGTAAAAAATCAAGCTAGAACTTTATTATTACTTTGGCTAATAACAAAGAACAAGAAAGTCTAATGATAAAAAAATTTCATATTGCAAGTATTCCAGGGTCTTGGTAGATCTTTGCCTTCGCAATCCTCAAGCCGATATGCCCCGTTGCCCAAGACCGAGATGATTCTATAAGGTCCTTCCCAATTTGGGCCAAGCTTGCCTTCTCTGGGATCCTTCTTGTTGCCAACGACCTTTCTTAGGACGAGGTCACCAACTTGGAACTCTCGTGGGTTCACCTTTTTATTGTAAGCCCTGGCAAGCTGCTGCTGGTATGTCCCCAGCTGAATTACTGCTTCCTCCTTTCTCTCTTCTAGAAAATCCAGACCTCGGGCTAAAAATACATCATTAGTTCCATTCTCCACTGCCTGGGTTCTGATCCCTGAGATGCCGACCTCCAGCAGAATGACTGCTTTTGTGCCATAAGCCATAGTAAACAGGGATTCCCCCGTTGATCTTCTCGGCATAGTCCGATATGCCTAGAGTACACTGGGCAATTCATCTACCCACTTTTCCTTTGCTGCTTGCAGCTTCTTCTTTATCCCATCCAAGATAACTTTGTTGGACGCTTCTGCTTGTCCATTGCTTTGAGAAAAACTTGGGGCCGAAAAGTAATTCTTGATTTTGAACTTTGCACATAAGCTTTTGATTAGCTTACTGTCAAATTGTGTTCCATTGTCTGCAACTATTGCTCTTGGAATCCCAAACTTGGTAATGATGTTCTTCCAGATGAAGTTCTTTACATCAATGTCTCGAATCTTGGCAAGGGGTTCAACTTCTACCCACTTGGTGAAATAATCTGTTGCTATTAGTAAGTACTTTCTTTGTCTAGTTGCTTGAGGTAGTTTTCCGACAAGATCCATGCCCCATTGGGCAAATGGCCGAGGACTGGGCACTGGGTTCAAGTCGGCTACTGGTTAATGTATCAAAGGTGCAAACCTTTGGCACTTCTTACACTTCTTCACATAAGCTTCGGCATCTTTTGCATATAGGGCCACCAGTACCCCTGAGTAATGGCCCTGTGGGCAAGTGACCTGCTCCCAGCGTGGCTTTCACATATTCCTTCATGTGTCTCGTACAGAAAATCTTCAACCTGTGCAGGATGCACACACCTCAGAAGGGGTCCAATAAATCATCTTCTGTAGAGGTGTCCTTCTGGGGTCAAATTGAATCTTGCCGACTTCAGTCTAATCTTGTGCGCTTCTTTTCGGTCATCGGGCAGCTTCCCGTCTTTAAGGAATGCTATTATTGCATCTATCCAACTTGGTCCCATCTCCACACACATTACTTCGCGCTCTGTGTTCAGTGGTTCTATGCTTGGACCAGTCAAGTAGTCAACCATTATCGTTCTTGCCTTTCCAGGTTATATTGCACTAGCCAGGTTGGCCAGGGCATCAGCGTGACTATTATCATCTCAGCTAACCTGCTGTAGTCAGCAATTCTGAAATGAGGCCACCAATCTGCCGACCTCTTTTACATAGGCCGACATCCTTTCGTCTCGGGCTGCAAACTCGCCTGTTGTCTGGTTGACTATAAGCTGAGAGTCACAGAAGATGTGGGAGCCGAATATATGGCTAAATCGGAAAGGGCATGTTTTAGTACTGACACTAACTGGACGTCCAGCAAATATTAATCGGCCCCATCCTGCGAGACTAGGATGGGCCGAATACGATGCGTAAGCCAATTAAGCCGATTGAAAAAGATCGTTAGGGGCCGAATATAAGAACGGGTAATGATTAAAAACCAAGCTCAGGCCCCGAGGCCTCAGGAGGAACAGATATAAATAAAGAAGCAGCGTTCTTGGGATGGTATGTAAAAAAAAAAACACTTCACTAAATTAAGTAAACAAGCTTTCTTGAGTAGAGAAACTAACTTGCCCGTCGGAGTGCTAATCCCGGCACCCCCGACCGGAGTATATGTCTTTGCAGGTGACTAGCTGAGTATCAAGAGCGTCTCCCAGGATCTGAAGAGTATTTCCAAAACCACTTCCCCACAATTGGCGCCGTCTGTGGGAATACTCAAATACATCCATGGAAGGCGTGACGCAAGATCCTCCGATAGCCACCGACGAGACCACACAGAGAGACGACATCACCCCGGCAGGTATGCTCGGGAAGGAAACCATCGCTGCGAGACGCGCCTTGAATTTTGATTCACCAACGACTTCAGCGCAGGAGACGATGCAAGCCATCATAGAACAAGCTAAACAGAACGAGCAAAGGCTGGAAAATATGCTCGCAGAAAATGAACGCCTCCGACAAGATTTGGCCCTGGAAGTAGCAAAATCCAAAGAAGCCGCGCGCCAAGACCCCGAACGACCCCTGAGGGCAGGTAAACAACGACCTCGAGCCCGACCAAGGGAAACTGATAGCGACTCCAATTCATTATCCACGGAGCATAACAAGGGACGCTCAGACACTTCCAGCTCCTCTGAAAAAAGCCCACATATAAGGAACAAGCGCAGAAGAAGCAGTTCGGACGAAGAGGACCGGCACGATCCTTTTATCCGACGAATTGCGAGGGCCGCCCTGCCCAAGAAGTTCAAAGCTCCATCATTTACTCTCTACGACGGAAAATCAGACCCCACCGATCATATACGTCACTACAAGCAGGCCATGACGTTGCATGCAGACAATGAAGCCCTCATGTGCCGAATATTCCCCAGCAGTTTGGGGCCACTAGCTGTTAGATGGTATTACAAGCTGGAGCCGGCTTCGATCAGAAGTTTCCATCAATTGCAAAAATCCTTCAGGGCCAGGTTCATCACCAACGAGGTATAGCCGAAACAGGCCGACTCTCTCTGGGCTATGCAAATTCAACCGGGAGAAACGCTGAGAGCATATTCGGCGCGATATTGGGAGTGCTTCAATCTCGTTGACGACGCTTGCAACGACTCCATGGCCGTCACCGCCTTCAAAATGGGACTACATCCTGACAGTGCTCTTCGCAACTCCTTGACCAGAAGACCCCCCAAAACAGTCTGGGCGTTGATGAAGAAAGTTGAAGAGTATTGCAAAGTGGAAGACGATTCCCTGAGGATCAAAGCTAGTCAAGCGTCCACCAAATCGGGACCTCCTGACATTGTTCAGCCGATAAACTCCGTGCCACCTCTGAGCCCCGAGCCACGACAACGTGCTAAACGGGACAAAAGGCGGGACTCTCGCCGACTGAGCGATCAATGCTCCCACCCGACGAATGAGCAATTGCAAGTTGACAGTAGGCGCTCGAGGCGCGCCGACAAAAAGTACACGGAACTGTCAGAGCCAATCACTGCTGTAATGACCAAAATCCAACACCTTCCATTCTTCAAATGGCCGTCAAAGATGGTGGGACCACCCGATACACAACGAAGGGACCGGAGGTGCGAATATCACAAAGATCATGGGCACGAAACAGAGAGTTGCTATGCATTAAAAGATCACCTGGAAGAACTGGTGCAAGACGGTCGACTGCAGCAGTATGTGAAACAGGGAAAGCCAACCAAGGCGTTAGCATTGAGGTAGGACTCTCCCCCACTTGGCGTGATCCACGTAATTTACAGCCTGCCTATACTCCCAGCCATGCACACAATTCGATCGCATCCAACTTTACAGGGGCGCCGTATTTCGACTGATCGGTCCGAAGAAGCTCCGACAATTGCCTTTAACGACTCCGACCTCAATGACGCAACGGCTTCCCACATTGATCCGTTGGTCGTTGGATTACGTATAAACCGGTTCATCATTGAACGAATCCTCATAGATCCAGGAAGTAGTTCAGAGGTCATGTACTATCAAACTTTCATCGAGCTCGGCCTTAGCGAGTCGGATCTATCTCCGGCACCTCACCCACTGTTCGGCTTTAACACGAACCCCGAATATCCATTGGGCAAGGTCACGTTACCTATTCGAGCGGGTTCCAGAACGGTCGAAGCAGAATTCCTGGTCGTGAAGCTCCCCTCGCCGTATAATGCCATCATGGGAAGAACTTGGCTACATGCCATGAAGGCCGTTCCAAGCACCTACCATCAGATTCTGCGTTTCCCAACAACCCACAGTATTGGAGAAATACATGGTTCCCCCCAATCGGCACAAACAGAGTTCTGATTAAAACCCTTCGCTATCACTGACCCGATTTGTGGGCTTTGATCCCTGTGTAAACATATTTCGCTTCTGCAATACGAACTATTTTTCCTTGTCGCTCGAAATCATATGTCAACTCCCAGTGGAGCCCCCTTTGGCGCAAGACGCCTTAGGGCCGAATTAAGTCTCCAGATTTGGAGCCCCCTTTGGCGCAAGACGCCTTAGGGCCGAATTAAGTCTCCAGATGTGGAGCCCCCTTTGGCGCAAGGCGCTTTAGGGCCGAATTAAGTCTCCAGATTTGGAGCCTCCTTTGGCGTAAGACGCCTTAGGGCCGAATTAAGTCTCCAGATTTGGAGCCCCCTTTGGCGCAAGACGCCTTAGGGCCGAATTAAGTCTCCGGATTCGGAGCGCCCTTCGTAGATGTCACGATCGGCCAAATTAAGTCTCCGGATTCGGAGCCCCCTTTGGCGCAAGACGCCTTAGGGCCGATTAAGTCTCCGGATTCGGAGCGCCCCTTCGTGGATTTCAACGATTGGCCAAATTAAGTCTCCATATTTGGAGCCCCCTTTGGCGCAAGACGCCTTAGGGCCGAATTAAGTATCCGGATTCGGAGCGCCCTTCGTGGATGTCACGATCGGCCAAATTAAGTCTCCGGATTCGGAGCCCCCTTTGGCGCAAGACGCCTTAGGGCCGATTAAGTCTCCAGATTCGGAGCGCCCTTCGTGGATTTCAACGATTGGCCAAATTAAGTCTCCAGATGTGGAGCCCCCTTTGGTGCAAGGCGCCTTAGGGCCGAATTAAGTCTCCAGATTTGGAGCCCCTTTTGGCGCAAAACGCCTTAGGGCCGAATTAAGTCTCCGGATTCGGAGCCCCCTTTGGTGCAAGACGCCTTAGGGCCGATTAAGTCTTCGGATTCGGAGCACCCTTCGTGGATTTCACGATTGGCCAAATTAAGTCTCCAGATTTGGAGCCCCCCCTTTGGCGCAAGACGCCTTAGGGCCGAATTAAGTCTCCGGATTCGGAGCCCCCTTTGGCGCAAGATGCCTTAGGGCCAATTAAGTCTCCGGATTCGGAGTGCCCTTCGTGGATTTCATGATTGGCCAAATTAAGTCTCCATATTTGGAGCCCCCTTTGGCGCAAGACGCCTTAGGGCCGAATTAAGTCTCCAGATGTGGAGCCCCCTTTGGCGCAAGACGCCTTAGGGCCGAATTAAGTCTCCGGATTCGGAGCGCCCTGCGTGGATGTCACGATCGGCCGAATTAAGTCTCCGGATTCGAAGCCACCTTTGGCGCAAGACGCCTTAGGGCCGATTAAGTCTCCGGATTCGGAGCGCCCTTCGTGGATTTCAACGATTGGCCAAATTAAGTCTCCATATTTGGAGCCCCCTTTGGCGCAAGACGCCTTAGGGCCGAATTAAGTCTCCGGATTCGGAGCCGAGTCATCTCCTTGAGGCCGAATGGGCCGGAGCAAACGTTGGCACGAACGAAAGATTAATTGCTCCTATCTAACACACTAGAACAGATCATACATTCGAAATAACGGGCAGACAGATTTAAAATAAAACCATTTATTCGATCAAACAGTTGTTACATAAACTCAACCCGCATTCGAGCGTTACAATATCGAAAGCATAAATAAAACCATTTATTCGATCAAACAGTTGTTACATAAACACAACCCCCGTTTGAGCATTACAGTATTACAAGCAAAAAAGAAACAAAATGCACTGGTAAAGCAGCATCGCTGGATCAACGAGCGCCGCCTTGAACCTCTCCACGGCGTGCAATACCTTGAACCAGATATGCTCAAGCCCATGACTTGCACAGCGCCAAACTTCCCCTGATACCATTGACAATGTCAAGGCAAAGATCCAGGACAAGGAAGAATGAACTTGACAGTTGTTGCCTCTCCTTTCGGGGTGATCTGCTTCGACGACTTGGAGACTTACAGATCTCAGGCTCTTTGGACGACTTAATCCCCTCACACCTAGGTTTTCTGCTGAAAACCATCGCAACGCCAAATTCGACCGAAGTCTGAGCCTCTGAAACCAAAATCACCATCCCACGCAAGGAATGATGAGTCGAGTGGGATTATTGGTGCGAAGCGCCTGCTCCTTTTATTCTCAGCGACGACCGCGATCTCGAGGTCCCAATCCCAAGAGAGTTTGATAGCACCAAAAAACGCATTGGCTGGATAAAATGAGCGTCGATTGACATTCGTAACGACCACCAGCCCACTAATCCAACCGGCCAAGTGATAATGCGCCGACTCAAATCTAAGATAAAAAACCGTCGAAACCATAACGGCGTGCAGACCCTACCGATAAGCCCGCGTATGGCCGGACAGTTAACAGCCACCTGGGCCGGACAATATTTAGACGCAACACAAAATACACATAAGCCGATTACGAATGACAACGAGACGGTAATAATGAAACGTTCTTTATTCAATAAAATAATAAGTTACATAGTTTCAAACGCGTCGTGCGTTCCAATTTTACAACTACTAAACTCATATGGCGTCGCCCTCATCCTCACTCTTCTCAACTTCAAAAGCAGAAAATGGAAAGTCTTTATTCCTGTAGCGTGGTGATGCAAAATCAATTCCTGACGCCCGAAGAGCTTCCGCGGCTTGGGATGCCTTGATCCAACCATGCCGAAACCCACGGTTTTCACATCGGCACACTTCTTCGGCCAATCTCTCCTTGGTTTTCTCGATCCCCACTTTTCGGCCCTCATGGAAACCTTTCTCGTAGGCCCTCCCCTTCGCGCTCTTTATCGCGAACATACTTGCCGTATCTCGATCGGCGAGTGCGGAGCTGATAAGCTGACTAGTAACCCTCTCCTCCACAATTGGGTTCGCGTGCGCGGTGGGTTGTGGCTGTGCCGCCTTGGTCTTCCTTAGTTCCCGCTCGGCCGCCTCCACGTGGGCCTCCAAACTTCGAATACGTTCTTCATTCTTCTCCATCTCTTGACGGCCAGCGCGCAGACGCATGCCGACTTCATAAGCAGTGTAAAGCCCCTTCACTGCGCCGTGAATGCCCTCGCAAAACACTTCGTAATCCTGTCGACCCAGCATTGATTTCTGAACCTCAGGCGGAAATATTTGTCGGCAAAGTCGACCGCTACATCTGGATCTCGAACGATCGAGTCCGCCTCTGTCATGGGTCTATTCTTCACGAATACCGCAAAGCTTAATGGGCACGGTTTCGCGTCGGACCTCCCCTCGACTCGGGACTGTGGAGCCTTACCCTGCGACTTCTTTTCTCGCCTGGGCGATTTACTGCGACGTCGGGGAGACTGACGCCTCTCCCGACCCCTGGCACCCCCCTACTTCCTGCCCGCGAGGGTTCACCACCCCGATTCATATCTCCGCCAAGCTCAGCCAGGGTCTTCGCTTCCCCTTTGCTGTTGAAGAAAAGTCGGTTCGACATCCGCACAATCAGTCTTCCCCTAAGAGCTCAGCTCAATTGTCTACTAAGCTCATCAAGGATGTACGTTTCCTCATTTATCCTTCACAGAGGCAGCACGTTCGAGGCAATCTCATTAATTGGAGATCCTGAATCGCCCGACGCCGGCTAAGTCAACGGCAAGGGCACGATTCTACCATCATCCATCTATCCTGCCAAGTACCCCAGTCGGCCCTCGACCCCGCAGGGACCGCCTGGGGCAAGGGCACTCACCAATCTATCCGGCTCAAGTACCCCAGCCGGCCCTCGATCCCGCAGGGACCCGCCTGGGGGCAAGGGCACTCACCAATCTATCCGGCTCAAGTACCCCAGCCGGCCCTCGACCCCGCAGGACCGCCTGGGGCAGGGGTAGACTCACCAATCTATCTGGCTCAAGTACCCCAGCCGGCCCTTGACCCCGCAAGGACCCGCCTGGGGGCAAGGGCAGATTCACCAATCTATCCGGCTCAGATACCTCGGCCGGCCCTCGACCCCGTAAGGACCGCCTGGGGCAAGGGCAGATTCACCAATCTATCCGGCTCAGATACCCCAGCCGGCTCTCGAATTGACAGTTCATAATTCGAATCCAGTCGGCACGAGAAAGACGAATCAATATTGACACAAGGCATTCAATCTCTAAAAGCTGAAACTCAGTAACCAAGCAACAATTTTAACGCAAATAGCGAAAGGCTTTGAGCCAAACTCAGCAAAATGTTTCATTAACTTAATCACACAAATTGTGCACAAGCGGCAGCGACATTACAAGGAAATGTTCATTAATAAATTGCGTACAAGATATTAACCAATTTATACATGAAAATTACCCCGAACCAGAAAACCCTATCAAACAAAAAACTTACACAAAAAACTTAATAAATTATCAAAAGCCTCCCAAATCACTCTTCGGTGTCGGATTCGAGTGGCTCAACATCCACTTGCTCGTAAGGAATTGGCAAAGCCAATGTAACCCCACGCGGCGACAAGGGCTTTGAGCCACCCATGTTTGAACCCCCGATTCTCGAATTTGGGAACTTCATCAACATATTCCGTGAAAGCGGCGCTTTTTCCCGCCTCAAAAGCCTCAGATTCGGCTCTCGCCTTGGCCGCCCTCAGCTCTTCTAGCTAAGTCTCCGCTTTGGCAAGTTCGTCTTTTAAGAGCTTCAGCGATTCCTCACTCGCATTCACTCTAGCCTCAGCGTCAGAACGAAGCTGTTCAGCAGTGCGAGCCCTCTCCTTCTCCGCTTCGGCTCGCGCGCTCTCCATCGCGGCTCTCATTTTTTCAAACTCCGCCCTACTGTTCTGACCCTCCACTTCAGCTTGCAAACGGTCAATTCTGCCAAGAGCATCATGCAGGCGGCGGCCCAAGTCGGCAATCTTGCCAACGGTCTGTAAGAATAAGGGATCATTAGATACCTTTATAAAAATAAATTTATTTAGAAATAGGCTTAAGATTCCTACCAGAAGTGCCAATTGCGCAGATAGGGCTACGGCCATAATATCCGGCACGGCGCAAAAGGCTGCATTGTCAGCCGGCAAGGAAATCGAAGCCGCCAAGCTCAACGCAACGGCCGGATCCTCAATGACAGAAGCATCGGAAGAAATCGGCGTATCTCTGATCTTTGGCTGAATAACAAAGGGACCAACCGCGTCCGATTTTTTGAGGCGAGGCCGTTTGTCAGAAGGACTAATTTCTGAACTGGTTTCCCCTTCGGCGCTGCGTTTTTGGCCGCGCTCCTCCGGAATTTGCCGTTCTTCAACGGCCCGCTGTTCACCCCCTTTTTCCGTTTCAACCGGCGTAACCTGAACTAGCCCTTCAACAATGGGTACGGAGGCCTTAGGCAAGCTGGGATCAGATTCGCCGGCCTCGGCCTTTTGACGAGCAGCCATTCGCTCGGTGTTTCTCCTACGCGCCATTTGCGAAAGGCTTTCCTTCGCCATACCTTCGAAGAAATCGTCGGGTAGGTCGCCCAAATTCGCGAAAATGTCTCCGGAAGAGACTTCTGCCCGACCCGACGCGGATGGTGAAGGCTGATCGAGTCCGGCAGCCTCAAACGCCGAGCGTACGACCTCGTCAACTTCTTCGGCCTCCTCAGTGAATTCTCTTGCCGGATCGGCAACTACTTCTATTACCGGCTCTGCGTCTCGCCCCGAACCAGAATCTTCGAGACCGATTTGCCTGAGGTTCTTGTAGCTGGGGAAGATAAGAGCCGAGAGCTGCTGATCGCCGGATGGAATCAGAATGTTGTCCGCAGCCGAGAACGTGGTATAAGTGGGCTCGTATCGAAGTAAAATGTAGGCGGCTCTCCCCTGTTTTTGCACGTTTGGGCGGCCAAAGTAGTCGAGTGCAATCTTAATATCCCTAAGGACCGCTTCGTCAACGCAAGTCAGAATCTTCTTCAATTTATTACCTGCAAAAGATGAGTGATTAAGGAAAGAAAGCCGATTAAAAGATAAATCATTAAACATAAGATACTACGTGGCAACCTGGGTAACCCTTATGTCTGGGAATGGGGTCTAGGCGATCTTCGCCTTCAGCGAACTCCCAATTACCTCGGACATCAACCATTACATCGTCGACCCTCTTACCAGAACTGGCAAGCATAGTCACCAAATGATGGTCAGTATCCTTGGCCCTAAGGAAGTACCGACCCAGCCGACCAGAGGATTTGGCTAAAGCGTAGCAGTGCCGAATGGCGAAATTCCGAGATCGATCCTAAGATGTCGATTCAATTCTATAACACCCATAATGATCAGAAAGAAATTTACATTTGGTTGAGAAGGAATCAGACTCCAATAGCGAAGGACAGCCCTAAGTAGTGGATGTAGGGGGAACGGACTCCGCCTTCCGCTATGGACAAGAGGGGGAATACGATTGTATTATGATCCTCCCTCTCCATATCCAGAGTAACTGTCCGTTACAAGAGTTAGATGGACGTCATCGGAATGGAAAAGTGTCACCGAAATCGGAAATACGACTCTCACAAAGGAGGTCCTTCAAGTGTTTAGCCATTTCGACGGGGACCAAGGATTCGCCGAAAGTAAAAATGATAAACAGGAAATAGGGCTACAAAGGAAAGGGAAGAAAACTTACGAAGAGCAGATGATGCAAAGATAGACGACGAAAGTTGCAGAAAATGCGAATAAGAGAGGGGATGCGCGCTGGCGGTCCAAACGTATCAGATGATCAACGAAGCGTGTACCAAAAGGGGCTGAAGTTTCAAATCGCAATAAATGCGAGAGACGCATGAATGAAGCGGGAAAGTGCAATGATAAACGA
The DNA here is from genome assembly GCA_036172215.1 of Camellia granthamiana. Taxonomy (NCBI): domain Eukaryota; kingdom Viridiplantae; phylum Streptophyta; class Magnoliopsida; order Ericales; family Theaceae; genus Camellia; species Camellia granthamiana. Next base: position 561,350 of record CM069910.1, on the reverse strand, counting down.
AAAGGCGGGCACCTTCTGACATTTCCTGACGCTTGGGATATGCGAAGCCGCCCGATCTGTGATAGGCTCTTTGAATTCTAAATCAAACACGCCGATTAACTACCGTCAATAGGGAGTTCGAGGGGCAATTGTGGGAGCCGAATATATGGCTAAATCGGAAAGGGTATGTTTTTGTACTGACACTAACCGGACGTCCAGCAAATATTAATCGGCCCCATCCTGCGAGACTAGGATGGGCCGAATACGATGTGTAAGCCAATTAAGCCGATTGAAAAAGATCGTTAGGGGCCGAATATAAGAATGGGTAATGATTAAAAACCAAGCTCAGGCCCCGAGGCCTCAGGAGGAACAAATATAAATAAAGAAGCAGCGTTCTTGGGATGGTATGTAAAAAAAAAAAAACACTTCAGTAAATTAAGTAAACAAGCTTTCTTGAGTAGAGAAACTAACTTGCCCGTCGGAGTGCTAATCCCGGCACCCCCGACCGGAGTATTTGTCTTTGCAGGTGACTAGCTGAGTATCAAGAGCGTCTTCCAGGATCTGAAGAGTATTTCCAAAACCACTTCCCCACAGAAGACTATCACCTCATTTGCTTCTACTGTTACTGCCATGTTTCAGTCCTGTAATCAGTGCTTCATACTTTGCTTCATTGTTTGAGGCTTGAACCCAAATGAATGGATTGTTCTAGTATCTGTCCATCTGGAGATACCAGTACTACTCCTGCCCCCGCTCCTTGTCGGTTTAAACTTTCATTAACAAACAGTCGGAAGGGAGTCACCGATGTAAATATTGTAAGGCTTGAGTTTTTTTTCCTTCCTTTGTTCCCTACCCTCGGCTGGGCTCCTCTTTGTTCGCTTGGGCATCGTTCACCTCGGCTTAACGGAGCCCGATGTACGATGGCTCCTGGTGTGAACTCGGCCACGAAGTCGGCCAAAACTTGGCCTTTGATTGCTGTTCTGGGTCTGTATTCCAGGTCATACAGGCCAAGGCCACTGCCCATCTGGCTATTCTGCCTGTCAGATCTCCCTGCTGCAACAGGGACTTCAAAGGATGTTCAATTAGCACCACAATTTTATGGCTTGAAAGTAATGGTTCAGTTTCTTTGAAGCCATTACTAAAGCTAGCATTAACTTCTCCAAGGATAAATACCTGGTTTCTGCATCAGCCAGGGTTTTGCTTACGTAGTAAACAGCTCTTTGTTCCCCTTTTTCTTCTCGGATTACCACTGCACTTACCGCATGTTCCGAAACTGCTAAGTATAGGAATAGCTCCTCTCCAGGTTCTGGATTTGAAAGAACTGGAGCCGTGGTCAAATACTTATTCAAGTCGGCCAAGGCGATTTCGCACTCTTCTGTCCATAAGAAGTCTGTGGCCTTCTTCACTAAGCTGAAGAAGGGTTTGCATTTGTCAGAACTTCTGCTTATGAACCTATTCAGGGCTGCAGCCCTTCCAGTCAACATCTGTACTTACCTCGACGATGTTGGGCTTTTCAGTTCTAGGATGGCCTTGATCTGATCTGGGTTAGCCTCAATACCCTTTTTGGTTACCAAGTATCCAAGAACTTACCAGATCCAACTCCAAATGCACACTTCGATGCATTGAGTCGGAGCCGATGTGTTTTAAGGATATCAAAGACTGCTTTTAGGTTAGCCAGATGACCTTCAGGTTCCTTGGTCTTTACGACCATGTCATCGATGTAAACTTCCACTGTTCTGCCAATTAGATGTTTGAAACATCTTGGTTACCAATCTCTGGTAAGTTGCTCCTGCGTTTTTCAACCCAAAAGGCATCACTTTGTAGCAATACAGCCCTTTTGGGGTGATAAACGCAGTCTTCTTCTCATCTGGCGGGTACATAGCTATCTGATGGTACCCCCTGTAGGCATCCAGGAAGCTCATCATTCTATGCCCTGAAGTGGCATCCACTAATTGGTCAATCTTGGGTAATGGGAAACTGTCTTTGGGACAGGCCTTGTTTAGGCTGGTAAAGTCCACGCAGACCCTCCATTTACCATTCTTTTTTACACCACCACGATATTTGATAGCCATGTCGAGTAATTTATCTCTCGAATGGCTTTTGGCCTCCAAAAGTCTGTCTACTTCCTCTTCCCCTGCCTCAACATGCATCAGCATCGGTCTTCTTGCTCGTTAGATTACAGGTTTGGCCGACCTGTCTACGTTCAGTTTATGGCAAGTGATCTCGAGGTCAATGCAGACATTTCGTAAGGCGTCCAGGCAAACACTTCAATGTTTGCTCTCAAGAAAGCCTCCAGTTCTTTTTCCTCTTCTTCGGCTAAGCCCCGAGCTGAGAAGGAAGAAGCGTTCCTCATCCCCTTGCTGGACAAGGATTTTTTTCAGGGCTTCTTCACTCTTTTTGGCTAGCTCTTTGCCGACGTCATCTAGGACTTCCACGTCCTCACTCTTCGATCTCTACTGTCACTGGTTCTTGTATGCTGCAGGTAGATTTCATTGCTACCATGGAGTAGTTCTTTTCCTGCAGCTAATCCCCCCTGACCTCCTCTATCCCATGCTCTGTTAGGAACCGCAATAGCTGATGCAACGTTGAAGGAACAACCCTCATTGCATGCAGCCATAACCTTCCCAAGATAGCATTGTAAGGGGAGGGTGTGTCGATTATGGTGAATTCTGTTTTTTATCTTTTTGGTGCCAGCTTGCACCTCCAAGCTTGCTGCTCCCAGTGGCCACCGTCGGCATTCCATTGAACCCGACCATTGGGCTGTTGGACTGCTCCATATCGTATGGGTGAAGGGACAAGCTCCTTGTAACACCTGACATACATGATGTCACAAGAGCTGCCTTGGTCAATTAGGATTGCGCTTCACTTGGCACTCTCCAACTTGGAGGGATACTACCAAGGTATCGTTGTGTGGATGCCTACACCATCTCAAGGTCGGCTTCAGTAAAGGACACTACTGGTCCCTAGCACTCCTCGGCCCGAGGTCTTTTCTCCCCAGACCTGGTACACATGCTGCAAGTGCTTTACCTTTTGGGTCTCCCCCTCGAATTTCGTTTTTCGTTGACCTTCGAGTGAATTACATTAATTACCTGAGGTCCGCCTGCCTGCGGTTGCTAGTACTGGGGGAGGTGGAGCTGCCGGTGCCTGAGGCAGTCTTGCCTGCTTTTCCCTTATCCTGGCTTCATCTACAAGGTCCCTTAAATAGCCTTGCCTTACTAGGTCTTCCAGGTGTGCTTTCAGGGCTCTGCAACCCTGAGTCAGATGCTCATCTTCATTGTGGTAAGCACAATGCTTACCAAGGCTTCTTCCCATAAACTCTCCTGGTACCCTTACTGGTGCTCTGAAATAGGGCTGGGTTTGGATTTTCTCTAAGACTTTGTAAACCAGAATTCGAAATACGGTTGTGACTGCTTGAGCAGCCCTTAATCCGATTTCTGGTTTGTTGTAGCCACCATCACCTCGGCCTCGCTTCGGCGAGCCGTTTTTTCTTCTCTGGTTCGGCGCCTTTGTTCCCGGTGTATCCTCCTCGGCCCTGGCGTACTTCTCTATTCTGGCCATTAATTCCTCCATACTTTTTGGCAGTGTTTTTGCAATGATTTTCGGAGCAGACAATATCTTTTAGGTCGTTCTTAAATGATACGACCGCCACCTCTTGGTTGCATTTTGGTATCCGGTTGAATACCTTATAGTACCTTTTGGCATAGGCCCTCAGGCTTTCGTCCTCACCAATTTTCAGAGCCATCAGGGCATCCACCCTTAATGGCTGTAGTTTTGTTCATCACGAATCTGGCCACAAACATCTCGGCCAGGCCTTCCCAGGTTTTCACAGTTCCTTTCGGCAACTTGTGAAACCAGTCTGATGCAATTTCTCCGAAGGATGAGGGGAACACCTTGCAAAACAACGGCTCGTTCCCGGTGTATAACGCCATCAAGTTTAGGTACAAACCGACGTGAAAGCTGCGGCCCAACTTCCCGTCATAGATCTGGAATCTCGGCATGCTAAACCTCTTTGGGGCTTCGAATTTGTCCAATTCTACCGAGAATGGTGTTCTCGGCTTGACTGGGGAGGTTACCTCGGCATCTTGTTGCCTCCTTTGTAGGTAATCCCTTAGGTCTCCTTGGTCCGACCAGGAGCTCGGCTATCTCCTGACTTCAGCCTTTTAGGTGCACTACTCTCAGCTTCGCTGGAGCCCTCTTCGACTTTCTCCATTAGTTGCATCGAAGCACAACTCCTGCCTTTAAACATGCCGATGTTCTTTGGGGTCTGCTTCCTTGGTGCAATGTGTCCTTCGAGATTCTTCCCTTCTCGACTCTCCTCGCCCGACCTCCCTTGAAGGCCAGTGAGAGTGTTTTTTCGCTCTGGTGTGCTGGGGGACTGTAGAGGACTATTTTCTGCCTATCTTGTCGGGCATCTTTCTTGGCTGCTGGAATCGGTGTATCTTGTAACAGGAATGGTGGCTGCATGACGCTGTTCTGCATCATAAAATTGACGACCGTTTATAGATTCGCCAATTTGTTTGCCATTCCCTTTACCTCATTGTCCCTCTACAAGCATCTATCCTTCCATACTTGAAGGTCGTCTTCGTTGTAATGCCCACTTTGGTCTGTTTTCTTTGGTACATCGCCTTCTTGGTTGACGTCCTTTCCTCTGTGATTCTGATCACGAGTCTCTTCGTTGCAGTTGTCTTTTTCGACATCAAGGTCAACAGGTTTCCCACTCCCAATAGGAGTGTCATCCCCAATCTTCTCTTTCTGTCCGTTGTTGGCTATCTATTCTCCTTTCTTTTCCACAGACGGCGCCAAATTGTATGTGTCAATTTCCGACCACACTGCCAAATTAGTACTTAGCTGGAGATGGAGAGCACTGACAGAATAGATTAGTCCCGAATGACCTGCAACAGAAAGAAGAGATTCCGGCGGTGGTTCGTCCACCTGGGGGCACTCCGATGATCAAGTCAGTTATCTCTCAAAGATAGCAAAAATGCTTAAATTAGTATTTAGAATACAAATTGCGTACCTTAGACCCATGAGGGTGCCTCTCTTTTATAGCCAACACAAACCTAGTCCCAATAGAAGCCTAGCTCCATTGGACTTAGGATGATTGCTAATCTTGGACTCCCAGTAGGATTGGGATAAACTCTCTAAGAGTCTTATCCTTACCCAAACTGAAATCCCATTTAATCCAAGACTCTTGTCCTTTATCTGCTTATTTCAGACTCCGATATCTTCGGAGACAACCTCAGTCTATCCGAGATCACCTCGGCGTCATGACAAGGACACATGGCACCTCGGCTGACACTTCGGCGTCACCTTGGCCACGTGTTGGCACTCAGAAAATATGTCTCCACAATGGTAGGCCCAAGGCCATTCTGTTTATCTGTCTCGTTTATGCTATAGCATGATTGTTCGGTCTTTAAGACCCATTGACTTTTAATATGGAGCAAAGTGCTGTACAGAACTAAGTGCTACAGTGGGAGTCACCCCTAGAGTTCGTACGAGTCACCTCTTGGATCCATACATACATGAATTGGGCCCAAGGAGAGGTGGGGACATGTCGATGTTCCATCTACTCCATGATAAAATATGATATGTTTGGACCTAAGGTCGTTTTGAAATATGATTGGGCCTGAGGCCGTTTTGTTATATATGGACCCGAGGTCGCTCAGAACATATGAAATGAACACAAATGTTTTTACATCGCTATATGACTCATGTTACGAAATATTATTTTATATGCATGAATGGATGTCCTATTTTGAAATGTGCTTCTATCCTTTTGTATAAATGAACGTACCACGTACCACATAAAATGTTTTGTAATGGTTTAAAATATGTATTCCATTTGAAAAGGCATGGATTATAACATGGTAAATGTCTTTTTTGAAATGATTTAAGATACGTTTCAGAATTATGAAATATGTTCTCCTAATGTCAAGGACATCATTCATTAACCTCTTTACTTTAATATTACTCATTAGGCGTTAGATCACCTTTTTTATTTTATATATGTAGGTGAGCCATCGGGGATCATCGCTAGAGTTGTATCGAGGTCCGCCTCTCTGTCAAACCAACTGGGTTACACCTCCGTGTTGAGGCTTTAACTTTGTATTGGAAAATTATGTCTTTTATTGAGTCTTATGTATTTGTGTGTGAGATCTATATAAGTTCTGTGATTATATATGTAAATATGGAAAGTATATTTAAATGCTTAAATTAATCTAAGTCTTCATGTATGCACAAGCTCAATGGGCATTATCTTTATGTTGGTATTTGCTTCCGCTTAAGGCCCCGTATTTGAATAAATATTCGTGAAATTTTGTTTGAGGCCTATATACAGGCCGGTCATGGACCAAACTTTTAGGGGCGGGTTTTGGTCGTGACATCTTTTGTGCTTTATTCCAGACACCAGAATGAAAATGAACGATTTGTTCAGATGACTAATGAGGGATTTTCTGAAGAAGGATACCTCCATAACCAACATCAGAGGCATCAGTTTGAATAATTTTGAAAGAATTTTCAGTAGGAATACCAAGACAGGGCAAAGTCTTGACATATTTTTTGACTTGTTGAATAATAACAGTATGTGTAGAAGACCAAGGTGAAGGATTATCTTTTAACCGATCAAATAGGGGTTGACAAGTTTTCCTAAGGTCCTTATAAAATTCAGCAATATAATTTAAGGAACCTAAAAATCGTTGTAATTGGGTTTTGTCCAAGATTTCGTCAGGGAACTTGGAAGCAAATTCAATAGACCTACTGATGGGAAGAATAGTACTTTGGTGAATATTATAACCTAAGAATCGAACTTTAGTTTGGAAAAGTTTAATTTTAGGAGCAGAAATGACTAAATCATTATATTTGATAATATTGAAAAAGGAATTAAGATGTTTCCAATGTTCATCGAGTGACTTAGAGAAAATGAGGATATCATCGATGTAGACTATGGAAAAATGACTAAAGGGATTAAAAATCTCATTCATAATATTTTGAAATTCACTAGGAGCATTTTTTAATCCAAAGGGCATGACATTCCCTTCGTAATGACCAAAAGGGGTAGTAAAGGCAGTTTTATAACGATCATCAGGATGAATTTATATTTACCAAAATCCACTTTTGAGATCGAATTTATTAAAAATGACGGCTTGATTAAGTCTTTTAATTAAATCTTTTTTATTACGGATTGGATATCGGATCCATTCTAAAACCTTGTTTGGCGGTTTATAATTAATGACTAATCTGGGAACACCTCGTTCAAGTTCAGCATTTTTATTAACATAAAAAGCAAGGCAAGACCAAGGTGACTTACTTTTACTAATAATATTATTTTTTAATAATTCATTAATCTCTTTTTTGCACATTTCCATTAATTTATGATTCATTTGGATAAGTCTAGACTTAATAGGAATTTGTTTTTCATTAAAATTTTTAATATAAGGGAGTATTACTACATGTTTTTTCCTATGCCAAAAAGCACTAGGTAAAGTAGAACAAACGGTATTTGTTAATTGGTTTTTAAACCCATCAATTTTGGATATAAGAATGGGATTAGTTAATTGAGATTCAATTCATTTGTAATTTACTTCTTCTTTGAGAAATTTGAGTTGTTTGGTTAATCAATTAATAGATTGTGAAGTTGAACATTCTTTTAATTGATTTAATTCTTTGATCTCTGGTAGAGATAGAAATTTAAAAGTGATAGTGTGACCAAAAGCTTGTGTAGTTATTCCTTTAGGAGTAGTAGTGAAAGGATATAATAAAAAGAATAAATGGTGTACCTAAAATGACCTTATCAGTTAAGTTTCGAACTAACACAAAAGATGTTTTGAAACAAATATTATTTTGACAAATATGTACCTTTGGTAATTTATATTTGATATGCATTTGACTTCCATTAGTAGAACTTAATTGTTTAGTAGACTTAGGCCTCGTTTGGGAATAGGCTATTTTAGTAACTTTTTGGCTTTTTTCGAAAAAATGTGCAGAAAAGTAGAGAGGTGATGTGACAACTTTTAGTAACTTTTTGACTTTTTGGCTAAAATAGCCACTCCCCAAACGAGGCCTTATGATAATATTTGGTAGGAATTAATCCTTCTTGAATACAATTTGAATCAGTGCCAGTATCAGTTAATGCGATGACTTCTATTTCAAAATCATTAATAACTAATTTGACTTTCGAATGCCATTTCTGAATATTAATTCGATTAAGGTGATTACTATCATGAACACTATTATGTGGAGTAGTTCTATTATCAAAGATGACTTTGTTTGGATCGGGTTCAGAACTAGATTCTGATTCTGATTCAGAGGATGATTTATTGGGTTGTTGGAAGTCATTAAGACTTTTGTTGGTTTTTAATAGAGCAATGTCTTCTTCTAAGATCTTGTCTTTAGCTTTTAATTATTGAATAGTTAGTTTAATATGATGAATTTCATTTTGTAGATCTTGTAAGGTGATTTCTTTATGTTTTTCTTTTTTAAATCGGTCTAAAGTTTTAGTTAAACTAATGATTGGTTTATCATATTTAGGTTTTTTTATCTTTATTGGTCAATAAGGATTTCAACTTATTAGTATATTGTATTTTTAATTCAGAATTTTTTAATCTACTAATTAATTTAATGAGAGCAGTTTTTTTTTTGTTTGTTGAGATTTACTAAGAATATTGACTGTTTTGCAACAAGTATCATTACATCCTAATTCAATTTCATTGTTAGTACTATCAGTGGGAGAATAATAGGAAGAAGTATCACTGGAGGGAATATCATCACTAGATGAATGACTAGACGGTACTGGAGTTTGATTTGGAGTAGTGGCTAATTTAAATATGTCAAGTATTTGTTGTTGATTTTCATCGGTAATTTGTAATTGGTTAAGTTTAGCTTTAAGTTTTTCTTTTACTTTGCATTTATTGGAATAATGACCCCTTTTTTTTTCCACAGTTATAACAAGTAACATCCGGTTTAGGTTTTGACTTTTGAGATTGATTAGATTTCTTATGATAATTTCTCTTTTTGGGTTTAGTATAATATTTATCAGTGATTTAGAGGGGTAATATTTCTTTTTATACTTAGTGGAGTATTTATAAGAAGATTTCTTTTTATTATTTTTACTTCGAGAAGGTGCAACAGGAGGTAAGCTATATTGTTCACAGAAGTTACCCCAATTCATATTTAGCTTTATGCTTGTTTTTAGCAACTTTTTGACTAAGTTTTAGATCGATGCACATTTTTAGTCCTTCCTTTTGAATTGTGCTAATTATATCATCGTAGGTTAAGTAATCATATTCTATAATACCAGTGGGTTGACTAAGAACATCGCGAATTTTATGGGCAAAAAGACTTGGTAATCCATTAATAAATTTTTCTTTCCAAAATGACATAGTACAATCATCTCGAAGTATGACTCTAGAAGTAAAAATATCTTTATACCATCTAAAATCACTTAGAGTAGGGCAAGTTAAATTACTGAGTTGATCATGGATACGAGAATGAATATTAGTCGGTGTTCCTATAAAATGTTTGACTATGGTATATATTAAGGTATTGATACCATCAGGTATACTAGAACCTATTTCTTCATCGAAGATAGGAAAATCATTATCATCAATTTGGACAACATGTTGAATAAATTCTCGTTGATCAGAAGTGAGATATTTGTCCCACCACGATTTGAGTATACCAGTAAATCCGGTAGTAATTAAAATAACAATTTCAGGTTGAGTATAATCAGGATAATTAGTAAGGTAATTGTTCTCAACCATGGATAAATGATTGAGTTTTTTGAGAATTTGATGTTCACTAAGACCATCTATATTCCATTCATATAATTTTTTAGCAAAAATGGAAAATTGATTGCTAATATTAGTTTTTTCAAATTGGAGATCGGGAGGTGTAGGCTTAGTGTACCAATTTTTGGTAAGAGTGGTAGGATTAACTTTAGGGTGTGTGATTCTATTAAGATGAGAGAGGTTGAAATTGTTGTGCTAACTGAGTGATTTCATTATCGGTAGATGTATTAGAATGACTAGGAAATTATAGAGGAGGTTGTTGTGTTAGGACAGTAATTTCTTTGCTTGTAGACATTTTAGTAAATAATTTTTCAATGGCTTCAACTATAGTATTATCTTGAGTAGCTAAGCTTAATCGTTTTCTAGTACTAGGAAGATTTATAAGAGGTTTATCTAAAGGTTTATCTAAAGGTTTACTTGTAGAAGTATGACTAGTGGAGTAATCCTCAAAAGTAGTTTCAAGTTTATCTAGTTGTTTACCAATAATTTTTAAACATTGATTGGTATAATTATTTTGTTCAATGACCTTTTTAATTTCAGATTCGTCACTATCGAGTTTAAAAGGAGAAGCATGAACAATGGCGCCTTCATGGCCCCATTTGTTTTAGGGTGTAATGGATGGGAGAGGATTAGGATAGAGGTGGAGTTATTTAGTGTTGTATTTGTTTGTAGAGTTGGGGAAGGGATTAGGATGGAGGAGGGGATTAAGATGGATATTGGAAGGGGGATTGGGATGGAGGAGGTGGAGGTGGTATTAGAAAAATAGTAAGAGGATTAGAAATTTTTTTTATTTTTTTATTTTTTACATATTGGGAATTTTTTTTAAACATTAATGTTTAATTTTTTTTATTTATTTTATTATTTTATATAAAAATAATTTAATAATTCCTACATTAACAACTATCATCAAAACAAACACAATTTTATTTAATCCCCTCACAATCAATCCCCTCACTATTAATTCTCTCCCTATGAATCCCCTCCATTCTACCTCTGAAAATAAATGAGGCCTATGTTCAATCAAAATGGTTTCTAAAGGAGGGTGATTAGATGAAACAGAAGTGGTAGATGAAGTTTTTCATTTAGTTTTGGTGATAACATTTACTTTTTGATAATAATTTTCTAAATAATCAAAGAAATTAACTTCAGTATTGATTTCTGTCATAAATTTATACCATTTCTTAATAATTTTAGATTGTTGTTTTGTATCATAACTATGTCGATATGTGTGTCTTTTTGACTTATTTGCAGTAGATTGGAATTCAGCATGAAGTTTATTAAGGTCTGGAGTAAAATGTTTACTTAAAGTTAATAATTGCGGATTGACAGGAGGGATAACTTCAAAATCAGTTTGAGTAGATAAATCTTGAGATATAGTATCTTCTTCTTGAAGATGTGTGTGAGCGGAATAAACTGATTTACTAATTTGAGAAGTAGAGGAATTATCAATTCCTTTTAATTTACTATGTTTATGTTGGATTTGCGAAGAAGGTTCGCAAATATGAAGTTTTTTATCTTTTCTAGTGAATAATAGGGTATTGAAGATTTCATCTTCATCAGTTTCCGTAGGTAAACTGGAGGTACTATGTCGAAAAGATTGACTAGAAGGTCTACTAATCTAATATGAACAGAACCATCATTAAATTGTTGAATATTCTGAATATCATGACTAGTCAAAGCTTGTTGATTTTAGGAATAATTTTCATTTACCGTAACCCAATCATCCGGAAGATTTATATATTCCAACAAATCATCTTTGGAACTGAAATGTTAGTTTCATTAGTGCTATCTTGGATTAATAAGGTTTTGTCTTTGAGGCTTTTAGTTAAAGCTTGAACATTTAAATTAGTTTTTGTGCATTTGTAATAAATTTGATAAATTAATGCAATATTATGAACACTTTCTAACATATTGGCATATTCACCAGATAATTGTATATTTAATTTTAAAGCCTTTAATAAATGGAGATCCCGTAAACTTAAAGTAAAATCAGGAAAACAATTAAAATGTATTGGACCTTTATGAAGACCAGATTCCATCATTCTCATTACACTAGCATGATAGTTAATAAAACGAGCATCTCTTAAACATAAAAGGACAGAAGTATTTTTACCTTGTTGAGTTAATGGGTTTATTCCTACTTGGATTAATCATAAATGGATAAAATTATGACCAACTTTGAGATGTTTTCTGATTGACTTTTTAGATAATAATTGACAAGTTTCCTGTGGTTTACTTAAAGCATAAACTTGTTCAACTGTTTTGACTTGTAAATCAACATTAAAGGTAGATTGTAAAAAACTAGTTTTTATAAATTTCCTTAGTTTTTACTTTAGGAATATTCCAGCTTAAATCAATTTTAACATCTTGATATTCATGTTCTTCTTCATTAATTAGTATATCTGTACTAGGGATAGGAGCTAGAGTTGTAAATCTAGAGCTAACTGAAGAGTTACTTCTGAATAATTGACTCATTTTAATTCTATAAAATTAAATCCAATTTTCTAAACTCGTTTTGTAACTTATCATGTTTTCACGTACAGTGTGTTCGCTCATACCCTTTCCGGGAACCCCTATATCTTTTATTTAATATATAATTTTAAATTAACAACACTAAAAAAATAATTTATAAATGTCTGAAAGACTATTTTACCCTTTTCCAGTTGCTTACCAAGTAATAGCATGAGGGTAAAATGAACATTTCACACATTAGTCCCATGGGATACCAATCCCATAGAAATAATTCCACCCCCCTCTAGGATTGTTTAGTCCATCATATGAGGGAGAGTTCGGCAAGATTTCATATCCGGCGGACTAAAAATCCAATCAAATGATGGACATCTCTTTTCTTTGGATAAGCAATCCAAACAGTAAATAATCCCCTCCTAATCTCCCCAATCAAACACACCCTTACTGAATTATATAATTTTGTATAGCATAACATAAAGGAGAATTACATCTTAGTGGGACATATTTTTTTTTTTACACAAATATGGAGAGGTGCAGTGACATTTACATTCTTACAGGTTTTTATTTGCACCCTATCACATAATGACTTGCACCCCATATGTTTTTGTAATTTTTTTTCTTTATCCCATTGTACTACGATCGAAACCTGAGCTCGTCTGTGGCGTGTGGTTGAGCTCTATTGATACTTGAGTGGTGAGTTCCTTCCTATGAGTTAGGTCTGCAATCAGTTACCCAAGGGCTTGGGCTTGGCCTTAGTGATGACACCTCAAAGCATTCTTTTCTTTTTTTTTCAAAAATAAATAAATAAAAAAAAGTAAAAGTGAGACGAACCTATTTATGAAGTATTTTTCTATCTTCTTTCATGAGGAAGATGTAGGGGGCAGGCTAACATTTTCAGAAAAAAAAATATATTTGCAAATATTATATGGTTAGACCATCTCCAATACTTCACCAACCTTGCATCAGATTTGAAATTTGGTGAAAAAGTCACTTTTTGCAGCTCCAATGGTTTTATCAAATTGGTATCAAAATGAGAATTCACCAAATTTTTCATCAAAGTGAGAACAGGGGGAAGATTTCACCAATTTACTGTGCATGATCGTTGGGGGAGACCAACCGGTCAACCAGCTGGTTGACCAACCAGTCGACCGATTCCTTTGCAAATAGGTTGGTTCAAACAGGTCAAAAGGTTCAAAGAGGTAAAAAAAAAAAAAAAAAATACATTAATCGGTCGACCCCTGCTTTGATGACAATCATTAAAGCAGTTTGTATCAGATTGGGAAAATAATATCTTTTTTTTAATTAAATTTAATGAAAAATTTAGGGTTGGTTTGGGATATTCTAAAAAAGTGCACTTTTTGACTTATTGGTTTATATGGGTTGGGTTTGGGTTGGGTTTGATGTGATGTGTTAGAGAGGTGATGTGATTTAAATAAGATGATGTGACTTAAATAGGATAGTGACTTTTTGACTTTTTGTATTATTTAGGCCTTGTTTGGGATCTTTCAAAAAAGTCAAAAAGCCAAAAAGTTACTCAAAAAGTTAAAAAGTTAACACTATTCACCAAAAGTCAACAATTACGGCTGCACAACTCCTAATTCAAATTTTCCTCTAAAAACCAATTTTCACAATTTTTTATTACACATTTTTCATAAAAAGTCAAAAAATTAACCCAAACATCCATATTTTCAACCTCAATTTTTTAGTCAAAAAAGACAAAAAATGTACTTATTTAGTCTTCCCAAACAAGGCCTTAGGTTATGCCAAACTTGGCCTTAGTGAAGATACTCTTAAGAATCACTTTAACGCATCAAACATTTTTCGGGCACTGCAGTATTAATATCAATCCGTACTAATATCAATCCGTACTCAAAATGGAGTTTTAAAAATGTTAAAAATCTTTTACTCTCCAATTTTTCTAAATGACTTTTTTCCCCCTAAATCATTCATACTTTATGATAACTTTCTGGCATATATGTTAATACAGTGGTGCGTGTACACACATGTGCACTTTTATATCTAACCTTCACCTCTTTTTTTTTTCTTTTTTTTTTTTCTTTTCTTTTTTTTTTTTTTTTGCGATTTGTTGAAATGAAGAATATGGGTTGATTCTGAAAATTGATTAACAGTTTTATTAGATGTGACATGTTTATTATTCAGTTAGTAATTCTGTTGACATTTTTTAAAATTGAAATTGTGTGATAAAATTTTGAAAAATTATTCGGAATTGTGCATTTTATATAATAAAATATGATGAAATTTATGATGCATGCTCTTAAAAATGGGATATATCCTAAGAAATGTGAATCTATTTTTTAGTGTTTTGATTTGTCACTTTGTGATAAAAGAAACGAATTTTCAAATCTTAAGACACAATTTAAAAGTGAAAGTTACAAATATTATGATTATATATTACTAATGGTGTGATAAAGTACAGCATATTATGGTATTTTTTTTTTACAGAAAGTTATGATTATACCATTAAGTACGTTATGATAATATACATATAGTAATAGAAAAATTATCCCCTTGTCACTTATGACAATGTTGCAAAATAATCTCATTTTTATATTAGTGTGGATTTCATTCAAATTTTAAATAAAATGAAGAGTTAAAATTATTTTTATAATATTGTCACATTATTATTGTTAACGATAATAAATCATTATTCTGTAAAATGTGTATTGTAACACTTTCATAAAATAAATTTGAGGGCGCATTAGATCCTAGTAATCATATATGGTGGAGAGAATCTAAAATCACTTATTAATAAGTGATAGAGTTGAATAGAGATGCACATGAAGTTGGGATATTAGGGGAAGAACTGAGGTTTGTGGAATAATTAAAGGGATAAAAGGGTAACATAACATGGGACTAACAATCTTTGTGACAATAAAGCCAGGTGGGATAATTCCATGACCACGAGAGCCGGCCAGCGCAATTCCAGCAAAAAAGCATCACACAAAACAAATACACCCCCTGATTTAGGTGATCACCAGCTAAGCTACGAGTCCTTTCACATCATTCCTATTTATTTGTCTATAAATTGAATAATTTAAATAAAATAAGCAGATTCATAATTAATTAAATTTATATTATAAAATAAGAAATCATAAAATAACTCATGCTAAAAATTATTGAACATAAAAATTTAACAAGATTAAACATTGAAATAAAATAATTAAAAGAAGTAAATTGATACTTGTATGATACCACAGTTTCCTTAAAACAGATTCGCCGCCTTACCGCAGGTGCTGGAGAGGTGTTTGTGTTTCGTTAACGCAGAAATACCTTATGTTTAGCTCCGACGAACTGATAACGGTAACACTCTCTCACACATAAAGAAAAATATATAGTAGACTGATTGAATATTATGGAGACAAAAAATTCTGTGTTGAAACCATGGCCTCCTTTTATATACAATGGGGGAGAGAGGAAGAGTCTCCCAGCCATGAAGGCTGGCAGCAAATGCACCCATTACTCCTGCAAACCTAAAGGAGTAATGCACAATGATGAAGGAGTAATGCACAATGATGGAAGCGTAAGTGTGTTACATACTCTATATACATATGTGTATATATTTGCAGCCACCAAACAAATTTGGTCCAAAAAGATTATCCGTCCCAACCCAAGATCTACGGGGCGGCGCACGCATGGCAATTTTTGCATATCCACGGGGCAGTACACATGTGACAATTTTTGCATAACTAACTTAGATCATAGTTTTGGCCAAAGCCTATTGTTGAAACATCCACAACTTCCTTTATTCGGAGAATTTAGATATCCCAAAGGACTCATGCCCTTATTAAAATCTTGAGTTTTAAATATTCATCAATACTTTCTTTTACAATCAATATGGGATTAGTAGTTATACACAATTTTCAATACCTCATTTATGAGGCTAACTTTATAAAACAATTTCTTATTTAATTCTTAATGGTTTTTATCATTCTTTTTGTGGTGTAAAGATTTTGTTACAAAGAATTTAAACCCATTGAGAAATGTTATCTACCCCAAATATTCTACAAAATATTCTATCAAACCTCTCACATGGGTGAGATTCACAAAAATCCACATATATGTGAGTTCCATATCCATGTGAGAGGTTTGGTAGAATATTTAGTAGAATGTTTAGGGTCCCTAGCATAACTCAAACCCATTTAATCTCACCTCAACCAATGATTGAGATCTACTTTAATTTCACATTAAAATAACCATAAAATCATTTTTTCTAACATTTATTTATTTATTTCTTTCTTCCGAGACTCATATCTTTTTCACATGTAATTCCCAAATCCAAGCCATTGTAAATATATTTTCTATAAAATAAAAATAACTTCTCTCTGGTGCAACCTGTGTAGTTTTGTATGGTTTGCTATGAGTTCCATTCTGCTCACATGAACAGTTTTGTGAAGTCATGAGATAAAAACATGACTTTAAATAAGAAGTCATTTTCTGTTCAAAAAAAATATAAATAATATAAAGTCATTTTTTTAACAATTTCTTTTTATTAAATTACGTTTTCAAATCACAACTTCCATCAATTTATTGCCAAACTCATTAAAAATCGTATTTTGAAAATCAAATTTCTTCGAACAACATGTTGAGAAATAAGTTCAAAAGGATGTACACTTGAAAAATATTTTTTCAAAAACTACGGCTTTGTTTGGGAAGATTAAATAAGTGCACTTTTTGTCTTTTTGGACAAAAAAATTGAGGTTGAAAATATGAATGTTTGGGTTAACTTTTTGACTTTTTATGGAAAAATGTGTAATAAAAAATTGTGAAAATTAGTTTTTAGAGGAAAATTTGAATTGAGAGTTGTGCAGCCGTAATTGTTGACTTTTGGTGAATAGTATTAACTTTTTAACTTTTTAAGTAACTTTTTAGCTTTTTAAATTATTTGGGAGTACCCAAACTTGGCCTACGTTTAATAAATACTTGGACTCTTCCTTTCCAAGACAAACTTATTTGACCTCTTCCTCCAAAAAAGACAACCTTCTTTTATGACTTTGACTTTAAGAATAATGAAAATTCTCCCTCCCCCAAATAAAATATAAAATTGAAATTTAAAATAAAAAATGTAGAACAATTATTATTCGTATTATAAAAACTTGGGTACTGTTATGGTATGCAACTTACGCCTTACACTTACGTCTTTTCTGTTTGCAGTCCTGTTTTTGTTTTCACCTTTCACTTACACTTTTTGTGTAAGTGGCACATGCTGTACAACCTTGAGGGTTGCACACTTAAAAAAAGTCCTAAAAACTTAAGCAATATTAATTCATACTCCATGATCTACATGAAGTTCTGTGATTCATTGACATGATTGGATGCGAAAAAATTAATAAAGTATGTTTATATGAAATAATATAAATAGTTAAATTTTTGTGTGTAAATTATGAAAAAAATATATATATATATTAAAACTTATAATTTAAGTTTTACAATTTTATCATAATTTATCTATCAATTTTTAATTGGTCACAATTTCAATAATGTAACTTTCAACACCCACTACAACATTTTCTTAATTTAGTGATATTTGAAAGTGCCCACAAAACTATTATTCTAATGATATTTTTTGGCCTTGTGGCATTTTGAACAAGTGCCACTTCTATCGGTGCCACGGTAGATACTTACAAGTGCCACTGCACCATCATACCTAAAAACTTTCAATGACATTTTAATGTCATGGTAGATATTATTTGTGGCACTATCAAGCGCTAGATATTATTTGTGGCACTATCAAGCGCTATTAAAAAAAGAGTTAGTGACACTTATAAGTGTCATTACACCATCAAGACTAAAACCTTTCAGTGACACTTTAATGTCATGGTAGGCACTATTTGTGACGCTATCAAGTGCCATTCGTGACGATAATTCGTTGTAGAACAATTTGATCTGCTCTTGCAGAGACTTGAACCGCCAACCTCCCGCACCATAAACCTTATACACCACACTCTTCCCACTACACCTCTATAGCACCATATGATTATATATGCAACATATATTATTTATACAGTACATACATCTATATTAATATAAAAGTATATGTATAAACATAATTATTTTATTGAACATAATTTATGTAAAATAAACTATTTACTAGTAAAATAAAAAAAGATCACTTTTGGCCACTAAAAATATTTTTTTGTCGCTAATTCTATACTTTTGGCTACTAATTATTTTTTAGTTGCTAAAAAACTTAACTTTTGCCGACCAAAATCGGATTTGGTCAGCGAAGATGCACTTTCAGCTACCAAAATTTTGGTCGCCAAAAAATTTAATTCCCGCCTTAGGATTTTAGTTCTCCCGCGCTAAAAATAACAACTTTTGGCGACTAAACTTATTTTTTAGTTGCCAATTATAGACTTTTGGCTACTAAAATTTTTTTTGTCACTAAAACCCATATAATCAGCGACTAAACTTAGTTTTGGTCGCCAATTGTAGACTTTTGGCTACTAAAATTGTTTAGTCGCCAAAAAACTTTACTTTTGGCTACTAATGCTGTTTTTGTTGCTGAAAGCTATACTTTCAGCGACCAAATTTTTTTTGGTCAGGAAATTTAGTCGCCGAATATGCTTTTTCCTGTAGTGTATATTGAGTTTAATTTATTTATTTTTAATCATTTACTGCATTGTAAAAATTTAAAAAATATATTGGCATTTTTTGTTTTTTCAAAAATGCCATTATAAGCTTGGAAAGTTTTTTATTTAGTGGCATTTCTCAAAATGCTATAAAATATTTGTTTATGAAACTTTTTACCTAAGTGCCATAAAAAGTAATTTGCACCTATCTAGTGTCCTGACATTTTTTAAAAAATGCCATTGCTACTAAAGTTTAGTGGCATTTGTTGGTAAATATCACGAACATAATTTTTTGTGTCATTATTTTATAAAATGCTATAAAATTGATGTGACATTTCTTTTATTGAAATGCCACTAGAGCCTTACATGTTTGTGGCTTTGTGGCATTTATCTAAATGTGTCACCAAATATTATTTTTGTGGCATTTTCTAAAAACATGCTACTAGTATAGTGTTACTAAAGTGTGTTTTTGTTATAATTTTGTGACACTTGCTCATTGAAATGTCACTAGAGCCTTTTATGTTTATCGTTTTGTGGCATTTTTAAAAAACGTGCCACTAAATATCATTTTTGTGGCATTTTCTAAAAATATGCCATTAGTGTAGTGCCACTAAAGTATGTTTTTGTTGTAATTTTGTGACACTTGTTCATTGAAATGTCAACTAGAGCCTTTTATGCTTGTCGTTTTGTGACATTTTTAAAAAACGTGCCACTAAATATCATTTTTTGTGACATTTTCTAAAAATATGCCACTAGTGTAGTGCCACTAAAGTATGTTTTTGTTGTAGTGACCCTTGTTAAAGTTATAAATTTGGACAAGTTGAACACAAGCAACTCAAGTCAAAACTGTAAATTTTTAAAGATTGTACAAGATAAGTTTTTAATTCGGTGAGAACTTACATAAAATTCAAAAATTTGAATAGATTTGGACAGAAACACCAAAAAACCTGAGTAATAGAAACAAAATTGTATATATAAATATATAAAGTTATTTACTAATTTATTTTTTTAATAATAAATAGGATTGATTAAAAATTTAATATTAATAAACAAAAGCAAATGCACCTTTTGGAAAGGGATAGTCGAATAAGTTGATCTTACAAAAATTATATTTTATAATGGCATAAAGTAATTTAAATATGATTTTTCAAAAAATATTTTTAATTTAAAAATTACAATGAAATATTTAAATATCATAAAATTAAATTTTTAAAAAATAAAAGTATCTGTATAAAAAAAAAGGTAAGAAGAAAATTTAGAATGTTATTCTCATTTTATCTGAAAATAATTATAGATGACTAATAAATTGTCACCTATAACCAGTGGTGGAGTCAGGAAACTAAATCAGAAGGGGCACTTATTGATTACAACTTTAATTTTTTTTTCCCATAACCAACAATAAGAAAATAATAATTTTTGAATTAATATTATGTATAAAAACTTAAATAAATTATTACAAAAGTATTTCACATAAAATTTTACAATTAATTTCGAGTAAAATTGAAAAGAGAGTATTGCGTGTAACTAGTGTATTACGGACAATGTAAAAATGTCATATATTTAAATCTTAATATAAATTATATAATGGTAAGATAAATCAAATTTTTACAAAATTTGAGTAAAATTTTTTCATATAATGGTGATATCACATTATTATTAACATATGATATTATCAACTAATAGTAAAACAACATATGAAGGATGAACTCTACATGCAAATATAACTAATACTCTAGTAATTTTTACATATATGTAGTGAGATTAATTATATGTGCATATCAGTAATGATAGATATTTACTTGATATTGAGATTTGTTCACAAAATTTTCATACATAAAAATATAATTTGTTCACAAAATTTTCAATAAAACAATCACTATTGTTTTCATAAATTAAAAAATGCCCTTGACATTTTATTCTAAATATTATTTTTGTTTAAAATTTTATTATATACATATGTAAAAAAAAATAAATAAATTGCAGGGGGTTGCCCCTGGTCACATGGTGGCTCTGCTTATAACCTTCATTTTTTTTTAAATAAAAAAAGATATTTTACAAATCATCACTTTTATTAGAAAAACAACATTTATTTTTTTTTGTTTTAGCAAAACTCACTTTTTAACAATTTGAGCCAAAATTTTTTCATTTTTATTTTAGTTTGTTTAATTGACAACTGAGATTAAAAAAAATTATCAGGATCCATCATGTTTCACAAGTGCTGCAAAAAGCTAGATGAACAATTAGAAAAATATTTGAGACCCCAAAAAGAAATCCACAATTATATCCACAACAATGTGATGATATCATATGTATCAACTTGTGATTTGCTATATATACAATGATATGGAGCTCAACTCTCTTGTCACATCATTATGGGTGAAAGTGTGGGTATGTAGCATTACTAGAACAATAAACTATCTCATGTAACTCTCATTTCCTTTTTTTATTATATAAAAAAAAATCACCAACTATCACTTTTAATAGGAAAAAAAATGTTTATTTCTATTTGATTTTAGCAAAAGTCACTTCTTAACTATTTAAGTCAAAAAAATTTATTTTTGTATTTTAATTTGCTTAATTGACAATTGAGATTAAAAAAATCCAACTTGTTTGGTTTAAGCAATTGTTTTTAATTTTTAGATACACCTAACATAAATACACATAAAAGTATAATATTTGTGAAAAAAATTGCTAAAAAATTTAATAATACAAAAAATACGAAAATTCAATAATTTTTTTGTATTCTTGTATATTTATTGATTTTTAAAAATATTTTCTTACAAATATTTTACTTTTTAGTAAGTCCTTATAGTTTAGAAGGACATAATTTTTTTTTTTTTATAAAATATAAAACCAAAAATGACAAAAAATAAAAATATAAACTTTTAATAGTGATTAATAATTTGAATGCGCATATTTAATAGCATATTATGTTTAGATTAATAATATTATGACACATCATTATGACACATGTGAATATTAATCTCATTCTAATTGTAATAATATAATTTAAAAAAGAATTTAAATTTAAAATTTTGTTTTATAATTTAATAAAAGATGCATAAATTAAGAAATGAATATTAATCTTATTCTAGTAACATAATTTAATGAAGAATCTAAATGTAAAATTAATAATATAAATTAATTTATAAACCAATCATATTGTGACACATATTAACAAAAATTAAACATAATAATAAAAAAAGAATTGCAACTTTATACTTTAGTAGGATGACAACATTTTTTTTAATTATAATAGTATATATATAGATTTTGTATGAGATTTTGAGACTCTCATAATATCTCTTCTTAAAAGCATTATTTTGTAAAATATATAAATAATCTCAACCTCATTATTATTGCTCCTAAATTTGTATTTAAAACTTATAAATCATGGGATAGATCATTCTAATTTTAAATTTATATTGTGTCAATTTTAAATTTAAATTAATAGATTACTTTTCATATTTAGTGACTCTCAAATTTGAATTTTGAAATAGTTTAATATACTTTTCATTATTTTTAGATTTGATATACTTTCCATTTGAAAGTTATAAGTTATAAGTGATATTAATTTTTATTTATTTATTTATTTTTGCTTGAATAAGAGTTAATCAATAGAAGATTTTTTTAATTTTTAAAATTCAAATTATAAAATTTAGATTGAAAACTTGGAGTTTCCGGAAGACTTATGGATTAGAATTTCATTCTTTCTTATATAATAGATAGATATAGATATATAAATAAAACAATCAATTCTCAACTATCTTTCTTATTTATAATTCACAACTTATTTCCTTGAAACTTACCAATACCAAAAGCAAGTAAAAGGTTTAAGAAATGGTTGTGGGCTTTTTGTTGCGTGTTATGTACCTGATTCTTATAAGATAGAGATATGAATATACCTCCCTCAAAAACACGATGCACGCACTTAAGTACTAAAAATGTACTTAAATCTTAATAAGTCTCTGAAAAAATGTTTACTACAACATTTAAATAACCCATTTATATATAAACAAGTCTCCCATGATACTTGCCCGGAAATTTCCACTCGACGACCAAGAACTAGGTACGAGCCTCTCCCCTCTAATATAAAATTAGAATCCCATCATGCTTGACGTTTTATTTCAACAAAAATTTGATACAGATCCATGATTTCTTTGTGGCCTTCAAATTAAAACACTCATCATTATATTTCATAGTAAGAAAAATTAGAAAACTCAAATAGTTAGTATTTGAAAATGAAGTGTGAGGTAATTATCTAGTTTTTCTAAAATACTATATTGGCATAGTGTGTTTGCCCAATAATAAGGGAATATATATGGCTAGGAAAAAAAATTTGGAGACATTACGAAACACCATTGGCATGTATTTTTCAAATGATTGTATTTTTTTTGCACTAATAAGGTTGATAGAAGCCACATCTAGTATGAATTTAATTAACATATTTTTGTTTTTTGAGATAACCTTTCAAATAATATTTGTGAGACATGTAGCGTAATTTTCTTTAAAATAAAAAGTCAAGGTGCTCAGATAAGTCATGGATCTTCTATTCCAATTTTTTTTTTTTTAAATTTATTTATATTATTTATTTTTAATAAATTGTTAAAAAAATTATACAAAATAATTTGACACAAACTATCAAACTTAAAATAAAAAAAAAATATAAATAATTCATAAAAACTGCTTCAATTTCGGGAGTATGTAATTTATTAATAATATTTTAAATAAATTGAATTACTATATTGATATATGAAAAAAAAATCTTGTTTTGCATAATGGTAGAGAGATGGACAAGTCAAAGTGTGGGGGGCGGGGGGATGAAGACGGTCCAACTAAGAATTCGTCTCTTCTTCATTTTACATCCTCCTAATAATAATAATAATAATAATAATAATAATATAATACAACGACCAGCTCCTCCTCCTTCGCTCAACCGGCTCATCTTTATCTGAGCCGTCTTTCCGATCCATCCATCCTTCCTTATTTGCTCTCTCTCACATCTTTTTGTTGTGAATCCGATCAATCATCGCCGATTCTACCACTACCACCACCACCCTCCACTACTAGTTTGCTCACCACACTGTCAGTCCGCTGTACCCTATACCCTATACCCTATACCATACCCACCTAGTTTCATACTTTTAACAACAAGATTAAACAACAAAGGTAAAGAAAGGTATCTTGTCTTGCCACTCTTTTTATTTGTTTTCAATTCCCTCATTTATTCACTCATCTTTGCTTTTTCATACTCCACCTCTTCCTTAATTTGCTTTTTACACCTCCTTTTTGGCGTTTTATTATTCGTATTTATTTGTTCCTGGTTGGGTTTGCTTTTGTTTTGGGTCTGATTTTGATCTTCTTTTTTGGGGGTATTTTCTCTCTCTCTCTCTCTCTCTCTCTCTCTCTCTCTCTCTCTCTGGGTTTTGATTTGTTGGGTTCGATCTGAACTGGATTTAAGTAGATGGTGAAGAATTGATTGATCATTACTTAAATTCTTGTGTTATGTTTGTGCTGAGCAATCTTTTTTGTTCCTTCTTTATTTTACAATTATAATAAATTTCTTATGCTAATCCTTTCGGAACAGTGGAAGGATATCAAAATTCAAGCTGCAACCTTTCTAATATTATGATTCATGAGGCTTTTCCGCATATTGCCTATCCCAATATTTGGGCCTTTTGTTCTATTCAAACTTAGAGCACAAAATTGCTAGAAATTCTCCAGGATTTTTATCATGTTACATATAGTTTAAACTCATTTTCTTTAATTTCTCATTAATTGAATTGCCCACTGTAATCACTAGCAAGATGGTTGTTGCTCTCAAAATGTATAATGTAGATAGTGGCCATTTTTAGTTTTATTTCCACCCTCTTCTTAAAACAAAACAAAACCAAACCTAACCTAGCCTTAAGTCCCATCAAATGGGGTTGTGAATCATCCTTCTCCATTCGACTCTATCCAAGGCCGTATCCTTAATTAAATTAAGGAGATTCATATCTCTATATATTATACTTGCCCACGTCAATTTAGGTCTGCCCCTTTTCCTAACACTTCTATCTACCGTCACTGTGTCGCATTTTTTCACTACTGTTTTTGTTGGTTTCTGTTATAGATAACCAAACCATCTCAATCTATTTTTCCTCAACTTATTTTCTATCGATACTACTCCTATTCATTCTCGAATATACTCATTCATAACTCTGTCTTTTTTAGTCTGGCCACATATCCACCTAAGCATCCTCATCTCAACAACATTCATCTTACTTGCATGTTGTTTTTTAGTTACTCGACATTCCGTCCCATACAATATCGCTGGTCTAATAGTCATTCTATAGAACTTCCCTTTTAGTTTAGTGGGTACTCGTTTATTCACAGTACCCTAGACGCACTGCTGCACTTAAGCCACTATGCTTTAATTCTATGGACCACATTCGTTCCAATCTCCCCAGCCGTTGTGATATCCTAGATAACGAAAATGTTCACTCTTAGGTAGCGCTTGGTCCTCATTCTTCACCTTTTTCTCTGCTTCCATTGTTACTGTCACGAAAATTACATTTTATGTACTCTGTCTTAGTTCTGCTTATCCAAAATCCTTCAGATTCAAGTTCTTCTCTCAAAGTCTCTAACTTAGTGTTAACTCATTTTCTAGTGTCATCCACTAACACGATATCATCTGGAAAAAGCATACACTATGACACATCATCCTGAATATTTCTCGTGAACTCATCCATAAATAAAGTAAAAAGATAAGGACTTAAGGATTTATCCATTTCCACCTTCCTCTTCTGTAGTATTATGTTGCTTGTTTAACACTCATGCTACGTTACTCTAAATTGCTATTCGAGGCCTAACTACAATTTCAATCAATATCAGCAAGCACAAATATGACCAACAATACTGATGATATGGGTTACAAAACTACATCTTTAAGCAGTTTAAATATGTTGTTTCCTTTCTCTCTCTCTCTCTCTCTCTCTCTCACAATCAGTCAATCAATCAATGTGATATATTTTAAGCACATTTCACCTCCCTGCCCGAGCACAACAAAGGTGACCATTACAAGCTGAAGTGTAACAATGCTTACCTTTGCATAGGCTGTTTTTGTGCTATATTTTCAATTATCCAGTGACGATCATTGTCATATGTGTATGATCCAGATTTTCTTGTAAAAAAATAAATTTAAGTAAACAAGAACTATAATATCAAGGTCATTGGATATTTGGGTGGCACTCTAACAGTGCTTTGAGGTGTGGTTCCCTTATTTTTCTTGTTCTGAAATCCTTTCAGCTTTCTAATTATTATTTTCTTTATAAAAAAAGGATCTATTTGTGAGTTTGTTTGCTGAAGGAAATTTTTGACACATCCAGCTTGTTCATTAAAGAAAACAATCATGAGCTGCTTCAGCTGTTGCATGGAAGATGATATGCACAAGGCTGCTGATAATGGACCATTCATGACAAATACAGCAGGTAAATTGTCTGTGCTCAGGTTGTAGTATTTAGAAAACTTGCAATTTTTTCTCTTTCATTATTTGAAATGGTAATGAAGGCTTTTCATCTTTGTTGGATTAATGTGGTGAAGGGCATATAAATTTATTTGTTCGCACTGAATTTCAAAGTTTGTATTCCATGCTTCAAGCATGAAATCAGACAGATTAACATATCTTCCATTTCATTTGTGTTTCCCGACCTTGGCATAGACCCTAACATTTTCAGGGTGATATCTCATGTTGGCCAGTTTGTACATCTATCTTTGCTTGGTTTACTTGTGTGCTTAGTTTCCTTGCTCACTTTTTATTCAGTTGCTTGGATCTGTCTTGTGCGATTGTAAGTCTTACATGTTAGCATCATGTGCTTTCGTTTTATACTTTCTAAGGCTTCTGATTTCTTCCAAACTGACACGCCGGAAATTTATCATTAGGCAACAATGGAGGTTATCATGCTGCTGAAGCTGCACCGAAGGACACAAAAACTGTAGATGTTCAGCCTATTGCTGTCCCCTCCATCCCAGTGGATGAATTGAAGGAAATAACAGACAACTTTGGTACAAAGGCATTAATTGGTGAGGGCTCATATGGAAGAGTTTACTATGGTCTTCTCACCAGTGGGCAGGCTGCAGCCATTAAAAAGTTAGACTCCAGTAAGCAACCAGACCAAGAATTTTTAGCACAGGTTGGGCTTGCCACAATGCTTTGAGTTTCACAATGTTACATCATAACAAAATTTTTATCAGTTTCTTTATGACTTACCAGGTTTCAATGGTATCAAGACTGAAACATGAAAATGTTGTTGAGCTTCTTGGTTATTCTGTTGATGGTGGTCTCCGAGTCCTTGCATATGAGTATGCTTCGAATGGATCTCTTCATGATATTCTCCATGGTAAGTAATGTCAATTCTTTCCTTTTCTAAGTGGACTCTTATTCCTGGACAACACCACTACCTCATGGAGAAGGGTTAAATTATTTTCGAAGTGTCTACTCTTAAGTGACTGTTAAATTAATTTTTGGTCTTTTTAAGTATGAAGGTTTTTTACTTTGCCAATCAGTATATTTGAGACCTTTTTATGGTTAGTTCTTGCAAGCTTAACGAATGGTTGACTGCAGCCTCTTGCTAGAAAATGAATTCGAGAAAGGATGTATTGCTCTGTTCTTACAAAGATACATGATGCTGTCATTTAGAACCAAGGTTCTGAAAAGCGGTTGCGGTTGCGGTCGCGGTCGCGGTCGCCGTAACGGTGGCGGTGACGTGGTTGCGGTTGTGGGGTGTAAAGGCCGTAGTGTAACGGTTGCGGTAACCGGAACCGTGAATTTTTTTATTTTTCGCACAATTTGAAAAAAACTTACCGATACGCATATTTTTTTTCCATGATCATATTTATTGGGTTAAAAATAAATATTGATAAATTTTTATAAATTTTTAAATATGATTTAATATATTTCATATTTTTAAATCACTATAAATTGAGTTTTTTACATTTTATTTTAATAATTAATGATTTTATATTATATAAAAAATCAATTACTAACTATTATATATAAGAGCCTAAATATATATATATATACATATTTTAACCAATTCAAATAGATAATGACCACACTTATTATTATTATTATTTTCAAACAATATATAGATAGACACACAAACAAAATGGTTTAGTAATAGCAGCTGAATAGAATAGCATAGGTCTTACAGTTTCAACAAATCAATAACATGTTCTTCATCTTCCCTTTTCTCTCGCTCTATCTCTTGCTCCTTCATTTTCTCTCTTTATCTTCCCTCTTCTCTCCATCCCTCTTCCCCTATTTTCAGCTATGTGTTTTTTTTGAAAGAAACAGTTTGGAACCATTATGTAACGGTGCGTAACAGGCCGTTATGGCACCGTTACTACCGCTACGGTAGCCGCTACGACCGACACACTTGTGAATCTCATTCACACTGCAAAAGCGGCCGTAACGGGTGGCGGTAACTGTCAAAACCGTTACGTAACAGCGTTACGTAACGGTTGCGGCCGCTTTTTAAAACTTTGTTTAGAACTGTTCAAGTATTGCCTCGGGGCAACTAAAATCTCCAGAGAGTAATACGTAGAAGTCACTTCCCTTTCATGGATCTAGCCCCCTTAAGCCAATAGTGCCCATGTATTTAAGTGTATTTCTATTTTAACTTGATAATTTTTTTAATCCTGTAGTGGCAATAGAACATGACTTTAGAACTAAAAAATGTGTCCTATAGGTTCAGCACCATCTAATAAGCTTTGTCACATAAAATACAAGCAGTGGAAGCTCACAAAAGTATAATTGAAATGACAAGAACTAACCACATTTTTTTCTTCTTCTAATTCATGATTTTAACATCTCAGTCGGGTGCTTGACTTAAGTGGTGGGTAATTTTTAGCTCCTAGGTGATGCTTCTAATATTCTTCAATTTGTGGATGTAGGACGGAAAGGTGTCAAGGGAGCACAGCCAGGTCCAGTTCTGTCTTGGTTACAAAGGGTTAAAATTGCTGTTGGGGCTGCAAAGGGACTTGAATATTTACATGAGAAGGCACGGCCTTCTATTGTCCATCGTGACATCAAGTCCAGCAATGTCTTACTTTTTGATGATGATGTCGCTAAAATTGCGGATTTCGATCTGTCCAATCAAGCCCCTGATATGGCAGCACGTCTGCATTCCACTCGTGTTCTAGGAACATTTGGTTATCATGCTCCAGAGTAAGCTACTATTTTTGTTTTGAACTATAGATGCTTTGAATTTTTGCAAATAACTCTTGACAAAGTGGAATGGCAGAAAAGCATTCATGTGTCCGACCTCATTTTATTGGGACACAAGACACAGTTTGGTTTGTTTTGGCTTTGAATTGTTGCTTGTTTATTGAATTGTCATAGTATCTGATAGGGAAGTATGTCATAGGCATCCTTTGATAGTTCAGACCCAGGAATCCCTCATTCAAAATGTAGCAATCATTCAGTTATTGAACCTGGGGATGGGTCTGAAGGGTAAAAGAACCAAATAGTAGATGAATCCACTGATTGTCCCCTCCCCAAAACACTAATTACAGGTGTTTGACAATCTTTCTGGTCTGCCCCGTCTGTTAATTGTTTTGTGAATTACACATTCTGCTTGAGCGTCATGAACCCTTTTTGGCTCTTTTTCTCTCTCTCAAACACATTCACAATGGTCTTAATTTTTTCTGATTTTGGGTGGCAGATATGCAATGACCGGACAACTGAGTTCAAAGAGTGATGTTTACAGCTTCGGTGTTGTTCTCTTGGAACTCTTGACTGGGCGTAAACCTGTTGATCATACACTCCCGCGTGGACAACAGTCTCTTGTGACATGGGTACTATTTTTCATCTTTGTTTTATTCCCCCTGTTAACTGAAGTGTGCTTGTCTGTGTAATTTGGAACTTTTGCCCATTAGTTTAGTAATTTTCAATCTGAGCATAATATTTTGCGTGTATCCAAATAGGCAACACCAAAACTCAGTGAAGATAAGGTGAAGCAGTGTGTTGACACTAGACTCGGAGGAGAGTACCCTCCTAAGGCAGTCGCAAAGGTAATTTATCTATACAAGTATTACATTGTTACTGATATGTAATTGTATAACCTCAATGACATTCACTTTAATCTTCCCCAAATTCACTTGTAATTATTTAACGCAGAGTGATTGAATTCAAGTTAATTTATAGAAACAAAGGAATGAATGAATTTCTGAAAGTACTCTACATCATTTAATTCCTTCACATTGTCATGTGTTGATATCAGATGGCTGCTGTTGCCGCCTTGTGTGTGCAATATGAAGCTGATTTCCGGCCAAACATGAGCATTGTTGTTAAAGCTCTCCAGCCTCTGTTGAATGCTCGACCTGGACCTGCCAGTGAAACACCAAACTTGTGAAGTTTAATTGTGTCAGCCTTTCTTGTCGAATTTGTCAGTGAGATTTGTTTGTTAGTAAGTTCATATACCTTCATTGGACCCTTCAGTCATCAAGAAACAAAAGTGGACTTTTCTTTGTAATTTACAGAAATCTTCGTGCAGATGTACTGACTTGACTCAAGTAGTATGGCATTTATTTTTATTTGGCTTGTATTAAAGGTTTTGAATTGCTTGGCAGAGCCTTGTGTTCTATGATGTGGTTTTTGTCTTAATAGAATCAATTATAAGGAGGAAGGAAAGTGAATATTGTAATAGAATTTTCAGCTGGTTCTGAAAATTACTTGGCAACACTCTTGCTGGCTGCTTTCCTTGAATGGAGATGTATGGATATATTGTTCACGGATTGTTCCTTGGGATTTGATTTTTTATCCTTTTCGTTTGTGCAATTTCACAATAATTTGCCCCGCCCCTGCAGCTATCTCCCTGTTATGCGCTTGTTTTTCCACCACCCCATAAGAAAGAGGGGGGAGATGAGAATTGCTTCCCCTGCCCCATTTGTCCTGTATGGCTCCAATTACATTGAAAAATACCTTTTATTTATTTATTTTTTTATTTATATGTGTATATGTAATTTATTTTGTTAAGTATAATCTGATTAAAACACCAATATTTCTCATGTTCTCTTCTTTTATCTTTCATCTTTAAAATTTTTCTTATAGCTTATAATCTATCATATGTTATATTTTATTTAGTTTCGTCCCCTCCTTTATAGCTCAACACCTTGATTTCCCTGCCTTGATTAAAAAATAGGGGGTGGGAGCAGGACACCCCAAACCCACCCCGCTCTGTTGCGATCCCTAGATAAAATTTGAGAAGCATGAGTGTTGAGTCTATTTCTTGAGACGGTTCTGGCTTGATTACAAATGCTGCAAACTTCAATGCAATTTGTGGGTTGATTAGCTAACATTTTGTGAAAACATAATCACAAATAATGTTTTACAATTTTCTTATAAAACGTAATTACGCTTTCGTTTTCTCTCTAAAGTATGATGAAAATGTAATAATCAACATTTTTTTGTTTTGTTTTGTTTTGTTTTTTTTTGTTTTTTTGATGAAGTGTATTCTAAATCTAATTTGAAAATTAGAAAGTTTAATAAAAGTGTGGATGTTAGACAAAGGGGTGATTGCTAAGGTCATGTCATTGTTACTTCAAAAAAACATGTATTCACCTAATATGGAAATGTAGGTGCTAAAAGCCTTGGATTTTAAAATGAGTTTAACCGAATGTATAATAATGTATAATTATTCCTCTATATTTAATTCCCAAAATGGAAATGTAGGTGCTAAAAAGCCTTAGATTTTAAAATGAGTTTAACTGAATATATAATAGTGTATAATTATTCCTCTATATTTAGGGCTGGTTTGGCATATATTAAAAAAGATTTAAGACAAAAAATTATTAAAAAAATCAAAAAGTTACCTCAACTACATGGATTGGGTGGCAAATCTGAATTTGCAAAGGGTAAAAAGACATTTCTGCCCTTGCTTTTGAGTGGTGCCTCTGAGACGGATATTGACAATGCACTATCTCTCACCCTAAGGTTCCCCTTTCCTTCTCCAAGCTGCACTCGTCGTTGAACAAGCAAGACAGTCCCTCAGTCGGTTTAACGAGGCCAGTCCGTCACCCTTACACCGCCGACTGTCGGAGATCCGTCACACCCTTCACCTTACAGCACCGCTACAACCGTGCCAAAGTCAGACCTCGACGCGATCGCGTGACAACAGTAACCAACGGGAAGGACCATCCGTCGTCCAGATCTGCACTATCGCTGACCAGATCTACACCACTTGAGCCCGTATCCCCCAAACTAGAAGGTAACATCTCTTCCACGCCAATGAATTTTCGCATGTCAACCAATCCGTATAGATCTTCCTTTTCCACAAAGTGATAGCTTCTTCGGCTCCATGTTCGACTTTTTGTTAAGTAATCCACAGTACATGCCAGTGGTGTTAACCGCCTTTGCCTTTCTCTCTCATCTTCTTCTTTTCTTTCCCTGTATGAACTGTACATAAGAATTGTACAGTAGCATCATACCGAAACATGGACTACAATCTATTTTCGTTCTGTTGTTAACATGCGTAGCCTTGTTTAATTTTGATGTCCTTCACTGAAAAAAAAAATGCCTCATTTGGAAAATTACTATACTGGTTTGGGGTCAGACATGGAAGGGTATGACCAATTTTTGCATATTACATTTCTTGAATATGTGTAACCAAATCAGCCCATACGTATTTTCTTTCAGCTGATTAGTTAACCTAATAATAAAAATTATAAATTGTAATTTTGCATTGAAAATTAATAAAAAGATTGGACCTGAGGAAGGAATTGTGTGGCCATTGCTTCTATACTCTGCATGACTGCCATGGCCGCATTCGTTGCATCATACACAGAAGACAGATCTGCTTATTCACAAACACACACACACACACATACATAAAAATTAAATGAAGTTGTTAATAAGATTAGAAGCAATGTAAATGCTAATACAAACAAAAACGTTTTGTTAGGAAGAGGTTTCTTTGGAATTACAAGGAAAAAGCTACGAGAAATGGATAAGTAGATTGGATATTTTAAAAAGAATCAATCACAAAAGATAAAAAAAGGGTGGACCCATGAGGATTTTTTTTTTCTCTTTTGCAAAACACAACCCAATAACTTGATTTTGTGTCAATTTTAGTTCCTATAGTTCTAATTGTATTAATTATCTATTATTTTTTCATATGGTATCAATTTAGTCACAAGTTCTCTTGCCGCTATCGTAGAGTTGTGAAGTTGCCAAGTTGTGGAAGGTTCGAAAGTCCCAATACTACTGGCCATTACCCTTAAAACGACTAGGAACAAAAAAATAGATCATTGGTAGGATTTTTTTTATTTATTTATAATAAGTGAAAGAAAATATAAAAGTCCCAATTGAATTTTTAACAAATAGCTAAGTAGTCCATTTACATTTTCGGTACACCTATTTGCTCATATGTTCCTTAACTGATCATCATACAATAGGAGAACAACTTCAACATGACATGCGTTACAATAGTCCTATGGAATTTTTGCTTGTAACTGACCTGGAAACAAACTTATGATCTCACATTAGACTCTACTTCATATTTTGTCATACCCTGCTCCATGTCCATGTTATTACACATTACAGTTTTCTTCTATGGTTGTACCAAAAACAGAACATGGCTTCATTTGTGTCGTCTGCTACTTTTGCATGGATAGCACCCTTCTGTGCGTGTGGCTTTGGCCCGTGTGTTGTGAAGAGTTCAAGATCTTCGAGAAATTTGGGGTCGTGCGTACTACCAATGCCCTCGTGTAGTGGTGAGTATTCAACAGTTGTGCATTTATATGTTTTCGAACTACACTAATACATGTGTTTATTCAGCCATGTCATTCTTGGATTGGCCGGTGTGATGACCATGACCAAACATCCATGCATGACACTTATAACTCAATGTTGGACATGGTCTTCTAGTTGAAGGCTGACATCCTCAACTTGCAGCACACTTTGCGTCTCTTGCAATTTGTGACATTCGTCTTGTTTGTTGTTGTTGTTGTAATGTTGTTGTTGTTGCATAGTTGATGTGCTTCTGTTGTTAGGTTGTATGTACTACCTACCTGCATATTTGTTTTTCGATTTCATACAATGTCTCCAATGCATATTTCAAATGGTTAAGCAATATGCTATTTTCGGTTATTTGTTATATTCTTGTCCATTATGTTGCCATGTTATGAATGCCCATCTTACATTTGTGAAATATTTGTTTTTCCACGTATACCACAATTACTGCTGCACTGTAGTAGCCAAATGGAGCACTCCCAAACGCAGTCGACGCTTTCCAAAAATTTGAGTAAGCGGGTAGTAAACAGATTGAGCCGTAGTCCGCATATATGCACAAAGCAGCTTGGGACTTCGACACAGTGCGGATTTTCTTGCTACTTGTTATCAAAGAGTTGGACTCTGGTTTCAATGGCAGCTTCCATACCATGACAATGCACCGATACAGGGTTGTCTGCAAGGCCTTCCAAGAGCATACAAATAAGGTCCATGATGTGAAGTAGCTGCAAAACAAGTACGCGTTGCTAAAAAAGGATTGGCAGTCGTGGTCATGCCTTATGGGCAGCAGACATGGGCCAACCGGCATAAGTTGCAATGAAGCGACTGGTTTGATACATGCATCCGATGAATGGTGAGCGAATTATGAAAAGGAAACAATTCCATGTTTTTTTACTTACGTAAAAGGTGATACTCATGCATATATTACAATCTTTATTTGCTTAGATCACAAAAAAAATAAAAAAATAAAAATCAGTTTGTAACTAGCCAAAATAAATGAATTGAAAGCACCCCAATTCTGCATGATGCCGGTTTTTGTATATTTGTTAAAAATTCTAGTGGGTAAACTATTAATGTTCTCGGGTTGTCCTTTTCCCTAATGGCAAGTATGAAATCTTTGTTTTGCATTGCCTTACCTCAAACAATTGAGAACTTGATGTTTACAAATTCTTTGTCTAACTGATTATAAATCAAACAGGAACATCAGAATCTCAATGATGCTTTTTCTTTGGGAATCTCTATGATGGACAAACGTTGTAAACTTGGACAATGATCTTTGCATTATCTATGTTAGATGTCCATTTTTTTGCAGTCAAATTTGTTTCTGCCCATTTTTTAACCAATCTTGTATGATTATCAGCTTATTTTTTAACTACAAAATGAATTTGATTGTTATGGTGCCAATAGCTTATGTAATTTATGGATTTTTGTCACATGTTAAGAAGCTTAACAAGACCCTTACATTATTTCAGTGTGCTTTTGGTCATATCTTACCTAGGTTGTTTATTTTATGGAGATCATTTAAACTTGAATTTCCCTTCCTTCATGTTTCTGCCTTTTGGTTTTTCTACTGTATTCTCTGGTTTTGTTTGTGTTTATTATTTATATATATTGGTTTTGCCTTTTTAACCAAAAAACAATCATGGAGTCGGAGAGTGTTTTTTATTTGCATTTGTTTACCATAGATACACTACATAGTCAATCTTGTTTTTGCATTGGTCATATAAACAAACCATGTTCATCATTGTGACAGTAACCTCTTCCTTTGTTGGCTTATGCTATTGTCAAAACCTTTCAAACATTGTTAAACTGTTCATGAAATTGGAAGGGACTTATTTCAATTATGAGTCCATCATACTATTTCCTTGCACCGATAGGGTCTTTTCATCTTGTTGTACACATCTGATTTTATCATGACCCAATCCTGCCCCTATGGATTAGAGTCATAACCAGCCAGTAATCATGAGATTACCTACGACCTCAGTCAGAAATCGAGTCATATTTAATACTAGGGGGCCAAATTGTGGAAGCAAAATTTACAAAGATTGTCCAATGAGCTGTGCATACATGGCTTAACCAAAACATTCTCATATTCATATAATAACTCACACCATACGAACATTCGTATTATGCATGTATTACGTACGTCCAGGATCATTCAATAGTCAGTATTAACAAAACCAAGGTTGTACATAATTGGTTATACGTGACCTTAAAAGATCAAAAGGACAGGTAAAACAAAAGTAAGGCCTCTTGCGTAAGGCGACCTTGGTTGACTCCCCAAAACTTGCTTTCTCATTGCTCACTAGGGTAGCGGCTGGACATCCCGCTGCTCACCTATATTCATATAAATAAGGGGTGAGCTAACGCCCAGTGAATAATATCAAGGCAAAGGAGTTCATAAACAAAATTCTTACAATAATAATTCACTATTACGCTTGGAAATCAATAATAAAACAGAACGACCTCAGGTCCTTTCTATCATTTCTCAAACACGAAACGACCTCGGGTCCATGTAGCATATAAAACAACAGTGGGTCCATCATGGACAAAATGACCTTACGTCCAACTTACACACAAAATGACCTTGGGTCCATTACACACAAAGCGACCTTAGGTCCAATTTATATATACTTTTGTTGTGTGCACACATTTAAATCCATGGTCATATCCATTCTTGTATCCAGAACGACCTTAGGTCCATTTCTTTTCCTTATCCTGAACGGCCTTCGGCCCATCTAATAAGTATATAGAATAGCCTTAGGCCTAATCCACATCTTTATTGAATATACTGAACGGCCTTAGGCCCATTTCACACCCATACGTCGATCACTTCGCATATTTTATTCTGAATTAAGTGATTAGAATATGCATTCTTAATATCACTTCAAAAGTTTAGAACCTTACCACATAGGCATCATTTAGAAAATAATGCATATAGAAAAATATCTTTGCTAAGATATTACTCACAGTGTTTTGGTGCTTGATTCGTCCTCGTATTTGACTCTACATAATTCATAACATTTGGAGTCATAATACAATTCAATCCGTTCTTTAATTTGCTTAATATTCTTAGGCTTCTTTCATGTTTTTCAATTCATTTAGGATGCTGAACGGAATTTGGAACATAAAACAACTTTTCAAAATTTCTGAAACAGTGCTCTCCGCTCAAGTGTATATTTTCCCGCTCGAGCGGACCCCTTTGGTTTGCAAAAGTACTGGTTGCCTCATTTTTGCGCTCGAGCGTGACTTTTGTTGCTCGAGCCAAGAGTCAAAACATGTGAGTGGGCGTTCGAGCGCAATTCTTCTCGCTCAAGTAGACATTAATGTCTGCAAAAGTTATGGGAGTTTGATTTTTACGCTCGAGCGGCACTTTCT
Source organism: Camellia granthamiana (assembly GCA_036172215.1). Taxonomy (NCBI): domain Eukaryota; kingdom Viridiplantae; phylum Streptophyta; class Magnoliopsida; order Ericales; family Theaceae; genus Camellia; species Camellia granthamiana. Next base: position 524,385 of record CM069910.1, on the reverse strand, counting down.
CCGCTCGAGCAGACATGACAAATTCTGGAATTTCCAGAACTGTGTTTGAAGTTCAAACTTGATTCCAAAGGTTCAAAACTTGTATTTTTGGTACAAAAACATGGAAAGACATTACATAACATGGGAACATAGGTAATTTGAGACCAATTGTCCAAAACCATGATCCAATTCTCAAATCATTCCATATTCTTCTTAACAACTTCAAAACACATGCAACTAAGCTACATACCTTCATGAATCATGCATGCATGTAGGGGTGCAACTTGGGCGGGCTCAACCCGAGCAACCCGAGCCCAGCCCGGATTTTTTTAGGGCTTGGACAAAATATTTTCAAATTCGGTACGGGCTTGGGCAAAAATTCAGAAGCCCGAATTAAATTTGGGCGGGCTTAGGCAAAGACGTCAAGCAACCCGAAGCTCGAATTATACATATATAGATATATAAAAATATTAAATATATATAAATTATTAGCCATTACATGATATTAAAGTAATTTATATTATTAAATCATATTGAATATATATTATATATATAAATAACATAAAATCTTACTTTTTTTTCTTTTTATTTTCACTCATAAATTGTAAAGACTATTATAGTGGCATTTCTCTTACATTATATAAATTATATGTTTTGATGGTATTAATGATTTTCTATTTAAAAAAAAAAAATGTAAATAGAGTCAAATTTTAATAATTTAATAATGTAGCTGGGAAAAAAAAACTGAAATTCATTTACAACTCGGGCAATTCGGGTTTAACTCGGGTTGGGCTTGGGCAGACAACCTCGGGTTACAATTCGGGCTTGGGCGGGCTTGGGCAGGTCTCAGCACAACTTGGGCTGGGCTTGGACAACCTCCCAACCCGACCGAACCCACCCGAGTTGCACCCCTACATGCATGTAACTCATTGACTCTAACTCCATTTCAAATGGTACAAATGATGCTTGTAATCATGAAGCTCATCAAAACTATGCTTGCATGCGTGATTTGGTACTCAATCTTTCATGTTTCATGATCAAATGAACATAATCATGGTGAATGTAACTTGCATGTATATACAACTCCAATTTCATTACATTCAACTCAATTCTTGCCCTTAGTCACATATCATGCTTGGATTCACTTAGTTATAAATTTAAACTCATGAATTTGAGCTCAATTACTCACCTAGGAGCTTCAACTCTTCAAATTATAGCCAATTCTTGAGCTAATCCTCCTAGTTTCTCCAAGCTTGAGCTAAATCCTTCAAATTGTGTTATCTCTCTCTCTACAATTGGCTCACTCTCTCTCTCTAGGGTGTATTTTCAGACCTTGAGCTCATAATATGAGCTTAAGTGTGTTTGGCCTTATATATACTAAGTGATTAGTTTAAATTAATCCATCTCAATTAAGGTTAACCAATTGCACTTAATTTAATTGATTTAATCTAATTGTTTTGATCTGAATCGATTTTTAATTAAGTTTCACCGTAGGCTCTAAAATTCATGCTAATCGCAAAAATACAATCAATTTTAGTTTCTGTCGCCTCTGCGGTCTGCAATTTAAATTTTATAACAGAAAACCAAACAGATTTTCCTACGGTAAACAGGTAGAAATTCAAAAAAAATACATATAATTGTGTAATTAGCATTCAAAATCATATGAAGCTCATAATTATAAGCACAATTAAGATTAATTAGCATAACATAGAGTAGGGTTGTCACAGATTTCATATTGTTGTTTATGGTTGTGGTGTTTGCTGTTTTCCTTTTTTTTTTTTTTTTTTTAATTTTGTTTTTTTTTGTTTTTTTCCAGATTAACAAGAATGCAATAAAGTTCAAAATGAAACCGTTAGAGCATATGGACCTCATTCGAAGGGTGTACGAAGGAGCTACGACAATCGGAAAATATGTATGGACACCAGGTGCACTTTTTGAACCTGTCGCAACAGAGGACGGTCCTTTGCTTGTGAATGAAGAAGATTGTGAGGACAGCAGCGGTTTGCCTCCTTTCCAGCCTGCCAAGTAGAGTGAACACATTGTCCACCACACTTCTGCGCAAGAGGAGGACACACCAGTCACCGTACACATTGCGTCGTCGGCAATTTACGCTGATGACACACCTACGAGTGGCGGGAGCAAACGCAAATCCAGTTGCACAACACACTGTAGACACCCCATTTTTGACCGCTCTCATGACTTGGATGTCACCACTTGCACATCCAATGATGAATGTGTGTATGCGCGTTAAGTGCTTGGAAGTCCTCAGCGGAATGCCACAGCTTTGGGCCTTTCAAACCCTACACACCTCTTGCCTTGTTTTGGACCAAAACTAGAGTTTTTCATGCCTGTAACCTCTTGTGGCCTGCCGGCCCCTGCTATTGGCTGCTGGCCGCTGATGTGGCTTGCCAGCCACCATTAGTGGTCTCTCGGCCACAAGTGTGTTTTGTAGATATTTTTCTGCCAGCTGTTGGCATAGATGTATGCACCTTCTTGCATGTGTATGTATTGATATTTCTGAGGGAGTGTGATGTTTTTCTATATATAGAGGACCTCCTCTCTTGCTTTAAAGGTTAGAAAATTTTGGAGCAAATTATTTTCTCTCTTTCCACAATTCTCTTTCTCTCTCTTGCAACTTTCTTGAACCTTTGGCTATACACTCTAAACCAAACCTTGCCATCTTTGAGCTGAGGTACTTTTGAGCCCTCTTTGAGCTTTTGAGGGTGTGTTTGTGTTGAATTGTTGCTTGGAAGTGCTCTCCTCTTCAAGAGGTATAAGGCTTAGCTTGTTTCCTTGGTTTTGTTTGCTATTTTCCTACCTTTTTCCATTGTTTTTGGGCTTCTTAGACTCTGTAATTTTGGGTTGAAACTTGTGATTTAAGGCCTTAAAGGGTGGAGGGGTGATTCACCTCTCTTTCCACCTTGCTTCTCTAGCCTTTACTTTTGTGTTTCCCACCTTTACACTATCTTTTTTTGAGCTTTTAAACACTGATTTTTAGAGTTGTTTCAGTGGCTAAAATGTTGTTTTGAAGTCCAAAATTGGAGGGGGTAGTCTCCCCTCATTGTGTCTTGCTTACTAGCCTAGCATGCTCCATGTTTTAGCTTATTGTTCTAGCTATTTTTGTCTTAATTTCAGCATGTTTTAGGACTTATTTAGCATTGTTTTAGGACTATTTTTAAGTGTTCATTGCATTTGAGCCTTGTATTGCATGCTTGTAGTGTAATTGTCCTCATAGGTTTGGTGGTCTAGGCCTTAGCCACCATCCTATTTGAGTTGATAGGATTTATTTATGGCTTTCCATACTTATGATCACCTTTAATCACCTCTGCAACCTCCCTCCTTTCTTGACTTTTGCTTTGCTTTGAAAGTTAATTCAAACTAGTTGCTTGTTTAAAGCATGAGATTGAGGTCTTGTGCTTAATGGTTTAATCCCTTTGGGGGTTCATTACCAACAGCATGACACTTCTCTCATGCCCAAAACAACTCTTGGTTTGATGTTTCTTTCCATTATAGGACCTAATCTTCATTATTGGACTTAATTAACTAAGGAATGGTTGGTAATTAAAATGGAGTAATAAAATGAGGACTAAAATGATGCAAGATAACAACTTGGTTTGGGTTCAATTGGATGTTAATTGAACCCTTGAGTCTTGAGTCGTTTCATACTCATTAGTGATGAAAACGGTTCAAGAGTCATTGTCAACCACTTCCCTTGATCAATCCATAATGGGGAGAGGGCTTGAGAGTCTTTATTTGTTGCATTTATTAAACTTGCACACTTTGGTTCATAGGCTATCATGCGATGAAATTGCATTGATTGATGGTTTGTGAATCAAGTTTACCACTCCTTTGAGCTATATGATGATAAGGAGGGGTAAGTTGTGCGAACAACCCTTGAGAATACCTTGTATTATGCTATAGCTTGGCTTTTTCACGCCCTCCCTTCAGAAGTTCGAAATAAGCCCTACAGTTTGGACTCCGGCGGTTTTGAATTTAATCTCACAAGTGCAATATGACATTGATAAACACCAAAGAGTCCAAATTCGGCAAATCGTTTGGAAAATTGATTTTGAATAAAAAATGCTAAAATTAGACTGCTTTGCCAGATATAGAGTCGCCACCTAAATATTTTATTTTGAGAAAATTTAGGAAATCCATGGCTCATGCCAAAGGCCACGTGTCCGTCATCACCAAGATTGTCTTGGCTCGGGAACTTAGGTACGAGAGAGGAAGGTCATGAATTGAGCACTCCCGCTCGCCCGATCAAAGATCGGCCTTTACTAATCATGAAATGATTTTTATCAACATCATATGCTCTTGTTCCGGTTTATTAGGCTAGCATTTACTATGTGATGTGTACACACAAGGTATAGACTAGTTTGCCCGAATTGGAACTATTCAATTTCATGTTTATTTTTCAAAAAGGGTTTGATTTTGCCACTTAACAAAGTGGCTTTAAAGTTTGTGAATTTGCCACTTGACAAAGTGGGTTTAAACGTACATTCATTGAATTATTCCAATTCAAGCAACAAGCCTTCATCCACAGGCACTCAAATAGTTTAACAAGTAAGCACTTAGCCTCATGGAAAACATGCTAGTCATGGCAGTCACTCACACTCATGCAAGTATGCTAAGGCACTAAAAACTCACCTAGTACTTCAAGCTAAGATAAAACAAAAGAATTAGAAAAATATGCATGACTCCTAACTATACAAGATGGCTAATGCAACGCATGCAATTAAATAGGCTCGGCTACTTAACATGTTATTTGCAACAATTTGGTAACATGCATTTTAAACATGTATTCAAAGAAGTATTGAAATGACAATGCAGTTAGAATGATGAACCGAGCCTCGGTGCATGTAGGACAAATGAATGAATGTAAACATGCGATATGCTAATTGAAATGTGATGCCCCTAATCTAACCATCAAAAATGGATAAATAAAAAGGAGAAAGACGTGGGGTTGGAAGACATACACATTATTACATTGCACTCTCACGAAGGAGAGTCCGAATAGATTAACTAATTAACTAACTAATTAAAGCTAAGCTAATTAAGCTAATTATTACAATATCGAATGAACAACTAGCTAATTTACTTAGCTTACTATTACAAATGAAATGAATTAACTAACTATTCTAGTTAACTAACTAATTACAAAATGAAATTTGAATAAATAATTAACTAACTAATTAATTACAACACTTTACAAAATTAACTAGCTACAACTAATTAATTACATTCGACAAAATGCATAAGTGAAAATGGATGGAGGTTACATGCACAGCACATGAGAGCTACTCTGTCTGTCCAAGCCGCCTCTGTTTTACCTTCAGCCACTGCCTCTGTTTTCTGCAAAACTGCACTGTTGGCCACACACTGAGGGCCGGCCGGGCCTACAGAGGTGTAATAACCCTCACACTGTTTACCGATTAATGACTGATTGAATACCGGTTACTGCTAATTGAGACCGATTATGAAAAGTAATTGAACTGATTGAATTACTGAACTGACTGATTGGAAACTGGAACGGAATTGACTGAGTATATATGTTATTTTGCATTCTATCTGTCTGACTATTTGATTATCTGTTTGTATTGTTATGTTTAAACTGTAATTGAAGGCCTTATCGGCGGCCGAATTCGAAACCGACTAGTGTTTAGTGATCACCATAATTTATGTGATTTTATGGTATATTTATCTGGAATTTGTTTTGGTATGATTAAACTAGATTAAAATAAGCTAAGTACATGGTTTGACTTAATTACAACTTTGCCATGGAGTGGGCCACTACATCAAACTTTGTCTAAGCCTTAGTCTTACACTACAAACATTTGTTCAGCCATTGTTCTTGAGTGTATAGCCGGCTAGAGAGAGAGACATTGGGAGTTGAGTTCATCTTGTGATATTGCTTGGAAATTAAGAAGATTAGAAGAGTTCTTGCTTATTTGGGCTCCTACATCTTAAATTCAAGACTTAGGTAAGGAATTTAACTTCTCATTGTTGTGTTTAAGTTCCTTCTAGCATGGATCATGGTAGTTTAAAGAGTTAAGGCATGAATTGGTTAAAGTGTCGAATTAGAGCTAAATTGTTGCATGCATGTACATATCTCACATTATTGAGGTTGTTCTTCAAAGATTTTCACATGCATGTCCATGTTAAAGTTAAGAACCATGATTTCATCTTGTTTTTGGAACAATTGGCTCACTAGAGCATCAAATTGAAGCCTTGAAATGATTTGAACTCATGCATGTTTGCATGTTCTTCATGTTCGTGAAATTGGGTTTGAAATTTGGATTTACTTAACTCACCATTGGGCTTTGATTTCTCAAATTGAGCTTTGAAACTTATTGTATATTGAGTTTAGATGTGTTTTCCAGAAATTGGGCCCAAGAGGTCGAGTTTTGAGCTAAGGAATGCTTGGTTTGAGCTTGGGAGGCAAATCTGGAAATTCCAGAATTTGGCTCTCCGCTCGAGCGAAGGAATGGTGGCTCGAGCGTAAATTGCAAGCTCTCAGATTCTTGGTGCACGCAGACGCACGCTCGAGCGAGAGAACCTACGCTCGAGCGAGAGAACCTACGCTCGAGCGAGGACTGTGTCTTACGCTCGAGCGGGCGTCGAGCGAGCATCGAGCGGGCATCGAGCGGAGATTTCCAACATCCAGCACTTTTTGCATTTTTGCAGATCGCTCGAGCGAGGAAGTCCACGCTCGAGCGACCCCACTATTTTGGCAAGCTCGCTCGAGCGAAGAAATCCACGCTCGAGCGAGACCCCTGTTTTCTGAAAAATTCTGAAAATGTTTTATAAGTGTATCTTTGCATCCTCATCCCATCCTAGGCATTCTTAGGCCTAGTTTAAGGCATCTTAATGAGGATATAGATGTAGAACACACCGAGGCAAATTTAGGGATTAAGTTATTATCTTTCCCAACTGTAAAACTTAGTGTGTGTTCAATCTGTTAACTGTATAGGGTTGGCATTCCGAGGAGACGCTCTAGCTTACTGTAGCCCAGAACTCTGTGAGTAACAATTGTGTAAAGATATGTTCAAAATGATTATCTTCTGAATACTGAACTGAACTGTTTACTGAACTGATATCGTTTACCGAATGAATGTATGTCCTATATTCTGAACTGTACTGTGGCATCCTTAGCACCTACTGTTTACTGTTACTGTTACGGAGATCTCTGTCGGTTCCCTCGTGGAACCACTACTGTTTACTGATTGATGGCCATCATTACTGTTCGGTCTTTAAGACCTACTGCTTACTGTACTGTTATGCTAATGGATGTACCACATATGACTGTTTACTGTACTGAACAACTGATATACTGATTGAAATGAACTGTTTTCATTACTGTAAGGACATTCATTCTAAACCCCCTTTACGCTTTATGTTATTCACTGGGCTTTAGCTCACTGCTCATATATATATGTAGGTGTTCAGGCACCAGACCGCAGCTAGGAGCGTCGGGGTAAACTCCAGTTTTGTCAAGCCAACTACTGTGCCTCACTGCGAGGTTCCGAGCCTGCCAAGCTATGGCTTAGGGGTGTTTTTATTTCCCCGTCTGTCTTTGTACTGTTTTGTAATACTGTATAGACCGCACTGTACTGTTTAATAGGGATTTGGTCCCTGCTCTGACTGGTTGTATATATTGTACATACCGTTTGTCTCTGACTGCATAAATGTATGAAAAATCTTTTTGGCATACAGACTGTCACAGCTCATTGGACACTGTTTATTTACTGTATTGGCTTCCGCCATGCCCTTGTACTCTGTTTTACTGTCTTACTGTTAAGCAGGCCTTCGGTAATCTCGGATTACTGGCCGGTTACGGTGCTAAACCCATAGGGGCGGGTTTGGGTCGTGACAAGAGGGCCGGCTGTGCATCAATTTGGTGCAAAGCTCTATTTTTGTGTTCTGAGGTGAACCACTGCAGACAAAGTGTCCTCAAGCTCTGTTTGTCCCTTTTTTCCTTCTCTGTCATGGAAAAGCCTCGAGAGAAGGTTGAAGCCATCAATGAGCAACATAATTGCTTGATGGTCTCAAATGCAATTTTGGACAAAAGTCAATAAAATGCAAAGAATAAGACCACCCCTCCCTCTTATCATAGTATGAACTCAAAGAGGGAGGTTGCAACGCTTCAAGAATCATCAAAATGCCATGGATTAGCATGTGACAACTCTTGACACAAGTAACTTGGCATAACGTCCGGCCAAGTCGAAGCAATTTAAGGCACTTTCTTTATGTGTGTTGATCCAAGTTTTAAACCAATTTTATTAAGCCTTGCCATTCTTTAGTCTATTTGTCCATGGTGATGTTAAAGTCCTCTAGACAAGAAGTAATGTTAAACAAGAGGTTCTTCTAAAGCACGGGAGAAAGACCATACCGTTGGCAATGAATCTTCGAAAAGATTAAGCCATTAAGTAGGAATCTTTCTTACATGTTTTGAACAACCTCAATCGGTTGAAATCATTCTCAAGCATGAAAGAGATGGATGGTGGATTGATTGTTAAACTTAGACTCTTAAACATGGAAATGAGCAAAGGAAAGCTTGGAATAACATGCAACAAGTTATGTATGCTAACTTATGAGACAACAAATGAACTAAACAAAGCATGAACCAATGGAAAAGGCTTGGACAACCCTAAACATATGAAAAATAGAGGCTAAAAGTTAATGAAAATAGCCTAAAAACTAAACAATAAAGAAAAGAATGAAGGCTAGTAAACAAGAATAAGGAGGGGTGGCTAACCCCTCCACTTTTGAAACTTCAAAACATTATTTTTGGCCCTTTGAAAACTTTGAAAATCAGTGTAGATATCAAAGAAAAATAGTGGAAAAGGAAGGGTTTGTGTTGTAGGTAAAAGTGTAGAAAGAGCAAGCTCTCTCTACCCTTTTGGTAGCTTTTCAAACCCAACCTTAAACACTTCAAATAGACTCAAAACAATACAAAATAGTAAGAACTATGAAGGAAATGGAAGAAATGAAAGTAAGGGAGAAGAAAACAAGCTTATACCTTTCAAGGGGTAAGCTTGTTGTTTGTGATCCAAACTTGGTTTCAACCCACTCTCAAGCTTGAATTATGCTTCTCCAAGATCAACCAAGACTCTAAGGTAGTGATACAAGGTTGTATATGGAGTATAAAGATGATACAAGGAAGCTAGGTTAGCTCAAGGGTTGCTTACAATGGAAGAAGAAGGAAGGAGGAGCTCTCAAGATGTATATAGGCTTTCTAAATTTTGTTCAACCCTCAAAACAATCACACAGCTTCATTTTTATAGAATTCAATCTCAAAAGGTGATAAATATCTTCAAAAATGGACAGCTGGCGGGCTCTTGCCCAGAACAGTGTTTTTCGCCACCAAGGGCCGACCGATCATTCATAGCCACGGTCGGCCATCACTGATGCACTGTCGGGCTTTGATACCCTCCCTTGTTTTTTGGTTCAAACTCAACTCAAAGTGAAAAAAAGGTTCAAAAATAAAACTCACAGGTTCAAACAGGGTAAATGTTGAAGATTTGAGGTTATTTCGAGAGCCTGATTGAATCCGAATCGTTGTGACTTCGAAGCACACAATTCAAATTTCATCATCGAGTGTATCGAACCAAGTGCCTAATTCTTGCGGGCGGTCAAAAATGGGGTGTCTACAGTTGTCCCTTTTTGACAGAGCTCGAAGTCATGAAATGACATGAGTGAATGTCAAAGCCTAGAGACGACTTATTTTGACAATGCCGTAAGACTTGGACAAAAAAGCAAGACATAAATTAAATTGGTTGCGCTCGCAAGCTGCCTACGTATGCCCTTTGCAAGGAATCAAACTAGCGTAGTTCAGGGGCAAAATGCAAATGATCTGCACGATGCAACTTTGAAAGACGGACTGACACGCTTCACGACACCGACTATTTTGAAAACTTATGATAATGCAAGATGTTGCAATAAGTTATGAGAAGTAAAATATAGAAGGTATAACAATACATGAATGAGCAGCTTCAAGCTTAAAGCGAAAAGATTCAAAACATACTCTACCCACGCCAAAACACAGGATGAGGAAATAAAACAATCACTCAGGGCTGCGTTTCACGCATCCTGAGAAACAAGAAATCGAAAACCGCTCGGGAGCCTAATTGAATCCGAATCGCTGTGAATTCAAAGCACACAATTCAAATTTCATCATCGACTGTATTGAACCAAGAGCCTAAGTCTTGCGGGTGATCAAAAATGGGATGTCTATACGTGCTCTGTTTGCTCTCTGTTGCAACAGAAAGAACCAGGCAGCAGTGGCCGGCAAGCCATTTTTTGTGGCTGGCAGGCCACCTCTTGTGGATGGCAGGCCACCTGTAATAACCCGACCCTCATATGTGTTTTTGGTATACTTTCAGTCATTTATTCTGTGCATTTAAATGCTACTATGAAATTTTATGTGAAATTAAGCTTAATTAAGTGAATCTTATGAATATAGATTCATATCTGTTTAATAAGAGAAAAATCTGTTACAATTGAGATGATTAGAACAGAAATTGAAGGCCTTAGAAGCCTAATAATCTGAAATTGATTTTACATTTGAGATCTGCATGATTTTTAAGCTATAATATGATTTTCTGTGAAATTTCAATTTGGAATGCTTAAACTGATTAAATTTTGTCTTTATCCATCTTTTAGATATATATATATATTTATGTTCTTTACATAATTGACTTAGGAGCCTTACTTAAAATATCTCCTGTGAGAAAGGATTAGGTAAGAGGAGGGTTTGAGAGGAAAGGGAAAGAAGTTCAACAAGAAGAAGGTTGGGAATTTGAGAGAGACTTAAGCCTAGGGTAAATTATTCATCACCTATAACTCTTCTTTTGAATTTGAGTGGGATTCCTCACAATCATGTGACTTAGGGTTTGAGATGGAAATTAGTATTTGATTATTGCTTAACTTGAAACATGGTTTATCACTTTGGTGTTTTGGAACTAATTTGGTGATATATGAGAATTACATCCTATTGCATGGTTTTCATGATTAAGCCACGTAGTTTCATATATAATGTTGTATGGCAAGGAAAATTGAGTTGTGTTGTGATTTTGAAAGAGTTAATTGAGCTATGTTTATGGGTTCATGGATTAAAGATCTAGTTCATATCTAGATTGTTATATGTTTGTACCTCCTAATTACATAATTTTTGAACCCTGTTTTAGCAATTAACAAGACTATTTTGAGCCTTGTAAATGTTCCCCAAAAATTAGACCTTTGCTCGAAATTTCGGACTGGAACTACACAGAATCGCCGCACGTGCGGGAGTCATGGCCGCACGTGCGGGAGCTCTGCCGCACGTGCGGGAGTCATGGCCGCACGTACGGGAATTGGAGGATTTTGGGCTTTTGGCTACTGCTTAAAAAGCATGTGCGGGGCTTCACTACCGCACGTATGGGAACCCTTGCCGCACGTGCAGGGCTCATAGCCACACGTGCGGCCCATGCTGAGAAAGATGGTTTGCTCCGTTTTACGTGTTGGACCCTCTAACATTTTTGGAATCTGTATTTGATATTTTTTTGATGTTTGTATATTTATTCGAAGCGAAGCGAGTCTGAAAATGATTCAATAAGGAAAGGAGCTAATTTGTGAGTTATGTATGTGTGCAGGACACACTCCGGGAGAGACTATTGCTCCACCACGACAAAGTGAGTAATAGTACTATAGGTGTACATTTATTTACCGTTAATAATTATTGTTATTAACGTTTTGATCTTCGCGAGTAATGACGTTAACATGTATGTTGATTGAGAATCGGTGTGAACTTATGTAAACATTAAAAGAATCTGTGTATATCTGTATCACTCTGGAATTACTCTGCTCTGTTGATATCTAGGCCATGGCCAACCTGTGAACTCTGTTAGGCCTATGGCCAATCTGTGAACTCTGTTAGGCCTATGGCCAATCTGTAAATTTTGTTAGGCCTGAGGCCGTTTTGTATAACTCTGGGCTTAGAGCCACTCTGTTTAAAGACTGGGCCCAAGGCCGTTCTGGAAATAACAACAGAATCAGATTAACCTTCTGTCTTCTGCATTTATGTACGCATTGATATGCATTGTAATTCAAGTTGATCATGGACTTGCTTAGGTACTATTATTCATTGAGCCTGGCTTACTCTGTATTTTGTCTGCTTCTGTAGGTAATCAACCTGGAGGTCAGCCTTAACCCTTGATGCTCGTCTCTCTTTTGTCAACTTCAGTCTGTCCAGGCACTTAGATGAAGCCTGTGCATTTTGTGGAGTTTTGCTAAGTTTTTGGCTTGTACTCTACTTGTCTATCTATGATTGACTGATGTATAGAACTCTTTCTTCACCAACGTTTTTGTTATACGCCCAATCATGGGGCTGGGTTTGTATATGTATGTGTACATAACTAATTTCTTAGATGCATGTCACTGTATGTTCATCTACCTTATGCAATGTGTGAGATCCTGGCATAGTAGTGGTAGCTCAATAGATGTTGTTTTATGTTATTTTATGATATTAAATGCTTCCGTTAGGCCCTATAGTTTATGTGAACCAAATTTATGTCCGTTTCTGAGTAGGTCATGCCCAAACTTTTAGGGACAGGTTTGGGGCGTGACAAGTGGTATCAGAGCACGAGTTGCTATCTCACACACGAATCGATTGAGCTTTAGGATGTCTAGCTAAGACTTAGGCATCATGCATAACATTCTGAAAGCATATGAAAAGATCGATGGCAACGTTAAATGTACTCTGCTAACGCTAACGATTTTGAACCATGCCCATTGTATATCTCTTGTGCATATTGTAATTGATTGTTATGTAGAATATGGTGAGAACGAGGACGGAAGACCCGGAAGATGCTACTTTTGCACGGTTGGACAGGATGGAGAGAATGATCATGGAAATGGCAGAGACCTTACGGCAACAACAGCACAGCCACAACTGCCACCACTACCAGTACCTTCACCCGTGGTACAAGATTTCCATGCCGAGGATCGAACTATTACTCTTACAAAGGAATTTAAAAAGATGAAACCACTGTCATTCAAAGGAGGGATAGAACCAATGAAAGCTGAAGGATGGGTGTTGGGAATCGAGAAGTTGTTCGAAGTTTTCCCTTGTATTGAAGCCCAAAAGGTGCAATTTGTTGCCTTTACTCTCGAGAACGAAGCACGGAGGTGGTGGATGCTTACGAGAACTATACACCCAGGATTAACATGGGACAGATTCCTAGAACTGTTTTATGATAAGTACTTTCCTCAAAGTATGCGAGATAAGAAGGTGACAGAGTTTGAAACTCTCAGACAAGGGAACAAGACTGTAGCAGAGTATGAAGCTCAATTTGCAGAACTAGCTCGGTTTGCACCCCATATGGTGGATACGGATTATAAGAAGGCACAGAAATTTGAAGGGGGATTACGGAGTGCTATCTTGGACAAAGTCAACATGTTAAAGTTACCTACCTATGTTGATGTGGTGGAAAGGGCTGTTATAGCAGAGGGAAACCTTGCTGCTCACAGTCGGATTTCTGAATGGAAATGAAAGAGGCAGAATAATCAATTATCAAAGGGGTCAACTGCTCCACCTAGTAAGAAACAAAACTCAGGGACTTCTAGTGTTTCCACCTTTGCACCAGACTCAATCCCTGTTTGTTCAGAATGTGGAAAGAAGCATCGAGGAACGTGCTATCGGAAGTTTGGAGCCTGCTTTAGGTGTGGCAAAACGGGTCATTTGGTAAGGGATTGCCCTCAGGGGAATCAACAAAATAGCAATAGGGCTGTTACAAGTTCAGCAGGGTCTACACCAACTTCTAACAACAAGTCAGTTGCTAAACCTGTAAACAATAAAGACACCGCGAGAGAAGGTAGGGTGTTTGCATTGGTTCTGGGGGATGTGCAAAATGCGGCAACAGTGGTGTCAGGTACATTTATTGTTCACGGTCACTCTGCTTATGTATTGTTTGATTCTGGCTCTACCCATTCTTTTGTGTCAAAATTATTTGCGCAAAATTTAGATAAATTTGAGGAAAAATTGTCTTATGTGTTATGTGTGTCTTCACCTTTGGGAGACTTTATGACCTGTGCTTCTGTATATTTTGCTTGTGAACTCCAACTTGGGGATATCCAGGTATATGCCAATCTATTACCTCTTGACATGACTTATTTTGATATTATTCTGGGAATGGACTGGTTGAGTGAATATGGTGCAACTATAAACTGTTTGACTAAGCCGATCAGTTTTCATCCTCCGGGACAATCAGAAATTGCTTTTTAGGGACATGGAGTGACTTCTCCACCTTATCTGATTTCTACAGCAAAGGCTTGTAAATTAATTCAGAAAGGGTGTCAGGGGTATTTATGCAGTGTTTTGAAAGGGCAAGTGATGGATGAGAATGCTGATAAGATTCTAATTGTTTGTGAATTTTCGGATGTTTTTCCGAAAGAACTACCGGGGGAGTTAATAGACCGTGAAATCGAGTTTACCATTGAAGTAGCACTGGGAACTCAACCCATTTCTAAGACTCCGTATAGAATGTCGCCAGTTGAGATGAAGGAATTAAAGACTCAGTTGCAAGATTTACTTGATAAGGGGTTCATTCGCCTGAGTGTGTCTCCTTGGGGTGCACCAGTTCTGTTTGTGAAAAAGAAAGATGGAACACTCCGACTTTGTATCGATTATAGGGAACTCAATAAAGTAACGATTAAAAATAAGTACCCACTGTTGAAGGTCAAAGCTAATGATGTTGAGAAGACAGCTTTTCGAACCTGATATGGCCATTATGAATTTTTGGTTATGCCATTTGGAGTTACTAACGCACCAGCAGCATTTATGGATTTAATGAATCGTGTTTTCAAGCCCCATTTGGATGAGTTTGTGTGGTCTTTATTTATGATATTCTCGTTTACTCAAAGAGTGCAGGGGCTCATGAGAATCATCTTCGTTCAATCCTTCAAACGCTCCGAGAAAAGAAACTGTATGCAAAGCTGAAGCAATGTGAATTTTGGCTACAAGAGGTGGCATTTCTGGGGCATGTAATAACAAAGGAAGGAGTCTCTGTTGATCCACACAAAATTGAGGTGATCGTGAATTGGCCAACTCCTACCAATGTGACTGAGGTGCGTAGTTTTATGGGTTTAGCCGGATATTACAGGAGGTTTGTTCAAGATTTTTCCAAAATCGCTGTGCCACTTACAAAATTGACTCAAAAGGGAGTTGCGTTTGAATGGTCAGAAAAGCGGGAATCTGCCTTCCAGGAATTGAAAACGAAGTTAACTACAGCTCCAGTCCTTGCCTTGCCATCTGGTACTAAAGGGTTTGTGATCTACAGTGATGCTTCGTATAAAGGACTTGGCTGTGTACTCATGCAAAATGGAAGAGTTATCGCTTATGCCTCTCGATAGCTTAAACCCCATGAAAAGAATTATCCCACACATGATCTTGAGCTAGCAGCAGTAGTTTTTGCTTTGAAGATATGGAGACACTATCTGTATGGCACTACTTACGAAGTCTACACCGACCATAAGAGCCTCAAGTACCTTTTCACCCAGAAAGAGTTGAATATACGACAGCGATGGTGGTTGGAACTTATTAAAGACTATGATTTGCAGATCCATTACCATCCTGGTAAAGCCAACATGGTTGCAGATGCACTTAGTCAGAAAAATATGGGAAATTTGGCCAACCTATTTATGGAGCAAAAGGAATTGGTGATTGAATTGGATAAAATGAAGGTAGATCTTGTGATGCATGAACATGAGGCCATAATAATAGCGGTGATGGCCCAACCAACATTACTTGAGGAGATCAAATTACGTCAAATGGAAGATGAAACTTTCAAGAAGATATGTGATGAGTTAGAGACAAAACCAAAATCGGGATTCAATTTGGAGAATTTAGTGCTCAAATTTCAAGGTAGAATATGTGTTCCCAATGTGTTGGAACTTAAACGAAAATTAATGGAAGAAGCACATGCCTCGAGATTTTCGATGCATCCGGGGAGTACTAAAATGTATCGGGATTTGAAACAAAATTTATGGTGGCCAAATATGAAGAAGGAGATCGCAAAGTTCGTCTCTAAATGTTTGCAATGTCAGCAAGTAAAGGTAGAACATTAGAGACTAGTAGAATTATTGCAACCCCTTCCAATCCCGGAATGGAAGTGGGAGCATCTGACCATGGATTTTGTTGTAGGGTTATCGCGGACTCCTCAAGGTATGAATTCTGTATGGGTCATTGTAGACCGATTGACTAAGTCCGCCCACTTCCTACCTGTAAAGACTCAGTATAATGCAGATAAACTTGTTGTGATCTATGTGAATGAAATTGTAAGACTTCATGGTGTTCCGATCTCAATTGTGTCAGACAGAGAACCAAAATTTGTTTCGAGATTTTGGCAAAGTCTACAGGAAGCAATGGGTACAGAATTAAAGTTTAGCACAACTTTCCACCCTCAGACGGAATGACAATCTGAGAGGACGATACAGACATTAGAGGATATGCTTCGGATGTGCGTTCTGGATTTTCAAGAAAGTTGGGAAACTCATCTACCGTTGGTAGAATTTGCATATAATAATAGTTACCATTCGAGTATTGAAATGGCACCCTATGAGGCTCTGTATGGGAGACCGTGTCGTTCCCCCGTGTGTTGGGCCGAAATTGGAGATAGATCATTGCTAGGGCCCGAAATTGTTCAGTTGACAACTGAAAAGGTTAAAACTATTCAGGAAAGATTGAAAACTGCTCAAAGTAGACAGAAGAGTTATGCGGATAACCGACGAAGAGATTTGGAATTTGAAGTAGGTAATCATGTTTTTGTGAAAGTTACTCTGATGAAGAGACATCCAAGGTTCGGAAAAAAGAGTAAGTTAACACCCCGATATGTTGGTTCCTTTCAAATTTTGGAAAGAGTGTGTTCGGTAGCTTACCGAATTGCCCTTCCGCCAAATATGAGCCAAGTACATAACGTATTCCATGTCTCTATGCTTCGAGCATATCTTCTGGATCCGTCTCATGTCGTGGATTACCACCAAATTGTGTTGGATGACAAGTTCACTTATGAAGAAAAACCAATTCGAATTCTGGATCGGCAAGTGAAACAATTGCGAAATCGAGGAACTCCAATGGT
Organism: Camellia granthamiana; assembly: GCA_036172215.1. Lineage (NCBI taxonomy): Eukaryota > Viridiplantae > Streptophyta > Magnoliopsida > Ericales > Theaceae > Camellia > Camellia granthamiana. The sequence goes on along the minus strand of CM069910.1, from coordinate 507,292 downwards.
AAAAGTTGAGTGGCAAGAACATTATGGAACCGAAGCTACTTGGGAAAAGGAAGTGGAAATGCAATACCAGTATCCGCATCTGTTCCTACCCTAAGGTAAAACAAGTTTGAGGGACCAAACTTATTTAAGGGGGGGAGAGTGTAATAACCCGACCCTCGTATGTGTTTCTGGTATACTTTCAGTCCCTTATTCTGTGCATTTAAATGCTACTGTGAAATTTTATGTGAAATTAAGCTTAATTAAGTGAATCTTATGAATATAGATTCATATCTATTTAATATGAGAAAAATCTGTTACAATTGAGATGATTAGAACAGAAATTGAAGGCCTTAGAAGCCTAATAATCTGAACTTGAGTTTACATTTGAGATCTGCATGATTTTTAAGCTATAATATGATTTTCTGTGAAATTTCAATTTGGAATGCTTAAACTGATTAAATTTTGTCTTTATCCATCTTTTACATATATATATATATATATATATTTATGTTCTTTACATAATTGACTTAGGAGCCTTACTTAAAATATCTCCTGAGAGAAAGGATTAGGTAAGAGGAGGGTTTGAGAGGAAAGGGGAAGAAGTTCAACAAGAAGAAGGTTGGGAATTTGAGAGAGACTTAAGCCTAAGGTAAATTATTCATTACCTATAACTCTTCTTTTGAATTTGAGTGGGATTCCTCACAATCATGTGACTTAGGGTTTGAGATGGAAATTAGTATTTGATTATTGCTTAACTTAGAACATGGTTTATCACTTTGGTGTTTTGGAACTAATTTGGTGATATATGAGAATTACATCCTATTGCATGGTTTTCATGATTAAGCCACGTAGTTTTATATATAATGTTGTATGGCAAGGAGAATTGAGTTGTGTTGTGATTTTGAAAGAGTTAATTGAGCTATGTTTATGGGTTCATGGATTAAAGATCTAGTTCATATCTAGATTGTTATATGTTTGTACCTCCTAATTACATGATTTTTGAACCATGTTTTAGCAATTAATAAGACTATTTTGAGCCTTGTAAATGTTCCTCAAAAATTAGACCTTTGCTTGAAATTTCAGACTGGAACTACATAGAATTGCCGCACGTGCGGGAGTCATGACCGCAAGTGCGGGAATTGGAGGATTTTGGGCTTTTGGCTACTGCTTAAAAAGCACGTACGGGGCTTCACTGCTGCACGTACGGGAAGCCTTACTGCACGTGCGGGGCTCACAGCCGCACGTGCGACCCATGCTGAGAAAGATGGTTTGCTCCGTTTTACGTGCTGGACCCTCTAACATTTTTGGAATCTGTATTTGATATTTTTTTTGATGTTTGTAAATTCATTCGAAGCGAAGCGAGTCCGAAAATGATTCAATAAGGAAAGGAGCTAATTTGTGACTTATGTATGTGTGCAGGACACACTCCGGGAGAGACTATTGCTCCGCCACGACACAATGAGTAATAGTACTATAGGTGTACATTTATTTACCGTTAATAATTATTGTTATTAACGTTTTGATCTTTGCGAGTAATGACGTTAACATGTATGTTGATTGAGAATCGGTGTGAACTTATGTAAACATTAAAAGAATCTGTGTATATCTGTATCACTCTAGAATTACTCTGCTCTGTTGATATCTGGGCCATGGCCAATTTGTGAACTCTGTTAGGCCTATGGCCAATCTGTGAACTCTATTAGGCCTATGGCCAATCTGTAAATTCTGTTAGGCCTGAGGCCGTTTTGTATACCTCTGGGCTTAGAGCCACTCTATTTAAAGACTGGGCCCAAGGTCGTTCTGGAAATAATTACAGAATCATATTAACCTTATGTCTTCTGCATTTATGTACGCATTGATATGCATTGTAATTCAAGTTGATCATGGACTTGTTTAGGTACTATTATTCATTGAGCCTGACTTACTCTGTATTTTGTCTGCTTCTGTAGATAATCAACCTGGAGGTCAGCCTTAACCCTTGATGCTCGTCTCTCTTTTGTCAACTTCTGTCTGTTCAGGCACTTAGATGAAGACCGTGCATTTTGTGGAGTTTTGCTAAGTTTTTGGCTTGTACTCTACTTATCTGTCTAAGATTGACTGATGTATAGAACCCTTTTTTCACCAACGTTTTTGTTATACGCCCAATCATGGGGCTGGGTTTGTATATGTATATGTACATAACTAATTTCTCAAATGCATGTCACTGTATGTTCATCTACCTTATGCAATGTGTGAGATCCTAGCATAGTAGTGGTAGCTCAATGGATGTTGTTTTATGTTATTTTATGATATTAAATGCTTCCGTCAGGCCCCATAGTTTATGTGAACCGAATTTATGTCTGTTTCTGAGTAGGTCATGCCCAAACTTTTAGGGGCAGGTTTGGGGCGTGACACCACCACTTCTAGCCTGCCGGCCACCTTTGCAAAATCCAGCAGTGACTTGTTGAAACAGAACAGAGTTGGTTATGAGGTGGAAATCAGTGCAAGTGTTCTATTGTGCAACAGAGGTATCTGGTAGCAGAAACAACGACTTTTTCAGGTGGAAAGTAGGCGCATGCATGAGCATTCCTCGTTTCCCGAGGAGGAGTAATTGGAGTACTTAATTTAGTTACTTCATGCTATAATTAATTAATTAGCTAATTAGAATTTTGTAATTAATTAACTAGTGTAAATAATTAGTTAGATTGTGATGTTGTAATGACTAGCTAGAATAGTTAGTTTCATTCGGTTTGTAATAATTAGTTAATTCGCTTTGTAATAGCTAGTTAATTAGCTTAGCTAGTTAGTTCATTCAGACCCTCCTGTGTGAGGGCAAACTTGTAATAATGTGTATGTCTTCCAACCCACGTCTTTCTCCTTTTTATTTAACTGTTTATGATGGTTAGTTTAGGGCATCATGTTTTGTTTAGCATACTTCATGTTTGCATCTATTTGTTTTGCATGCACTGAGGCTTGGTACATCATTCTAACTTGCATTGTAGTTTAAATACTTCTTTGAATACGTGCTTATACCGCATGCTATCAAATTGCTTCATATGCCATATTAGTAGTCGAGCCTAGTAATTGCATATTGCATGTGTTGCATTAGTCATATTGCATGGTTAGGATCATGCATTTTTTTTCTAAACTTTGTCATCTTTTTGGCTTGGAGTACTAGGTGAGCTTTTTCTTGCTTTAGCATATTGCATAAGTGTGATTGTTGCCATGTCTAGCATGCTTGTCATGAGGCTAAGTGCTTAATTGATAAAATTGCTTGAATGCCTGGGGATGAAGGCTAATTTCTTGAATTGGAATAATTTGAGTAAAGTTCATATGCGATCACTTTTTCAAGTGGTACATATTCAAAACAATTTTGTAAAAGAACATGAGCCAAATGTTCCAATTCTTGCAAGTTAGTCTATACTTGTGTGTGTGCGCATCACATAGTATTGCTAGCTTAATAAATCGGAACAAGAGCATATAATGTAGATAAGATTCATATCATGATTAGTAGAGGCCGATCTTTGATCGGGTGAGCGGGGGTGCTCAATTCATGACCTTCACTTCTCGTACCTAAGTTCCCAAGTGTAGACCGCCCGAACGTCACGACTTCGCGCGTGAACGGCGTGAAATCCGTTTTGTTCATTAGCTACTACAGTTCGGACTCAATGTCACGGTTCTGAATCTAATCTTGCAAAGTGTAATGCAAGATCGATAAATCACCAAAGAGTCTAAATTTGGCAAATCGTTTTGGAAAACTGATTTTTATAAAGAAGTGCTAAACATGAACTGCTTTGCCAGATACAGAGTCGCCACCTAAATGTTTTATTTTGGGAAATTTAGGAAACCCTGACTCGTGCCTAAGGCCACGTGTCCGTCATCACCAAAGTTGTCTCGGCTCGGGAACTTGGGTACGAGAAGGGAAGGTCATGCAATGAGCACCCTCGCTCGCCCGATCAAAAAGATCGGCCTTTACTAAGCATGATATTTTGTTTTTGAAAACATATGTGTTCTTATTCCGGTTTATTAATCTATCATTACTAAGTGATGCGCACAACTTACAAGTATAGACTAGATCGCCTAAGTTGGAACAAAACATCTCATGTTTGTTTGAAAATGGTTTGAAGGTGCTACTCGCAAGTAGGCTAAGACGTGGATTTGCCACCCTCAAGTGGGCTTAGAAAACATGATTTTGCCACTCTCAAGTGGGCTTAAAACTCGCATTTCAATGGATTGTTCCAATTTAAGCAATCCAATCTTCACCCACAGGCATTCAGGCAGTTATATCATTTAAGCAAATAGCCTCATGGCGAGCATGCTGTCATGGCAATCAATAACACACATGCAGGGATGCTAAAGCATAAACACTTACAGTGTACTCCGAGCCAAAACAACAATTAGTTAGTAATCAATGCATGATCCTAGCTATGTTAAGATGCCTAATGCAATACATGCAAAAATGCAATTAAAATAGGCTCGGCTATTCTAAGATGGCATATGAAATGCAACTTGATAACATGCTGTTGAACACGTATTCAAGTAAATGTATTGAAATACAATGCAGTTTGTATGATGCGCCGAGCTCGATGCATGCAAGACAGATGAATGAATGCAAACATGCAAGCATAAGGATGCTAATCAAAACATGACCTAGAACTAACCATCGTAAGCGATTAAGTAAAAGGGAGAAAGACGTGGGGTTGGAAGACATTCATACACTCACACACACTTATTACATAATTCACCCTCTCGACGGAGGGTCTGAATAAATCAACTAGCTAGCTACACTACACTACACTAATTAATTATTACAAAACCTTAACTAATTAGGCAAATTAATTAAGTTACAAAACCAACTAAGTAAGAAAAGAAAGAAGCTGAATCAAGCTGCCACAACTCTGCCTCGAAATGATGAATGATGCATGCTCGGTCGCGTCCTCCCGGAAATTCGTTACCATGCCTCATGTTGCCTCTGTTTGCACTGTTTTAGACTTCTGAAAATTGTGCAAATCTCCAAAACACCTCTGCTCCACTCCATGGACATGCTGAGAGGTCATCGGCTAAGAGGTATGGCCATCGGCCAAGGGATAGAGGTCATCGACCAATTTTGAGGCTATCGGCCAAATATTTATAGCCGATCGGCACACCAGATAGCCGATCGGCCATCTCTTCCTACAAACTCTCCTTTCTGCTGCAACAGAGCACAAAGAGAGGCATGGCAATATATTTGCTACTACACCCCTTATCATGTCTAAGGCTCAAAGGTGTATAGTGCTCAGCTTTCAAGCCATCAATCACGTATTTTGATGCATGATGGCCAAAGAGACCGAGTTGCACAAATCAATATCACATGAATGCACAAAAACATACAAATGCCTTAAACTATATCATGTTTGATCAAGAGTGTCGGCGACCGAGGATTGAGGCACGTTTCATCACTTCAAGTATGAAACATCCCTCGTTCCTCGTGTTTGGCTTGACACCCAAACCAAACACAATGCAATGCAAGTTATGCCAAACACAATGCAAATAACAAGCATGCAAACAACATGGCATGTAACAAGTATGTAACAATATCATGCAATGCAACTAGCATGCAACAACATGCAATGTACCAAGCATGCAACAACGTCATGCAATGCAACTAGCATGCAACAACATGTAATGCGACAAGCGTGCAACAACATGCAAAATGGACTTAAACTAAAATGGACAGACCTTAAACATGTCCAAATCAGTGGCCAAAATGTTGAAATGATGGCATGAAATGCAAGATAATGCATGCACATGCTCTAGCCCACCAACTAAGCATAAAAGCATAACTCTCAAATGTGCTCAAGGAGTGACAAATGTAAGAGTGTAGCAACACTATAAACACTAAAATAAGGTATGAAATGATGCCAAATCATTCAATCAATACAAGTATGGCATGCTAGGGTCCTTAAAGCATAAAGCTACCAAAGAGAACTACAAAGGAGGCATGCAATACATGGTACAAAGGCATGAACCAATCATGGACAGAGTTCAAATAGGTCTAAACAAAGACCAAAATATGCTAAGATTGAGGCACAAATGCCTAGGCATGCATGCATACACACTAAGCCACAAACAAGGTAACAAATGCACAACCCTTAGAGGCACTCAAAGGGTGAATGAAGTGGGAACATGGCAATGCTACATGCTCTGAAATGTCATGTGGAATGATGCCAAATCATGTACATGATACAAATGAAGCATGCTATGGTGCCCAAAGCTTAAGGCTAGCAAGGCACTTGCATTACAACTATGCAAAACATGAAGCATATGGAAAGGGAAACCCAAAACAGTCCTAAAACATGTTAAAATGAGTCTAAAACATGTATGGAAGGAAGCCAAAATATGCTGGCATGAAGGGCATAAGGCATGATGGATGCAAAGCAAATAAGGTGGATTATACTACACCTATCAAGACCAAGCATGAGATGGCTTCGCCAAAAAAAATTAGAGTTATATCATGGCAAAATAACCCCAAATACACATTGAAATGATAGCTCGCAAGCTTAGGCATGCAGGCATACACAAAGGCTCATGTTCAAGGCATAAAGGACCAACCCTTCAACGCATTGAAAATGTGAAAGATGTGAGTGCATGGCAATGAAACATGCTCTGAAATCACATAAAAAATGAAGCCAAATCATTCAAATAGGTCAAGCAATGCATGCTAGTGGACTTGATGCACAAAGCTAACAAGCTAGGATGAACCATAGCTATACAAATCATGGCATGCATGGCCAAAACAACAAAAAACAGAGCTTAAGCATGCTAAAATATGACCAAAAGCTTCTTAGAGTTAAGCCAAAATCATGCTAGAATGACATGTTAAAGCATGATACACATTAGGCTAATTTATGGAATTGCACTACAAGTGCATGGAGCATGCAAGGGCCAACCAAACCAAACCTTAACAGAGGTATGAAATGGAAAAAAATCACCAAAAACATGCTGAAATAGAATCAAATCAAGCTAGAAAGGCATGCTACTTCATGAAGCATACAAGACTAGTTTGTGAGAAATACACTACAAGTGTATAAACCATGCAAGAAGTGAGTCCACCAATCAAAATCAGAGTTATAACATGTCAAAATAACACCAAAAACATGCTTGAACTAAGCTAATTCAAACCACAAAAGCATGCTACTTTGTAAGGCTAACAAGGCTAGCAAAGAGGATTTACACTACAAGTGCAATAAGCATGCAAGAGGTGACCAAGACAGTCAAAAAAAGAGTTATGGAAGGTCTGATAAGTCACAAAAATGAGCCTAAACAAAGCCATAAAGAAGTAAAAACACATGCTCATTTGGTTGGCCATCAACACTAGCAAGCAAGACAAGAGGAGAGGGAACCACCTTCTCCTATTTGGGCCCTCAAAATAGGTTTTGTACCACTGAAAATCCTCTAGGTTTTAGTAGTTCTAAGGCCAAAAAGAAGTTGTTTGAAAAGTTTGAAAGTTAGCTCACAAGGCCTTACAAGCCAAAGAGCAAAAGGGAGGACAACCCCCTAGCCAACCAAGGCACAAACCAAGACTTTTAGGACTGAAAAACAGAGGAAAAAATAGAGGTTTTTGCAGTTCAACACCATCCAAAAAACAGCCCCAAAGTAGTTGAAAACTATGGCAAAGCTAGTATGCAAAACAAGCTAAAAGGGGTGAGTGATTACCTTTGGAGCACAACAGCAAAATGGCCTCTTTCTTGGCTCAAATGACCTTCTATCAGCCCAAAAATAAGCTCCAAGGGACCTCAGCCCATAGATATGCAACATTGATGAAGGATGCCTAGGCAAAATAGAAGTATTTCTCTACTTCTATGCACTTTTATGCACCAAACTCTACTTCTATGCACTTCTATGCACCAAAGAGCAAGAGAGAGAGGAAACTAGAGAGAGAGGCAGAGATTTAGCCCTGGAAATTGTAGAGAGAGAGAGAGATTTTAGTGTGAGAAGCTCCCAAACTTGTTCAAGAAGTTCTAACCCCTAAAAAATCTGAGATATAGGTTCATATATAGCAGTTCAAGAGCTTTTGGTCGAAAATATCTAAGTTGGGACAGCTGGAGCATGCTGGAAATAGCTGGAGATGAAATATCTTCAAAAAATCTGAGTTTGGGTCACTCTTGACCAATCGGCCATCTTTTGTGCCGATCTGCTACTTATCTGTTACTTTTTTGGCTGATCGACCAACAAAATCTGCTTTTCAGGCCCAACTTCAAATGGGCATAACTCCTTCATATGAACTCCTTTTTAGGTCATTCTTGTGTCCAAATTGAAGCCCCGGTAGTAAGCTTTCCAATGGTGGCATCCTTGCATCAAAATTCCAGCTGTGCAAAAAAGTTATGCATGTTTTGGTGAAGCTGCTCAGTTTCGGTCCAACCGGAATGATGCCCAACTTCAACCAACCATATCTCTCCCATCCGGACTCAGTTTGAGGAGATTCTTGAATGAAAAATGAAGCCCCGGAAGTAAGCTTTCCAACGGTGGTGGCCTCATAGCTGAAATCCAAGTATTTAAAAGCATAGGCCTGATTTAGCGAGGGCTGCTCGACTCTCTCTTAGCTATTCATGCCCATCTTCTTCTCCAACTTAGTTTCTTCCCTCTCCTCCTCTTTTCTTCAACTCCAAACCTCTAAAAAAGATGTTTTTGAATATTTTCCAAAGATTTCATCTCTCTTTCATTCATTTCCACTTTGTCCTTGCTTGGTTTATCGAAAAGCGCAATATTTGACAAAATGCGAGCCTCGGAACATCATAGAAACTTCTTTTTCAAAAATATTTTGAAAGAGAGGGTTTTAAGGTCTAAAAACCATTCAAAATAGTTTTAGTCCAAAAATGGGGTGTGAGGTTAGGATTTGACTCTCCTCTTGCTGAAGAAATCGAACCTTTGCTCTGCACATCTTTCACCACCAAGTAGACCATCAGTAGCACCCAAGTCTTAAGGGCGGTAAAAAATGGGGTGTCTACACCAAGCTGAGACAATCTTGGTGATAACGGACACGTGGCCTTTGGCATGAGTCATGGATTTCCTAAATTTCTCAAAAAATATTTAGGTGGCGACTCTATATCTGCTAAAGTAGTCCATTTTTTGGCAATTTGATTCAAAATCGATTTTCCAAAAAGATTTATCAAATTTTTACTCTTTGGTGTTTATCTATTTCACATTGCACTTGTGGAATCAGATTCAGAATCGCAGGAGTCTGATATTGTAAGGCTTATTGGTCTTCCGAAAGGGGGCACGAAAAGTCGAGCTACAGTTTCTGGCGACTTTGCTGGGGATTTTGGAGAACTTGACTTGAAATTCATGATATGAAATTTTATCTACACTTATTTGTTTTTGTGCATAGCATTTTCATTGGTACGCCTAAGTCACTGTGTTTGTTATCTGCTATTCCTGGATGGTAACTGTGTTTGTTATCTGCTATTCCTGGACGGTTTACCAGAGGTTTGCCTAAATAGCTTGCCAAAAGGCTGACCGGTCGTAGGCTTTGACATGATGGGAACATAACCATTGGATCTGGACTACCGTTGTACTGTTTGATCCTCCTTTCATTTCTCGGTGTTAGGTGTGAGAGGTATATTAGGTAGTCTTGCCAAGTTACCCTTTTGACCATTCGACCTAGTTGCATAGTGAAAAGCCATAGAGACTGTTCCAAGCTAGGACACGATTGTAGACACCCCATTTTTAACCGACCTTAAGACTCAGACGTCATCGTTTGTGCGCGCGATGATTGTGCATATTTGTGCTCGTTTTGAGTGCCTGAAGATCTTGACCGTGCGCCTTGCCTTTGCGCCTCTAAAACCTCTGTGTTTTGGCCCGGTTTTGGACTGGATCTTGGTGCCTTTGCCTGGAGGAAGAGAGAGGCCTGTAGGCCACTTTTTGTAGCTGTAGGCTACTTTTCCCTCTTGTAGGCCACTTGTAGTGGCCTGTAGGCTAGTTTCGGGAGCTTTCGGCTGAGTGTCTTGTCTTGGGGTCTCTTGGATCCCTTCCTTTTGGTTTGTTTTTGTGCCATACCTTGTTGCCTCTTGCCTAAGGGAGGGAGAGGCCTTGCCGGCCACTTTTTGCATGTGCTGACCACTTTCTTCCCTTGTAGGCCAGTTTAAGGCCGGCTAATGAAAGTGGCCGGCTGAACACTAAACTGGCTGGTAGCCACTTTTTCTCATTTTTAGATATTTTCAGATCTTTTGAGCTAATTGTGGCTCACTGAACTCATCCTCCATACACGTGTATGGAGGGATTGAGCAAGCTTTTTGCTTGCATTGCTCTATAAGAGGGGAGCTCTCTCTCCCTTTCCAGAGGTTCAGCATTTTTAGAGCTAAAAACTATCCCCTCTCTCTAGGGTTCTCACTCTCTCTCTATATATATATATATTTGTGCTATTTTGTGCTTAGAAGTGTTATTTCTTCACACTTTTGCACACAAACACCTAGTCAAACACCATAACTTTGGAGCTGAGGTACCTTGGGGCTTATTTTGAGGTCGTAGCATTGGTTTTGGTCCAAAATTGTTGCTGAAGTTGCTGCCTTCTTGCTGTGCTACAAGGGTAAACTTCTTCTCCTCTTAAGCTTGTTTGTTGTATACTAGTTTAAGCCACCTTTGCATGCTTATTTTGGCCTAGTTGTCAACTACAAAAAAACTCTATTTTTAAGTGTTAAAGATGGTTGTTTAAGGCTTTGTGGGAGTTGGGGGTGTTTCATCCCCTTGTATGCATTATTTGCTAAGCTTTTGAGCCATTATCTCTAAGCTTTTGTTCTTCCCTTGCTTGGCCTTTTTACCACTAAAACTCAGAGAAATTTCAGTGGTAAAAAGTTGCTCTTGTGGTCCAAAATAGGAGGGGGTGGTCCCCCTCCCCTTTTGTCTTGCTTGCATGCACTGTTGGCTCCATACTTGAGCATGCTTTTTTACTCTTTTATGATCTAGCTCAAGCTTGTTTTTGTGACTTGTTGGACCTGCCTTAGCTCTATTTTTGGTTGGTTTGACCATTGGTTGCTTGCTTCTTACACATGTAGTGTAATCCTTGCAAACTAGCCTTGTGTGCTTAATGTTTTTGCTCATCTTTCTAGCATGTGTTGGTTCTATGCCAACATGTTTTTGGTCATTATTTAACATGCTTTAACTCTGATTTTGGTTGGTGGAGTCACCTCTTGCTTGGTTTTTACACTTGTAGTGTAATCCGCTTTGTTGGCCTAGTATGCTCCATGCTTCATGCCTTTAATCCTAGCTTGTGTTAGCTCTATCTCAGCATGTATTTGCTATTATTTTGACCTGCCTTAGCTCTGTTTTGAGTGGTCTTGGCCATGTGGGGCTTGTTGTGTATGATTGTAGTGTAAGGGCCTTGACTAGTTTTGAGTTTCAAAGCCTCTTGCATGCTTTACTTGTGGTGATTGCATGCCTTAGCCTCATTTCTCACATGATTTCAGTGTGTATAGCATAGTCACATTCTCACATATTCCACTCTTTCATAGCTTTTGTGAGTCGTGCTTTGTGCCTTGTTTATGGGCCAATGCGTATGCATGCTTGTCTAGGCTTTTGAGCTCCCATCTCAGCATGTTTTGGTCTTTGTTTTGACCTAATTGAGCTTTGTCTATGGCTGGTTTAATCATTTGTGCCATGTATTGCATGCCTCTTGTGTAGTCCCCTTTACTAGCCTTGTGCCTTAGGCCTTCTAGCATGCCTTATTTGTGGTGTTTATGTGATATGGCATCATTTCTCACATGATTTCAGAGCATATAGCCTTCCTAAACTCTCATGTTTATTACTCTTTAATTATGTTTAAGAGTTATGCCCTTATGCCTTGTTGGTGAGCCAATGCATGAGCATCATCATCTTGCCTATCATGCTATCATTTCAGAGTGTTTAGGCCACTATCTTGGCATGCATGAAGTCTGTTTAGGGTTGGTTTAGTCCATTGAGCATTGTATTGTATAGCCCTAGTGTTGTGTACTTCGCTAGCTTTCATGCTTAAGGACTCTAGCATGCCATACTTGTGTTGTTTGTGTGATATGTTATCATTTGGCATATGATATCAGTACTTGTACCTTTGTCATGCTCTCATATATGTCATTCTTTCAATGTGTTTGAAAATTAAGCTTTGTGCCTTGCTTGCGAGCAAACGGATGAGCATGCGTTCCTTGTTTTTTTGTGCCTAGGTTTTGGTGTATATTGGCCACTGTTTTGGAGCATCTTAGGTTTGTCCATAGGTGGTTTGACCATTTGAGCATTGTAGTGTATGCCTCATGTGCAATACACTTTACTTGCTTTGATGCCTTAGCTTCTAAACATGTCATGCATGCATTGCTTATATGATAGAGCCTCGTGTATGCTACTCTAGCATTGAAAGATAAGCATCTTGTTTGTATTGCATTGTGTTTGGATTGGACGTTAATCCAAACACAAGGAATGTGGCACGTTTCATATTCAAAGTGATGAAACGTGTTGCATCTCTTGGTCGCCGACACCCTTGAGCATGCATGATAGGGTGGAGGCTCTTATGTGTTGTTTGTGCATTCACTAATATTGTGCGAACTTGGCTCCTTGGCCATCATGCATTGAGATGCGTGATTAGTGGCTTGAGAGTCGAGTACTACGCTCCTTTGAGTTTGAGAAATGATAAGGAGAGTAGTTGCACACACATTTCCTTGCAAATGCATTGTTCTGCCTTTGTTGATCTCTGTTGCAGCAAAGTTAAGATTCTGGAAAGGGAAGTGGCCGGCCGGCCAGTTTAAGTAGCCTACCGACCAGTTTAAGTGGCCTGTCGGCCACTTGCAGCAAAATTTGTCCAGAATGCTCCTATTTTGAGGCAGATGCAACCTAAAAGTGCGTTCGATGTTCTGAGGTCACTGCGAGTGCAAACAGAGACAACTTATGGCAAGGCATTTCTTGGGCGAAGCGAACCGAGCATGCATCTCTCCCTCGCCCTCGAGGCCATTTTAACTGCTTTACTTAGTTAGTTAATTTGCCAGTTTTTGTAATTAATTAGTTAACGTGTTTAGCTAATTTAATTCATCTTTGTAATATTCTAATTAGCTTAGCATAGTTAGTTTCAATTCGGTTTGTAATTAATTAGCTTAGCGTAGCTAGTTGGCTGATTCATTCAGACCCTCTGTCGAGAGGGCAAATGTTGTAATAAGTGTGTGTGAGTGTATGAATGTCTTCCAACCCCACGTCTTTCTCCCTTTTATTTACCAGCTTTTGATGGTTAGTTTTAGGGCATGTTTCAATTAGCATACTTATGTTTACATGTTGCATCATTCATTTTGTCTTGCATGCACCGGGCTTGGCGCATCATTCAAACTGCATTGTATTTCAATACACTTTCTTGAATACGTGTTTCAAAGCATGTTATCAAGTGTTGCATTCATATGTCATTCTAGATAGCCGAGCCTATTTTAGTTGCATTTTTGCATGTGTTGCATTAGGCATCTTAACATAGCTAGGATCACGCATGATTTCTAACTAGCTTCTGTTTTGGCTCAGAGTACACTGTGAGTGTTTACACTTTAGCATCCTTGCATGTGTGTAAGTGACTGCCATGATAGCATGCTTGCCATGAGGCTATTTGCTTAAGTGTTTAACTGCATGAATGCCTATGGATGAAGGCTTCATTGCTTGAATTGGAACAATTCATCAAAATGTGAGTTTTAAGCCCACTTGAAGTGGCAAATCATCATGTTTTAAGCCCACTTGAGGGTGGCAAATCCGCATTTTAGCCTACTTGCAAGTAGCACTTTCAAACCATTTTCGAAAACGAACATGAGATGTTTCGTTCCAAATCGAGTGATTTAATCTATACTTGTATGCTATGTGCATCACATAGTAAGTTAGATTAATAACCAGAATAAGAACACATGTGTTTACAAAAACAACATATCATGTTAGTAGAGGCCGATCCTTTGATCGGGCAAGCGGGGGTGCTCATTTCAGGACCTTCCCCTCTCGTACCCAAGTTCTCGAGCCAAGGCAACTTTGGTGATGACGGACACGTGGCCTTAGACATGAGTCAGGGTTTCCTAAATTTCCCAAAACAAAATATTTAGGTGGCAACTCTGAAATCTGGCAAAGCAGTCCATGTTTGGCACTTTTTGATTGAAATCGATTTTCCAAAATGATTTGCCGGATTTGGACTCTTTGGTGATTTATCAGTCTTACATTGTACTTTGTAAGATTAGATTCAGAACCGTGATAGGAGTCCGAACTGTAGTAGCTAGAACCCAATTCGCGCCCTCGCTCGCGGAGAGAGTTCGGGCAGTCTACAACGATGCTCACCCAAAATGCAAGACTGTGTGAAAATCGCTTTGTTTGAATAGTGAACCCTAGTTCCTGATGAAACTAGGACAAGGTAACCTTACTCCCTCATAGGGGTGTTTTGACTCTCACTTAACTAGTATGTGCTTTACAGTGAAACTGTACAGGAATGTGCATAGTAGTTGCAAGTTTGCAAGTTTGGTATTTGTTTTGGGGGCAGAATTCAGTTCGGAGTACAGTCCTACAGCTTTGGTTATGTTTGTGTTAATAACGTCTTAGCTGAGGTGCTGTGTGGTTTCTGATTACTGCTTTCTTTTTGCTTTATTTCTTTTTTTTTTCTACGTAGTTTATCACCATAGCTTGAGAAAGTTCGGATATCCCCCAAGTATTCTAGACCTGAGTCAGAAGGCTTTGTTAAGCCAGGGATCTTGTTCGAGGACTATCACGACCCAAACCCGCCCCTAAAAGTTTAGTCCATGACCGGCTTGTACATAGGCCTCAAAACAAAATTTCACGAATATTTATTCGAATATGGGGCCTTAAGCGGAAGCAAATAACAACATAAAGACAACGCCCATTGAGCTTGTGCATACATAAAGACTTAGATTAATTTAAGCATTTAAATATATTGCCATATACACAAATAATCACAGAACTTATATAGATCTCACACACAAATACATAAGATTCAATAAGGTATACAATTTTCCAATTCAAAGTTGAAGCCTCGCCACAAAGGTGTAACCCGGGCGACTTGACAAAGAGACGAACCTCGATACAACTCTAGTGTTGGTCCCTGATGGCTCACCTACATATATATAAAATAAAGGGGTGAGCTAACGCCCAGTGAGTAATATTAAAGTAAAGAGGTTAATGAATGATGTCCTTAATATTAGGAAAATATATTTCACAATTTAGAAACGCATCATAAACCTTTTCAAAACAGCCATTCATCGTATCATAATTCGTACCTTTTCGAATGGACTATATAATTGAACCATTACAAAACATTTTACGTGGTACGTGGTACGTCCACTTATACAAAAGGTTAGAAGCACATTTTAAATAGGACATCCATTCATGCATATAAAATAACACATCATAACATGAGTCATGTAGCGATGTCAAAAACTTTGTATTCATATCAAATGTTTTGAACGACCTTGGGTCCATGTGTAACAAAACGGCCTCGGGCCCAATCATATATCAAAACGATCTTAGGTCTAAACGTATCATATCGTATCATGGAGTAGATGGGACATCGACATGTCCCCACCTCTCCTTGGGCCCAATTCATGTATGTGTGGATCCAAGAGGTGACTCGTACGGACTCTAGAGGTGACTCCCATTGTAGCACTTAGTTCTGTACAACACTTTGTTCCATATTAAAGGCCATAGGTCTTAAAGACCGAACACTCATGCCATAGCATAAGCAAAACAGGTAAACAGAATGGCCTTGGGCCCACCATATCATATTATAAACAATTCACATTTCTTATTCATGACTCATTTTACTTTTCTTGGAAACTTGTGTATTTAACATAGTATGACATTTAGAGAATCATGTCACCTATTAACAAAATACGATATTTAGAGAATCATGTCACGCATTAGTCAAAATAGATAATGAAGAACATATCTTTACTATACTATTACTCATAGTGCTGGGTTTCTGGTAACAATGGGACAATGTCCTCGTTTTGACCTACAACACAATGCACATAGCATAATATGAGAATATAACCAATCTCTTTCTTATTCTTTAATCAATTAGTCATGGTGGTTCTAAACTCATTAGTCCTCAATATGTCATAATCCGTGTCTAGGAAAATAGGAGGAATCGAAAGGAAAATAGTTTAGAAGGAGAAATGGTACAAAACTGGTAGACAGAAAGTGAACAATTATCACTAATTTGGGAATATCTATTTGTGTACTTAGAATTTGGGAGTGAGACCACCACCATTAGAAACTAGACTTTCAGGGATTGAATTTAGGCTCAAAAATCACTTAAAACGGAGTCCGGATCTGCTTATTTGAAATTGCCTGAAACAGTGTTGTCTCGCATGTGCGGGAATTGGGCCGCACGTGCTGGAAGACCCGCTACACGTGCAGCTCTGGGCAAAAAAACCAGTCCGAAAATGGCTTCATGATTTGGAACCTCTCATTTTCAAAATTAAACTTCAATTTCATGTAAATCAAAGCCCAAAACTCTTTAATACATGATAAATTTCACATTATTAGCTTTCATCAAAAATCATAACCCCAAAATACTACTCAATTTCCCAAGCACAAGAACAAGATTAAGATTTAGAACACAAAAGCATAAAGTAGCCATGGTTTAGGGTTCAAAGCTCACTTACATGGTGGAATCCTCTTTAGCCTCTTTAAGAACCATAAAACTCCTACAAAAAATTAAGTTGTAACATAAATTCATGCTATATACAAAGATTCAACATCTTCTTGCTTGAAGAAACAAAACCCACACATACAATCATAGATAACCCAAGAAACTCACTCTTTAGCTCATGATCTTCAAGTATTGAGAGGGAGAATCTTACCTTAAGCCTTTACCATCACTTGTTCTTGCATAACCATGATGATTTTAAGCCAAATCTTTGATTTCCTCTTTCATCTCTATTCTTTCTCCCTTTTTCTCTTTGAGTTCTCTCTAGAACTCTCTCCCTCTCTCTCTCTCTCATGTGTCTTCCCCTCTCCTTTAGATATTTTTGGGCTCCAAGAGATGAGTTCGACTCATATATGTCATATACATCTATTCCTTAAATTATATATAAGCTTATCACAAGTTGGGAGAGCCAAACGCACCCTTACGAATCGTACAAAATCAAATTTCAATTAAACTTCCCAGATGACTCTAAAAATTATGCTGATCCTAAGTATGTACTCTATTCTGGTTTCTGAAGTCTCTAAGGCCTTCAATTTGTAGTGCAAAGTTAACCTCCCAAACATATCTTAACGAATCTAACGAAACAAATTTTCAATTAATTTTCCCAGATAGCTCTAAAAATTCCCATTAACATATCTATGTACTCAATTCCGATTTTTGAACCCATAAAGGTCATCAATTCCAGTTTTAAAGTCGTAACTCAATAGATAATTCTTCAATTCGAACAGATATAATTAAATTAGAGCATATTAACCCATAGGTAAATAAAGATAATTCCTTATACGCATTTTGGGGTCATTACAAGGACAGCCCGTGTTTCCTTCACTCCCACCAGTTACAAGATGAAAGAGAGTCAGACAGAGTTCACTGGTCCAGTTTTTACAGCAATCACCCCTCAATTCACCTATATCTAGTCAGGTTCAAGGACAGTCTTCTACTTTTAGCCCAGCACAAGATCACTCGCCTGTTCCGATGACACAGTATTCCCCAGTAAGTATGGAGGAATTGATACATCATCTACAACAAACAGTTTAAACCCTACAGCAAGATGCTGCCCGTCAGGCCGAGGTCAATTTGTCATGGTTCTAAATCTGAACCAAAGAGTCCAAATCTGGCAAATCGTTTTGAGAAAAAAAAACAGATTTTTAGAAAAGAAGTGCCAAACATGGACTGCTTTGCCAGATACAGAGTCGCCACCTAAATATTTTTTTAATGGGGGAATTTAGGAAATGCTGACTCGGTGCCAAAGGCCACATGTCCGTCATCACCAAAGTTGCCTCGGCTCGGGAACTTGGGTACGATTGGGGAAGGTCAGCTATGAGCACCCCCTCTCGCCCGATCCGAAGATCGGCCTCTACTAACCATGATATCCGATTTTGAAAACATTACGTGTTCTTATTCCGGTTATTAGCCTAGAATTACTATGTTATGCGCACAGCAAACAAGTATAGACCAAATCGCCTAAATTGGAACAAAACATTTCGTGCTTGTTTTTAAAAATGGTTTGCTACTCGCAAGTAGGCTAAAATGTAGGTTTTGCCACCCTCGAGTGGGCTTTTTAGAAAAGAGGGTTTTGCCACTATCTAGTGGGCATTAAAACTCACAGTTTTAATGCATTATTCCAATTTAGGTAATTCGACCTCTATCCACAGGCATTCAAGCAGTTATATCACATAAGCAGCTAGCCTCATGGTAAGCATGTTAACATTCACACTCATGCGAGATGCTAAAGCATAAATACTTACATCGTACTCCGAGCCAAGACAAAGAACATGTTAGTAATCATGCATGATCCAAGTCCATGTTAAGTGGCTAATGCAACACATACAAAATGTCACTAAAATAGGCTCGGCTAATCCTAGGATGGCATGTGGAATGCACAGACAACATGTATTCAAGTTAGATTTGAAATACTATGCAGTTAGCGTGATGCGCCGAGCCCGGTGCATGCAATACTGATGAATGATGCACGCATGCATAGCATAAGGTATGCTAAAGTAAATATGCCCTAATACTAACCATCAAAAGCAGGTAAGTAAAAGGGAGAAAGAAGTGGGGGTTGGAAGACATGCACACACACACCCACACTTATTACAAATTTGCCCTCGCTCAGAAGGACCGAAAGAATAATACAATTAATTAACCTACAAGCTAATTAAAATATTACAGACAATTAGCTAGTTAAGCAAATTAACTAAGCTAATTAAACAGTAAACAGCCTTGAGAAGAGGGTCCAATGCAATGCGTGCTCGGCTCCGCTCGGAAAGCCACTGCCATGCACAAGATGCCTCTACTTTGACTGTTATCCTCCTTTGAAGACTACACAAGTCCCAGGGTTGCTTCTCTGAGTGCTATGGAACACCACCGGCTGAGAGGAATGGCCACCGGCCAAGGGGAATGGTCACCGGCCACTGATTAAGCTATCGGCCATTAATGGATGGCCGGTCGGCACTGGAGATGGCCGGCTGGCCAAAGCTTCCTGCAGAATCTGTTTTTGACAGCAGCAGAGGGCAAAACATAGCATGGCAATGTATTTCAAGCAATGTATGCACCAACCACACTCCTTATCATATTCATGACTCAAAGGAGGATGGGTCTCGATTCTCGGACCACCAATCGCGCATTTCAATGCGTGATGGCCCAAGAAACCAAGTGTGCATTTTGATATGGAATGCAATGCACATAATCAAACAAAGGGGTTCAACCTCTATCATACTCAACTCAAGAGGTGAAGTATGCATGCAAATGGAATGCGACCTAGACATGGAGGCTAAGTATGCAAAATGAGCATGCAAGGCATGTGACAACTATGCTAGTGGCAAACATGCAACAACATGTAAAATGGACTAAACATAGGAACAATGCAAAGCAACTTAACCAATGAAATACATGCCAAATGCATCATGATTTCAAGCAAGCAATAACATGTAATAGGCCAAGTGTGCAACAATGCACAAGGCAAGCATGCTATAACACATGAAGGATGGACTTAAACTAATTTAGGCAGCCCTCAAACAAGCCTAAAACAGTGGCCATAAACTACGGAAATGGGGCCAAATGCACATACAAGCATGCATGCATACATGATCCAATTCCTAAGCATCAAACAAGTAACCTTTAAGCACACTTAAAAGAGACAAAACATGGACATATGGCATGCATAGAAAGCTCTGAAAATCATGAAGGAGAGGTGTCAAACCAACTAATCAAAACAAGCAAAGCATGCAATAATGGTCCAAGTACTTAAGGCAAGCCAAGGAGGCTTAAACCATAGCTAAGTCAACCAAGCTTCACAAGGCTAAGAGGACTTAAAACAGGTCCAAGGCAGACCTAAACAAAGCCAAGGGTACACCTAGATGGCATCTAAGTGGCCTAAACATGCAAGCATACACAAAGGCCTAAATAAGGGACATAAGACACCAACCTTTTCAAGCATTAAAGGGGCATCGAATATAAGCACACAAGCACACCACAAGGACTGAAATGGCATGGCAAGTGGTTCTAAACCACTGAAATAATGCAAGTAAAGCATGCTACACACTCACACATCTAAGGCTAACAAGCCAAAATGCAAGGTGGCTACACTAAGCATGTCATGGTCAACCAAAAAAACCAAAAACAGAACTTAAGCATGCTAAAACAAACACAAAAGCTTCACAAAGCTTGGTCAAAATCATGCTAGAACAAGGATCAAAACCTAAAGCATGCTAAGGCCTAAACAATGGCATTACAAGGCATGTATGCTAAGCAAGCATGGTGTACCTAAACCAAGTAAAAACAGCGCTATATTCTGACATAATAAGCACAAAAATCAGTTAGGACATGGCCAACATGAACCTAAATTAGATGCTCACACATGAGGCAAAAATGGCCCTTTTCAAGGACAACAAGGAGAGGGGGTGGCCCTCTCCTTCTTAGGACCTCAAGGCACCATCCTTACCACTGAAATCCCTCAAGATTTCAGTGGTGAGGAGGCCCAAACACAATGGTCCCGGAGCTCACCAAAAATGCACAAAAATGGAGCCTAACAAGGATTAAGAGGGGTCAAACAACCTCAAAGCTCAAAACACCCTTAAACAACTATTTAGAGTAGGCAAAAACAAGACTTTTATATGTTATACACCAAGTCTAAAAACAGTTGCAAGGTAGTCAAAAAAGCTATGCAAAAATGGGGTAAAAAGAGCAAGAATATTACCCTTGAAGACCCTCTTCACAAATGGTGGACCAGCTACTTTTTTGAGCTCAAAACCACCCAAGAATACCAAGAACAGACCTCTGGCCCCTCAGTAACCAAGATAAGGTGTAATGGTGGGTGTTTGTGTGCAATAGTAAGGCTAAACACACACAAATACACAAAGAGAGAGAGATATAGAGATAGGATATATGCAAACCCTAACCCTAGAACTCAAAGCTTTGGAAAAATGTTGTCTAACCTAAAAAAGGGAGAAAAGGCATCCTCTTATAGGGGATTCAATCTTGTAAAGCTTCCAAGGCAAGTTAACAAGAGGGAGATCCCTCCATACACGCGTATGGATGGGAGCAAAGTGTATGCCAGCTAGCACAGCTGGCATAAAAATATCTGCAAAAGCAGATGCACAGTAGTTGGCCGACCAAAAATGCAATTCGACCAAAAAAGATGGCCGGTCGACCATCTATAGTGCTGGCCGGCCAAACATTTGGTCGGTGGCAACAAAACACAGCCGGTGGCCTCAAGCCATGGCCGTTGATGTGTGGGGATGGCCCACAAGCCATTCCCTGCCCCTCAAAGGCAAAATACAAGTGTTTGGTGCAAAACCAAACACAAAACAGTCGAGTTGAGAGATCCTGAGGTAAGGCACGTAGCCGAGACCTCCGGGAATTCAAAACGAACACAAACATGGATGATCACCGAGTTTTCAAACGGTGACGTCCAAGTCTTGAGGACGGTCAAAAATGGGGTGTCTACAGCACGGTGCAAATCAGAGTCCAGGTGGGCCCAGCTAAACAAGATGTCGAGTTCCATGTCCTGGATGTGCCGGCTACCTTTAATTTGCTGTTAGGGAGGCCCTGGTTGCATCATGTGAAAGCTGTCTCCTCCACTCTCCACCAAATGTTGAAGTATCCTCACAGGAGAGGATTGGCGGTTGTTTTTGAGAATTTATCCATCCATCTACCACCAGAGGTAACTACACTAGTGCTGGAGATCACTCATGGCGAAGAGGATGTATTCCTCTCAGGGTTTACTCTGGCTAAAGCCCAGGTAGTGCAGACCGTAGTGGCCTCAGACGAAGACATGTACGTAGCGCCCAGTCTATCTATTTCATGAACAAACTGCAGCATGTTCTAGGAATAGGACTCGAAAGAAGTGGCCGGAAAGGTGTTGCAGCACTGACAGATGTGCCATACAACCTACATGCCTTTGGTCTGGGCTATGTGCCCACCAAAGAGGATTGGATTAGGAAGAGAGAAGAGATGAAAGGCAGTGCCAAGGCCAAGCATGCTAGGAAACACTATAAGCTTATCCATAGGCCAATCTGGGGGACACTGAATGGCCACTTTGTTCGGGAGGGAGAAGATTTCCCCTTTTATGGCTTTCCTGTGCCTTGGGTGAATTCCTTGAATCAGTGTGTCCCCAGGTTCAAGATCTTTTTTGACATGCAGCTGCAGAACAATGATGATGAAGAAAAGGTTGAGCCAAACGTCAAAGCCGAGTAGAGCATGGAAAGTGACTCAGGCAACAGCGAACTTGGAGTAGGGGCAGCACCGGCTTGCCTCCTGACAAATCTTGCAGCCGATCCAGAGAACTTGGGGGATAACCTTACCGTCTCCGTGATCGGGGAGGAACCGGGTGTGAGCCCAACCAACAGCATTTTGGATGCATTAAAGGCACCATCTCTTATCTGGCAGTTGGACGAAGGCTATCTGTCTAGTTTTGAGTCGGGTGATGAGGTAGAATCTGATTACACTGAGTCTATGGGGTCGGGATTAGATTCTAGCTCTTCTAAGTCTGAGTCTGGTATTTCTGGGGTTGATAACCCAGATACCAAAGTCCTGTCTAGGTCTTCATTCAGCTTTTCTTTTGAGTCTGTAACCGAAGATCTAGACCTTTTGAATGAGAACTCTGCGGATTCTGTGTACTTCTTTATGCCGTTGGTTTATTGTATTGACCAAGACTTTCAAAATTTTAATTAAAACGAAGAGGAAGGAATTCCTTTGGTTTTGAAAAACTTGATTAATTGAGACAAGGAGAGGTTTGCTAAACCCTGTGCTGATTAAATCATTGCCACTAATGTGGGTATTGAGAAGGATCCGTGCTTGGTCCAGTTCGGGTCCACGTTGTCTTCGCAGGAGCGCGAGCACTTAGTCACTTTATTAAAAGATTTCAAAGATGTTTTTGCGTGGTCCTACGAAGACATACCTGGAATCGATTCTAAGATTGTATATCATCGGTTCCCTCTTGACCCTAAGGCCAGACTAATCAAGCAGAAGTTGTGTAGAATCCATCCAGATTGGGCACTGAAAATCAAGGAAGAGGTCACCAAGCAGATTGAGATAGGTTTCTTGTTAGTATCTGAGTATCCGACTTGGTTGGCCAACATCGTCCTAGTGCCAAAGAAGGATGGTAGAATCCGGGTGTGTGTAGACTTTTGGGATTTGAACAGAGCTAGTCCGAAAGATGACTTTCCTCTGCTGCACATTGATGAGTTAGTGGACTTCACTGCGGGCCATGTCTTGCTATCCTTTATGGATGGGTTTTTCGGGTACAACCAGATTCTGATGGCACCTGAGGACAGAGAGAAGACCACATTCATTACGCCATGGGGTACTGTGAGACCATGAAATATCCTCTCACATGGATGTTGTGGAGATCCAACGAAGAGAAGAGCTTCACCCCTGTAGATCTGCAATGATGAACATAGTCGGTGCCACCCAACCGGGGTTGCCGGCCGGGGACTCTCCGATGATGAAGTCAGTCCTTGTATAAGGGAAGAAATAGTATATGCATTTGAAGGGGTGTGTGTTGTGTCGAGAGAGATGAGAACATACCTGTATGTTATGAGGTCCCTTCCTTTTATAGACGGGGGTGGGCCGAATAGGCCCAATAGTTGGGGCTTTAGCAAGCCTTGTTTGGGTTAGGCCCAATAAGCTGGTACCTATAAAATTCTGGCTCCCACAATTGCCCCAAAACTTTCATTGTCTGCGGTAGAAGGAATGAGAGTTTTTTCTTGCCAAGTTACGCAGTTCAAGTAGCTGTTAGGTTTTTTGATAAAGAACACTTTGGATAAATGAATAAAATATATGAATGGATGACTGCATGCATGCTTGAATGTATGCTTGAATGTATGTATAAATGTACTTATGTCTTGAATGTATGTATAAATGTACTTATGTCTTGAATGTATGTATAAATGTACTTATGTCTTGAATGTATGTATAAATGTATATATGTTGATCATAAGATGAGGGGGATTGAGCTAAAACCCAGAAAGGAATACAAACAAATCATAACGTTGGGCCACGGTATTGTTACCCCCGGACCAGGGCTGTAGGCCGCGGTAATATGACCCCCGGGCGAGGGTGTAGCCGCGGTATTATAACCCCCGGGCATGGGTGCAGTGTTTTGTCAAGTGCAAAGATTGCTTCCAAATATGGACTTTTATGCCGAGCTAGAAATATTTCTATAGGTCGAAGACGGAAATGATTACCTGAACCAAATAAGATAGATTAAATAAGGTAGATATATCAGTCAAAAATTGGACCACGGTATTATTACCCCCGGGTGAGGGTGTAGACCTGTGGTATTATAACCCCGGGCAAGGGTGTAGGCTTTTGCTAACGGCGCTCTGTGCCGAGTGCGAAGATTGCGCTGTACTCAGAGACTTTTGCTGATTTTAAGTGGCAAGTGCCAAAGTGGCAAGGATTTTGAATAATGTATCCTGTACCGAATAAGGTGGACGTGTTAATCACCAATAATATTGCTCCGCTTATATGGAATTGCCAAGTAGATATTAGGCCAACTATGTAATTGCCGAGTTGCTCGGTTTGCGTTTATTCCGAGGTAGACTTGCCCCATTGCTTTCGAATGACAGGTGTTAGTCGGAAGGAATGTAGATTCCCATTGCCCTATGTTGCAAGGAAGATTCGGCTTTGGTAAAATGACGGCATGCAAAAATATGCAAATTGCTGTCTGCCAAGTGTGTAATGTATTGCCTCAAAACGAGCGCTTGCTTGAAGCTGTGTAAAAAAGGGGGCGGAAGTTTGTAACTCAAGTAATCGTCCTTGTAGTGTTTGTACCAAGTTCGCCCGAGTATACATGCATATCAAAGGTGCCGAGATGATGATTGACTGATGTGCCCCAATTGGAAAGCGGAAAATTGACTGATGTCCGAGTGGGCAAATGTTTTGCCAAATAATGTTGGTAGGTGAATAAAGTTGCCGAATACTGTGGCCAATGTTGCTGCATAAAGTTTGACGATGCATAAAGTTGACAAATAATGTTGCTTTGCCGAATACTGTGGCCAATGTTGCCGAATACTGATCATGCATAATTGCTTTGTCGAACTGTGGCCAATGTTGCCGAATACTGATCATGCATAATGTTGAATTAATAATGGTCAAATAATCTTGCCGGGTAAAGTTGATATACTGCCGAGTAACTAGTGTCAGAACATCGGTGTCCGTTTACACTTGGATCGGCGATTGTGCCAATCGTTTGGTCGGCGGTGTGTCGGCAGTGGTTTGCTAAGAACTTGGTCGGCAGTGGTTGCCAATTTAGTGGAGTTGAGCTTCTTGTCCAATCGTATATTTGCCCCATTGCTTTTGAATAAGATTTGTTATGCGAAAGGAATAAAATTGACTTGGGCCAAAATTGCCGAGTAGGCCGATAATGAGTTGAAATGGATTCCGTGCCCCTGTTCGGTGCTGTGGCAATATCAGAATGAAGCCGAGACAAAGTAAGGTGCTTGGTGATATCGGAATCAAATCTGCAATTTATTTGTATTTTTATTTATTTATTTATTTAATATATATGTATATATATTTTTGCGAGCAGAAATTGCATATTCTGACCGTACGGATGGACCCGGAATACGTCAAATAGCTGGAAAGGACTATTGGATCGCTGTGATCAGACTCCTGATGACATAATTGTAGCCAAAATAGAGTTGACGGTTCAGATCGGTTGAGAATTGTGCGCCGCAAAGCACCAGATAACTTCTCTTGCATGTTTTGCTAGTTCGACGTTCGCAGAAAATTTCATCAATTCTGGGCAAACTTTGATCGCTCCGTGCGGCGTCGTTTTAGCTCCGATTTTGACATGGTTTGTTGCGTTGGACTCGTCTTAATGAGTACTTCACATTGGTATGGTCAAAACTTGAGTTTGACAGTTTTTGAAATTTCAATTTCTGGCATGTGTGATCCGTTTCACAATTTTTGGCGGACTTGGGCTGCTTCTTGGCTCCTCGGGTTGGTGGATACGGAATCTTTGTGCCGATACGAATCTTATGATATGTTCAATGTGGATTTCGGCAAGCCGAGATGCTATTTTTATGCCGAGATATTAGTGCCGAATAAGTACAACGTTGCCCAATATTTGATGCGGAAGAATATTGTCCAAGAATGTGCCGAATAATATGCCGAACCCGAGTTGATCATACGTATGCAGCGTTCATAATGCCGATGAACTCCGTTGCCGATGAACTCCGTTGCCGAATAAGTTGACTGTTGTTTAGTCGAAAATGTTGCCTATAAAGTTGATAAATGTTGTTAGCCGAATATCATAGATAACGGGGCCGGATTGTCCGATGTGCATGACGTATGGGCGGCCGAGCAGTCGTGCAGCCAACTAGTGTTAGCTGCCGGGTAAGTTGCCAAAGCCAAGATATGCAGAATAATGTTAGTGCAGTTGATAATAGGCCGAGTGATATACCGAATCGTAAAGGATAAGCAATACGGTATAATGTTCTGCCAAGTATTGGATAATTGAGTTGATAAGCAATGCCGAAGCCGAGATGTCAAAGCCGAATAAGTTGTCATTGCTGGACGATGCAGCATTGATATTAATATGTTGATGCCAAATTGAAAGGCCGAATAGATTGTCCGTTTGCAAGTTATGCCGAATAATAAACCGAATAAGTGCAGAGTAGCTTTGGAGCTTCGCCGATTGATTGATTATGAGATACGGCACTACCGAGATGCGAATGCATGGGCTCGAACGCCGAATTTTGGGTTTGACTGGCTGAGCACATCTGTGCAGCACTTCTCTTTTGTTCTTGACTTGCCACATGCTTGGTCGGCAATTGAAAACGTGGTGAATAAAATTGAACTTGAAAATATAATGATGTAAGGAATAAAATTGAACCTGTAAATATGATGTAAATAAAATTGAACTTGAAAAATATAATGATGTAAGGAGTAAAATTGAACTTGTAAATATGAATTTGCCTAAGAAATTCACATTGCCGAATAAAATATACGGTTTTTTTTTTTTTAAAAGCCGAAAAAACAAATATTCATGGCCACAACTTTCTGTATGCATCCTCATTTGGTTGCCGAATAACTTCTTATTTAGCCGACTGCCGAATTTTCGAACCTTATAAGCAGCCAACTATGGGTGCCAATTGACACTAATCTTGGTGTGCCGAAACACTAGCCGGCATACCTTAGCTTGCCGAAATAATTACTCCGCAGCTCGTAAATTCTGCTCTTTGAAAGCACTTGGTTGGTTATCTGAGAGATGGTGGAGTACTGCAATCTATATTTTTAATTAAATTGAAGGTTATAAGCATATATGTATATAGAAAGCATATTGAAGGCATTAATTATTCAAAGAGGAAAGAATAGAGATTCCACTTAGCAACTTGTGTTCGCATAATCTCAAGAAGTAAACTACGTAAAAGTAAATTGAACCAAAGAGAGAGAAATCACTAGATCAAAACATCAGCCGAATAATCCAAATTTATGCGGAACAACAGATCCATCGCTAAACTTGGGCTCCTAACCATGGAAATATCAATAGCCCTGTAAACTTAGTCGGGACCATATCTTAAATATGGAGTTTCTAATTAGCTTCATATGAAGCCGATCAAAATATTACCAATAACTCATGGTCAAACTTTGTCAATAACTCTTGGGGACAAATTTTTCTAGAGAGAGGGTGAAGACCCAGCCATAGGTTTAATGGTAATATCCAATTCTCGAGCCAAACACGTCGTCAAGCTATCCATGACATGTTGGATGTAAACATATAAATCCAAGTCAATATTAATATTTGTGTAAATATTTATGATCTTGTAATAAATATTATTTTTATACTCATGATTGGCAAGTCGGCAACGTCATTGGCTCGCTGACTTCTGTGGTACCTCTTGGTCTTTTGTCTTGCCGTTTGCTGAAATGCTTGATCGGCAATCGATTATGTGATTAACTCTTCATAACTTTCTTTATTCCATTGCTTGCCCAACCTCAAGCAACTTGCCGCAGTGGGTAGCCGAGTTGCCAAAATGTTTCATGCAATTTTTCTTGACAACCTTAAATGGACACCTAAAAAAGACATGGCCACAAGGATCAAGGTGATATATAACTTTATATGTAAAGACTACAAACAAGAGTTAATGGTTGATGTTGCAGAGCAAAAAATAAAAGAAATCCAGGAGGTGGGTCCTGCCCCACTGGGTTCGTCTTGCTGAGACGTTTGGAAGGCAAATCGCCTTGGTTGACATGCTAGAGCACTTGGTCGGCACGACTCCACCTTTGCTGATAATAGCGCTAGAGAGAGTCGTGGCTGGCCTATAACACCTTGTCTGAGAGCCGAACAAACAAGTCTGATGCATATGCAAATATTTGTAGCCATGTATATATATATATAAATGTATCTTTGCAAATATAGAGATAGCTTTCAGAAATGAGATTTAGAATAACAAGAGAGTTGACGAACAACCCAATAAAGAGTTACTGTTGCTAGGTTGGTTGATAAACAAGCCAAATACAGTGCCGAATAATAAAGTTTAATCCACTCCCAAGTTATTGTGGTCCAATTTTAGTGAGAGAAAAATTGAAGACCCAGCCTTGGATTCTACAGAAAGTTCTAGCATAGGTGCGCGTGCATACATGTCAAGCATCAACTTTAAGCTAAGTTTTGAGAGGCAAAGAATAAATAAATAAATGGACAGATCCACGTATGAATTTAGCCGAATAACTTTATTGAATTGCCGAAAAGATGTTTGCACCAAGAAAGGTGTGAAACCCATTTTTAGAGAGAGAAAAAAGCTGCTAACTTCATCTTGTTTTGACAACCTTTCTAAGCAATATTAATATTCAACAATGTTTTGATCAAATCTATGAGCATAAATAGATACATGCATAGATGTGTGTATATATATATACCTGAACTTTAGCAAAAACAACATAATCAGAATGAAAGAAACTAAAAACCCAGCTGTGGGCCGTATTACTTGGGATTGATTTTGCTTTTGTAGGAAGTGCACTAACCTCAAAGCATCCCATATATGTTTACTTACAGCAGTATATTTGTTGTGTTCTTCGTTGATCTCATTCAGTCGTTCCCACAAACGGCGCCAATTGTGAGACCATGAAATATCCTCTCACATGGATGTTGTGGAGATCCAACGAAGAGAAGAGCTTCACCCCTGTAGATCTGCAATGATGAACATAGTCGGTGCCACCCAACCGGGGTTGCCGGCCGGGGACTCTCCGATGATGAAGTCAGTCCTTGTATAAGGGAAGAAATAGTATATGCATTTGAAGGGGTGTGTGTTGTGTCGAGAGAGATGAGAACATACCTGTATGTTATGAGGTCCCTTCCTTTTATAGACGGGGGTGGGCCGAATAGGCCTAATAGTTGGGGCTTTAGCAAGCCTTGTTTAGGGTAGGCCCAATAAGCTGGTACCTATAAAATTCTGGCGCCCACAGGTACCTACTTCTATCGGGTTATGCCGTTTGGTTTGAAAAATGCTGGAGCTACCTATCAGAGGGCTGCGACCACCATTCTGCTTGACATGATCCACAAAGAGGTCGAGGTGTACGTAGACGACATGATTGTCAAGTCCAAAGAAAGAGAGGGCCAATACACCGCCTTAAAGAAATTCTTTCAACGGATCAAGGAATATAGATTGAGGTTAAACCCTAAAAAATGCACCATTAGCATAACGGCAGGGAAAATGCTGGGCTTTTTGATCACATAGAGGGGCATTGAAGTAGATCCTTCCAAAATCAAGGCCATCCTAGAAATGACTGAAAAGGAGGTGCAAGGCATTCTGGGTAAAGTGCAATTCATAAGATGGTTTATTTCCAAACTAATCTTGACTTGTGAACCACTATTTGGTCTCCTGACGAAAGGGAAAAAATTCCGATGGGATGATCGCTATCAATTTGCCTTTGAACAAGTTAAGCAGTACCTCCACAACCTGCCTGTGTTGTCGCCACCAGAGCCGGGAAAGCCGTTGATTCTATACTTGTCAGTAACAGACACGACCATAGGATACATGCTCGTTCAAGAATCTAAAGATAGGTTGGAGAAAGCCATCTACTACTTGAGCAAGAAAATGCTGGAGTATGAGACCTACTATACGCCGTTGGAGAAAGCTTGCCTAGCCTTGATATGGGCTACAAGGAAGTTGAGGCACTACTTTTTAGCTCACTCTATACTCCTGGTTTCGAGATTAGATCCTATCAAATATCTCTTCGAGAAACCAGCGCTTATGGGTAGGCTAGCCCGTTGGTTGCTTCTTCTCTTCGAATTTGATCTTAGATATGTCACTTGCAAGTTGGTCAAGGGAAGAGCTGTAGCAGAGTTCTTGGCAGACCACCTGGTAGAAGGAGATGAGGCAGTGGAATACTTGTTCCCAGATGTAGCCATTCTACAAGTTGAGAAGGAAACTTGGACGATGTACTTTGACAGAGCGTCCAATCAGTACGGTTATGGGATATGTGTGTTACTGATAGCACCCGACGACTCCCATATATCTTTAGCCTTCAAATTCCGGTTCAAGGTGTCCAATAATGAAGCAGAATATGAAACTGTGGGGAAGTGGTTTTAGGAAATACTCTTCCGATCCTGGGAGACGCTCGTGATCCACCGATAGTCACCTGAAAGGAAGTAAACACTCCGGTCGGGAGTGCCGGAATTAGCACTCCGACGGACAAGTCAGTCTCTCGTTCTAGATTACTTGTATTCTAAGTTAAATACCACAAATATCACATACCTTTTGCAGTCTGCTATTCCTTTATTTATACTTGCTCCTTGGGCCTCGGGGCTAGGTCCACTTTTTACTCATTATGTTCACATTTACTCGGCTCCATAGCTCAGTTCCTATTCGGCCTACCTACCCTTTGTATTCGGCATCCTGACGGTTCTGGATAGAGCCGGGCAATACCTGTGTTAAAGTTTGTCTCCTTTAAAATCCGGCTCCCACAATTGCCCCCCAAACACCCTTCTAGCATCAGTTAGTCGGCGTGTTTGGTTCCTGATTTGGGAAAACAGAAATTCGGCGGTTAATCCTCTTCCCGATGCATGTCAGGACGCGTACATGCTTTTTCGGTCACTGTAATGCCTTCTCACCTCATTCATGCTTGTCTCGCATTTATTATGATTTGAAGTTTAAGTCCCTTCGAACACATACTTTTTCGAATATTTAAACCTTCTGGACCGCCTATCGGTATTTCTTCTCCGACGTATTTCCTGCAACTCCTCTCCGTCTTCTTCTCGTTCCCTTTGCCTCTTGTAAGTCTTCTTCTCTTTTCTTTGCAATCCTACTTTCCATATTTATTTTTTGTTCTAGAATATCCTTGAGTTCTCTCTAGAATGGCTAAGCATTTGAAAGACCTCCTCCTTGAGGGTCAAATTTCTGGGTTCCGAAAACATTTCTCTATTCCTGATGATGTTCATCTATCTCTTGTAACAGAGAGCTCCCTGGATATGGAGAGGGATGACCCAAATACAATCGTGTTCCCCCTCCTGTCCATTGTGGAGGGTGGCGTTCGCTTTCCCCTACATCCATTTCTTAGGGCCGTCCTCCGCCACTGGGATTTGATTCCCTCGCAACTCAATGTGAATTTCTTTCGAATCGTAATGGGAATTGTTGAATTGAATCGGCGCCTCAGGATCAACTTGGGCATTCCTGCAATTTGGCATTGCTATGCTTTAGCCAAATCCTCCGGTCAGCTTGGTCATTACTTTCTCAAGGCCAGGGACACCGACCATCACTTGGTAACCATGCTTGCCAGCTCTGGCAAACGAGTTGATGATGTAATGGTCAATGTTCAGGACCACTGGGAATTCGCCGAAGGCGAAGATCGCCTGGACCCTATTCCCAGATGGAGGGGTGAACCAGGTTGCCATGTGATTCCTTATTTATTGAACTTTCTTTTATTCGGTTTCTTCTCCAAATATAATCTTCCGTTTTTGCAGGTAATAAGTTGAAGAGGGTTCTGACCTCGACTAACGACGCAGTGCTTTTGGACATTACATCATAAAACTTGAAAAGAAAGGTCAAAGCAATAAACTAGGGGCAAAGGTGAGTCAGGTGCTCCTGTGTCCTTTGCTCGTGCTTGCGAAAGCTTCTGAAGCCAAAGTAGGCCCAATTTGTGCCTCATCCTCGAGCCAAGCCAAGAACTTGCTAGAATGGGCATGATTGAAACTAGGGACAGGGGCCAAAAACTCTCTCCTCTGTTAAGCAGCGAGGTACCTAGCCAAGTGTGAAACACGAATCGGGAATAAAGTTGGGTATTCTACCCCCTCCTCTAGGCAGGTCTGATCATGCCCGAACTGGCGTCTGAGCTGGAAAGGGAAGTAAAAGATGCAGTGCGTGAGGCCAATCAACTGTATGCCAGGCTGCCGAGCCATGCTGTAACTTATCTCAATCAAATGAAGCCTGGGGCAGCGCCAAGCTATGTCGGTTGCAGATCTGCTGCACATCCAGTTGTACCACCATCCCTCGTTAGGAAAATCCACTAGTTGTTGGCGGAAGAAATAAGCTCGAGCTGAGTACTCAGGGCAACGGTCCACTACCTTCAGCTTATCCATAAGCTATACCTGGGAAAGGATGAAAAATAAAAGAGATTAAAGAATAGAGAGATGTAAGTTGAGAGAAAAGTAAGAAAAGGGCTTGAATAGAAAAATAGAGTATGAGTGCCGAGTGATATGAGAAACACATATGAGAAAGGGTGGGAAACAATACCTGAAGAAGTAGTGGACTCCTTGCAAACCTAGTGGTTTTTCGCCGATGAAAAGCATCTAAGCCCATCAAGGTCTTGGCTAGCTCCAAACCAATGCAACTCTTACCTTCTTTCAGACCTTGGGCCACTTCGATCAATTGAATGCTAGTTCCGCCATAACTAGGGGCAAGAAGAAAATGTGCGAACATGCATAAACAAAGGGCATGCTACCGAAAACCTCGCCAGAGGAGGTTGCCCCTATCACCGATGTTAGAAAATCGATGAATGAAACTTGGTATATCTAGCTCTCCATTATGGGCCAAAAATCGAGCCTCGTGCAAAGTGAGCCCACATGTCCATCCTAAAGCTTGGGCGTAGCCAAAATGGGGTTGAGACCTGATTTCCTTATCGCGCCGGGTTTCCATCAATGCCCGAAATTCTTTAAGAGCCGGGCACATTTCTTATGTTCCAAAGCGAAATACATGCGTAATCGAGTCCCAGTATCGGGCCGCGGCATGGAGGAACGGAAAGCAAAGCGGAGTGTGGCTCAACGGGAAAATGCATTTATGCCGAAACCCCAAAAATTTACCTTTTCCGTGCCGTCTAAAGTAGCTGTCTAATCTGTGAGCTTCTCGGCAAGGAATATCTCCATTTGTGGAAGAAATAGCAGCTGAAATGAGGTTCTGGAGAAGAAATCACGAAGGAGAACCTTTTGTAGAAGATAACACTGTGAGTGGAAGCCAACTGTCAACAATCTGGAGGTTGCTCACCTTTATGGCCGTCAACTTCTCTTTGTGGCCGGCAGCTCTCCTTTCTGGCCGGTCGTCCACCTGTGTGCTGGGCAGTGTTGACAGCATGTGTTTTGTCTTGATCTTTGTGTTTTGAGGTCTTATTTTGAGTCTTTTGGTTTTAGCAAGTGTTTATATTTGTATTTGAGTTGTTTTTGCTTTGTTTATCGAGTTGTATTTTGTATTTTGTATTTTAATTGTTGCTCGGCTCATTACTTGATTAAGAACATCATGCCAATGCAATTTTTCATTTTCATTCCATATCCATTCCATGCAAATATGGTGCTCATGATGCAAAAAATGATAACACTTTTCATAAAAACTACGAGGTTTTATTCCGATCATGGTTTTTTACAAAAGAGTAGTACAAGTTTCAAAAGCAAAAATGAAAACCTAGCCTCAGGCTCGAGAGGCCCTCTTTGTCCTCTTCCTTGGAGGGGACTCAGAAGCACTGTCTCTATCAGCACCACTGTCAGAATTAGACTCTGAGCCAGAGCCGGTATCATCTCTGCTCCTTGCCTCAGAGCCCGTCTCAGCGTCACCTTCGCTCTCGGACCCCGAGCTAGCATCATCATCTCCACTCTCAGATGACTCAACATGTCGACTCACTGCCTCCTCGGAGTCACTAGTCTCAGCATCATCGTCACTCAAAATGGGCTCTGAAGGACTGCTCTGGCCTCAGGTGCCCCTATCCCTGCCTCAACTGCAGCGCACATCTCGGCCACGTGCTGGGCTTGCCTCTCTCTCCTCCCTACTGTTGGAGGAGGTACTGCTGGTGCTTGTGCTGCTGCCACTGCTGGTGTCCTTGGCACGGATGGAATCTGAAAAAAACAATTGTCAACATATCAATTACAGTGTGTGTATCATACAAGCATAGTGTGCAAAATAAGTGTCATGCAGAATCAGATACAGTATGAGTACAGTGTGCCAATGCAGTGTATCAGTGCTATAGAGGAGTCGGTTTAGAAATACTCTAGGATCCTGAAAGTCATCCCTGATCCTCTGATCACCACCTGAAAAAGGGATTAACACTCCAGTCGGGGGTGTCAGAATTAACACTCCGACGGACAAGTTAGTATAGGTCTCTTGTTTGCTTGAGTCTTAAATTACTTGGGTTTGTTCTCACATATCTTTGTTTGGTTGATGTTCCTCTATTTATATTCGCTTTTGGGGCCTAGGGTCCGGCCCACTCTTAATCTATCGCGTGATTGTTCATTCAGCCGCTTTTGTCGTATGCCAATTCACACTCGGCTTTTTGTTTAACTGGTTCTATGGCCGATTAGTCTATTCGGCTTTGGGATCATACAAGACGGAGCCAAATATAATATATATCCTGATTTTCTAAGTGTGTATTCGGCTATTCTGCATCTACTGATATTCGGCTCCCACAATTGCCCCCCAAACATCCCACTAACACCAGTTAGTTGGCGTGTTTGGTTTCGAACTTGAAAAGTTAAAACAAAAGTTCGGCGGTTAACCTCATTCCAACGTAAGTGTCAGAACACATACATTTTTTGGTCATCATTACAATTTCCCGCCCCTTCGTACTCTTCCTTCATTTAATGCGATTTAAAACTTTGTCCCTTTGAATGTATGCTTTTTGAATACTCAAAGTTTCTTATTCGCCTTTCAGTATAACACCTATATTTCGCGACCTCTGCAACTTCCTCCCGTTTTTCATTGTCTTCTCTGCTTCTTGTAAGTTCTCTTCTCCCCCATTTCAAATCCCATTTCCTTGTTTGTTTTTAGTTTAGCATACTCTCTAAACAGGGTAGGATGGCCAAACATTTGAAAGCCCTTCTTTCTGCGGATCGAGTTTCTAGTTTTCGACGCCATTTTGCCATTCCTGACGACGTCCACCTGCCACTCATGGCAAAGAGCACACTTGATATGGAGAGGACTGATGAGAGTACAATCATCTTTCCTCTCCTATCAATTGCTGAGGGCGAAGTCCGTTTCCCCTTTCACCCATTTTTAAGGGCCATCCTTCGCTATTGGGGTCTAATCCCTTCCCAACCTAATGTAAATTTTTACCGAATCATAATGGGAATTGTAGAGTTGAACCGATGCCTTAGGATTAATCTTGGTGTCCCTGCCATTCAGCATTGCTATGCCTTGGCCAAATCTTCTGGCCGGCAGGGGCGCTACTTTCTCAAGGCTAAGGACACCGACCATCATTTGGTGACTATGCTTGCCAGCTCTGGCAAGCGATCAGTTGACGATGTTATGGTTGTTGTCCGAGACAACTGGGAATTCGGCGAGGGCGAAGATCGCCTAGATCCTGTGCCTAGACGAAAAGGCGAACCAGGTGGCCATATAGTTTCTTACATGTATTTGCTATATATTTACTTGGCTTTCCTTCTATGCACTTATCATTTTATTTATGCAGGCAACGATTTGAAGAAAGTTCTAGTTTCGGCCGACGACGCTGCGCTTGTGGAAATCAAAACCACATTCCAGTTCTTTGGCCATCTAAACCTCCAGAAACAAGGGAGGGCGGCCCATATACTTCTCAAATACGAGCCGACTTACGCAACCTTTTCGGCCGCAGACAACATTTCCGCTTCCGAGGGGGCGAACAACAGCTCACGACTCTTATCTTCCCAACTTCAAAAACCTCAGGCAGATTGGTTTGAAAGCTTTTGATTCGGAGCAGGCGGAAGAACAAGTAACCAAAGAAGTCACCGAACAGTCGAATTAGTCCACTTTGAAAGCCGAAGAAGTTGACGAGGCTTTGAACTTGGCTTTTGAAGAAGTCGGCCTTAATCGATCCAACCCTCCATCCACTTCAGGCCGAGGGGACGTCTCCTTTGAATATATTTTTACCGACTTAGGGGACCTTCTCGGCGCGTACCCTAAGACACATGTGTTGGGGAGTCGCTCATTGCAGTTGGCTAAGAGGAAAAATGCCGAACGGATGGCCGCTCGAAGGAGGGTCGAGACCAACCGATCTAAACCTCCCCCTGTTGCCCATAGCTGAGTCTTCTCCGTCGGATACCGAGACAGAGCATGTTGAAACAGCTGAGACGGAGCAAATAATCGAACAATTGGATCAAGAGGCCGAGTAGAGGGGGGAAAAGCGTCCCGCCGAACGCGAAGCCGACCCTGAGGAAATACTTACCGATAAACGGCCGCGCTTGGAGGAGTTGGACTCGGTTGTGCCGTTCATCGTCCAACCAAGGATAAAGAACGTGCTGATTGCATCCGATGCGTCGGCTCTGAGTGATCCGGCTGTGGCCTTGAGCATGGCTTCCTCAATTTCCCTGTCGGTTGACAGTGCGACTTTTCAGGCGGAGCCAGATTTGATGTCAATAACATTAGCCGCTCAATCAACCATATTGGTACGTGACTGGTACGTGACTTGAGCCTTATCTGCAGTCTTCCACCTATATATTTTTTATTTTTATTTTTATTATTTATTATTATTATTATTTTTTTTAACTCTAATTCCTTGTTTTGCAGACGGCGGGCAAGATAGCCGAGATCGGCCACCGTCAACATGACGCTATTGAACAGATCGACTTTCTAAAAACCGAAGTTGAAAATGAGAAGAGCAAGGCCGTGGAGGCCTCTCAAAGGGCCGAGTCTGAGGCGGCGAGAGCAGCGGAAGAGCGTGCAAGAGCCGACGCTAAGGAAAAAAAGGCAAAGAGTTGTGACCAACTCAAGTTGGCCGCCGAAGAGAGGGCAAACGCGAGCGAAGACGCGCTCAAGTTAGCCAAAGAGGTGATTGCCAAACTGGAAGCCGATTTGAAAGAGTCGAAGAAGGCAAAGGAAATAGCCGACTCTGAGATTTCCAAAGCATTCCAAGCTGGGAAGGACGCTGCCTTGGAGAACTATGTGGAGGAAATACCCAAATTCGAGAATTGGGGCTTCAAACACAGCTGGCGATTAGATAGTAAGATCATGAGATGAGTAAATTAAACATCCGATTAAATAGCTGCCGATTAGATAGCTGCGTATCTTTTCAATTTAGCTGAATAAATTAATGAAAATGCCCTTGCCCCAGCTCATGAATGAACTGGAACGCTGAATACCAGTGGTTCATGAATTGGCTGAGGCACATGAAATTATCGGCTTAAGATCATGAGATGAGTAAATTAAACATCCGATTAAATAGCTACCGATTAGATAGCTGCATATCTTTTCAATTTAGTCGAATAAATTAATGAAAATGCCCTTGCCCCAGCTCATGAATGAACTGGAATGCCGAATACCGGTGGTTCATGAATTGGCTAAGGCACATGAAATTATCGGCGCAAGGCCTTGAAATTTGGCCGATTAGATTAACGAATCCTTAGCCGCTAAGATTAACGAATCTGCCATTGCCCCAGTTAAGGAATGAACTGGAACGCCGAATATCGGTGGCTCATGAATTGGCTGAGACACATGAACTTATTTGCACAAGACCTTGAAATTTGGCTGATTAGATTAACGAATCTTTAGATGCTAAGATTAACGAATCTGCCCTTACCCTAGTTAAGGCATGAACTAGAATGCCGAATATCGGTGGTTTATGAATTGGTTGAGGCACATGAACTTATCGACGCAAGGCCTTGAAATTTGGCCAATTAGATTAATGAATCTTTAGCCGCTAAGATTAACGAATTTGCCCTTGCCCCAGTTAAGGAATGAACTGGAATGCCAAATATCGGTGGTTCATGGAATGGCTGGGGCACATGAACTTATTAGCACAAGACCTTGAATGCGAGCATTGATGAGATCGCCTCAGGAGAGCTGTCCCTGTAATTAATAAATGGGGCGGGGGCTGCGTGCACGGAGGTACCATTGTTGTGTTCAAATCCAACAAATTGGGAGAGGAAAAAAGTAGTGTGGACAACTGTGGATGACAAGAAGACTATTCTTTAACAGTAGAGAGGAAGGTAGGACACTGGCAGAACTGGACGCAGAGATAAATCGAGGTGGCGAGCCTACGCGCACGGGAAATAGGACGTCGAGGGAGCGTGAGAAGTGCCATTCTCCACGTCACCGAAGTAGGTCACCCAGAAAGGAAAAACAGCAACGAGGTAACTCCCCTCGCTCGAGAGGTGAAACCAGTGCCACACCACACCCGTTGAGTTTTTCGATTTTTGTTGGGAACAAACCGATGATGGAAGCACATTCCATCATTTGTGACCCAAATGTAGTAGTCGAGTTTGCTCAACAGATTTTTTCGCCAGAAATTCAGCAGTCCATGGTCGGCCGGACTGATTATGAAGTTTTTCGGGAGGGCGTTCATGGAGCAGTAAAAGGTTTTTATACCTCTTATGAAATCGGCATGCGTCTTCGTGCCGTGCGAAGAGAGATAGAGCAAAGGGATGCTCGCATTCAGAGCTGCAAGCCCGCGCGGAGAAGGCCGAAAATGAGCTGAAGAAAGCCAACACCGCTGAGACTCGTTTGGCGAGTCAAGTGAATCCGATTGTCGCGAAGCAAGTAAATCGTCGAATTCTGGATCACGCGATTGCCGACCGAGAGACGACCAGTATGCTCGCAATAGAATCTGCGAAGGCAAGGTCCTATGAAAAAGGCTTCCATGACGGCCAAAAAATTGGAATAGAGAAGACGAAGGAAAAACTAGCTGAGGAAGTCTGTCGATGCAAAAATCGCGGATTTAAGTATGGATGGATCAAGGCTCTTCAAGTCGCGGCCGTTGATCCGGCGTCACCCTTATATCAGAGTTATACTTTTCTGTTCGAGGCTTTCAATGCCAAGAAGACTGATGACGAGGGCGGAGCCGAATAATTTTTGATGTACATTGTTTCTTTTTTATGTAAAGCATGTATTCATGATCTATTGAATAAAACATATTATTCTGAATGTCTATATGTTATTTTGATCAATGCTTGTAGATTAAGTTATGTCTACTACTTTACGTCAATCACAATATCCATGAAAGGAGCTACGAATTCGGAGGATTATTCGGCCCAAACGTGTCATTCACAAAAGGCGCTCCAAATTCAGAGGCTGTTTTGTGTTGGCCAATCGCAATTGCCACGAAGGGCACTCCGAATTCAAAGGCTTATTCAGCCCAAACATGTCATTCATGAAGGGCGCCTCGCTTTCGAAGGCTTTTTTTGTGTAGGCTAATTGCGATTACCACGAAGGGCGCTCCGAATTCGGAGGCTTATTCAGCCCAAACGTATCATTCATGAAGGGCGCTCCGAATTTGGAGGCTTTTTTGTGTTCGCCAATCGTGATTTCCACGAATGGCGCCCCGAATTTAGAGGCTTATTTGGCCCAAACGTGTCATTCATGAATGGCGCTCCGAATTCGGAGGCTTTTTTGTGTTGGCCAATCGCGATTGCCATGAAAGGCGCTCCGAATTCGGAGGCTTATTCGGTCCAAACGCGTCATTCACAAAGGGCACTCCGAATTCAAAGGCTTATTCGGCCCAAACGTGTCATTCACGAAGGGCGCTCCGCCAATCACGATTGCCATGAAGGGCGATTCGAATTTAGAGGCTTATTCGGCCCCAAACACGTCATTTACGAAGGGCATTTTGAATTCGGAGGCTTATCCGGCCCAAATGTGTCATTCACGAAGGGCGCTTTGAATTCGGAGGCTTATTTGGCCCAAACGTGTCATTCACGATGGGTGCTCCGAATTCGGAGGCTTTTTTGTGTTGGCCAATCGCGATTGCCACGAAAGGTGCTCTGAATTCAGAGGCTTATTCAGTCCAAACGTGTCATTCACGAAGGGCGCTCCGAATTCGGAGGCTTATTCGGCCCAAACGTGTCATTTATGAAGGGCGCTCCAAATTCGGAGGCTTTTTTGTGTGGCCAATCATGATTTCCACGAAAGAGTGCTCCAAATTCGGATTGTTTTGACATAACTAGAACTCACTGGGCAAGAGAGAACATTATATTAAAAAAAAAAGATGTACACAGCGTAAAATCAAAACAAGCTATCGTGCCATACAAGTTCACCTAATGATAAAATTTGCGCAAGTGTGTGGAATTCCACGGATATGGCAAGCTTCTTCCATCCATGTCTTTGGGTCGATATGCCCCTGTCCCTGCAATTGAGTCAATCTGGTAGGGGCCGTCCCAGTTAGGACCCAATTTTTTGTCAGCGGGATTCCTAGCAGTGGGAAGCACTTTCTTGAGGACCAACTCTCCTGGTGTATAACGGCGTAGCTGAACACGTTGATTATACGATTTAGCGAGCTGTTGCTGGTACCAGTGCCATAGAAACAAGGGCACGGTCTCGGTGTTCTTTAATCAGAGTCAAGTCCAAGGCCAACATCATGTCATTTCGGCCCATGTCAAAAACCTTCAATTTCAAGGTTGGAAGGCCGATCTCCAGAGAGATGATTGCCTGGGTTTCAAAGCACAAAGCAAACAGCGTTTCCCCTGTTGATCGCCTTGGAGTAGTGCAATCAGCCCATAGTACGCTGGGCAACTCTTCGACCCATATACCTTTAGCTTTCTCCAGCCTTTTCTTGATACTATCTATAATAATCTTGTTGGTGGACTCCGCTTGACCATTGCTTTGGGGGTAAGCCAGTGAGGAAAAGTAGGGCCGGATACCATAAGTGTTGCACAACTCTCGATACACGCCATAATCAAACTGGGTACCGTTGTCTGAAACAAGTGCTCGAGGTATGCCGAATCTCGTTATGATGTTTTTCCATACAAAACGCTTAACGTTGGAATCTTGAATATGTGTTAGTGCCTCCGCTTCGACTCATTTTGTGAAATAATCCGTCGCAACAATTAGGAATCACTTGTTGCCTAGTGCCCGTAGTAATGGTCCAACGATATCAAGCCCCCATTGAGCGAACGGCTAAAGGACTA
This sequence comes from Camellia granthamiana, assembly GCA_036172215.1. Classification (NCBI taxonomy): domain Eukaryota; kingdom Viridiplantae; phylum Streptophyta; class Magnoliopsida; order Ericales; family Theaceae; genus Camellia; species Camellia granthamiana. The sequence goes on along the minus strand of CM069910.1, from coordinate 465,932 downwards.
GTGATTAAGTTTAACTCCTTGGTAGGCAGATGAGTTAGGGGGGGAAAACTTCTGGCATTGCTCACATTTTCTGACATAACACTCAGTATCGGTTCGCATGGTCGACCAATAATACCCCTGCGTTACGGCTCGATGGGCCAGAGATAGTCCGCCTGAATGGGCACCATAACTGCCTTCATGTATTCTAGACAGAAGTTTCTCGACTTTATCCAGGTGAACACAATCTAAGTACGGCCCAGAGAGAGATCTTTTATAGAGCTTTCCCTGCTGATCCAAATAGTATCGGAGGGCTTTTTTTCGTAGTTTGTGTGCTTCTTTGTTATCTGTCGGGAGCTGCTTTAAACATAGGAATGAGGCGATAGGGTCCATCCAACTTGGACCCGGTTCGATAACGTTGACTTGAACTGATTCTAAAGAGGCAATGCTCGGCTCTAGGACGAACCCTACTTCGATTGTCTGCTTAATTTCTGAGTTTATGGCAGAGGCTAAGCAAGCCAGGGGGTTTGCATGCGTGTTTTGATCCCGGGTTATTTGATTCAGTTCGTGGTGATCAAATTTTATGAGCAAAGAATTCGCCGTTTTCATATAGGCTACCATGCGGTCATTTTGGTTGCATATTCCCTTTTCAATTGGTTGATTACTAGCTTTGAGTCACAAAAAACAAGCAGATGCCACGCACCGAGGTGAAGTGCATTTCGTAAGCCGGTTAATAGTGCTTCGTATTTGACCTCATTGTTCGATACGTCGAAGCCCAGTTTTATGACCTGTTCGATTATTACCACTTCGGGGGTCATGATTACTACGCCAGCCCCACTGCCACGCTAGTTGGATGACCCGTCGCAATACATCTGCTAAAGGTCACTAACATACATTCTCTAGTTGGGTTTAGTTTGCACTTTATCAGACCTAAAGTCGGCAAGGGATCCTGTGAATTCGGCTACAAAGTCGGCAAGCAGTTGCCCTTTGATGGAAGTTTTGGGTAGAAACTGGATATCATACTGGCCGAGTTCAAGAGCCCATTTCGAAACGTACCCTGACGCTTCCGCGTTGCAGATCGCTGACTGGATGGGATACTCCGTTAGTACCCCAATGGTATGCTCCTGAAAGTAGTGCATCAGTTTTCTTGTAGCCATGATGAGAGCAAGGATAAGCTTTTCTAATGAAAGGTAATGTGTTTCGGCGTCGACCATAGCTTTGCTCACATAGTAAACTGGTTGCTTCTCCCTAAGTTCTTCCCTTAACAGTATGGTGCTGACCGCTGTAGACACCCCCATTTTTGGCTGACCTTAAGACTCAGACGTCATCGATTGAGCGCTCGGTGATTGCGCATGTTGTGCTCGTTTCGAGTTTCTGGAGTTTTCGGCTGGGTGCCTTGCCTCCGGGCCTCTGAACTTTTTGTGTTTTGGCTCGGTTTGTGGACCAAGCCTTGTTTCCTTTCCCTGGAGGGAGGGAGTGGTCTATAGACCACCTTTTTTGTGGTCGTAGACCACTTTTCGTGGTCGTAGACCACTTTTCCTGCTTGGAGACTAGTTTCCGGCTTTCGGAGCCTTCGGCCGCACGCCTTGTCTCGGGACCACTTAACGTTCTCCGTTTGGTGTGGTTTTTAAACCATACCTTGTTGCCTCTGCCTAGAGGGACACTGTGGTCTGGGAGACCACTTTTGTGGTCGTAGACCACTTTTGATGCCCGTAGGCTAGTTTTCGAGTCTCCCCGGCCGCGCGCCTTGACTCCCGAACTTTCGTCTTGCATCCTTTTGGTTTGTTTTTGGTACAAACCTTGTTTTCCTTGTTTGGAAGGTGGTACAAGGGTGGGAGACCAGTTTTTCCCTTGGAGACGACTTTTCTTCCCGCTAGCTAGTTTTCTGGTCGGCCAACTGGTCTCCTTGGTCTTTGGGCCACCTTTTCTGGTCGGCCACTACACCATTGCCTTGCTTTCATGCTGTAGACCTTCTCTCTCCTTGGCCGACCACTTTTTGTCTTGGGAAACCACTTGTGGTGGTCGGCCGACCACTTCAAGTGGTCGGCTGCTTTTCATCACCTTTTTGGAGATATTTTTAGGCTAGCTGTTACAGCTGGAAGGCACAGAAGCCATCCTCCATACACGTGTATGGAGGGATGGCTTTAGGCCAAAAGCTTGTCCAACAAGCTTGTTGCTTGTTCTCTATAAGAGAGAACCTCCCCCCTCCTCCTCCAGGTTTAGAATTTTGTGGCTTGAGATATAGATACACCCTTGTCTCTATAATCCTCCATCTCCTTCATTTTTGTGCCTTAAAGTGTCATTTTATCACACTATTGCACACAAACACACACTCAAACACCATCCTTTTGTTGCTAAGGCTTCTTGAGGTTTGTTTTGGAGTTTTTGGACTAGTTTGAGCTGAAAGAAGTTGCTGGAGTTGCAGCTTTGAAGGTGTTCTTCAAGGGTGAGTCAACTAACCTTTAAACCCTTGTTTTGGTTTAAGGTTTTGGACCTATTTGCATGCTTATTTAAGCTTAACTTTCTACTGGAAAAAGTTCTAATTTTGCATGTTTATAATGTTTGTTTAAGGTCACTTTTGTATTGGGGGTAGTCTACCCCCTCTTAGGCCTTGTTTGGTCTTGTTCTTGTGCCTTCTTTTTTTAGCTATTGGGACCACCTTGTTTTGGCCTTCTCACCATTGAAACTCAGAGGAATTTTAGTGGTGGAAATGGTGTTTTAAGGTCCCAAAAGGGAGAGGGTCATCCCCTCTCCTTGTGTCTTGAATGCTTGCTTCATTTGCCTCATGTTTGAGCATGTTTGTTAAGCTTATGTTGGCCATATCTTAGCATGTATTTGGGCTTATTTCAGCATGGCATACCACTGTTTTGACTTGGTTTTGTCACCTCATGCATGCCTTATACACTTGTAGTGTATTTCTCACAAACTAGTCTTGTATGCTTCACGAAGTAGCATGTCTTTCTAGCTTGTTTTGAGTCCATTTCAGCATGTTCTTGGTGTTTTTTTGCCATAATATACCTCTGTTAAGGTTTGGTTTGATAGCCCCTTGCATGCTCCATGCACTTGTAGTGCAATTCCATGAACTAGCCTCATGTGTACCATGCTTTAGACCATCATTCTAGCATGATTTTTGGCTTAACTCTAAGAAGCTTTTGTCCATGTTTTAGCATGCTCTAGCTCTGATTTGTGTTGCTTTGGTCATGCATGCCATGCTTTGTATAGCAATAATGCATTCTAGCTTGTTAGCCTTGAGTATCAAGTCCACTAGCATGCATCGCTTGGTCTTGGAATCATTTGTTATGAGATTTCAGTGCATGTTTCATGGTCATACACTTGCATCTTTCACTCTTTCAATGCGTTGGAGGGTTTGCCCTTTATGCCTTAAACATGAGTCATTGCGTATGCCTTCATGCCTAAGCTTGCGAGCTATCATTTCAATGTGTATTTGGGGTTATTTTGCCATGATATAACTCTGATTTTTGTTGGCGAAGCCATCTCATGCTTGGTCTTGGTAGGTGTAGTGTAATCCACCTTATTTGCCTTGCATATTCCATGCCTTATGCCCTTCATGCTAGCTTGTTTTGGCTTCCTTCCATACATGTTTTAGTATCATTTTGACATGTTCTAGGATTGTTTTAGGTTGCCTTGACCATATGCTTCATGTTTTGCATAGTTGTAGTGTAAGTGCCTATGATAGTTTCAAGTTTTGAGCTTCATAGCATGCTTCATTTGCATCATGTACATGATTTGGCATCATTTACCATGTTATTTCAGAGCATGTAGCATTGCCATGTTCCCATTTCATTCACCCTTTGAGTGCCTCTAAGGGTTGTGCATTTGTTGCCTAGTTTGTGGCCTAGCATGTATGCCATCTTGCCTAGGCATTTGAGCCCCTATCTCAGCATGTTTTGGTCTTTTTTTAGACCTAATTAAGCTCTGTCCATGATTGGTTCAATCATTTGTGCCATGTATTGCATGCCCCTTGTGTAGTCCCTTTAATGGCTTTGTGCCTTAGGCCCTCTTGCATGCTTTACTTGTGTTGTTTGAATGATTTGGCATCATTTCACACTTGATTTTAGAGCCTTTAGTGTTGTTACACTTCCATGTTCATCGATTCTTCATCGTGCTTGAGAGTTGTGTTCTTAGGCCTAGTTGATGAGCCATTGCATGTGCATGCATTTACCTTGCATTTCATGCCTTCATTTTAGCATTATGGCCACTGATTTAGGCATGGCTGAGCATGTTTATTTGCATATCGTTTGCATGCTTATATCACATTGCATTGAGTATGCTATGTTGATTCATCGCATTGTGTATGCCATATTCTTTGCATTGTGCATGCTCATGTTACATCGCATTGAGTATGCCATGTTGTTGTTTGCATTGTGCATGCCATGTTACATTGCATTGTGTATGCCATGTAGTTGCATTGTGTTTTGCATGCCTTGCATTGCATATTTGCATGTTGTTACTTGCATTGTGTTTGGATAGGGTATTAGTCCAAACACGAGGAACGAGGGACGTTTCATACTTGAAGTGATGAAACGTGCCTCAATTCTCGGTCGCCGACCCTCTTGATCATACATGATAGAGTTCTAGGTTTTATGTGTTTATGTGTGCATTCATTTTACATTGAATTGTGCAATTTGGCTTCTCAGCCATCATGCATCGAGATACGTGATTGGTGGCCCAAGGGTCGAGAACCACACTCCCTTGAGCTTATGAAATGATAGGGAGGGTGGTTGTGCACACATATCTTGCAAATATATTGCCATGCCCTTTCTTGTTCTCTGTTGCAGCAAAGTGGAGAAGTGCAGCAAAACTGGTCGGCTGACTAGAAGAACTAGCTGGCTGACCACTTTTTCTGGTTTGCAACAATAGAAAGTGGTCAGCCAGTGGCTGGAAACATCCCTAGGTGGTCGGCAGCCCTCCCACAGGTCCCCAAGGTGAGTTAGAAGCTTTCTGGAGCTTGGTGCAAGGTTCTGAGAACAATTACAAACAGAGGCAAATCGGGGCATCGCAACAGATTTCTGAATAAGGCGACCGAGCATGCATATTCTTCCCGCCCTGGAGGTTCCTGATTTATCGCTTTACTTAGCTGATTTGATTAGCTAGTTATGCTTTGGTTTTGTATCTAATTAGTTAATGCGTTTAACTATTCAATTTGTGTTGTAATAGCTTAATTAATTAGCTTGTTAGTTAATTGGTTTTGTGATGTAATAATTAGTTTAATTAGCTTAGATTAGCTAGTTAGCTCTTTATTCGGACCCTCCATCGAGAGGGCCAACTGTTGTAATAAACGTGCGTGTGTGTGATGCATGTCTTCCAACCTCCATTTCTTTCTCCCTTTTACTTAACCGCTTACGATGGTTAGTTTTAGGACATATTTCAATTAACATACCTTATGCTATGCATGCGTGCATCATTCATCTGTTTTGCATGCACCGAGCTCGGCGCATTATACTAACTGCATTTTATTTCAATTCCAACCTAAATACATGATTATCAAGTTGCATTTCGTATGCCATTCTAAATAGCCGAGCCTATTTTAGTTGCATTTTTGCATCCATCTTAACATGAACTAGGATCATGCATGATTTCTAACTAGTTCTCTGTTTTTGCTCGAAATACACTGTGAGTGTTTACGCTTTAGCATTCTGCATGTGTGCTAATGTTGCCATGAAAGCATGCTTGCCATGAGGCTAACTGCTTATTTGATTAATTGCTTGAATGCCTGTGGGTGAAGGTTGGATTGCTTGAATTGGAACAATTCATTGAAATCCGCGACTTAGCCTACTTGCGAGTAGCAAACTTCAAATTATTTTCTCAAAACGAACATGCAATGTTTTGTTCCAACTTAGGCGATCTAGTCTATACTTGTATGCTGTGCGCATCACATAGTAATTCTAGGTTAAATAACCGAAATAAGAACACATGTGTTTTCAAAAACAAAATATCATGCTTAGTATAGACCGATCTTTGATCGGGCGAACGGGGGTGCTCATTGCATGACCTTCCCCTCTCGTACCCAAGTTCCGGAGCCAAGGCAACTTTGGTGATGACGGACACGTGGCCTTAGGCACGAGTCAAGGTTTCCTAAATTCTCCCAAAATAAAATATTTAGGTGGCGACTATGTATCTGGCAAAGCAGTCCATGTTTGGCACTTCTTTATAAAAATCAGTTTTCTAAAACGATTTGCTAGATTTGGACTCTTTGGTGATTTATCGGTTTCACATTGCACTTTGTGAGATTAGATTTAGAACTGTGACATTGAGTCCGAACTGTAGTAGCTCAGAACAAAACGAATTCGTGCGCTCGCGCGTAAAGCCGGGGAGTTCTCGGGGGCGGTCTACAACCGCCCGGTCAGATACTGCCAGATACAAAATGAGCGGATCGCCTGCCGCAGGTGTGGCCAAGAGTGGTACTGATCAGAGATAAGACTTTAAGCTGTCCAAAGCAGCCTGGCACTCGGGGGTCCAATCAGATGCTCTGCCTTGCCAAAGTGTATGAAAGAATTGTTGGCAGTGATCTGTGGAACGGTTGATAAACCTGTTGAGCGTGCCATTCCCATCAGCTTCTAAACCTCTTTTGACTGTCCAAGGGGATCCAAGCTCTAGAATTGCCATGATTTGCCTCGGATTGGCTTCGATTCCGCGGTGATTAATGATGTAGCCAAGGAATTTGCCGGATCCGATGCCGAATGCACACTTAGAAGCGTTTAATTTCATCTTGTACTTTCGAAGGATGCCGAATGTTTCTGACAAATCGGCTAGATGGGAGTGCTTTTCCTTGGATTTGACCACCATATCATCGATGTATACTTCCATGGTACAGCCGAGTTGTTCCTTGAACATGGCAGTCACTAATCTTTGATAAGTTGCCCTCGCATTCTTCAGCCCAAAAGGCATGACCTTGTAGCAATAGGTTCCTCTTGGGGTGAGGAATGCGGTTTTTTTTTAATCCTCCAGATGCATGGCAATTTGATGATAGCCCTTGTAGGCATCCAAGAAGCTCATGCGTTGATGATGTGCCGCTGCATCTACGAGTTGGTCTATTTTGGGCAGGGGAAAACACTCATTGGGACAAGCTTTGTTCAAGTTCGTGAAATCCACACAGACACGCCAAGAGCCATTCTTTTTCTTTACGACCACAGTATTAGACAACCATGTAGGATAGGTTACTTCGCGAACTGCCCCAGTGTCAAGTAACCGATCTACTTCTTCAACAACGGCCAAAGTATGCTCCGCGGCTGACCGTCGACTTCTCTAGTTAATTGGCTTACATTTTGGATCAACGTTTAAGTGGTACTGGGCCACTGATGGATCCACTCCTGGCATCTCGTATGGGGATCATGCAAATACATCAATATTGTCGAGTAAGAAGGATACCAACTCCTGTCTTTCAACTTTATCCAAGGAAGCCCCGATCATGAAGAACTTGTCAGGACTTCCGTCAATTTTGACCCGATGCAGGGCTTTGGTTGCCTTTTCACTTGGGATCCTCCCAATGTCTTTGAGGATCTCCCTATCCGGTACCTTAATCGAATGCACTTCCAGTTCTCTTGGTCTCTTTGCAGCTAGAAGATAGCATGCCTACGCCGATTTCTGAGAGCCGCGAATTTGTTCGATACCATATTTAGTCAGAAAATGAAGTAGTTGGTGGTAGGTGCTTGGCACGGCTTGCATCGTATGTAACCAAGTTCTACCCAGAGATTATACGGCGAAGGAAGCTTGACAACCAGAAATTCTACGTCTATTGATCTGGTGCCGACCCGTATAGGTAGTGTGATTTTGCCCAAAGGGTACCTTGGGTGACGCCGACATGCTGTATATCATATGAATTACACCAAGAGGAGGTGACTCCGGCCGTAGAGCTACTGTGTTTGTTGAATTTTTCTTTCAGACATGTTGTGTGAGACGGCCGTCTTGCACCAATTCTTCAAGGTGATCTTTCAATGCATAACAACTATCGGTGTTGAGACCATGATCTTTATGATACTCACACCGTTCATCCTGTCTTCTCGTATCAGGAGGTCCCATCATCTTGGGCGGCCACTTGAAGAATGGAAGGTGTTGTACTTTCGACAGAATCTTATTGATCAGCTCTGTCAGCTCTGTGTATTTCTTGCCCGAACGCCTTGTGCGCCTGCTATCCACTTGATACTGTTCATTAGCTCGATGTGAACATTGGTCGTTTGATCGGCACGAGTCACGCCTTTTGTCTCACTTAGGCCAATTACGCCGCTCGAGGCTTCTTGATGGCACAACGCTAATCGGCTGAACAGTTCCCGACGTAGCCGTCTCAACGGCTTTACGTTCGGCTTTGACTCGAAGGGCATCGTCTTCCACTTTACAGTATTCTTTGACCTTCTTCATTAATACCTAGATGGTTTTGGGGGGACACCTGGTTAATGAACTGCAGAAGGGGCTATCAGGATGCAATCCCATCTTAAAGGCGGTGATGGCCATGGAATCATTACAAGCATCATCTACCAGATTAAAGCACTCCCAATAGCGGACCGAGTATTCACAACGAGTTTCTTCCGGTTTAATTTGCATGGCCCAGAGAGAATCGGCTTGCTTCGGCTGGACCTAATTAGTGATGAATCTCGCCTTGAATGAATTTTGGAGTTAGTGTAAGCTCTTAATCGATGCCAGCTCCAGTTTATAGTACCACTTCACGGCCAGTGCTCCCAGACTGCTTGGAAATATTCGACACATGAGGGCTTCGTCGTCAGCATGGAGCGTCATCGATTGCTTGTAATGACGAATGTGATTAGTGGGGTCTGATTTTCCATCGTAAAGGGTGAACGACGGTGCCTTGAACTTTTTGGGTAGCACAGCCCTGGCAATTCGCCACACGAATGGGTCGTGTTTGTCTTCCTCATCCGAATCATTTCTTCTCCCTCGTCTATGCCATACATATGGACTTCATTCAATTGAGCTAGATATATTAACGCGCCCTTTCTTTCTAGGCTCTAGGGATGGTGAGTCTGAATCACTATCATTATTGCGTTTCTGTAGTCGACGTCGGTGACCATCCTTCTTTTCCGAAGGTCGAACCCGGTCTTGGCATACGGCTTGTTGGGATTTCACCACCTCTAAGGCCAAATCCTGGCGCAGACGCTCATTCTCAGCCATCATGTTCTCCAGCTGCTGTTCATTTTGCTTTGCCTAATCCATAATCACCTGCATTGTCTCATGCATTGAAGTTGAGGGTGAGGTCTGAGCTACTGAATCAAAGTTCATGGCACGTCGCGCGGCGATATTCTCCAGTCCCAGCATGTTTCTTGGAGTGAGGTTGTCTCTTGGTGTAGTTTCATCAGCGACTATCGGAGGATCTTCTGTGACGCTCGCCATGAATAAGCTTAAGTATTCCCATAAACGGCGCCAATTGTGGAGGAGTAGGTTTGGAAATACTCTAGGATCCTAAAAGTCGTCCCTGATCCTCTGATCGCCACCTGAAAAAGGGATTAACACTCCAGTGGGGGGTGCCGAAATTAGCACTCTGACAGACAAGTTAGTATAGGTCTCTTGTTTGCTTGAGTCTTAAGTTTCTTGGATTTGTTCTCACATACCTTTCTTTGGTTGATGTTCCTCTATTTATATTCGCTTTTGGGCCCCAGGGTCGGGCCCACTCTTAATCTATTGCTTGATTGTTCATTCAGCCCCTTCTGTCGTATGCCAATTCACACTTGGCTTTTTGCTCAACTGGTTCTATGGCCGATTAGTCTATTCGGCTTTGGGATTGCACAGGACGGAGCCAAATATAATATATATCCTGATTTTCTAAATGTGTATTTGGCTATTCTACATCTACCGACATTCGGCTCCCATAAGTGCAGTTTGGGAAACACTACGGTTCAAGTGCCAATGTATCAATGGAAAGATGATAGTGTGGTGCACAACAAAGTTAGGAATGAAATGCATGCTGAATTGAAGGAAATTACTTGGATACTGTGGAGACCAAGCAGCATCTCCCTCCTTTGCACCATGCCTATCAGAGAAGCGACCAGCTCGAGGAGGCTCTCTGTATACTCTATAGGTGCTGCAAGTGCATTTGGATGATTAATGTCTGGAATAAACATATCTAAAATGGAAATGTGGGGTGCAAATTATAAATTGTGGTCCAAACTCGAGACGTGTCTCAAACTCTGACATACTCGTACCCTGTATCTGTCGGCTCAATCGGAATCTGATAAGCAATCCCAGTCAGCCGCCAACACGTGAGCGCGGTGGAAAGCTCCGGCCAACAGGTAGTCTACCCAACGGAGGGAGGCCCTCTAGTATGGGCCCTGGTCGCCCGAGTCACCTCACTCATCACAAGAGCTCCTGTTCCATCGCCTGTGTGAACGTCCATCAGATAAGGCATAAGGTGAGCCTGAATGAATGTCATGTAGTCGCCCTCTCCTCTGAAGAAGTCAGCGTCTAGGCCTACCATGAATTGTATGATCTCATCAACTGGTAGGCTATCCACTGTCCTCATAAACGTTGGGGGTGGCATTAGAACGAATGGATCAGGTGAGCCCACAGTCTGGCATACAAATTGCTCGCTCAGAAACCAAGCCCAGCGGACTGGGCCCTCCAGTTGATGCCAACCGAGGTGAGGGACCAGTATGTGCCCCAAGCTCCCGTACACTGGTCCCTCACCTCGGCCGACATCGTTGGTTAAGGCTGCCACGTGATATGCAAATAGAGAATATACAGATTATTAGTTGCTGTCAGTTGCCAAAGTATGAATCAGAGTGGTATTAAAGCAAAAATGACTGTGAGTTTTGGGTTACCTCGTCGATGACTACTGTGTCAAAGTATTAGCGGAAGAAGGCAAAGGTCTCATGACTCCGGCACCAGCACCGACCATCGTACTGTCATGAGTGAAGGACAACATGGGGGATCTCTTGTATTGGCTCTGGAGCAAGATTCGAAAAATACGCATAAATCCACAACTGCAAGGAAATGGCAGCAGTGTTATCAACAATGTCAACAGATATAGAAAGTGCAAAGCAGAAAACACAGAGCATGAACAAATATAGAAAGTGCAAAGCAGAAAGCACAAATGCTGAATAGATATAAAGCAGAAAATATGGAGTAGAAAGCATAAGTGTAAAGTAAAAAGTGGAGTGCATACCTCCCAGGCTCGCCAATAGCCTCCGACCCGCTCTCTCCTTATGCAGGAAGTGGAGCTCATGTAACCGTAAAGTGTGGCGAGGCCAGTGCCACCTCAATCACAAAATCACACCCGGAGGAGGGTCACCAGGCACTCAGCAGGTATAAACCTACGATGTTCGACCTGTTCGAAAACAAGGTGGTATCGAGAACAAACATCAAGAAACCCCGGGCGTACTGCTCTATCTCCTTTGGTGTCTCGAGATTGCTCCCGTGAAACTGCTTGACGAACCAACTGTATCTCACCATTGTCAGTTGGTATAGGGGTGGGTGTGCTCCCAAGAGGTGGATCCAAGCGGCCTCCTACTCGCCCATATCTATGTCAAAGGGGATCGGATCACCCCATACTCCAAAGCTTGTGATCATGGCAAAGTCGTAGGAAGTTATCGTCATCTCTCCGACAGTAGAGAGGTGGAAGGAATTGGTGGTATCCTACCACCTTTCCACCAACGCGCCGACAATGGGGCAGCTCGATATGAGGTGTGACAGTCCAGAGCACAAAAGGCTAAAGCCAGCCTCGTTAACGATATTGCGGACCCCAGCAGGGAGCTCATCGTACCAATCTCTCGCCGTCGTCGCTCTGTGTCCCCTGTAAGAGCAGGAATCCCCCTATGACAGAGAAAATGTGAATCAGATGAAAGGCAGTGATAAAAGAGCAGTCAGATGAAAGGCAGTGCAAGAAATGCAGTTAAAGGAAAGGCAAGAATGCATGAAAATAGAGTTCATACCTCAGTAGCGCTGGAAGAAAGGTGGGAGTCCGGCTCCCTTAGTAGAAGGTTGTCACGACCCAAACCCACCCCTAAAAGTTTGGTTCATGACCAGCCTGTACATAGGCCTCAAAACAGAATTCAAACAAATATTTATTTACATACGGGGCCTTAGTGGAAGCAAATATCACTATAAGATGACATCCATTGAGCTTGTGCATACATGTTGGTTTAAATAGATTTAAGCATTTAAATACACCCCCAGATTTACATATACCATTACAGCATTAATATAGATCTCACACACACTTACATGGGACTTAATAATTCACAAGACTCCCAATACAAATTAAGGCCTTAACACGGAGGCGTACCCCAGGCGGTTTAGTAGACAGGTGGATCTCATACAATTCTAGTGTCGGTCCCCGATGGCTCACCTACATAAATATACATAATAACGGAGTGAGCAAGGCTCAGTGAATAATAGCAATGCAAGGAGGTTAATTCATTGAGCATAGTCTTAAAGAGTGTAAATAAGCATATCAAATCATACACAGACCTTATTCATAATTATATCTCAAAACGGCCTCCGGTCCACATGTGATACAGAACGGCCTCGGGCCCATATAGGATACAGAACGGCCTTAGGCCCACAAATAATACAGAACGGCCTTAGGCCTACATAACGACAGCTGTCCATACATTGTAGGGTAGGTAGAACATCGACATGTACACTACCTCCCTTGGCCTCTGGCCATGAATCATAAACAATTCACATCATAACGGCCATGGGCCCACTTTTATACAGAACGACCTTAGGTCTATATGCCATCGTTCAATCATGTTTATCAATTCAGTCAGAGCACAATGTCAATAGTATATGTCATTCTCAACAACCATATATAAATCATAAGCACCATAAGTAAATATAACATATCGTTACACTACTATTACTCACAGTGATAAGTTTCTGACAGCAGTGGGACGATATCCTTGTCTTGACCTACAAACACAATGCACATAGCATCATAAGAATATACCCAATTCCTTACTTTACTCTTTAATCAATTAGTCATATCGGTTCTAAACTCCTTAGTCTTCAATAAGTCATAATCCATGTCTTAGAAGATAGGAGGAATCGATAGGAAAATGGTTCAGACGAAGAAATGGTACAAAACCGGTAGACAGAAAGTGAGAAACTCTCACTTATTTGGGCATATCTATTTCTATACTTATAATTTGGGAGTGAGACCACCACCATTGGAAACTAGACTTCTGGGGATTGATTTTAGACTCAAGAATCACTCAAAACGGAGTCCGGATGCAAAAGATATGCTCATCCAAAGTTGGCAAAACAAAGTTGTCCCCGCACATGCGGGAAACAAGGCTGCACGTGCGGGAAACAGGGCCACACGTGCTGAAATTGTGCGCACGTGCTGGACAAGGTGCTTTTCTAGTAGAATCAAACTTGGTTTTGGGCATGTTCTGCCGCACGTGCGGGAAGACCCACTGCACGTGCGGCTCTGGGCAATTTTTGCAGTCCGAAAATGGTATTTGCTCCAACACTTGGTCTTTCCATTTTCAAAGCTTGGTTCCAACTTAAATCATTCAAAAACATGTAAAATTAATAGAAAACATGGGATTATGATTGTTTCATCAAAACATCAAAAATACAATAAAGCTTCAAGTAGGGAAGGTCAATCTCTTCACTTAGTTCTTTTCCAAGGCTCCTTCTTTCATATTTACATATATCTTCATTCATATATAGCTAACCATGAAAAACCTCAAGGTTGGAGCTCAACTTTCCATAATCAACCTCAAGATAAATAAATATAAAGAATTTAACTCTTCAATCAAGCAACTCTTAAGGAATCAAGGTTCAATTTCTTGAAGAGAGTTCATTTAAACTTATATTTCTCAACCCCAACTCAATTAGGTGTTTACTCTTCATCTTAGATCATGAATTTAAACTAATAATAGATCAATCTCAAAGGGTTAAGTTGATTACACATACCTTGGGCCAATCTCTTGAATTCTACTTTAATTCCATCAATTTCCCCATCTTTCTTCTTCATTCTGAAGCTCTTTCTTCCTTCTTCTCTTTAAGTTCTCTCCAGAACTCTCTCTCCCTCCTTCTCTCACGTGGCTCCCCCTTTCCTCTAGATATTTTTAGGTTCTAAGAGATGAGTTCAACAACTCATAAGGCATCTATATATATAAATATACACACACATAAGCTTAACATAATAGGGAGAGCCAAACGTGGCCTTACGAATCGCACGAAATCAAATTTCAATTAAACTTTTCAGATGACTCTAAAAATTATGCTGATCATGAATATGTCCTCTGTTCTGGTTTCTGAAGCCTCTAAGACCTTCAATTTGCAGTATAAAGTTAACCACCCAAATGTGCATTAACGAATCAGACGAATTAGATTTCCAATTAATTTTCCCAAATAGTTCTAAAAATTCCCATTAACATATCCAAGTACTCATTTTTGATTTCTGAACCCATAAAGGTCGGTAATTTCAATTTTAAAGCCGTAACTTAACAGATAATTTCTTAATTCAAACAGATATGGTGAAATTAAAATACATTAAGCCACAAGGGCATAAAGGTAATTTCTGATACGGATTTTGGGGTCGTTACAGAGGTCCTTTCGTATGCCACCAGCAAACTTACCGAAACGCCTGATGCCTTCAGGCGGTAGTATATGCATATGGGGATGGTACGTCATCGGATCAAAGGGGCGTACCCTCAATGGTAAGGGCTTTGGCTTGAGCTCTGGAGCGAACTCCGCCTCAATACCCTCTGCCGCTCTGTCGGCCTCGGCCACTGATGGCTCCTCTATCTCGGCTATAGGTGGAAGCATAAGTGGAACCTCAGGAAGAGCTCCGTCGTGAGGCATATCATCTACCATCTGGAAAATGGGTGAAAAGTGGGTGAAAAATGAAGAAAAATGGAGAAAGAATGGTAAACTTGGAAAAAGTCAACCCTAGGAGAGAAAAAGTCAAAACCCGGGAAAGTTCATGAAACTCGAGAGAAACTCGAGGAGAACAAGCCTAAAGTGGTGAAAATGCAAAAAAAACAACGAAATCAAAATCTGATCGGTTCAAAGTGTAGAGAATCAAGAGGGTTTTATGATAAAAGTTTGCGTGGGAGGCGTTGAAAAACGTATGTAAAGCACAAATCTAAAGAGAAGATGTACCTAGAGAGAGAGGGAGTGTATTTTCGGAGGTTTGGGGGCGTGGAAATGAAGCATGAAGGTGTATACTTAAAGACCCACACGTGGAAAGACCAAACTGCCCGAACTACCACGGGTGGCCGGCAGACAACTGTTGGTGGCCGACAGGCCACATTCGTGGACGGCAAGCTTAGACAGTGGCCGACCGGTGGCCAACGGCTTCACCTTGCAGCCGACAGGTGGCCGGTGGTCCTCTACTTCTGTCATGATGCTGTTTTGTGCTTCTGTTTCCCGAGTAATGTTTGGGAGGTTCACTGTTAAATCCAGATTGATTCTAGTGGATCTAGAAACTGCGTTTCGGCACGCAAATGTTCTCCACTTGCCAATATGAACGAGGTGTATCCTTTTTGAACATGTTGCAATGCCTCCGAGAGGTAAATCAGAGGTTGTCATCGATATCATTTTTATTTGTTTTGTTAAATCACATAATTGTTCCGTTCTGTTGCATAGAATGTATCTTTATACGTATGTTGCACCTTTGTTCTGTATCATTTGTGACTCATGCATAAAACATGCTGTCAATTTTGCATAGAATATGCTCTTGTTTCATGCGTAGAATATGCCTTTGTTCCTTGCATAGAACATACCTTCAATTAACATCATATGTCGGTTGTATATCTTGCATGGAATATGCGTTGTCATTGTATTGACTTGTTCGCTCTTGTGCATCTATCGCACGTGTTTATTTTGTACATCTATCGCACTTGTTCACTTTGTGTATCTGTCGCACTTGTTCGCTTTGTGCATCTATCGCACTTGTTCACTTTTTGTGTCTATCGCACACGTTCATTCCTCTTCACATCTTTTGTCTTGTGTCTAAAGATGCGTGAATTGCGACCCTGGGCGAGTTTTATCTCGGGCCGCGTGAAACGCTGAGCTCGAGGGATTTCTCTTGTATCTCAAGACGCGTGAAGTGCGGCCCTGGGCAGGTTTTATCTCGGGACGCGTGAAGTGCGAGGCCCGAGCGATTTCTCTTGTATCTCAAGACTCGTGAAGCACGGCCCTGGGTAGGTTTTATCTTGGGATGTGTGAGCCCGATCAGTTTCTCTTGTATCTCAGGATGCTGAAGTGCGGCCTTGGGCGGGTTTTTATCTCGGGATGCGTAAAACACGAACTCGAGCACTTTTTCTTGTATCTCGAGACAAAATGTGAGCCCGAGCGATTTCTCCTCTATCTCGGGAAGCGTGAAACGTGAGCCCAAGTGATTTTTCTCCTATCTCAAGGCGCGTGTGTAGACACCCCCCATTTTTGACTGCCCTTGTGACTTGGATGTCATCGTTTGCACGCCCAATGATGAGTGTATATGCTTGTCAAGTGCTCGAAATCCTCAGCGGAATGCCACAGCTTTGAGCCTTTTAAACCCTACACACCTGTTGCTTTATTTTTGGAGCAAAACCTTGGATTTTCAAGCTACAACCTCTTGTGGCCTGCCGGCCACTGCTTCTGGTTGCTGGCCACTGATGTGGCCTGTCGGCCACAAGTGTGTTTTGCAGATATTTTTCTGCTAGCTGTGCTAGCTATTGGCACAGATGCATGCACCTCCTTATACGTGTATGTATTGATATTTCTGAGGGAGTTGCATGGTTTTCTATAAACAGGAGGCCTCATCTTTCATTTTTAAGGTTGAAAATTTTGGAGCGAAAATTCTCTCTCTCTCTCTCTCTCTCTCTCTCTCTCTCTCTCTCCCTCTCTACAATTTCTCTCTCTCTCTCTCTCTCTCTTGTAATTTCTTAACTTTTGCAAGCTTTTGCCGATACACTCTTAACTAAACTTCTCCATCTTTGAGCTGAGGTACTTTTGAGCCTTGTTTGAGCTCTTGAGGGTGTGTTTGTCTTGATTGGTTGCCTAGAATTGGTTCTTTTCTTCAAGAGGTATAAAGCTTTGCCTCTCTACCTTGCTTTGATTACTCTTTTTCTTACTGTTTTTCCACTGTTTTTGGGCTGTATAAACTCTGTATTTTTTGGCTGAAACTTGTGGTTTAAGGCCAATAAGGGTTGAGGGTGGTTCACCCTTCTTTACACCTTGCTCTCAAGGCCTTTACCCTTATGTTTCCCACATTTACACTATCTTTTTTTAAGCTTTTACATACTGATTTTCAGAGTTATTTCAGTGGTTAAAATCATGGTTTGAAGTCCAAAATTGGAGGGGTTAGCCTCCCCTCCTTGTGTCTTGCTTACTAGCCTAGCATGCTCTATGTTTTACAGTTATTGTTCTAGCTATTTTTGTCTTAATTCTAGCATGTTTTATGACTTATTTAGCACTGTTTTAGGACTATTTTTAAGTGTTCATTACATTTAAGCCTTGTATTGCATACTTGTAGTGCAATTGTCCTCATAGGCTTCGTGGTTTAGGCCTTAGCCACCACCCTATTTGAGTTGATAGCATTTATTTCATGCTTTCCTTACTTGTGATCACCTTTAATCACCTCTGCAATCTCCCTCCTTTCTTGGCTTTTGCTTTGCTTTGAGGGTTGTTTCAAACCTTTTGTTCTTTTAATCTTGAGATTGATGTTGTCATGCTTAATGGTTTAATCCCTTTTAGGGGTTCATTATCAACGGCATGACATCTCTCTCATGCCTTAAGCTGACTCTTGGTTTGACACTTCTCTCCATTAGAGGACTTAAACTCACCTTTGGACTTAATTGATTAAAGAATTGAAAGGTAACTAAAATGGAGTAATAAAATTGATGATTAAAAATGATATAAGATAATAATTTGGTTTGGGTTCAATCGAAGGTTAATTGAACCCTTGAGTCTTGAGTTGTTTCATACTCAGAAGTGATGCAAACGGCTCAAGATTCATTGTCAACTACTTCCCTTGATTATTCATGATAGGGAAGTGGTTTTGAGAGTCTTGTTTTGCTGCATTCATTGAGCTTGCGTACTTGATTCATGAACCATCATGCAATGAAATTGCATCCATTGATGGTTTGGTGAATCAAACTTACTACTCCTTTGAGCTGCTGATGATAAGGAGGGGTAAGTTGTGCAAACAACCCTTGAGAATACCATGTTCGTGCTCTGTTTGCTCACTGTTGTAGCAGGAAAATACAATCATCAGTGGCTGGCAGATCCCTTTTTGTGGCCGGCAGGCCATCACTTCTAGCCCGCTGGCCACCAGTGCAAAATCCAGCAGTGTACTTTTGAAGCAAAACATACTTGGTCTTAAGGTGGAAAATAGTGCAAGTGTTCTACTGTGCAATAGAGGCATTTGGCAGCAGAAACAGTGGCTTTTTCGGGTGGAAAGTCCGCACATGCATGAGCATTCCTCATTTCTTGAGGATAAGTAATTAGAATAGTTAATTTAGTTACTTCATGTTGTAATTAATTAGTTGTAGCTAGTTAATTTTGTAAAGTGCTGTAAATAATTAGTTAGTTAAACTAGTTATTTAATTTTGTCTTGTAATAATTAGTTAGCTAGAATAGTTAATTAATTTGTTGTAATAATTAGTTAAGTAGTTTAGCTAAATTATTCATTTGGGTTTGTAATAGTTAATTAATTAGCTTAGCTTTAATTAGTTAGCTAGTTAGTTCATTCGGACTCTTCTTCGTGAGAGCGCAATGTTGTAATAATGTGTATGTCTTCCAATCTCACGTCTTTCTCCTTTTTATTTACTAGCTTATGATGGTTAGTTTAGGGCATCATGTTTTGTTTAGCATCTCTCATGCCTTGCATCCACTTGGATTGCATGCATTGAGGCTCGGTTCATCATTCTAACTTGCATTGCTAATTAAATACTTCTTTGAATACGTGCTTAGACCGCATGCTATCAAATTGATTCATCTGCCATATTAGTAGCCGAGCCTATTTAGTTGCATAGCATGTGTTGCATTAGTCATATTGCATAGTTAGGATCATGCATTATTCTAACTCTATCATTTTTTTTGGCTTAGAGTACTAAGTGAGCCTTTGCTCACTTTAGCATATCGCATACGTGTGATTGTTGCCATGTTTAGCATGCTTGCCATGAGGCTAAGTGCTTAATTGATAAAATTGCTTGAATGCCTGTGAATGAAGGCTAATTGCTTGAATTGGAATAATTTTAGTTATGTTCCTATGCGATCACTTTTTCAAGTGGTACATATTCAAAACTCTTTTCAAAAACAAAAATGAATAGAAATGTTCCAATTCTTGTAATTTATTCTATACTTGTGTGTGTGCGCATCACATAGTAATGCTAGCCTAATAAATCGGAACAAGAGTATATAATGTAAATAAGATTCATATCATGATTAGCAGAGGTCGATCTTTGATCGAGGGAGTAGGGGTGCTCAATTCATGACCTTCCCCTCTCATACCTAAGCTTCCAAGCCGAGACAATATTGGTGATGACGGACACGTGGCCTTTGGCAAGAGTCATGAGTTTCCTAAATTTCTCAAAAATATTTAGGTGGAGACTTTATATCTGGCAAAACAGTCTATTTTTGGCAATTTGATTCAAAATCGATTTTTTCAAAAGATTTGCCAGATTTGGACTCTTTAGTGCTTATCTATTTCACATTGCACTTGTGGAATCAAATTTAGAACCTTAGATGTCCGATACTATAGGGCTATTCGTCTTCCAAAAAGGGCTACGAAAAGTCGAGCTATAATTTCTGGCGACTTTACTGGGGAATTAAAGAACTTGACTTGAATTTCATGATATGAAATTTTATCTACACTTATATGTTTCTTTGCATTTGCATTGGTGCGCCTAAGTCACTGTGTTGGCCATCTACTATTCCTGGATGATTTGCCGGACGCTTGCCTAAAAACTTGCCAAAAGGCATACCGGTCATGGGCTCTACCACGATGGGAACATAACCCTTGGATCTGGACTACCGCTGTACCATTTGATCCTCCTTTCACTTCTCGGTGTTAGGTGTGAGAGGTATATTAGGTAGTCTTGCTGAGGTACCCTTTTTGACCATTCGGCCTAGTTGCATATCGGAAAGCCATATAGACTGTTCCAAACTAGGACAGGATGCTTACCCGAATACAGGATTGCGTGAACCACTTTGTTTTGAATAGTGAACCCTAATTCCTGACCAAATTAGGATAGGGTAACCCTATCCCCTCATAGGGGTGTTTTGGCTCTCACTTAACTGGTATGTGCTTTACAGTGAAACTGTACAGAAATGTGCATAGCAGTTTTTGTGTTTGCAAGTTTAGTATCTGTTTTGGAGGCAGAATTCAGTGTTGAGTGCAGTCCTACAGCTTTGATTACATCTGTGTTGGTAACATCATTAGCTGAGGTGCTATACAGTTTCTGACTACTGCTTTCCTTTTTGCTTTATTTCTTTACTAGGTAGTTTAACACCATAGCTTCAGAAAGTTCGGATATCCTCCAAGTACTCTGGTCTCGAGTCTGAAGGCTTTGCAAAGCTGGCAATCTTGTTCGGGAACAGCCCATTGTAGACGTGCCCGAACGTCACGGCTCCGCGCGCGAAGGCACAAAATCCGGTTTGTTCATTAGCTTCTACAGTTCGAACTCAATGTCGCGGTTCTGAATCTAATCCCGCAAAGTGCAATGCAAGACCAATAAATGACCAAAGAGTCCAAATCCGGCAAATCATTTTGGAAAACTAATTTTTATAAAAAAAAGTGCCAAACATGGACTGCTTTGCCAGATACAGAGTCGCCACCTAAATGTTTTTGTTTTGGGAAATTTAGGAAACCCTGACTCGTGCCTAAGGCCACGTGTCCGTCATCACCAAAGTTGCCTCGGCTTGGGAACTTGGGTACGAGAGGGGAAGGTCATGCAATGAGCAGCCCCGCTCGCCCGATCAAAGGATCGGCCTTTACGAACATGATATTTTATTTTTGAAAACACATGTGTTCTTATTCCGGTTTATTAGCTAGAATTACTATGTGATGCGCACAGCATACAAGTATAGACTAGATCGCCTAAGTTGGAACAAAACATTTCATGCTTGTTTGAAAATGGTTTGAAGTTGTTACCCGCAAGTAGGCTAAGACGTGGATTTGCCACCCTCAAGTGGGCTTAAGAAAACATGATTTTGCCACTCTCAAGTGAGCTTAAAACTCGCATTTCAATGAATTGTTCCAATTTAAATAATCCAACCTTCACCCACAGGCATTTAGGCAGTTATATCATTTAAGCAAATAGCCTCATGGCATGCTTGCTATCATAGCAATACTCATACTCATGCAAGATGCTAAAGCATAAACACTTACAGTGTACTCCGAGCCAAAACAGAGAACTAGTTAGAAATCATGCATGATCCTAGTTCATGTTAAGATGGCTAATGCAACACATGCAAAATGCAACTAGAAATAGGCTCGGCTATTCTAAAATGGCATATGAGATGCAACTTCATAATCATGTATTCAAGTAGGAATTGAAACACAATGCAGTTAGGATGATGCGCCGAGCCCGATGCACGTAAGACAGATGAATGATGCACGCATGCAAAGCATAAACAAAATTCGCTCTCTCGACGGAGGGTCCGAATGAATAATACAAGCTAGCTACGCTAAGCTATTCTAACTAATCTAATAATCTAATTAGGCTAATTATTACATAATCAAATAGAATATTAGCTAAGCTAAGCTAATTAAGAATTTACAACGATGAATTAAATTAGCTAACATATTAACTAATTCATTACAAATTAACTAACTATACAAAGCAGTTAAAATGGCCTCGAGAAGAGGGGCATATGCATGCTCGATCGACTTCGCTCAGAAATCCGTTGCCATGCCTCATGTTGCCTCTGTTTGCACAGTTTTGCACCTCTGAAAATTATGCCAACTTCTGTGATGCTTCTGAACCACCTCATGGACACTCTGAGAGGTCATCGGCCAAGAGGGGTGGCCATCGGCCAGTGGATAATGGTCATCGACCAAATATGAGGCTATCGGCCAAACATTGTTAGCCAATCAGCACACTAGATAGCCGATCGGCCAATTCTTCCTGCAAACTTCCCCTTTTTGCTGCAACAGAGCACAAACAGAGGCATGACAATGTATTTGCAAGAAAATGTGTGTGCAACCACACCCCTTATCATGTCTAAGGCTCAAAGGTGTGTAGTGCTCGGCTCTCAAGCCATCAATCACGCATTTCGATGCATGATGGCCAAAGAGACCGAGTTGCTCAAATCAATATCACATGAATGCACAAAAACATACAAATGCCTTAAACTCTATCATATTTGATCAAGAGTGTCGGCGACCGAGGATGGAGGCATGTTTCATCACTTCAAGTATGAAACGTCCATCGTTCCTCATGTTTGGCTTGACACCCAAACCAAACACAATGCAATGCATGCACAACTTAACAAAGCTAATGGCATGTGAACAATGCAATGCAACCTAAACATGTAAACAACATGGCATGCAACAAGTATGTAACAATGTTATGTAATACAACTAGCATGCAACAACATGCAAAGTACCAAGCATGCAACAACATGCAATGTACCAAGCGATGCAACAACATGCAATGCAACAAGCATGCAACAACATGTAAAATGGACTTAAACTAAAATGGACAGATCTCAATCATGCCCAAATCAGAGGCCAAAATATGCTGAAAAGGGAGCTCAAAAGCTTGTACAAGCATGCATACACATTGGCTCACAAACAAGGCATGAAGACACAACCCTTAAACACATTAAAGGGGTGGAAAATGTGAGAGTGTGGCAATGAAATATGCTCTGAAATCATATAAGAAATGATGTCAAATCATGCACATAGCTCAAATAAAGCATGCCAAGAGACTTGAAATACAAAGCTAGTCAAGGGCTTTACACTACAACCATACCAAGCAATGCTCAAATGACCTAAAGCACTCAAAACAGACCTAAGACAGGTCAAAATAGTAGCAAAAACATGCTAGACTTGCAACAAAGATGGCAAGAAAGATAGGCTCCCGAATTAGCTCATAAACAAGGCATAAGGGCACAACTCTTAAACACAATGAAAGAGTGATAATCATGAGAGCATGGTAGAAGTTTATGGTCTGAAATTACCTATCAAATGATGCCATATCATGCAAATAGCTCAAATATGACATGCTAGGGGGCCCAAGTGCAAGGCTAGCAAAGCCAAATACACTATAGCTATACAAAGCAAGCCCCAAAAGGCCAAGAACCCCCAAAACAGTCCTAAAGCACGTCAAAATAATACTAGAACATGTATGGAGTATAGCCAAAATAAGCTAGCATGATTGGCCGAAACATCAAGCATGTTAGACTAGTAAGCATGGATTACACTACAAGTGTATAAAGCATGCAAGAGGTGAGTCCACCAATCAAAATCAGAGTTATGGCATGCCAAAATAACACCAAAAATGGGCTGAGACTAAGCCAACACATGCTAAAATAACAAGCTAACTCATTAGGCATGCAAGGCTAGCAAAGAGGATTTATAGTACAAGTGCATAAAGCATGCAACCAATGATCAAACAAGCCAAAAATAGAGTTATGGCAGGTCTAAGAAGTCACAAAAATGAGCCTAAACAAAGCCATAAAGAAGTAAAAACACATGCTCATTTGGTTGGCAATCAACACTAGCAAGCAAGACAAGAGAAGAGGGGACCATCCTCTCCTATTTGGGTCCTCAAAACAGGGTTTTTACCACTGAAAATCCTTTGGATTTCAGTGGTTAAAAGGCCATGAAAAGTTGTTTTGAAAGGCCTTAGAAGATGGCTCAAAAGCTATACAAGCTAAGGAACAAAAAGGAGAGACAACCCCCTAACACAAAATAGGCCTAAACCATCACTTTTAGGGCTAAAAAATAGAGATTTTCTCAGTTCAAAACCAAGCCAAAAACAGTTTACAAAGGTGGTAAAACAAGCATGCAAAGTAAAGGTTTAAAGGGAGCAAGTGCTTACCCTTGAAGCACTTTGAAGCTCAGTGGCAAAACCAGCCAAAATCTGAGCCAAAACCAAGCTTTAGCAGCCCAAAACAAGTTCCAAGGGACCTCAGCCCAATGGTGATCAAGTCTTCTTAAGGGTTGATAGGTTGAAGATGGATGTATGCAAGCCTTCAAGCACAAAATCCTTAAAGAGAGTGAAATCTAAAGAGAGTTTCTAGAGAGAGAGGCTCCCAAAAATTTTGCCAAAATTGTTCTAATCTATCCCGCAATCTTCTAACCCTTGAAAAATGAGATATAAGGCTTCATTATATAGCAAAATATCAAGCTTGGTCGAAAATATCTGAGCTAGGATAGGTGGCACAAGTTGGAAACAGCTGGAGGAGAAATATCTACCAATTCTAGGCTTTTTGGACATTTTTGGCCGATCGGCTAACATTTGTGGCTGATAAGGTTCACTTTTGGCCGACCTATGGCCGATGAGGTCCAACTGTGGCCGATGGACTTCCATAGAGGCTGATGGAAAAAATCAGTCATGGTCCCTAACTTGAAGCAAGCCTAATTCCTTCATCTGGACTCCTTTTTAGGTCATTCTTGAGCCCAAACTGTAGCCCCGGAAGTCTTCTTTCCAATTTGGAAGCCTCACCTCAAAATTCCAAGTGTGCTAAGAGATATCCCTCTTTTAGTGAAGACTACTCAGTTTCAGTCCAACCGGAATAATGCCCAACTTCAACCAATCATATCTCCCCCATCCAGACTCGGCTTTAGGAGATTCTTAAGTGAAAAATGAAGTCCCGGAAGTAATCTTTCCAACGGTGATGGCCTCATATCTGAAATCCAAGTATTCAAAAGGATAGACCTGATTTAGCGAGGATTACTCGACTCTCTCTTAACGATTTAAGCCCATCTTCTTCTCCAACTTGGTTTCTTCCCTCTTCTCCTCTTTTCTTCAACTCCAAACCCCTAAACAAGGTGTTTTGAAAGATTTTTCAAAGATTTCATCTCTCTTTCATTCATTTCCACTTTGTCCTTGCTCGGTTTACCGAAAAGCGCACCATTTAACAAAATGCGAGCCTCGGAACATCGTAGGAACTTTATTTCAAAAATATTTTGAAAGAGAGGGTTTTAAGGTCTAAAAAACCATCCAAAATAGCTTTGGTCCAAAATGAGGTGTGAGGTTAGGATTTGACTCTCCTCTTGCCAAAGAAATCGAACATTTGCCCTGCACATCTTTCATCACCAAGTAAACCACCAGTAGCGCCCAAGTCTTAAGGTCAGTCAAAAATGGGGTGTCTACACCCGTGTTTACTTCACTCTCATCGGTCACAAGACGGAGGAGAGTCAGGAAGAATTCACCGATTCAATTTTTACAGCAGTCATCCCTCAATTCACCTGTATCCAGTTAGGTTCAGGGACAGTCTTCTACTTCTAGTCCAGTATGAGATCACTCGCCTATTCCAATGACACAATATCCCCCAGTCAGTATGGAAGAATTGATCCATCATCATTAGCAAATAGTTGAAACCCTGCAGCAAAATGCTGCTCATCAGGCCAAGATCACAGCCCGTCAAGCCGAGGTAATAAACAGGCTACATCAACAACAACCACAGCCGACAGCGGCCTCTATATCCCATGCACCTCCCACGGGTATCTCAGCACCCGAAGCCACTACCCATACTGCTAATGTCTAAGAAAATCAGGGCAATCCAGCAAAGTCGATCCCAGCACAAGCCTCCAAAGCACCTGTGTATCAAACTGAAGCTCCGTTTGAATTTGAGGTTGACCCAACTGTACTCAAGGTCAACAAACTAGAGAAGCTATTCAAGAGAGCACAAGGTGTTAACTCCATCCCCGACATAAAGGACAGGTATACCAACTCTGCAGTGACATTGCCAAATCGGTTCAAAATGTTGCACATCAATCGATTCAACGGGTCCGGAGATCCAATGGTTCACCTTCAGTTGTTTTCTGACATCTTGCGATCGATGGGCCTGACTAGACTACAAAAGCTATCTCTCTTTGGCCGTACCATGTCTGGTATAGCGGCCATTTGGTATGCAAAGCTGGAGGATTCTGTTAAGAAAAATTTAGAGGAGATGGCTGAGGCCTTTATTGTTCAATACTCGTACAATACACAAATCGAGGTCATGACTCGTGATCTTAAGGCAAAGCGCCAAGAGCCGAAGGAGGGCTTCTTGAAATTTGTTACGAGGTGGAGAGCTAAGGCTTCAATGATGACCACAAGGCCTTCTGAGAAAGATCAGATAAGGATGGTAGTCCGCAATCTACACGGGAAACTGTTACAGAAGATGATTGTCCTATCTCTGTTCACATTCACCGAGCTCCATGAGATGGGGGTGCAAATTGAAGACTTCATGAAATAGGGGTTGATTACAGATGAGAAAGAGTAGGCAAAAAGGCCTTTGTGCGTAGTTCCAATGCTACCACCAGTGGTAGCATAGCTGGGAGGCCATCAGATGTGAGTGTTGTCACCACCACAACCAAGACTGCCAACCCCTTCGCCAACACAGCTCCACAAACTTTAGCCAACCCTACTCGATCCCAGAAGACGTTTACTCAACCCTACATGACCCTATCTCAAGCTATGAAGGTGCTAGTCAAAAAAGGGCACCTCAAACCATTAGAACCCCGCCCATTACATGATCCTCTTCTACCCAAACACAACCCCGCAAAATACTGCGCGTTTCACCAACAACATAGTCATGATACTGACCAATGCTTCAGACTGCATCATTAGATTCAAGACCTCATTGACAACAAGGTGATCGCACCACCCCAGAAACCAAATGTAACTACAAACCCACTCCCGACCCATAATCAAGCTCCTCTACCTTAAAATCTAAACCTAATCCATACACTGACCATCCCCTATGACCCCAGCGTATATATTACCCCCTTCCACCTACCAAGACCGACATTGTTCATTCTCGAGAGCACAGATCTGTGCATGATGGACACATCTACACTTCAACCTAAGCCTGTGGTGGTGATAGTTGCAGTAGAAGGGAGGTCAACCTTGGAGAAAAGCATAAGTTTTGTTGCCGGAGAGTTCTGAGGACTTACCTAATAAGTTGTACAATCCAAGCTACTACATTGTGTTGATTGGTCAAATCAAGTCAGAATTGGTGTTGCTAACTGTAGTGGAGGTTAATGTGGTTAGGGAGGATGGCCCGAGGCAAGGGTTGGATGATTTGGCAAAACTCGAGGAGGATTTAGACAACTTGCAATTCTTTGATGAATAGGATCAAGGGGATGTGCAGATTGGCTAGTTCGATTTAAATGGATCAACTGACAACTCTAGGTGGCTGAGTGATGAGCAAGATAAGGAGGAAGGAACTAAAATGAAGCTGGAGGAAAAGAAAGCAAGAATTGCTGTAGTGGTCGAAAGGGCCGATGAAAAGGGAAAACTGTCAGAGAATGTCGGTATGAAAAATTCAGCCTAAGAACTGGGCACTATGAGCACTGTGGACACAGAACAGGAAGCTGCACTGAAACAGTTTGAACGAGAAAGGGTTGAAGAAAACCAGGAAGCTGTAATGGCCCAACACCCTGTAAAGGATACCTGTGATGTGAAGGTAATACAAACGGAGCTGGATAACTGTTTGTCGGCTGCTGAAGGTGTATGGTGGGATGATGACAATCTACATCTAGTCTACACCGACGAAGACTGAGGCGAGTGTCTTCTAGACAACACATGGTATGTTGAAGAAATAGATCACATGACAAGAAGTGGGCGGTATTTTAAGCCACCGCACTTAGATCAAGCTGAGGCATCTAGAAAAGACAGAGAGGTTGTGAGAAACAGAAAGAGAAGCAATTGGAAGAAGAGGTAGTGTTGAAGTAGCTTAAGAAAATCCAAGCTGACATCTAAATTTGGGGTCTTCTCATGGCCTCTCGGGTACATTGACAGGCAGTACTATCAGCAATGGATAAAGCTATATTGTCCATTGACACAACCCCCGAACAGCTTATGGGATTGGTCTTCCCAAGTGGTGCCAGGCCAACCCTAACCTTTTCTAACAAAGAATTGTTGCCGAAAGGCTTGGCTCACAACAAACCCTTGTACATATCTATTAAATGCAGGGAGAAATAGGTGCTGGTGGTGTTGACAGACACCGGTTCAGCTATCAATGTCTGTCCTTCCTGCACAGCTTATGCAATCGGCCTTAGACCAGCAGACTTTGTGCCCACAGCTCAAGTAATTCGGGGTATATGATAATACGAGTAGGGAGGTCATGGACACGGTGCAAATCAGAGTCCAGGTGGGCCCAGCTGTGCAAGATGTCGAGTTTCATGTCCTCGATGTGCCAGCCACCTTCAATTTACTGTTAGGGCGGTCCTAGTTACATCATGTGAAAACTGTTTCCTCTACTCTCCACCAAATGTTGAAGTACCACATAGGAGAGGAGTGGCGATTGTTTTTGGGAATTTATCCATCCATCCCCCGCCAGAGGTAACTACACCAGTGCTGGAGATCACTCATGGCGAGGAGGATGTATTCCTCTCAGGGTTCACTCTGGCTGAAGCCCGGGTAGTGCAGACTATACTGGCCGCAGACGAAGGCATGTACGTCAGCGCCCAGTCTATCTATTTCATGAGTAAACTGTAGCATGTTCTGGGAATGGGACTTGGAAGGAGTGGCCAGAAAGTTGTGACAGCACTGACAGACGTGCCACATAACCTACATGCCTTTGGTCTGGGCTATGTGCCCACCAAAGAAGACTGGATCAGGAAAAGGAAAGAGATGACAGGCAGAGCCAAGGCTAAGCAAGTCGGGAAGCACTATGACCTCATCCACAAGCTAATCCAGGGAACGCTGAATGGTCGCTTTGTTTGAGAGGGAGAAGATTTTCCATTTTGTGGTTTTCCCAAGCCTTGGGTGAATTCCATGAAGCAGCGTACCCCTAATTTCGAAATCTTCTTTGATCTGCAGCTGCAAAATAGTGATACCAAGGAAAGGGCTGAACCAAGCACTAAAGCTGAACAGAGCATGGAAAGTGACTTGGACAATAGCGAACTTGAAGTAAGGGCAGCACTAACTTGTCTCCTGACATATCCTGCAACTGACTCAGAGAACTTAGGGGATAACCTTACTATCTTCGTGGGGGTGTAATTTTAGCTCGGCCAATGTTGGGGCCTTCCGAGCTCTCGTAAAAAATTAGGTTGGGTCGGCCCACAGGCCAAAAAACTAGGCCCAGGCACAGGCCCAGGGGTATTCGGGCTTTAGACGGCCAGTGGGCCGAGCTGCTGGGCCTGGGCCTGGGCTCTAGCTTTGGGCGGGCCTAAACAATTTTTTTTAAATTTTTTTCACCAAAATTTTATTATTTTCCATAAAAAATAACACTGGGCTCGAGTGAGCCGGGCTTTTGAGTAGGCCTTGAGCAAACCAATGGGCCGGGCCAAGCAAGTCAGCCCCACAGGTCGGGTCGGGCTTCAAAATGATGGCCCAGGCCCAAGGCCTCAGGCTGGGCTGGGCTTAGGCTTGGGCCTAAACGAGTCGGGCCCACTCGGGCCGCCCACGGGCCACGGGCCATTTTTACACTCCTACATCTCCGTGATCGGAGAGGAACTGGGTGTGAACCCAATCAGCAGCATTTTGGGTGCATCAGAGGCACCATCTCTTATCTGGCAGCTGGAGGAAGGCTATTTGTCTAGTTCTGAGTCGGGTGATGAGGTAGAATCTAATTCCACTGAGTCTATAGGGTCGGGATCAGATTCCAGTTCTTCTGAGTCTGAGTCTGGTATTTCTAGGGGTGGTAACTCGGATTCCAAAGTCCTGTCTAGGTCATCATTCAACTTTTCTTTTGAGTCTGTAACCGAAGATCTGGACCTTTTGAATGAGAACTCTGCGAATTCTGTGTACTTCTCTATGCCATTGGATTATTGTATTGACCAAGATTTTCAAAATTTTAATGAAAATGAAGAGGAAAGAATTCCTCTGGTTTTGAAAAACTTGATTAATTGAGAGGAGGAGAGGTTTGCTAAACCCTGTGCTAATGAAATCATTACCATTAATGTGGGTACTGAGAAGGATGTTGTCTTCAGAGAACCGCGAGCACTTATTCGCTTTACTAAAAGATTTCAAAGATGTTTTTGCGTGGTCCTATGAAGACATGCCTGGAATCGATCCTAAGATTGTACAGCATCAGATCTCTCTTGACCCCAAGGCCCAACTGATCAAGTAGAAGTTGCGTAGAATTCGTCCGAATTGGGCGCTAAAAATCAAGGAAGAGAACACCAAGCAGATCGAGGCAGGTTTCTTGTTAGTATCTGAGTATCCAACTTGGTTGGCCAACATCGTTCCAGTGCCGAAGAAGGATGGCAAAATCTGGGTGTCTGTAGACTTCGGGGACTTGAATAGAGCCAGTCCGAAGGATGAGTTTCCTCTGCCGCACATTGATGAGTTAATGGATTTCACTGCGGGTCATGCACTGCTATCCTTTATGGATGGGTTTTCCAGGTACGACTAAATTTTGATGGCGCCCAAGAACAGAGAGAAGACCGCATTCACTACGTCGTGGGGTACCTACTGCTACCGAGTTATGCCGATTGGGCTGAAGAATACCGAGGCTACCTATCAAAGGGTTACGACCACCATTTTGCATGACATGATCCACAAAGAGGTTGAGGTGTATATGGACGACATAATTTCCAAGTCCAAAGAAAAAAAGGGCCATTACACCACCTTGAAGAAATTCTTTCAACGAATCAGAGAATACAGGTTGAGGTTAAACTCGCAAAAATGCACCTTTAGTGTAACGGCAGGGAAAATGCTGGGCTTTTTGATCACACAGAGGGGCATTGAAGTAGATCCTTCCAAAATCAAGGTCATCCTAGAAATGCCACCACCAAGGACTGAAAAGGAGGTGCGAGGCTTTCTGGGTAAAGTGCAATTCATAAGACGGTTTATTTCCAAATTAACCTTGACTTGTGAACCACTATTTGGTCTCCTGAAGAAAGGAAAGAAATTCCGATAGGATGATTGCTATGAATTTGCCCTTGAGTAGGTTAAGCAGTACCTCTAGAACCCACTTATGTTGTCGCCGCCATAATTGGAGAAGCCTTTGATTCTGTACCTGTCAGTAACAGACACGACCATGGGATGTATGCTTGCTCAGGAATCTGAAGATAGGGTGGAGAAAGCCATCTACTACTTGAGCAAGAAAATGCTGGATTATGAGACCCACTATATTCTGTTGGAGAAAGCTTGTCTAGCTTTGGTATGGGCTATTAGGAAGTTGAGGCACTACTTGTTAGCTCACTCTGTAATCTTGATTTTGAGATTAGATCCCATCAAATATCTCTTTGAGAAACCAGAGCTTACGGGTAGGCTAGCCCGTTGGTTGCTTCTTCTCTCCGAATTTGATCTTAAATATGTCACTCGCAAGTCGGTCAAGGGAAGAGCTGTAACGGAGTTCCTAGCAGACCACCCAGTAAAAGGGGATGAGGCAGTGGAATACTTGTTCCCAGATGAAGCCATTCTACAAGATGAGGAGGATATTTGGATGATGTACTTTGACGGAGCGTCTAATCAGTATGGTTATAGAATAGGTGTGTTGCTGATAACACCCGACGACTCCCATATACCTTTAGCCTTCAAACTCCGGTTCAAGGTGTCCAACAATGAAGCAGAGTATAAAGCATGTATTGCTGGTTTAGAAGTTGCCCTGGAACTAGGGACAATAAGATTGGATGTTATCCGAGACTCGAACTTAGTTATTTCTCAAGCGAATGGAGATTGGAAAGTTAAAGAAGAAAAGATGAAGGTTTACCACCAGACCTTGGACGTTCTGATTCCTAGGTTTGAAAAGCTAACTTTCACGCATCTATTAAGAGAGAACAACAGGTTCGCTGATGCTTTAGTAACTCTATCTTCTATGGTAAACATCCCAATTAGAATCCGGATGCGTCCGATTATCATCGAGCAGAAATACACACCAGCTTATGAAACTATCACCGCAATAGATGAAGCGCAAGACAAAAACCCTTGGTACTTCGGTATTTGGAACTTCTTAGCAAAGGAGATTTATCTACCAAGGGCAAATGCCAAGTACAAAAGGGGAATACGGTGAATAGCTGTCCAATTTATCATCTGCGGAGGTAAACTATATAACAGAGGTCATCTAGAAATGTACAAGTTATGTGTCGAAGAAGAGGAATCAAAGCGCCTGATAGAGGCTATCCACGGCGGGGAGTGCGGAGCGCACATGAACGGAGTGATGTTAGCCCGGAAGATTCTCAGGCAAGGTTACTACTGGTCCACCATGGAGGAGGATTGTATTGGTTTTGTTCGACGATGCCACAAATGCCAAATTCATGCCAATCGCATGAATATCCTGCCGTCAAAACTGTACAACATGACTTTGCCATGGCCTTTTTCAGTCTTGGGAATCGACGTTATCGGTGTAGTCACACCAAAAGGGTTGAATGGGCATGAATATATCTTAGTGGCGATTGATTACTTTACGAAGTAGGTGGAAGCTCAGTCCTATACCGTGTTAAAGGCATCGCATGTATCTAAGTTCATCAGAAACAATATCATTTGCCAGTGTGGAGTCCCAAACGAGATCATGTCATATAATGGCTCTCACTTCAGGAAAGAGGTGATATACTTATTGGAGAAATACAATGTGGCTTTTCATAAGTCATCTATATACATGCCGCAAACTAATGGAGTTGTTGAAGCCGCCAACAAGAACATCAAGAACATCTTGCAGAAAATGGTTAAGACTTACAAGGACTGGCAAGATAAATTGCCATTTGTGCTCTGGAGCTATAGAACTTCAATCCGGATGTCTACAGGGGCAACTCCTCATTCTCTCGTCTATGGGATGGAAGCTGTTTTGCCAATTGAAATAGAAGTCTCGTCACTACAAGTTATGGCTGAGTGTCAGATAGTAAAGGCGGACTGGCAGCAAAGTAGATTTGAGAAGTTAATGCTATTTGATGAGAGAAGGCTGAAGGCATTGTATCATGTTCAGGGCTACAAACGCAGAATTGCCAAGGCTTTTAACAAGAAAGTTAAGTCCCGGAATCTTAAAGAGGGGGATATGGTGCTGAAAGACAATCGAGCTCCCATTCACGACCCTAGGAGCAAGTTCAGACCCAATTGGACTGGTCCTTACATCATCAAAGCTATCTGGTTAGGTGGAGCTATTATTCCTATGGACCTAGATGGCTTGGAGTTTTCATAACCGATCAACATGGACAAGCTGAAGAAATACTATCCCTGAGAGGCTCACTAGGCCGAAAACTCGAAAAGACGACCTAGGCAGAAGTTAGAGCATGAAAATTAGAAGTAAAGAAAAATTGAGCTCGCAAGGTTAAAAACCCTAAAGGGTGACTTTGGCAAAAGTTAGAGCGCAAAAAGAGAGTTTTAATACTCGAGTGAACCTGAACTGAACTACATAAGGACTGATTCCCATCTTCGGGATACGTAGGCAACTTCATCCTGAAGTTCGGCCGTGATCACCTCCAATTCAACTGTCCTGTCCATGTGTCTGATTGGGTCATCTTTGTCTATTCTTTACCTTAGAGTTCGGTTGTGATCTTCATTCTGGGAAGAAGAGTTGGTTACAATGCAGAGCAGTGGTGTTCAATCAAGGGACAGTTTATGATCTTTTGATTCGGGGTTGGGCATCTTGAGGATTGATTTTGTGTGTGTCAGGTGGTGATCCTTTTCGAAAATGGTTTTGGAAATTTTTAATAAAAGTTGATTTTGTTCAAAATTTTACCTTTTACAACTTAGACCATTTTTGGACCAAAGGGAAAATTTTCAGTGCTCACAACTTTAATTCCATTGATTTTAACATAAGGTTCTCCAACTCTCTGATACAAATCAAAGTTGCTTTTATTACATCATAAAACTTGAAAAGAAAATTCAAAGCAATAAACTAGGGGGTTGAGTCAGGTGCTCCTGTGTCCTCTGCTCGTGCTTGCGGAAGCTTCTCAAGCCAAAGTAGGCCCGACTTGTGCCTCATCCTCAAGCCGAGCCAAGCATTCATCGGAAAAGGCATAACTGAAACTAGGGGCAAAGGCCAGAAGCTCTCTTGTCCCCCAGGCAATGAGGTACTTAGCCAGGTGTGAACCACAAACTAGAAATGAAGCTGGATATTCTACTTCCTCCTTTGAGTAGGTCTAATCATGCCCGAACTGGCGTCAGAACTAGAAGGGAAAGTAGAACACGCAATTCGTGAGGCTGATCAACTGTATGCCAGGCTACCGAGCCATGTTGTAACTCATCTCGGTCAGATTAAACTAGGGGCAATGCCAAGCTATGTCGGTTGCAGATCTGCTGCACGTCCAGTTGCACCACCATTCCTCGTTGGGAAAATCCACTAATTAGTAGCGGAAGAAATAACCTCAAGCTGAGTACTCGGGGCAAGAGTCCACTACCTTCAGCTTATCCATGAGCCATACCTGTGAATGGACGAAAAATAAGAGAGATTAAAGAATAGAGGGATGTATGTTGAGAGAAAAGTAAGAAAAGGGTTTTGAGAGAAAATAGAGCATGAGTGTCGAGTAATGTGAGAAACACATATGAAAAAAGGGTGGGAAACAATACCTGAAAAAGTAGTGGACTCCCCGCAAATCTGGTACTCTCTCGTCGATGAAATACATCTAAGCCCATCAAGGTCTCGGCCGGTGCCAAACCAATGCAAGTCTTACCTTCTTTCAAACCTTGGACCACTTTGATTAACCAAATGTTGGATCCGCCGAAACTAGGGGCAAGAAGGAAATGAGCAAGCATACATAAACAGAGGGCATGTTGTCAAAAATCTCGCCAGATAAGATCGCCTCTGTCACCGATGTTAGAAAATCGATGAATCAAGCTGGGTATGTCTAGCTCTCCGTTGTGGGCCAAGGATCGAGCCTCGTACAAAGTGAGCCTGCACATCCGTCCCAAAGCTTGGGCATGGCCAAAATGGGGTTGAGGCATGATTTCCTCATTGCGCTGGGTTTCTATCAATGCCTGAAATTCTTCAAGAGTTTGGCACATTTCTTGTGTTCCGAAGCGAAAGACATGTGTAATCGGGTCCTAGCATCAGGCCGCGGTATGGAGGAACGGAAAACAAAGTGGAGTACGGCTTAACGAAAAAAGTGCATTTATGCCGAAACCCCAAAAATTTACCTTTTCCATGCCGTCTAAAGCAATTGTCTAATCAGTGAGCTTCTTGGCAAGGAATATCTTCATTTGTGGAAGAAATTGTAGCTAAAATGAGGTTTTAGAGATGAAATCACGAAGCATAACCTTTTGTAGAAGATAAGGCTATGAGTGGAAGCTGGCTGTCAACAATCTGGAGGTTCCTCACACTGGTGGCCCGGCCACCTCTTGTGGCCGGCAGGCCACCTACTCTGGCCAGTAACTTCCACCTCTGGCCGGCAACTCTCTTTTCTGGCCTGCCGTCCACCTGTGTGCTGGGCAGTGCTGGCAGCTTGTGTTTTGTCTCGATCTTTGAGTGTTTTAAGGTCTTGTTTTGAGTCTTTTTGGTTTTAGCAAGTTTGTTTATTCATTTTTGGGTTGTTTTTGCTTTGTTTATCAAGTTGTATTTTGTATTTTGTATTTTGGTTGTTGGTCGGCTCATTACCCGATTAGGAACATCGTGCCAATACAAGTGTTCAGTATTCATTTGCAAATTCGATTCCATGTCCATTTCATGCAAATATGGTGCTTATGAGGCAGAAATGATAACTCTTTTCATAAAAACTGCGAGGTTTTATTTCGATCATGGTTTTTACAAAAGAGGAGTACAACTTTCAAAAGCAAAAATAAAACCTATTCGAAACTATACATGTGCTAATGCTACCAAACAAAAAGAAACTAAGCAAAAAGTACAACAACAAAAAAAAAATCAGCGCTGGTCATCTCAAGCTCAAGAGGCCCTCTTCGTCCTTTTCCTCGAAGGGGACTCGAGAGCACTATCTCCATCGGCACCACTGTCGGAATCAGACTCTGAACTAGAGTCGGTATCATCTCCGCTCCCTGCCTCGAAGCCAGCCTCAGTATCACCTCCACTCTCGGACCCCGAGCCAACATCCTCATCTTCTCTCTCAGATGACTCAGTATGTTGACTCACTGCCTCCTCAGAGTCACTAGTCTCAGTATCATCATTGCTCAAAATGGGTGCTGAGGGACTGCTCTGGCCTCGGGTGCCCCTATCTCTGCCTCGACCGTGACTCAAATCTTGGTGTAGACACCCCATTTTGGACCGCCCTTAAGACTTGGGCACTACTAATGGTTTACTTAGTGGTGAAAGGTGTGCAGGGCAAAGGTTCAATTTCTTCGACAAGGAGAGAGTCAAATCCCAACTTCATACCCCTTTTGGACCAAAACAATCCTGCTCAAATGATTTTAGGCCTTGAAACCCTCTCTTTCAAAATAGTTTTTGAAAAAGTTCCTACGATGTTCCGACGCTTGCATCTTGTTAAATGTTGCGCTTTTCGGTAAACCGAGCAAAGGACAAAGTGGAAATGAATGAAAGAGAGATGAAATCTCTGAAAAATCTTTCAAAACACCTTGTTTAGGGGTTTGGAGTTGAAGAAAAGAAGAGAAGAGGGAAGAAACCCAGTTGGGGGAGAAAATGGGCATGAACCGTTAAGAGAGAGTCAAGCTGCCCTCGTTGAATCAGGCCTATTCATTTGCATACTTGGATTTCAGCTATGAGGCCACTACCGTTGGAAAGCTTACTTCTGGGGCTTCATTTTTCACTCAAGAATCTCCTAAAACCAAGTCCGGACGGGGGAGATATGGTTGGTTAAAGTAGGGCATCAATCCGGTTTGACCGAAACTGCGCGGCCTCACCAAAGCAGGCATAACTTTTTGCACAATTGGAATTTTGATGCAAGGATGGCGCCATTGGAAAGATAACTTCTGGGGCTTCAATTTGGACACTTTCCGGCCACTTTTTGGCCTTGAAAGCCACCTGCCGACCACTTTTCATTCTTATAGACCACTTTTTCCTCTGAAAAACCAGAAAAAGTAGTTGGCCGACCAGTAAAAGTAGCTGGCTGACCACTTCAACTAGTCGGCCACTTTCCAGCAGATTCCTGAAGATCTTTTCTTGCCAGCTGTGCCAGCTGGAAGGCACAGAAGTCATCCTCTATACACGTGTATAGAGGGATGGCTTTAAGCCCTTAGTTTCCTCAACAAGCTTGAGGTTTGTTTTTCTATAAGAGGAAGGCCTTGGCTTGAGCTATAGATATACATCTATCTCTATATCTCTCTTTGTCTCATTTTTGTGCTTGAAAGTGCTTATTCTTCATACTATTGCACACAAACACACACTCAAACTCCATCCTTTTGTTGCTGAGGCTTCTTGAAGTTGGTTTTGGAGTTTTTGGATTGGTTTTGGTTAGAAAGAGCTACTGGAGTTGCAGCTTTGAAGTTGTTCTTCAAGGGTGAGCTTCTAACCCTTAAAACCCTTGTTTTTGTTTAAGCTTTTGGCCCAACTTGCATGTTGTTTTAGGCCTAACTTTCTACTACAAAATGCTCTGATTTTACATGCTTGTGATGTTTGTTTAAGGCCTTGTTGGTGTTGGGGGTGCCTACCCCCTCTTAGGCCTTGTTTGGGCTTTGTTTTGTGCCAT
The DNA here is from genome assembly GCA_036172215.1 of Camellia granthamiana. Taxonomy (NCBI): domain Eukaryota; kingdom Viridiplantae; phylum Streptophyta; class Magnoliopsida; order Ericales; family Theaceae; genus Camellia; species Camellia granthamiana. Next base: position 428,413 of record CM069910.1, on the reverse strand, counting down.
CCTTTTGAGCTATTGGGACCACCTCATTTTGGCCTTCTCACCACTGAAACTCAGAGGAATTTCAGTGGTGGAAATGGTGTTTTGAGGTCCCAAATAAGAAAGGGTCATTCCCTCTCCTTGTATCTTAGATGCTTGCTTCATTTGCCTCATGTTTGAGCATGCTTGTTAAGCTTATGTTGGCTCCATCTTAGCATGTATTTGGGGTTATTTTGACATGGCATACCACTGTTTTGACTTGGTTTTGTCATCCCTTGTATGCTTTATACACTTGTAGTGTAAATTTTGCAAACTAGTCTTGCATGCCTCATGAAGTAGCATGTCTTTCTAACATGTTTTGAGTCCATCTCAATAGGGTTTTGGTGTTGTTTTAACATGCCTTAGATCTATTTTGGGTTGGTTTGATGGCCCCATGCATGCTCCATGCACTTGTACTGCAATTCCATCCACTAGCCTAACATGCATCATGTGTTTGAACCATCATTCTAGCTTGTTTTGGCTTAACTCCAAGAAGCTTTTGTCCATGTTTTAGCATGCTTAAGCTCTGATTTATGTTGTTTTGGTCATGCATGCCATGCTTTGTATAGCCATAGTGCATTCTAGCTTGCTAGCTTTGTGTATTGAGTCCACTAGCATGCATTACTTGGACTATTTTCATGATTTGGCATCATTTGAAATGTGATTTCAGTACATGTAGTGTGGTCATACACTTGCATTTGTCACTCTTTCAATGCTTTGAAGGGTTTGTACTTTATGCCTTAAACATGAGCCATTGCGTATGCCTTCATGCCTAAGCTTGCGAGCTATCATTTCAATGTGTTTTGGGGGTTGTTTTGCCATGATATAACTCTGATTTTTGTTGGCGAAGCCATCTCATGCTTGGTCTTAGTAGGTGTAGTGTAATCCTCCTTTTTGGCCTTGCATATTTCATGCTTCATGCTCACCATGCTAGCTTATTTTGGCTTCCTTCCATACATGTTTTAGCATCATTTTGACAAGCTCTAAGACTGTTTTGGATTGTATTTTCCATATGCTTCATGTATTGCATAGTTGTAGTGCAATTGGCCTTGCTAGCTTCAAGCTTTGGGCACCATAGCATGCTTCATTTGTATCATGTACATGATTTGGCATCATTTACCATGACATTTCAGAGCATATAGGACTGCCATGTTCCCATTTCTTTCACCCTTTTATTTGAGCTCTGTCCATGATTGGTTCATGCATTTGTGCCATGTATTGCATGCCTCTTCTATAGTCCTCTTTGCAAGCTTTAATGCTTTAAGGACCCTAGCATGCTATGCTTGTACTGCTTGAGTGATTTGGCATCATTTCATACCTAATTTCAGTGCATATGTGTTGTTACACTTCCATGCTTTTCACTCCTTGAGCACTCTTGAGAGTTGTGCTCTTAGGCCTAGTTGATGGGCCATTGCATGTGCATGCATTTACTTTGCATTTCATGCCATCATTTTAGCATTATGGCCACTGATTTGAGCATGACTGAGGTCTGTCCATTTTTAGTTTAAGTCCATTGAGCATGTTGTTCAAATGTTGTTACATTACATCATGTTTGCATGCTTGAGTTGCATTGTGTTTTGCATGCTTGGTAAGTTTGCATGTTTTGTGCATGCTTATGTTACATTGCATTATGCATGCCACTAGCATTGATAGCATGCTCATGTCATTGCATTGAGTATGCCATGTTGTTGTTTGCATTGTGTATGCCATCTTATATCGCATTGTGTATGCTATGTTGTTGTTTGCATTGTGTATGCCATTTTGTTGCTTTGCATTGTGTATGCATGCCATAGCATTGGTAGTTTGATCATGTTGCATTGCATGTTGTTGCATGCTTGTCCCTTGCATGATTGTTTGCATGCTAATGTTGCATTACATTGAGTTGCATGCATTACATTGTATTTGGCATACTCGTGTTGCATTGTGTTTGGATAGGGTGTTAGTCCAAACACGGGAAACGAGAGACATTTCATACTTGAAGTGATGAAACGTGCCTCATTTCTCGATCGCCGACGCTCTTAATCATACATGATAGAGTTCAAGGCTTTATGTATTTATTTGTGCATTCATTTTACATTGAATTGTGCAATTTGGCTTCTCGGCCATCATGCATTGAGATGCGTGATTGGTGGCCCAAGGGTCAAGAACCACACTCCCTTGAGCTCATGAAATGATAGGGAGGGTGGTTGTGCACACATACCTTGCAAATACATTGCCATGCCCTTTCTTGCTCTCTGTTGCAGCAAACTGGAGAAGTGCAGCAAAAACTGGTCGGTTGACCAGTAAAAGTGGTTGGCCGACCACTTTTTCTGGTCTACAGCAAAGAAAAGTGGTCGGCAGGTGGTCTCCCACATCAACAACTGGTCGGCCATCTTCTTATAGGTTCCCATGGTGGAGTTGAAGCTATCTGGAGCTTTGTGCAATGTTCTGAGAACAATTACAAATAGAGGCATGTTAGGGTATCGCGACGGATTTCTGAACGAGGCGACCGAGCATGCATGCACTCCTCATCCTGAGGACCTCTTTTTAATGCTTTCCTTAGCTAGCTTATGCTTTGGTTCTGTATTTAAGTAGTTAATGCATTTAGCTACTTATTTGTAATAATTAATTAGTTTGTTAGTTAATTAGTTTCGTTTTATAATAATTAGTTTAATTAGCTTAGATTAGCTAGTTAGCTTATTATTCGAACCCTCCGTCGAGAGGGCCAACTGTTGTAATAAGCGTGCGTGTGTGTGATGCATGTCTTCCAACCCCCATTTCTTTCTCCCTTTCACTTAACTGCTTATGATGGTTAGTTTTAGGGCATATTTCGATTAGCATACTTTTGCTTCGCATGCGTGCATCCATTCATCTGTTTTACATGCACCGGGCTCGGCGCATCATACTAACTGCATTGTATTTCAATACCAATTTGAATACATGTATCAAGTTGCATTTCACATGACATCTTAGAATAGCCGAGCCTATTTTAGCTGCATTTTTGCATGTGTTGCATTAGCTATTTTAACATGAACTAGGATCATGCATGATTTCTAACTAGTTCTCTATTTTGGCTCGGAGTACACTGTGAGTGTTTATGCTTTAGCATCCCTGCATGAGATGTGTATGTTTCCATGTTAGCATGCTTGCCATGAGGCTAACTGCTTAAGTGATTAACTGCATGAATGCCTGTGGATGAAGGTTGGATTGCTTGAATTGGAACAATTCATTGAAATCCGCGACTTAGCCTACTTGCGAGTAGCAAACTTCAAATCATTTCAAACAAACGAACATGAAATGTTTTGTTTCAACTTAGGCAATCTAGTCTATACTTGTGTGCTGTGCACATCACATAGTAATTCTAGGTTAACAACCGGAATAAGAACACATGTGTTTTCAAAAACAAAATATCATGTTAGTAAAGGCCGATCTTTGATCGGGCGAGCGAGGGTGCTCATTGCATGACCTTCCCCTCTCATACCCAAGTTCCCGAGCCGAGGCAACTTTGGTGATGACGAACACGTGGCCTTAGGCACGAGTCAGGATTTCCTAAATTTCCCCAAAATAAAACATTTATGTGGCGACTCTGTATCTGGCAAAGCAGTCCATGTTTGGCACTTCTTTATAAAAATCAGCTTTCCAAAACGATTTGCCGGATTTGGACTCTTTGGTGATTTATCGGTCTCACATTGCACTTTGTGAGATTAGATTCAGAACCGTGACACGTGTCCGAACTGTAGTAGCTAAGGACAAACGAATTCGCGCCCTCGCAGCGCGGAGCCGGGAGTTCTCCGGGTGGTCTACACTTGGCCACAAGCTGGGGCCTGTCTCTCTCTTCTCCCTACTACTGGAGGAGGTACTGCATGTGCTGGTGTTGTTGCTGCCGCCGCTAGTGTCCTCGGCAAGGATGGAATCTAAAAAAAAATAATTGTCAACATATTAACTACAGTGTGTGTATCAGATACAAGCATAGTATGCAGAAACCAGATACTGTATGAATACAGTGTGCTAATGCAGTGTATCAGTGCAGTTTGGGAAAGACTACAGTTTAAATGCCAACATATCAGTGGAAATATAAGAGCGTGATGCACAAACAGAGTTAGTAATAAAATGCATATTGAAATAGAGAAAATTACCTTAATACCGTGGAGACCAAGAAGCATCTCCCTCTTCTACACCATACCCATCAGAGAAGCGACCAGCTCGAGGAGGCTCCCCATATACTCTATAGATACCTGCAAGTACATTTGGATGATCAATGTCTGGGATAAACATATCTGAAATGGAAATGTGACGTGCAAATTGTAAAGTATGGTCCATACCTGATACATGCCTTGAACTCCAACATACTCATGCCCGGCCTCTGCCAGCTCGATCGGAATCTAGTAAGCAATCCTAGTCGGCCGCTAGCATGTGAGCGCAGTGGGAAGCTCTGGCCAACTGGTAGTCTACTCAATGGGGGGAAGCCCCTCTAGTATGGGTTCTGGTCGCCCAAGTCGCCTCACCCGCCACAGGAGCCCCTGCTCCCTTACCTACGTGAGTGCCCATCAGAGAAGGCATAAAGTGGGTCTGAATAAATGTCGTGTAGTCGCACTCGTCTCTGAAAAAATCAACGTCTAGGCCTACCATGAACTAAATGACTGCGTCAATTGATAGGCTATCCCCTATCCTCATAGACGCATGAGGTGGCATCAAAATGACTAGATCAGGTAGGCCCACAGTCTGGCGTATGAATCTCTTGCTCAAAAACCAAGCCAGCAGACTGGGCCCTCCAGTAGAATCCGGAAGCACGATGTGCCCCAAGCTCCCGCATACTAGTCTCTCACCCTGGCCAGCATCATAGCCCAAGGTTGCCACATGATCTCCAAGTAGAGAATGTACAGATTGTTAGTCGTCGTCAGTTGCCAAAGTGTGAATCAGAGTGTAGACACCCCATTTTTGACCGTCCTCAAGACTTGGACGTCATCGTTTGAACACTCGATGATCATCCATGCTCGTGTTCGTTTTGAGTTCCCGAAGGTCTCGGCTGCGCGCCTTGCCTTAGGATCTCTTAACTTGACTGTTTTGTGCTTGGTTGTGGACCAAGGACTTGTGGTTTTACTTCTGAGGGAAGAGGGTGGCTTGTTGACCATTCCCTCAACCCATCGGCTAAGGTATGATGCCTCGGCCATGTTTTTTTTGCCATCGGCCAAAAGTGGTGGCCGATCGGCACTCTTTTTGGTCGATCGGCTATATTTTTGAGCCGAGACCTTTCCATCTGCTTTTTGCAGATATTTTCTGCCAGCTGTGACAGCTGGTATGCACATTTCTGATCCTCCATACACGTGTGTGGAGGGATTTGTTTCAAGAACAAGCTTGAGAATTGAAATTCTATAAGAAGGGAGCCTTCCCTCCCTTTCCAGAGGTTCTGAAAATTGCATGTAGAAGTTCTATATCTCTCTATATATATTTTACCTCTCTCTCTCCCTTTGCTCTTGTTTGTGCCCAAAAGTGTGATTTCTTCATACTATTGCACACAAACACCTAACAATACACCATCCTTTGGTTGCTGAGATCCTTAGGAGTTGGTTTTGGTGTTCTTGGGTGGGTTTGAACTCAGGAAAGTTGCTAGAGTAGTGTTCTTGAAGGTGTTCTTCAAGGGTGAGTAAACTACCTTTTAATCCTCCATTCTTGCTTAAGCTTTTAGACCTATTTGCATATTGTTTTTAGCTTAACTCTAAACTAAAAAAAGTTCTGATTTTTCATGCTTGAGATGATTGTTTAAGGTCACTTTTTGATTGGGGGTAGTCTACCCCCTCTTAGGCCTTGTTTGGCCTCATTTTGTGCCTTTCCTTTTGAGCCTTGGAACCTTCTTGTTTTGACCTTCTCACCACTGAAATCCAGAGGATTTTCAGTGGTAGAGAAGTGGTTTTGGAGTCTTGAATAGGAGAGGGACACCCCCCTCTCCTTGTGTCTCATATGCTAGTATATATGGCTCATATTGGTAACATGTTTGCTTAGCATGCTTTGGCTTCATTTCAACAAGTATTTGATGTTATTTTGTCATGCTATACCTCTGTTTTAAGTTGGTTTGATGGCCTCTTACATGCTTCATGCACTTGTAGTGTAATCCTCTCATTTGCCTTAACATGCATCATGCATTTAGACCATCATTCTTGCATATTTTGGCTCAACTCCATGAAGCTTTTAGCCTTGTTTTACCATGCTTAAGCTCTGACTTGTGTTGTCTTGGTCATGCATGCATTGTTTTGTATAGCCATGGTTCGATCTAGCTTGTTAGCTTTGAGTGTCCAAGTCATTAGCATGCATTGCTGAGACCTTTTTTATGATTGGCATCATTTCATATGTGATTTCAGTCCATGTGGTGTAGCCATACACTTGCATTTGTCATCCTTTCAATGCTTTGAAGAGTTGGTGTTTTATGCCTCATGAATGGATCATTGTGCGTGCCTCCATGCTTAGGTCTTTAGGATGCCATCTCAGTGGGTTTTTGGGCTTATTTTGACATGCCACAACTCTGTTTTTCATTGGTTAAGACATGCCATGTTTGGTTGTAATAGGTGTAGTGTAACACCTCTTTGTTAGCCTTGCATGCTTCATGCTTTCGGTCTTTTGTTCTAGCTTGCGTTGGCTAGGTTCGAGCATGATTTTGGTCTTGTATTGACTTGCCTTGGGACTGTTTTGGTTGCCCTTGGCCCTTTGGGGTTTGCTTTGTATAGCCTTGGTGTAATCCCTTTTACTAGCTTCAAGCTTTGAGCCTTCTTGCATGCTATGATTGACTTGTGTTCATGATTTAGCATCATTCCTCACATGATTTCAGAGCTTATTGCATTGCTACATTATCATTTTTGTCACTCCTTGCTCATGTTTGAGGGTTGTGTCCTTGTGCCTAAGTGATAGGCCAATTGGCATACATGCTTGTTTTGCATTTCATTCCATCATTTTCTTAGTGTTTTGGCCACTGTTCTTGGTATGGTTGAGGCCTATCCATTTTTAGTATAAGTCCATGGATCATGCGGTTTATGTGTTGTTGCATGCTTATCGTATTGTATGTCGTTGCATGCTTGTTGTTGGTATTGTTGTTGCATGCCTATTACATTATATGTTTGCATGTTTAGGATGCGTTGCATTTGGCATGCTTGTTACCTTAGCCTTGTGTGCATTTTTGAGTCATATCGCATTTGGCATGCTTATGTTGCATTGCATAGCTTTCCCATTGTTGCATGCATTACATTATGTTTGGTTTGGGGTGTCAAACCAAACACGAGGACCGAGAGATGTTTCGTACTTGAAGTGACGAAACGTGCCTCAATCCTCGGTCGCCGACACTCTTGATCCAACATGATAGGGTGTGAGGCATTCATGTGTTTTTGTGCATTCATTCCATATTGATTTGTGCAATTCGGCTTCTGTGGCCATCATGTATCAAAATGCGTGATTAATGGCTCGAGAGTTGAACACTACACTCCTTTGAGTCTCAAACATGATAAGGGGTGTAGTTGCACAACATTTTCTTTGCAAATGTATTGCCATGCCCTTGCTTGTCCTCTGTTGTAGCAAAAGGAGCAATCTGCAGGAAAGGATAGCCAATCGGCTATCTTCAGTGCTGATCGGCTAACAATCTTTGGCCGATGGACTCACAAATGGTCGATGACCCATTTCCCTTGGCCGATGGCCTTATATTTTGGCCGATGGCCTCTCAGCATGTCCATAAAGTGTTTCAGAAGCATTACAGAGATTTTCACAGTTTTCAAAAGTCAAAAACAGTGCAAACAGAGGCAACATGAGGCATGGCAATGGATTTCCGAGCGAAGCTGATCGAGCATGCATATGTCCCTCTTCTCGAGGCCACTTTAACTGTTTTGTAACTTCATTAATTTGCTTAATTAGTTAAGAGTTTTGTAATAATTAATTAGCGAGGGCAGTTAATTAATTAGTTGGTTTGTATTATTTATTCAGACCCTCCGTCGAGAGGGCGAATTTTGTAATAAGTGTGCGTGAGTGTGTGAATGTCTTCCAACCCCACGTCTTTTTCCCTTTTACTTTACCGCTTACGATGGTTAGTTTTAGGGCATGTTTAGATTAGCATCCTTATGCTTTTATGTTTGCATCCATTCATCTGTATTGCACGCACCGGGCTCGGCGCATCATACTAACTGCATTGTATTTCAATTCCTACTTGAATACATGATTATCAAGTGTTGCATCCACACGATATCTTAGAATAACCGAGCCTATTTTAGTTGCATTTTTGTATGTGTTGCATTAGGCATCTTAATATAGCTAGGATCATGCATGATTACTAACTAACTATTGTTTTGGCTCGGAGTACTAGGTAAGCTTTTATGCTTTAGCATCTTGCATGTGTGTTATTGTTGCCATGATAGCAGGCTTGCCATGAGGCTATTTGCTTAGATGATATAACTGTCTGAATGCCTGTGGGTGAAGGTTGGATTACTTGAATTGGAACAATTCATCAAAATGCGAGTTTTAAGCCCACTTGAGGGTGGCAAATCCACGTCTTAGCCTACTTGCGAGTAGCAACTTCAAACCATTTTCAAACAAACAAACATGAGATGTTTTGTTCCAACTTAGGCGATCTAGTCTATACTTGTGTGTTGTGCGCATCACATAGTAATTCTAGCTAATAAACAGGAATAAGAACACATGTGTTTTTAAAAACAAGATATCATGCTTAGTACAGGCCGATCTTTGATCGGGCGAGCGGGGGTGCTCATTGCATGACCTTCCCCTCTCATACCCAAGTTCCCTAGCCAAGGCAACTTTGGTGATGACGGGCACGTGGCCTTAGGCACGAGTCAGGGTTTCCTAAATTTCTCCCAAAATAAAACATTTAGGTGGCAACTCTGTATCTGGCAAAGCAGTCCATGTTTGGCACTTCTTTAATAAAATCAGTTTTCCAAAATGATTTGTCAGATTTGGACTCTTTGGTGATTTATTGGTCTTGCATTGCACTTTGCGAGATTAGATTCAAAATCGTGACATTGAGTCCGAACTGTAGTAGTCTAATGAACAAACCAGATTTCGCGCCTATTTCGCGCGCGGAGCCGAGACGTTCGGGCACGTCTACACAGAGCAGTATTAAAGCAAAAATGACTGTAAGTTTCGAGTTACCTCGGCGGCAACTACTGTATCTAAGTAATGGCAGAAGAAGGCAAAGGTCTCACGACTCCGGCGCTGACACCGACCATTGTACCGTCTCGAATAAGAGACAATAAGAGAGAGCTCCTCTATAGGCTCTGGAGCGAGGGCTGAAAAATATGCGTAAACCCATAGCTGCAAGGAAAGGGCTGTGGTTATCAATAGTATAAACAGATATAGAAAGTGCAAAGCAGAAGGCACAGGGCATGAACAGATACAGAAAGTGCAAAGCAGAAAGCACAGGTGTTAAACAGGTATAAAGCAAAAAATGTGAAATAGAAAGTATAGATGCAAAGAGAGAACTAAAATGCATACCTCTCAGGCTCGCCAGTAGTCTCTGATCAGCTCTCCCCTTATGCGGGAGGTAGCGCTCATATAGCTGTAAAGGGTAACGAGGCTAGCTCCACTCCAGTCATAGAATCGCACCCGGGGTAATGTCACCAGGGTGCTCAGCAAGTATAAACCCACGGTGTTCCACCTGTTCAAAAATAAGGTGGTACCGAGGACAAACATCAGGAAGCCCCGGGCATGCTGCTCCATCTCTTCCAGTGTCTCGGGTTCACTCCTGTGGAACTGCTCGGTGAACCAACTATATCTCACCATGGCCAGCCGGTACAGAGGTGGGCGTGCTCCCAACAGGTGGACCCAAGCAGCCTCCCACTCCCCCATGTCTGTGTCAAAAAAGATCGGATCACTCCCTCCTCCTAAGCTTGTGATCATGGCAAAGTTGTAGGGAGTCATCATCATCTCCTCGGCAATAGAGAGGTGGAAAGAGTTGGTGGTGTCCCACTACCTCTCCACCAGCACTCCAAGAAGGGGGCGGCTCGCTATGATGCATGTTAGTCCAGAATAGAAAAGGCCGAAGCCAACCTCATCGACGATATCTCGGACCACGGCAGGGAGCTCATCGTACCCGTCCCTTACCGTCATCGCTCCGTACCCCCTGTAAGCATGAGAGTTTTCCTATGGCAGAGAAAAAGAGTGAATCAGGCAGTGATGAAAGAGCAAGCAGATGAAAGACAGTACAAGAAATGCAGTTAAAGGAAAGGTAGGAATGCATGAGAACAAAGTTCATACCTCAGTAGCGCTGGAAGAAAGGTGGGAGGTCAGATCCCTTAGCAGGAGGTCCTCTGGTACGCCGCGAGCAAAATCGTTGAAATGTCTGATGCCTCCAAGTGGTAATATATGTGTGCAAGGATGATATGTCATTGGATCAAAAGGCCGCACTCTCAGTGGTAACGGCTCTGGCTCGAACTCTAGCATGAACTCCACCTCAAGGTCAGCCTCAATGTCCTTTGTTGCCTCGCCAGCCTCAGCAACTGATGGCTCCTCTACCTCGGCTATAGATGGAAGCACATGTGGAATCTCGAAAAGAGCTCCATCGTGAGGTATATCGTCTGCCATCTCGAAAATAGGTGAAAAGTAGGTGAAAAGTGAAGAAAAATAGAGAAAAAGACGGTAAACTTGGAAAAAGTCAACCCTAAGAGAGAGAAAATGGAAGAAAAAGTCAAAACCTGAAAAAGTTCACGAAACCCGAGAGAAACTCGAGGGGAACAGCCTAAAGTGGTGAAAATGAAGAAAAAGCGATGAAATCAAAATCTGATCGGTTCAAAATGTAGAGAATCAAGAGGATTTAAAAAAAAAAGTTTGCGTGGGGTGTTGGAAAATGCGTACAAAGCACCGATCTAGAGAGAGAAAGTACCTAGAGAGAAAGGAGAAGTGATTTCGGCCTTGTGGGTGTGAGGAAATGAAGTGTGTTAATCTATACTTAAAGACCCGAGCCAAAAAGACTGTTTTGCCCCGAAACTACCACTGGTGGCCGGCAGGCCATCATTGGTGGCCGATGAATTCTCCTGGTGGCTAGTAGGTGGCCGGTGACCCTCAGTCGGGTTCTGGTGCTATTCTGTGCTTCTACTTCCTAAGTAGTGTATGAAAGGTTCTGTTTTGGAAGCTTGCAGCTGCGTTCCAGTATGTGAACGTGTCCCACTTGTCATTGTGAACGAGGTGTATCCTTTTTGAGCATGTTGCAATGCCTTCGAGAGGTAAATCAGAGGTTGTCACCGGATATTGTTTTATTCGTTTTGTCAAATTACGTCTTTGTTCTCTTCTGTTGCATAGAATATGCATTTTCACATATACGTATGTTGCACGCGTGTCTTGCATCATATATGATTCGTGCTTAGAACATGCTGTCAATTTTGCATAGAATATGCTTTTGTTTCTTGCATAAAATATGCTTTCAATTAACATCATACGTCGGATGTTTATTTTGCATAGAATATGAGTTGTCACTGTATTGACTTATTCACTTGTTCACTTTGTGCATTTATCGCACACGTTCACTTTGTGCATCTATTGCACTTATTTATTTTGTGCATCTATCGCGCACATTCAGTCCTCTGTGTTTTATCTCAGGACACGTGAAGTGCGAGCCCGAGTAGCTTTCTTGTATCTCAAGACACGTGAAGCCTGGCCCTGGACGTGTTGTATCTCAGGACACGTGAAGCACGAGCTTGAGCGGTTTCTCTTGTATCTCAGGATGCGTGAAATGTGGCCCTGAGCATGTTGTATCTCGGGACACGTGAAGCGCGAGTCCGAGTAGTTTCTCTTATATCTCAGGACGCGTGAAGCGCAGCCTTGGGCGTGTTTTATCTCGGGACGCATAAAATGCAAGCCTGAGCAGTTTTCTTGTATCTCAGGACGCGTAAAGCGCGGCCCTAGGCGTGTTTTATCTCGGAACGCATGAAGAGCCAGCCCAAGTGGTTTTTTTGTATCTCAAGATGCGTGAAGCACGACCCTGGGCGTGTTATATCTCGGGACGCATGAAGTATGAGCCCGAGCAATTTCTCTTGTATCTTAGGACGTGTGAAGTGCGACCTTGAGCCGGTTTAATCTCGGGGCGCGTAAAACGTGACCCCGAGCGGTTTCTCTTTTATCTGGGGACGTGTGAAACATGACCCCGAGTGGTTTTCGTTCCTCTATTTCTCAAGACGCGTGAAGTGCGACCTTAAGCGGGTTTTATCTCGAGACACATGAAACGCGACCCCAAGTAGTTTCCGTTTCTCAATTTCTCAGGATGCGTGAAACATAATCCTGAACGGTGTCTTCTTTCCTCGTCTCATGTTTTGGCGTAGCCAAAGTGTGTTTTAGATCTTTTTGCAGGGAACCTGTGTTGGTTTTAAGCTTGAAGCTGCTCATTCATATGTTGTTATCTCGTTTTTGCTTTTTGTATTTGTTATTCCTTATTGCATCATCTTGCATGATCATGAGTTTTCAAAATAGTCGACTTTGCGAAGCTTGTGGGTCCAGCTTTCAAAGTTTTTGTGCATATCATTGTATCTTGCCTTAAAATTACGTTGGTTTGATTCCTTGCAAAGGGATACGTAGGCAGCCTACGGGCGCAACCATTTGTTTATGTCTTGATTGTTTGTCCAAGTCTTACAGCCTTGTCAAAATGGGCCATCTCCGGGCTTTGACATTCACTCACGTTATTTCATGACTCTAAGTTCTGTCAAAGAGAGGCAACTGTAGACACCCCATCTTTGACTGCCCTTATGACTTGGACGTCATCGCTTGCACGCCCAATGGTGAGTGTATATGCTTGTCAAGTGCTCGAAGTCCTCAGCAGAATGCTACAGCTTTGAGCCTTTCAAACCCTACACACCTGTTGCTTTATTTTTGGACCAAAACCTTGGATTTTCAAGCTTGCAACCTCTTGTGGCCTGCCGGCTATTGTTATAGACTGCCGACCACAGGTGTGTTTTGCAGATATTTTTTTGCCAGCTGTTGGCACAGATGCATGCACCTCCTTACTTGTGTATGTATTGATATTTCTGAGGGAGTTGCATGGTTTTCTATAAATAGGAGGCCTCCCCTTCCATTTTTAAGGTTGAAATTTTTGGAGCAAAAATTCTCTCTCTCTCTTTCTCTACAATTTTCATTCTTTCTTGTAATTTCTTAACTTTTTACAAGTTTTTGCCTATACACTCTTAACCAAACCTCTCCATCTTTGAGCTGAGATACTTTTGAGCCTTGTTTGAGCTCTTAAGGGTGTGTTTGCCTTGATTTGTTGCCTAGAATTGGTTCTTCTCTTCAAAAGGTATAAAGCTTTGCTTCTCTACTTGCTTTGATTACTCTTTTTCTTACTATTTTCCCACTGTTTTTAGGCTGTATAAACTCTATATTTTTGGGCTGAAACTTGTGGTTTAAGGCCAATAAGGGTTGAGGGGTGGTTCACCCTTCTTTACACCTTTCTCTCAAGGCCTTTACCCTTGTGTTTCCCACCTTTACACTATCTTTTTTTGAGCTTTTAAATACTGATTTTTAGAGTTATTTCAGTGGCTAAAATCATGGTTTGAAGTCCAAAATTGGAGGGGTTAGCCTCCCCTCCTTGTGTCTTGCTTACTAGGCTAGCATGCTCTATGTTTTAGGTTATTGTTCTAGTTATTTTTGTCTTAATTCCAGCATGTTTAGGACTTATTTAGCACTGTTTTAGGACTATTTTTAAGTGTTCATTGCATTTGAGCCTTGTATTGTATGCTTGTAGTGCAATTGTCCTCATAGGCTTGGTGGTTTAGGCCTTAGCCACCATCCTATTTGAGTTGATATCATTTATTTTATGCTTTCCTTACTTGTGATCACATTTAATCACCTCTGCAATCTCCCTTCTTTCTTGGCTTTTGCTTTGCTTTGAGGGTTGTTTCAAACCTTTTGTTCTTTTAAGCTTGAGATTAAGGTTATCATGCTTAATGGTTTAATTCCTTTCAGGGGTTCATTATCAACGGTATGACATCTCTCTCATGCCTTAAGCCAACTCTTGGTTTGACACTTCTCCCCATTAGAGGACTTAAACTCACCTTTGGACTTAATTGATTAAAAAATTAAAGATAACTAAAATGGAGTAATAAAATTGATGATTAAAAATGATGCAAGATAATAATTTGGTTTGGATTCAATCGGACATTAATTGAACCCTTGAGTCTTCAAGATTCATTGCTAACTACTTCCCTTGATTATTCATGATAGGGAAGTGGTTTTGAGAGTTTTGTTTTGTTGCATTTATTGAACTTGCATACTTGGTTCATGAGCCATCATGCAATGAAATTGCATCCATTGATGGTTTGTGAATCAAACTTACTACTCCTTTGAACTGCTGATGATACAGAGGAGTGAGTTGTGCAAAAAACCCTTGAGAATACCATGTTCGTGCTTTGTTTGCTTTCTATTGCAGCAGGAAAATCCAGTCATCAGTGGATGGTAGGCCACCATCAGTGGACAGCAGGCCATCACTTCTAGCCTGTCGACTACCAGTGCAAAATCCAGCAGTGTACTTTTGAAGCAGAGCAGACTTGGTCTTGAGATGGAAAACAATGCAAGTGTTCTACTGTGCAACAGAACAGTGACTTTTTCAGGTGAAAAGTCTGCGCATGCATAAGCATTCCTCGTTTCCCGAGGAGAAGTAATTAGAATAGTTAATTTAGTTACTTCATGTTGTAATTAATTAGTTGTAGCTAGTTAATTTTGTATAGTGTTAAAATTAGTTAGTTAAACTAGTTATTTTATTTTGCCTTGTAATAATTAGTTAGCTAGAATAGTTAATTAATTTGTTGTAATAATTAGTTAAGTAGTTTAGCTAAATTATTTATTTGGGTTTGTAATAGTTAATTAATTAGCTTAGCTTTAATTTGTTAGCTAGTTAGTTCATTCGGACTCTTCTTCGTGAGAGCGCAATGTTGTAATAATGTGTATGTCTTCAAACCCCATGTCTTTCTTCCTTTTATTTACTAGCTTATGATGGTTAGTTTAGGGCATCATGTTTTGTTTTGCATCTCTCATGCCTTGCATCCACTTGTATTGCATGCATTGAGGCTCGGTTCATCATTCTAACTTGCATTGCTAATTAAATACTTCTTTGAATACGTGCTTAGACCGCATGCTATCAAATTAATTCATATGCCATATTAGTAGCCGAGCCTATTTAGTTGCATATCGTATGCGTTGCATTAGTCATATTGCATAGTTAGGATCATGCATTATTCTAACTCTATCATTTTTTTTTTGGCTTGGAGTACTAGGTGAGCCTTTACTCACTTTAGCATATCGCATGCATGTGATTGTTGCCATGTTTAGCATGCTTGCCATGAGGCTAAGTGCTTAATTGATAAAATTTCTTGAATACCTGTGGATGAAGGCTAATTGCTTGAATTGGAATAATCTGAGTTATGTTCCTATGTGATCACTTTTTCAAGTGGTACATATTCAAAACTCTTTTCGAAAACAAACATGAATTGAAATGTTCCAATTCTTGCAATTTAGTCTATACTTGTGTATGTGCGCATCACATAGTAATGCCAACCTAATAAATTAGAACAAAAGCATATAATGTAAATAAGATTCATATCATGATTAGTACAGGCCGATCTTTGATCGGTCGAGTGGGGGTGCTCAATTCATAACCTTCCCCTCTCATACCTAAGTTCCTGATCCGAGACAATCCTGGTAATGATGGACACGTGGCCTTTGGCACGAGTCATGGGTTTCCTAAATTTCCCAAAAATATTTAGGTGGAAACTCTGTATCTGGCAAAGCAGTCCATTTTTGGCAATTTGATTCAAAATTGATTTCCAAAAGATTTGCCAGATTTGGACTCTTTGGTGTTTATCCATTTCACATTGCACTTGTGGAATCAGATTCAAAATGGCGGGAGTCTGATACTGTAGGGCTATTCGTCTTCCGAAAGGGGGCACGACAAGTTGAGCTACAGCATGAAGCGCGAGTCCAAGCGGTTTCTTTTGTATCTCAGGACGTGTAAAGCGCGGCCCTGGGCAAGTTTTTATCTCGGGACACGTGAAACGTGAGCCCGAGCTATTTCTCTTGTATCTTAGGACTCGTGAAGCACGGCCCTAGGCGAGTTTTTATCTCGAGACACATGAAACGCGAGCCTGAGCAGTTTTCCTTTTATCTCAGGACGCATAGAACGCGAGCCCAAACGATTTCTTCTCTATCTCGGGACATGTGAAACGCGACCCTGAGCAATTTTTTTTTCTCAGTTTCTCAAGATGCATAAAAGGTGAGCCCAAGCGGTTTCTCCTCTTATCTCAAGGCGCGTGAAACGCGACCCCGAGAGGTTTTCATTTCTCAGTTCCTCAGGACGCGTGAAACGCGATCCTGAGCGGTGTTTTCTTTCCTCGTCTCATGTTTTGGCGTGGTCAGAGTGTGTTTTATATCTTTTAGCATGGAACTTGTGTTGGTTTTAAGCTTAAAGCTGCTCATTCATATTTTGTTATCTTGTTATTGCTTATTGCATCTGTTATTGCTTATTGCATCATCTTGCATGATCATGAGTTTTTAAAATAGCCGACTTCGCGAAGCGTGTGAGTCCGCTTTCAAAGTTTTCTTTGTAAATATCATTTGCATCTTGCCCTAGAACTACGCTGGTTTGATTTCTTGCAAATGGATACATAGGCTGCTTGCGAGCGCGACTATTTAATTTATGTCTAGTTTGTTTGTCCAAGTCTTATGGCCTTGTCAAAATGGGTCGTCTTCGGGCTTTGACATTCACTCACGTCATTTCATGACTTCAAGTTCTGTCAAAGAGGGGCAACTGTAGCCACCCCATTTTTGACTGCCCTCATGACTTGGACGTCACTACTTGCGCACCCAATGATGAATGTGTATATGCTTGTTAAGCGCTCGAAAGTCCTCAACGGAATGCCACAGCTTTGGGTCTTTCAAACCCTACACACCTCTTGCCTTGTTTTGGACCAAAACTAGAGTTTTTTATGCCTGCAACCTCTTGTGGCCTACCAGCCCGTACTATTAGTTGTCGGCCGCAGATTTTGGCTGCCGGCCACAAGTGTGTTTTGCAGATATTTTTCTGCCAACTGTTGGCACAAATGCATGCACCTTCTTACATGTGTATGTATTGATATTTTTGAGGGAGTGTGATGTTTTTCTATATATAGAGGACCTCCTATCTTGCTTTCAAGGTTAAAAAATTTTGGAGCAAATTATTTTCTCTCTCTCTACAATTCTCTCTCTCTCTTACAAATTTCTTGAACCTTTGCCTATACACTCTAAACCAAACCTTACCATCTTTGAGCTGAGATACTTTTGAACCCTCTTTGAGCTTTTGAGTGTGTATTTGTGTTAATTGTTGCTTGGAAGTGCTCTTCTCTTCAAGGGGTATAAGGCTAAACTTGTTTCCTTGGTTTTGCTTGCTATTTCCCTACTGTTTTTCCATTGTTTTTGGGCTGCTTAGACTCTGTAATTTTGGGCTGAAACTTGTGGTTTAAGGCCTTAAAGGGTGGAGGGGTGATTCACCTCTCTTTCCACCTTGCTTCTCTAGACTTTACTCTTGTGTTTCCCACATTTACACTATCTTTTTTTGAGCTTTTAAACACTGATTTTCAGAGTTGTTTCAGTGGCTAAAATGTTGTTTTGAAGTCCAAAATTGAAGGGGGTAGCCTCCCCTCCTTGTGTCTTGTTTACTAGCCTAGTATGCTCCATGTTTTAGCTTATTGTTTTAGCTATTTTTGTCTTAATTTCAGCATGTTTTAAGACTTTTTTAGCACTGTTTTAGGACTATTTTTAAGTGTTCATTGCATTTGAGCCTTGTATTGCATGCTTGTGGTGTAATTGTCTTCATAGGTTTGGTGGTCTAAGCCTTAACCACCATCCTATTTGAGTTGATAGCCTTTATTTATGGCTTTCTATTCTTGTGATCACCTTTAATCACCTCGACAACCTCCCTCCTTTGCTTTTGCTTTGCTTTGAAAGTTGGTTCAAACTATTTGCTTGTTTAAAGCATGAGATTGAGGTCTTGTGCTTAATGGTTTAATCCCTTTGGGGGTTCATTACCAACGGCATGACATTTCTCTTATGCCCAAAATAACTCTTGGTTTGATGCTTCTTTCCATTAGAGGACCTAATCTTCACTATCGGACGTAATTAACTAAGAAATGGTTGGTAATTAAAATGAAGTAATAAAATGAGGACTAAAATGATGCAACATAACAACTTGGTTTGGGTTCAATCGGACGTTAATTGAACCCTTGAGTCTCGAGTCGTTTCATACTCATTAGTGATGAAAATGGTTCAAGAGTCATTGTCACTTCCCTCGATCAATCCATGATAGGGAGGGGGTTTGAGAGTCTTTATTTGTTGCATTTATTAAACTTCACACTTTGGTTCATAGGCTATCATGCAATGAAATTGCATCGATTGATGGTTTGTGAATCAAGTTTACCACTCCTTTGAGCTATCTGATGATAAGGAGGGATAAGTTGTGCAAACAACCCTTGAGAATACCTTGTATTGTGCACTGTTTGCTCTTTGTTACAGCAGAAAGAACCAGGCAGCAGTGGCCAGTAGGCCACCTCCTGTAGACGGCAGGCCATCATTTGTGGCTGGTAGGCCACCACTTCTAGCTTGCTGGCCACCTTTGCAAAATCCAGCAGTGACTTGTTGAAACAGAACAGAGTTGGTTTTGAGGTGGAAATCAATGCAAGTGTTCTATTGTGCAACAAAGGCATCTGGCAGCAGAAACAGCGGCTTTTTTGGGTGGAAAGTCCGCGCATGCATGAGCATTCCTCGTTTCCCGAGGAGGAATAATTAGAGTAATTAATTTAGTTACTTCATGTTGTAATTAATTAATTAGCTAATTAGAATTTTGTAATTAATTAACTAGTGTAAATAATTAGTTAGATTGTGATATTGTAATGACTAGCTAGAATAGTTAGTTTCATTCAGCTTGTAATAATTAGTTCATTCGGACTCTCCTGTGTGAGGGCAAACTTGTAATAATGTGTATGTCTTCTAACCCCACGACTTTCTCCCTTTTATTTAACTGCTTATGATGGTTAGTTTAGGGCATCATGTTTTGTTTAGCATACTCCATGTTTGCATCCACTTGTTTTGCATGCACCGGGAATCGGTACATCATTCTAACTTGCATTGTAATTTAAATACTTATTTGAATACATGCTTAGACCACATGCTATCAAATTGCTTCATATGTCATATTGGTAGTCGAGCATAGTAATTACATATTGCATGCGTTGCATTAGTCATATCGCATAATTAGGATCATGCATTCTTTTCTAAACTTTGTCATCTTTTTGGGTTGGAGCATTAGGTGAGCTTTTACTTGCTTTAGCATATTGCATAAGCATGATTGTTGCTATGTCTAGCATGCTTGTCATGAGGCTAAGTGCTTAATTGATAAAATTGCTTAAATGCTTGTGGATGAAGGCGAATTGCTTGAATTGGAATAATTTGAGTAAAGTTCATATGCGATCACTTTTTTAAGTGGTACATATTCAAAACAATTTTGTAAATGAACATGAGCTAAATGTTCCAATTCTTGCAAGTTAGTCTATACTTGTGTGTGTGCGCATCACATAGTAATGCTAGCCTAATAAATTGGAATAAGAGCATATACTGTAGATAAGATTCATATCATGATTAGTAGAGGTCGATTTTTGATCGGGCGAGAGGGGGTGCTCAATTCATGACCTTCCATTCTTGTACCTATGTTCCCAAGCTGAGACAATCTTGGTGATGACGGACACGTGGCCTTTGGCACGAGTCATGGGTTTCCTAAATTTTTCAAAAAATATTTAGGTGGCGACTCTGTATCTGGCAAAGCAGTTCATTTTTTGGCAATTTGATTCAAAATCAATTTTCCAAAAAGATTTGCCGAAATTGAACTCTTTGGTGTTTATCTATTTCACATTGTACTTGTGGAATCAGGTTCAGAACCGCAGGAGTCCGATACTGTAGGGCTTATTCATCTTCCGAAAAGGGGCATGAAAAGTCAAGCTACACACAACCATAGCGAAAAAAATGGCAGAGTGAAGGACCTTCGCTGTTGGCGAGTAGCATGGAACACCTTGCGTCTTTAGTTAAATTACAACAACGAGAAGTCCGAGTGCATCATGATTATAGAGATTCAACGTAGGAGCTCTTTGGCAAGTGTATAGCAAGGTTGTACTCCCTACAAGGGCTGGATCCGCAAGACCCGCTAATTGTTTTTGGTTTGACGCTAATGGACAACCCGGCAAATCAAGCCATATTGTTGCAGATTCCGATGGACGAGGCGGTCATTAGTTGGCTACGAATTAAGAAGTCCCAAAATATGGGTGGCCCATCAGCGCCAACGCACGACTCTAGAATAGGTGGCTGGTTCTGAGGACTTCAGTGACCTCATTGGGTTAATGTTTCATGAAACAAACTGTCCTGCATTTGTTTTCTATCATGTTACTACTTCCTTTGTTTTTTGTAATTTTTTTTCCCTTCCAAAAAACTGTGACAGTGTGCATGGAGTTTTTCTTTTTTATGCATCGGTTGTTTTTTGTGATAATGTTGATGTTGTATTACATGCTTGAGTAGCGACCTCAAGCAGGTTTTTTTCGCCACTTCAGTTGCAATGTCAAATTTGCATTATGGGAATCTGGACCTGTTTTACAACTTTTTCAGTCAATATTGTTCATACCCACTATCATCTTTATAGAATATGTTTTCAAGTTGAGTAGTGGCAGTGTATTTTCGTGGTTTTTGTTTGTAGTGAATATTTGTAAATTTTGAAGCTTTTGTTGTTTACTTTTTTAGATGAACCTAACTTAGATATATTTAAAAAGTAAACTATTTGTGCAAACATAATAGATGAAATTAGGGTCTATTTGGTAACTATTTCGTTTTCAATTTTCATTTAATATTTACAAAAATTTTAAAAACTGTTATAAAATCTTGTTTGATTGTTTTTTTGGTTTATAAATGGTTGTCTCATTTCATAAATTTGAGGAAAAAACGTAAACTCAGAAAATGAGTTTACATTGGTTTTTTAAACAGAAATTTAAACATTTGAGTAACAAATTATTTTTGCAAAAAAATTTTTGTTTCAAATAATTTTTTTTTAAATAAATTTTTTTTTCCAATTAATTTTTTGTGTATTTTTTACAAATTTTTTTTAAAACTATCTTACTGTTTTTGTATATTTATGTTAGGTGTGTCTACAAATTTAAAAAGTAAACTATAAAATATGAACAAAAGGTTGAGAACACAAAAATTATGAAACACAAGAAAATAGAATTTTCTGAAAACTGTTTTCAAAAAATCATAACAAAACAAGCTATCTATATTTTTTTGGGTGAACAAAAAAAAGGGAATCATACATGTACGCCCCCTCCTCCTTGTCTCATCTCTTATATTACAGTGTACAACTCATGTGGAACAAAATGGCCCCCCCTACTCCTTGTCCTATCTCTTCTTTCCCTTTTCTTTTTTTTATATTCTTGTTTTTTCACAGTGTGTTTTTTCCTCTCTGTCCATCTGCCTTCAACTCTTTTCCTTTCCTCCATAGTTGTTGCAGGTTTGTGCTTAGTATGGGAGTATTTACGGTGAGATTTTGGAAAAATCTTGTAAGTCAAACTCAGAGCGAGCGTCGTACTATTCGCAATGCTAGTTTCATATTGCTGATCAGACGCGATTTGCCTTTCGTGTTGGAAAAATAATTTATTGCCTTATATTTTTTTCATATGGCGGATGACGCTAGTCCTAGTAACCTCATGCAAACTTCTGGATCCTAGGAAGCTATCGATCAAATTGCGAGGGAAATGGTGGTTGAAACTGATCACAACTTGATAGAGAGGTAGAACAGTGCGGCAAGATATTATTACAACCATTATCACAAAGTCCCTCGAAATACATCAATACTTTCGGGATGTTTATGGATATATAAGTTGTTTAACAGGCACCAAGGCATGTTTGAAGATGCCGTCAGTATGTCCAAACGAGTCTTCTTGTTGTTATGCGACGCTCTTCATAGTTTTAGGTTGACAGTGCCACAGCGGGAGCATGGCGTTCCGTTGGAAAAGAAGGCAGCCATTTTCATTTGTACGTTGCAAGGAATGTCTTGGAGAAATTTGCAAAAACGGTTCCAACACTCAAAGGAGACATTGTCATGTAATTTCCATGAGGTTATACAATCTATGATACCGTTCATATCGGTTCATAGTATGAGTCTTATACCGAAGCAAGTCCAACAAGAGGGCGATCCACATTTACAGTCACAGCAGTAGTACCAGCCATTCAAGGTGACACCTTCATAGATTTTGGTGAATACAGTGTCGAACTAAACCCAGATTTTTTTATTTACTTTTTCAAAAAATGTTGCATTGCGTAGGATTGCATCGATGCACTAGCCGGCACGCACGTGATGGCTCGTGTCTCGCAAGAGTATGCCACTTCGTACCATGGCCGAAAAAGCGTGCCAACGCAAAATATAATTACCGTATGTGACTTCAATTTGTGCTTCACGTTTGTGTCAACCGGTTGGGACGAGAACATACACGACAGCAGGGTGTTGCACTATGTCACAACCGAGCCTAAATATTGCTTCCCCTACCCCGCGTCTGGTAAAAAACATTAAATATTTAATAAAAAATTTATTTAAAAAAAATAGCCGACAAATTACGAAATCATACTTGCTCTCGTACCAAAAATTGATAAAATCACTCTTTCCAGTTGCTGATTGGAAAGTAATTAAATATTCATTCGTAAAAATAAAGAAATAAAAAATCTTATTAACATATTTGTAAAGTATATAACTTCATATTTTTGTAAAGTGTACACTTTATTCATGTATATTATTCCATACAATGAATAACAGTTCAAAACTGCTAATATACAAAAAAATTCGTATCTATTGAAAGTACTTTTGCTATACAATTTGTTGAGTGCAGTGATGAAAGTGCAATGTAACTTTTTTTTCCTCAAATAATTGCCTTTATTAATGGCCACATATATTGCTTGCATGTACCGAAGATATTTGTGTCAAAATTTCATCATCATCATATTAGAAGTAACAAAAGTGAATATATCAAAATTTCAATCCATATATTTGTGTTATTGGTAGCGTTTGATAATGTTTACGTTTTTTGTTTATGTATAAAAAAATTGTATAAACTGATTTTTATTTATTTTTCCCTAAACATAAACTACAAACACGTTTGGTTTGAACAAATTGTTTGAAAAATTTTAAAAACATAAACTCCAAGGATATATTTGTTCAAACCTAAAATATTATTTATTTTTAATTATTTTTTATAATGGGATCATAGGCATTATAATTGCAAAAAAAAAATAATTAATTGACAAAAAAATTATTTGGAAAAAAAAAATAATTGAAAAAAGCAATTTATTGAAAAAAAAAAAGTAATTGGAAAGAAAATTAATTAAAAAAATTAATTGAAAAACAAAATAATTGAGAAACAAAATAATTGAAAAAATAAATTATTTGAAAAAAAAAAATTAATTGAAAGAAAAATTATTTGAAAAAAAAATTAATTGCAAAATTTAAAAAAAAATTAATTTGAAACAAAAAATTAATTGAAAAAACAAAATTTGTTAGTCAAATTTTTAAATTTCTGTTTAAAAGCTAATGTAAACTCATTTTTTTAGTTTATATTTTTTCCTCAAATTTACAAACTGACAATCATTTATAAACCAAAAAAATATTTTCAAACAAGTTTTTATGCCAATTTTTAAAATTTTTGTAAATATAACCTACAAACTGAAACGAAATGATTACCAAACAAGGCACAATGAAAATATTTTTGTGTTTCTTGCAGGAAAATACTATTTGATGGATAGCGGTTATAGCAACAAGATAGGGTACTTAGCCCCGTACAAGAGGTATAGATATCACCAAAATGCCCATCGGAATCGAGCACCACAAAATAAGTTCGAACGGTTCAACAAGGTACGTTGGTTATTGCGTAGTTGTATCGAGTGGACATTCAGTGCCTAGAAGTCGAGGTGGGGGGCATTGCAGAATATGCCAAAGTTGAGTTTTTCTAATCAGGTGACCTTTGTATGTGCGTCAATGGCGTTACATAACTTCATACGCCGGCACAGTGAAATTGATGAGATCACACTGCCTATCCCAGACAGCGACAATTATGTGGCCCTGGAAATGCCCGACCACGACAAATACACACGGGTTGCCGATGTAATGGAGGAAGGGGACTTAGACCCGGCAATGGCCGCTGTAAGAGCGAACATTACATATTAACTCAGAGGGAAAACACACCGGTAGAGGCGAACATTTTAAACAATATTGCTGGTTAATTTTTGAATTTGTGTAACTGAGATTCAGATTTATATTATCATACATTTGTAAACACGTGAGTTTTTTAATATTTTGATGTCTTTCGTAAAATAGATTTTGAAAAAAAATTACTTTTTAAGAAAGTATGTCCAATAATTAACATATAAAATACCTAAAGGAAGTATGTCCAATAATTTTTAAATTTTAAGCAAATTTTTTTTTTTTTAGATGCACCTTCTACAAACAAAAATGTGTTGAAAATATTTTAAAAAATTAATAACACAAAAATAACACAAAATATATTCAATAAAATTTTTTTGTTTGATATTTTTGATAGTTAGTAAACTTTTAGCAAATTTTCTTCACAAACGTTATACTTTTTTATGTCTTTTTATGTTAGATACGTCTACAAATTTAAAAAATATTGTTCAAAAAAAAAAATTACGACAAAAAAAAAAAAAGATGTTTAACAAGCACGTTGTTTTTTTTTTTTTTTTTTTCATGTTTATTGGTTTCTGATTTTTTTTTTATATTTTAAATATCTTATCAATAATTGTGTTGTCGTTCAATAACAACACCAGCTAAGAAAAAAAAAAAAATTACAAAACACAACACTGTTAATCACTGTTCTACTCCATTTCCCATTGTCCAATTACGTGGAATAACGGGAGCCACGAAAACCCATGCAGTTCTCCTCAAAAAAAAAGAAAACCCATGCAGGGTAACCAACATGCACGTTTTTTGTCTCTTCCTACTGCTGTGTCAGTTTGGAAGGATAAAAGAGTAATTTTGATAGTTTCTATAATATTTTATTACATATTCTTTCCGTAAAAAATCAAAAAATTAATCCAAACACACATTTTTTTGTCTATTTTTTTCACCAAAAAATTAAAAAATACACTTATTTAAAACACCTCATGCCACCCCTTAATTCCCATAGGTTTTTGGAACCAAACAATTAACAATGTGAAAAGGAAAGAGTCATGCATGTGGAACCATATTGAATTTTTTTTGTTTGAGTTACATATAATAAGACGATTAATCATCTATGAATGAACATAAATGTATTATGCCGTCCAAAATTGAAAATGTTGGTCAAACTCCAAAGACTTGGGAGGCGTACACAACAATTCAGAAGACTTAGGTTTCTGATGGCACCGTACCAACAACCTGCCATATAAAACATTGACTAACAAGGTTTGATTTGTCTAGACAGATGAAAGTAACAGCTGGAATTGCCCTTGAGATGTTCAATTTATGGCCAACAATGAAGAACCTAGGTCAAGATTATAGCACATTTTCAGACCAAACTAGTTCTTTGAACAGTGTTGTTTGCATAAGATGCATACACATTTTCAGAATGTGGAATACAAAAAAACAATCACGGTGAGACATCATGAGGTGAGACCCACATGTGGTATTTACATGTGGATCCTACCCCTTATCTCACATTTATGTTTGTTTTTGTGTTCTAATTAGGTGTTCTTGGAGTTTTCCATAGACATAGGGTGAAGACATTATTATCAGTTTTACATTGTATTCAAAACAACTTCAAATGCAATCACAAAATCAAATCCTTTGCCTTCACTTCACAGCAATGGCAATTGATTAACAATCCTCAATGTGAACACTACAATGATCTATATGAAATGGTGAAAACAAAAAAATATATAAAACCACAAAGACCTGTACTGTACAAGACTATCAATCATAGGCTATTTGTTTTACTGCAATCTTCATACACAACATAGTAGTCTTCTCTCCAACATCTACGAAGTAGGAAATAAGAAACCAAATGACAAAATGCCATCCTTTAATACCTCAGCTTCCGCTGCTTGCCTTGATCTTGAATGGATGAACTCAGAAGACCAAAAGAATGTGGGAATCACCCCTCTGCAAATGCTGTGCTCAAAATCTATAAATGTTTTGCACGCTTGATTACGCCCTGTGGTTTCTGACTGGGATGTCACTCTTATCAGTGTCGGAGATCTCCACTTGAGATTCACCTTCTCTGGTTCCAGCATGGTTCCTTCGTCGTCTTCGATCCTGAAAGTCCAACCATGTTAAAAAATTTAAGTTAGTATCACAAAATGACCTTTGAAGTTTCAAACAAATCAAAATGGTACTATTTTGAACTCAAAATATCAGAATCAAACCTCTCGTGGTATGGGATATTCCTCTGATTCAAGCATGCGGACAACTTGACCCATCTTTGGTCTCTTGTCAGAATCTGGGTCGACACACCTCAAAGCTGTCAAAAGGGTTCGTTTAAGGGCACTTGTAGAGGGCTTGGTCTCAATGGTCGGGTCAACCACCTCTTCAGAGCGCCTGCTGCCAACCATGATTTTGAGCCAGTCGACCAGATTTACCTTCAAGAATCATCAAATTCAATAATGAGGAAAAACTAAGCCACCTGATGCTTTAATCACTACTAGGATAAAACCACCATGTTTGAGTTGAACAATCAAGCTTAAACTAGCACATTGGTCTTAGCCCCACCTTTACCTTTTCAACATTTCAAAAAGCGAATGAAAGTTCTCCATATTCATAATTATTTTAGATATCTTGATCTTGATTTAAATGGAAACCAAATTCGATTGTTAACTTACCTTCCTTAATAAGTGCATACAATAAAAAAGAAGAAATTGCAACAAAAATGAAATTCCAGATGAGCAGTACCAATGGGGAATAATAATATTTTTTTAAAAAAAAGCCTATGGTCCTAGGATATCCTGGTAAACATTAAATACACCAGAAGCACTTCTTAAAGTCAACTGAATGTGGTTGGAATATGCAATTATATGAATGCTATAATCATATAAGGTGCCAATATTATTATTAGAATATGTCATTCATGCTTGCATTTCTTTACATTTAACTTGCATGCAAACACCTTTGCTTTTTTGTTTTGTTTTGTTTTTGTTTTTTGTTTTGTTTTGTTTTTGATGCAAGTATTAATTTATGTGAATGTAGCAGATCAGTTGAAGATAAAACATGTATGAGTAAAAACGAGAGAAGAATAAATTTTGTCAATGCCTCTGCAGAAATTTATTAAAGTACTTGTTTCAAGAAATCAATGTTTGCATACCTCATGTGCTGGACGACTATAATCCACTGGATCTCTTCCAGTAATCGCTTCCAAGAGCACAACCCCAAAACTGTAAACATCACTCTTCTCATTTAAAAGACCACTATTTGCATATTCTGGTGCCACATATCTGTAGAATTTTAAGAATAACAAAAAAAGAAAAAGAAAAAGGGTTATTCCCCAACTAATGGCACTATCTATACAAGTGCTTCCAAGGTCTTTTTCAATACTTACAAACAAAAGCAATATGAAAAGAAAAAGAATAGCCTCATAAAAGATACTCACCCAAAGGTACCCATAACTCTGGTTGTAATATGACTCTTTCCAGCACCCAGCAATTTTGCTAGCCCAAAATCAGATATTTTAGCATTGAAGTTGTCATCAAGCAATATATTACTGGACTTAATGTCTCGATGCACCACTTTCGGCTCAATTGCTTCATGCAAGTAGGAAAGCCTGCAACAGGTATATCATGTGTAAAACAGAAAATGAAGCCTAGGAAAAATTTAGATTACTCAGATTAAGAGAAAGTACTTACGCCTTAGCAGTGCCAAGGAGAACTTTCATGCGGGCCTCCCAAGTAAGATATCCATGCTGATGCACCGCTCCATGAAGCCATTGCTCTAAATTTCCATTGTTGACATACTCATATACCAACATCCTGAAATTTAGTAGAAGGATTGGAAGGGAAGCAAGTCCAAACACTACACTCACAAGCACTTTCGGCAACTTTATTTACATAAATAAACACTTCCATATATATTCAATAGCAAGAAGTTAACAAATCAATCCATTACATATCTAACTATCTAAGTAACTACGGTAACAAAAAAGGATAGAATTTGCAGGAATAGTCATTGCTCCATTAACTAATTTATAGAAGGGTCCTGCTAATGACAGCTCTAAAAAATTTCTGTACAATTTTTACAATAAGCACCACAAAAATCCAAAAAAATTATAATTCCCATATCCCAAAACTCTTTTACAAATTTCTATAAAATTTTTACACACTTTCTCAACACTAACAACAGCCCTAAGGGCTGTTTTTAGCATTTACCTTTCATAGAATATCGTTATGCAACAATTATGCAAGTTATGTCATACTTATGGAAAAGTATCTGCAGAAGTCAATTTATCGGTTTTTCTATTTCTCATCTACAACTATAGTTCCATCTACTTATAATATAGACAGAGGTTAGAGGAATATGTATGGTTGGCACCTGTGAGTTCCTTCAATACAGTAACCCAGAAGCCGAACTAAGTTTTTATGCCGCACATGACCAATAGCCTCAACTTCCACCCTGAATTCCTTCTCTGCTTGTCCTCTATAAGTAACATAATAACAAAGCACTACATAAGTTACGTAGGTAATAGCTATAGAGAGTCATGTATCAACTAAATTAAACCTGAGTGAAAACTTACAAATTGTTGAGGAGCTTCTTAACAGCCACGGGGCTGCCATTGATCAGATGGCCCTGATAAACAACTCCATACCCACCCTCACCTATAACATTTTCTTTCGAAAATCTGTTTGTTGCAATATCTAGGTCCCTTAATGTAAACCAATGACCCCATCCAAGGTGAGAGAATTCGGGCAGACCAGATAGAGGGGAAGGGGCAGTTACAGGATGCGAAGAAGTTCTGAACACATTAACTTGCCTGGTACTCCCTTTTTCTCCCGATTGAGAATTGTCACCTTCTTTATCTAAATGATTAAATGAGCCCGATTGACTACTATGATCTGCATTTTTTGTCTTCTCTACGTTTGAATGCATCAGAAGCTTGTCTGAATCCTTGTCGCTGAACTTATCAAGAAGGGTGAGGAAATCACCATCAGGAGGAATAAAATTGTGAGCCGAATTTTGATCAACCCTTATCTCTTTGATCTCCTTTGACACGGTTGGGATTTGGCTAACAGGAAGATTTTCATTAGCCTGTCTAGCTTTCTTTCGTGAAGTAAGATAAAACGATAGCATCAAAAGGATAATTACAATGAACATCCCCACGAAGATCGCCATTAAAACCCACACTTTAAGATGGAAAATCTGTGTTTTCTTTGATAATTCGCTCTTGAGATCGGATGCCATGTTTTTTTACAACACCAAGATGACTGCAAGATGACAAATAAAAGAATTCAGAATGCAATTCCACATATAAACAACCCATATGTTATATATAACTTAAATATGAATTCTGTAATGACTTCAATTTCCAGAATTCTTATTTTCTACCACGTTTCGATCAGCAGACAGTACAATCCAATCAATTACATCTGAGTATGAATGCCTACTACGTTTTACATCAAATACACTGCAACCTAACCAATTGGTCCACCATTTAAAAAGACCCATGAAATTATAGAGTAAATGTGAAAGTAACAATCCACATGTCACACAACCAAAAAAATTTAGAGAGAGAGAGAGAGAGAGAGAGAGAGAGAGACCAAACTGATAAAGCAAGAAGACCCATTTCGATCTTCGAAAGATGAAACAATAGATACACACACAAACTGAAGGAAAAGGAAGAAAAAATCGCAATTTTTTCTATCAGTTTTTGCAGCTTCCAAGCTTCAGAAACCAAATCAATAACCAAAAAGAACCATGTCGAGGCCGGAATTCTGATACTCAATTTGTTTATGAGAAAACGAGGCCGAAAATCAAAGTTGATTGAGAATGATGTGAAGAGAATCCAGAAGAAATTAGACAAATTGTGGAGTAAAAATGAGGTATCAACAGACCAGATTAAGGAAGAAAACATGTAATGTAACCCATTAGTTTCCATATACAAACATGACAAAGTTAAAAAATTTCCAATTTCGAGTAATAACATTGTAAAACCCTCAAAACTTAAATGAGCATAAACTATATGTACACAACAACATGTATCAAAGTTTCTCATTTTACCTGTAACTCTGAGATGAGATTTAGGAAAAGCAGCCTCCACAAAGCTCCTTCACACCCACCACCCTCGAAGACAATGAATCAAAACTCTAAAATCCTAGATCTATTCTTTATAGGAGAAGCCCCAAAACCCATTTGAAAATGAACCCATTGAAACACCTACTACAAATCATCCCCATTGTCAAGAATTCCCGATATGTAGGCAGCTTTATGGGATTAGCTTTCTTTTCTGGGTCTTCACTATACCCCAAATCCCAAATGTGTATATCTCATCTTATTTTGCTTGCTTTAAAGGACCCTCTTAAAAAGCCCCTCAATAAAAGAGAAGAGATGACAAGAGAGAACTTTCTCCTTGTTTTTGCGGTGTAGTTGGAATGGAATTGAAGCAAACTCACAATAATAAAAGCACATGGAATTCTGGGATGGCTGTGTGTGTGAAATGGGGGTGGTGGTGGGGATAGGAGTCCCATAGAACATATAACATATAGTAATATGAAAAAAAAAATTTACCTTTAGATTACATATGTAAAAAATATTACATATTAATTAATAAATGAAAATTTTTCATACAGTATTTTATGATATTTTTTTTCATGATCCTCAATATTATTCTATAACTTAACAAGGCGAGGACTCATCAGTGGTAGGTAATGCATTTACCTACAGAGTAAAAGAAAAGCATGAAAATTGCAATTCTTTTTTTTTTTAGTAATTTTTTTATGTGCTTTCAAAAAATTGAGAAGGTAGAGACCGTGACTGATTATCAGAAAACTTCATTACAATAACAATTATTCCACACCTTTTTTTCATTGTCATTTTATATTTTGTAACTCACAATTTTCTAAGATCAAGTTTTTAGTCAAACATAATTTTGAAAGGATCTTGTTGTTAACGATTATTTTATGATTATTGGTTAATGAAATTTAAAATAATTATACATTTTTATGACATATAACGTATAATCCTTTTAAGTTTCTTAATAAATATCCATATGATATTCTTTAATAAAATTTATTTTAAAATAAAAGATCTTACCAACAAGTGTTATTAGGTCACAATAAATTAAACAATAAAAAAAGAAGAAGAAGAAGAAGAAGAAGAAAATATTATAAAACACTTTTCACTAGTTTTAAAAATAAAATTATATATTCGGCATGAAAATGAGTTTTGTAAAATATATATATATATATAATATTTTAAAACCGTTTGGTTTGTGTTCTGAAGATATATGTTAAAAAAATAATAATAATACTATATGTATTAATTAGTATATTAATTAATGTATCAATTGATGATGTAACATAATTTAAGATATTTTTGGTATTTGTAATGTGATTAATAAGTGGGATCAATAATAATGTCATAACTAGTATTGATATACTAATTGGTGCATGTAATATCATCCTAAAAAAAATCATAAAAAAGAAAAACGAGTAGTAGTAATTATGATTATAGGCATAGGTGCAAGTAATTGGTGTGATTGAAGGCCTATTTGGGGAACAAGGATGTAAGTTAAGTCAAAAGCAAGTTTTTTTTTTGAGTAAAAAATCACTTTTGAGAAGTTGAAAATAAACCACCACCAAAATACCCTCATCTAATGTGACACCAAAATATGAAAAATATTCTCTTATGATGATAAGATTGTAATTTCACAAAATTGCATGAGATAATATGATAAATTTTTTTATTTGTCTAATGATGTGACAGTATAAATAAATGATATTAAAAAAAAGTAAAAAGTAACATTTTTCTATCTTACCAAATAATTTTGTGAAAAACTTAGCTATCAGCTAAAAAAATAATTTATATCCAAGATTTCAAAATAGGAAATGCAATGCAGTGTTGAAAGGTCAAATGAACAGACTGGATGCCACATTAGCCCCAAAAAACCAAGTAGTTAGAACCCCCCCAATTTATGGTTACTTCGAAATTCATGAGCACTGTAATTTACTTTCCCCTTGAGCTTTGTGAATTCTTCAAAAACATTAAATATTAATTGATGAATTGGGATATGTGGGTCAGGTAGGTTGGAGAGTCAAAAGAAACAGACTGGATAGCATACCAGTTCTGTGATGGTCATAATTACCCTTGTTTCCATCTGAAATTATAAGAATACCCTTTTATATTTCCCTTTGAAATTACAAAAATGTCGTCTCTCTTATATGCCCAAAAACTGCTGAAACTAGTCTGCAAATGTAGTTTATGTTCCAATATGTCAACAGTGTCAAAACCGCTAAGCATGATATGTATAATAATTGAGTTCCTTAGAAATAGAGGTGTAGAAAGGAATGATGAAGGTAAGGGTAACCAACAAACAGAGATAGGTCAAACAGAAAGCAAGCCCCCACCTTTACAGTCATTATTTTACTGTATTTTCATATTTGAGTTGAGTTGAGACATGTAAACTTAGGCCTTGTTTGGGATCTTTCAAAAAAGTTAAAAAGTTAAAAAATTACTCAAAAAGTTAAAAAGTTAACACTATTCACCAAAAGTCAACAATTACGGCTGCACAACTCCCAATTCAAATTTTTCTCTAAAAACTAATTTTCACAATTTTTTATTACACATTTTTCCATAAAAAGTCAAAAAATTAATCCAAACATCCATATTTTCAACCTCAATTTTTTAGTCAAAAAAGACAAAAAGTACACTTTTTAGTCTTCCCAAACAAGGCCTTATTATAATGCAACTTGTAATGCTTTTTATATGTGGCCGCTTCTATTTACACCCTAAAAACAATTCTTTACATGACCATTTGACCATGTGCACTCAAGTTTAGAAACACTTGAGTGTATTTTTTTTGTGATAACAGTGTATTTTTTTATATATAAATATATTTTTTTTTAAATTTAAATGTGTTTTCCAAAAAAATATGTTCAATTTAAAAATAAATAAATAAATAAATTTTAGCATGAATAACTAGAACTCACAATTTGATGGTTCCAATTGACTCTATTTGGTTTAGTTTTAGAATTATGATTTGAGTGCGGAGTTATGATTTATGTGTGAAATTGTGAGTTGAGTTTTGAAAAGAAAAAATTTGTTTGATTATGAGTTTTGAAAAAAATTAAATTAAATTTTAAATTTTGAAAAAAAATTTGAGTCGTATTTTAAGTTTTGAGTTTTTGAATTTTGAGTTGTATTTTGAAATTTTTTGGATTTATTCTTTTAAAATATTAAAAATGGTTAAGAAAATTTTATTTTTTATTTTAAATATATAATTTTTATTTAAATTTTTTTGTTTTAAATATTTTATTTTATTTTGTAAATATTTAATATTTTAAATTCAAAACACAACTCTGCACTCAAATCGTAACAAAACACATAATTCAAAATTTAATTTAAAAATTATTTTCAAAACTTATAACCAAACACATAACTCAAACTCCATATTATTTTCAAAACTCTACACTCAAATCGTAATCAAACATATAATACAAAAATTAAAATATTAAAAATATATTCATGAAATAAAATAAAATATTTAAAATATAAAATATAAAAATATTTAAAATAAAAATTATATATTTAAAATAAAAAAATTTAAAATTTTTAATATTTAAAATATTTTAAAAAATATATATAGAATACAAATGTATGAAATATAGTGCACATTAAAATAAATAAATAAATATTTAAAATATAAAATATTTATCCTAAAAAATAAAATAAGAAATTTTTTTAATATTAAATAAAATAAAATTAAGAAAAAATTAAATCCAAAAAATTTCAAAATATAATTCAAAACTCTTTTTAAAAACTCATCACCAAACAAATTTTCTCTTCTCAAAACTCATAACTTAAAACACGACTCCACACTCAAATCATAATTCTAAAAATAATTTTAAAAAATAAAATAAAAAAATATTTTTAAATAGAGTTTTGAATTGAATTTTGAGTTATGTGTTTAGTTATAAGTTTTGAAAATAATTTTTACAAAATTTTGAGTTGTGTGTTCAGTTATAAATTTTAAAAAGAGTTTTAAATTTTTTTGATTGGAATCACAATTCCAACCTTAACCTTTATCTATCATTTTTATTTTTCTGTGACAATAGTTATTTTTTTTCTTTTCTTTTAAAAACAATTTAAATGTGTTTTCTAAAAACTTATGTTCAGTTTAAAAATAAATAAATAAATTTTATTTTAGCATGATAACTAGAACTCACAATTTGATGGTTGGCACACCAAAAAGTGCCAAAAGAGAGTAATATCCTTTCTAAAAACTCTCTCTAAATAGATGAACTATTATTCTCTCAAAACATTTACTTCTTTTGAATATTGCATCACATGTTCACATGTAAAGATCTACAATCTACAATATATAAAAAAATAAATAAATAAATAAAAATAAAAAGGTAAAAGATCTACAAGATTGATGATAAGACATAAAATTGACGTAAGTATGATAGATTGGCTGCACCTTGACACATAATTGGAGGATACATTCTCTATTTAATTACATGCATTGCATGACCTATGGTGACTATCTAACAACAAATTTGGATTTTATGCCAATCGCATATTTAAAGGGGTTTGTAAGGGCACATTTTAACTTCATATGCCTGCATACATATATTTATGTGGAAAGATTTAAATATTTTATTGTTATTAAATTTATTAATAAAATTATACATTATATATTGGTCCGATTTGATAGAGCTTTTTTTAAGTTAAAAGTTAATAATCAGAAAGTAAAAATTAAAATCACTTCTCTATTAGTTTTTAAATAATTAGTTTTTTTTTTTCCAGCTTATTTAAGGTATTTCGGCCTAATAACCTATAAGCAAAAATTACATCAAATAGTTTGATACAAACTCTCAAATTAAAATAAACTAGTATAACCATCTTATGAAAGCTACAACAAATAGCCCTTAAATCTCATACTCTTTGTGATGAATTATGAATTCCGCATAATCTCCCTCCCTTAGCATTTAAACTTATGTGAATTTGTGTTTAATTTACGTATTTTTGTGATATTACTTATATATATTTGTAAAAATTCACGTAATTTTGTGATAAAATTACATACAATGTACAATACTTGGAGGATACATTCTCTATTTAATTACATGCATTGCATGACCTATGGTGACTATCTAACAACAAATTTGGATTTTATGCCAATCGCATATTTAAAGGGGTTTGTAAGGGCACATTTTAACTTCATATGCCTGCATACATATATTTATGTGGAAAGATTTAAATATTTTATTGTTATTAAATTTATTAATAAAATTATACATTATATATTGGTCCGATTTGATAGAGCTTTTTTTAAGTTAAAAGTTAATAATCAGAAAGTAAAAATTAAAATCACTTCTCTATTAGTTTTTAAATAATTAGTTTTTTTTTTTCCAGCTTATTTAAGGTATTTCGGCCTAATAACCTATAAGCAAAAATTACATCAAATAGTTTGATACAAGCTCTCAAATTAAAATAA
Source organism: Camellia granthamiana (assembly GCA_036172215.1). NCBI lineage: Eukaryota > Viridiplantae > Streptophyta > Magnoliopsida > Ericales > Theaceae > Camellia > Camellia granthamiana. The sequence goes on along the minus strand of CM069910.1, from coordinate 392,720 downwards.
ACTAGTATAACCATCTTATGAAAGCTACAACAAATAGCCCTTAAATCTCATACTCTTTGTGATGAATTATGAATTCCGCATAATCTCCCTCCCTTAGCATTTAAACTTATGTGAATTTGTGTTTAATTTACGTATTTTTGTGATATTACTTATATATATTTGTAAAAATTCACGTAATTTTGTGATAAAATTACATACAATGTACAATACACACCGGAACATTTAGTCATTTCAACTATACAAGTCAATTAAATTCCCTCAACAGTGATCTAAACCATTTTTGGTGAATTTACTTTTGCAAAAAGCATGCAAAGTAGGCAAGTTTGTTCCATCTGATTATGTTATTTCCATTAATATAAGATTCCCCAATAGTAATGTAATAATGGTTTGTGCAAGTTGACGTTACTTTCAATGTTTTACAATATATATATATATGATAATCACATTTTTTTTAATCCTATTTTATTTATTTATTTTTTGTGCCAGAGTGACCAATTGCATTAGTTATAAAATTGAGTGGTAGAATCTATTAAATCAATATAGGGTAACATATAAGATAATAAACAAATATATGATACTATACTAATAAAATAATGGTCAATTTTGCAAAATTTAACAATTCTGCATAAAAGAAAAAGAGTAACAATAAATAGTAGATGTGGTGCAATTATATTGTGAAGAAAACATGATCCTATTCCTTTTTCTTTCTCAGATCTGTATTTGACCGTGCTTTCGCTTGTCATATGCTGTCCGGTGGGCCAAAAACAGGGGTTCATTCATTTCTTCCCATAATCAGTTCAATGCTTTGAAATGTATTACTTACATTGGTTGGTCCCAACACTCAAGAAAATATCACTAGGCAAGGCAATACTGATTTAAAAAAACCTAATCCATCCATCTTAACATAGTCTAGTCTAGTGTCATTTTTCAAAATTTTTATTTAATTGTTTGTGTTTTTATAAACAAAAGCAATGAAAAGTTTATAAACACCATAGTTTTCTAGTAGAATTTTTATAGGTACATGGCATGCTATATATGCACCATTGCTGCTTAGAATATTAGGTTGATAAAGTTGGTTATGGGTGTTTCACATTTCACAATGTTAAGTATATATAGTTTATATCAAAGTCAAACTGTTTTCGGAAATTTTTTCGTATAATTTTTCAAAAATACTTTAATTGTTTTCCCTTGGCCGCTTTCCCTCGGTTACTTTAGAAGTCGGTTCGAGTCAAAGCATAAATAAAAACAAAGAAAATTAGGATTCTTAAAGAGCCAGATCATGATTTTTAAGGGGGGGGGGGGGGGTTTTTTTTTTTCCTTCTTTTTCTTTAGTAATAACCGACAGCCCATTCGTGCTGTTTATGATAGGGTTACATATGAATACTGAATTTCCAACAAACCTAAAGTACGACCTTATAATGCAATTACATTCCCTTGGCCAATTACTGTTTTGTTTTATGTATTTCAAGCTTTAAATCATAATGAGGATAATTAAATTTGACAAAATATTGGCACCTCATAGAATCTCCCAATTAATATAAGTGACCTTATGCATAAGTTTAGGTATGTGTAAACTGCTGTAATTGCATTATATATATACACATCACACAAACTCATCTAATACCAAATAAGCAGTGTTTGTTGAGGGAACTAGATGTTGCTTTGTATTGAAACAAAGTAACAAAGGTCTAAACAAACAAGTTACATGTTTGCTCATAATGCCATTAGATTCCTCCATTTGCTTCCACCCTCTGTGATGCATGATGAGAGTTCTATCTTAAAAATCCTGTTTGTTTCCAGGGAAAACATGCATATGGGACCGAGGTTTCGAATAAATTAGTATATCAATGACTCGGAACAGATGGGACATGGGTCCTGCATTATTTGTTTGTTTCTTGAGAAAAAAGCATACCAAAAAAATAAAATAAAATACAGTAAAAGCACAGATTTGCTTCCAACTATATAATGCTTAATAACACATGATTAGCATTAACGTATATAGAATAATATAATCCAATCATTTGTCGGCGTCAATGAGCTGGGAATATTTGATATTGTTGGAGGATGAAGTTTCTTGTCAGATGGCCATCACGAATGTTTAGTACGTGGCCGTGTGCAATCTATATATATATATATATATGTGTGTGCTCGTAACCAATCTGATTTAGTAGTGGTTAAAGCTTCATTATCGATTTCATATAATCAGGTAGGTGGTTGGGTTGCATCTTCATCAAGGGTTGGCTTTCTAAAATGATTTGTGGTTATATAAATAAGATCTTATAATTAACACAAGTTACCAATGCAATTTAATCATGCAAAATTCTGTCTGAAAACAAAAGCTTGTCTTTCTAGGGAAATTGGGAACTTACGTTTTGTGCCCAACTCTAGCCCCTCTGTTGAATTTTCTTTCTTTCTTCTGAATGTTGCTTTTATGAAACATATTGCTGGGCTGAGGCCATATATCCAAGTGTTGAAATGATTCAAAACTATCCTAACATATCAAAGTGACACACGTGTGCGCATATATATATATATATATTTTTTGGCACGCATACTACATGTGTGAAGAATGCGATCCGACTTCATTTATGGTGCAAGGACACACAAAAAAATATATATAAAAAAAAAAATGAAAGAAATTAAAATTTGAAATAAAAAAATGCATAGGGGTAATTTAAATATGAGAAAGCACATAACATAGTTTCAAAAAATATATATTCTGAGTACTTTATATAATAGAATATATATATATGTGTGTGTGTATTAGTACTTTAGGTTACCTGATCATCTTGACAATATTCCAAATTGTAAATCAAAGTATAAAACGCAGTGGATAAAAAATTTTAGAATCATACCTTTTGGTAGAGCCTGAAATGAAGAATCTCGTGGGTAAATCACGTGCTTCCAAGATGTGAACAACCAACCCAGCAGTGGAGTGATACTACAAAATGAGTATCACCCACACAAGTTACAATACAGAGGCTGGATCATTCTCATATGGGAAAGAGTTAGAGAGAGAGTCTAGGAAAAAAGGTTATGGGTAAAAACTACATAACGTATCTGATATCGATATTCTTCCCATCATATTAGATGTATATAATCAAATATATAACAACCAATATCTATCTATCCATCTATCCATATCTATTGATATGATAGATATAGATATCCTGAATGGTTATCCAAATAAGTTTTAAATTCAAATTCAAACTTACATGGATAAGGTTCAAAAGGTTTAAAGGGTCATGCCACATGGGCGCCCAATTTCTAACATCTTCCACTCGCACATGAGTTGGCATGACACTGCCACATCTCTCTCTCAATCTCTTCAAAAATGAACAATCTCATACTAGCTAATGCATCGTGCGACTGCTGAGAACACCTGTATGTGGGAGCTCTATACTAGAAACTCAAAATAAGCCAATATAGAGACATCAACCCAAAAAGAATAGAATTTGGTTTGAGTTTTTTGAATTAAGTTTTTTGAAAACTGAGTTTTTTGATTTTCGTGTTTTTTTGTTTTTAGTGAATATTTTTAAAATTTTAAACATTTTTTTTACTTTTTTAGATGCACCTTACTTAGATGTATCTAAAAAGTAAAAAATTTGCGAAAAAATATTTTTAAAAATTAATAAATACATAAAAATATAAAAAAAATGTACTGAATTCTAGTATTTTTGGTATTTAGTGAATTTTTAAAAGGTTTTTTCAATTTTTTTTACTTTTTAGGTATATTTATGTTCGGAATGTCTAAAAATTAAAAAAATTGCTCAAAATATTTAAAAAATTCAGTAAAAACAAAAAAACACGAAAAATAAGAAAGTAGAATTTTCTGAAAAGTGTTTTTGAAAAATGATAACCAAGCAAGGTTGTCTCATATACCCCAGACCCATCTAATTACACTGGTCCAAAAAAACATCTCTAATCCCTCAAAAAAAGCATGTTTGACCCTCTCAATTCTTGCAATATATTCATACTCAATCCGCCTCTCATACAGAGCGATGTGAGTTGCCAGCAATGAATATACAACAGTGGTGTAATACTAGATGATCTTCCATTTGCCCTCATGCCATTTAGTTTAGGATTCACTACAAGAAAATGGAGTATAAAACACGGAAGCTTTTGCGATGGCGCGTTCCCCGTCGCAAAAAATGGTCTTTTGCGACGGCAGATTAAACCGTCGCAAATAAAGAGTTTTAGCGACGGCATTGTACCGTCGATAATAAAACTGCACGGGTAGTGTAATAAATGCGGAAGTATTTGCGACGGCGTTTTGTACCGTCGTAAAAAAAAAAATTTGAGACGGCATAAGTTTGCTGTCGTAAATAGTGGAGAATTTGCGATGGCAAAGGTTCGTCGCAAAAAAAGGCTTATCAAAACGGCGTCGTTTATCTATAATTATTTATCATTTGCGACGGTGTAAAACGTACCGTCGCAAAAAGTAAAAAAAAAAATTTTGCCCCGCTCTTCCCTTTCATCTTACCGCTCGATCATTTGGATCGAAATCCCTAAATGTTTGAAACAAATTTTTTTCCCCCAAAATCCCCAAACGAGCGACGAACGGCGAACGGCTCTCTCTGGACGAGCGACGAACAGCGAGCAGACTAGCGGTGGTGCAGTGGTGCGGCGACGACGACAGCTAACGGTGGTCCGGCGACGAGTTTCTCACTCAGCGTATGCTCTCTCTCTCTCTGTATATATATATAGATGAATGTGTATTGATAAATCTCTAGATGAAGTTAAATTGATAAATCTCTAGATTAATGTATTTTTTCAAAAATCTGTAAGATCTATTTAAGAGAATTTATTTGAGTTTGAGTTTTTACTCAATAAAAGAAAAATTGGCTTCAGAACTCTGATTTCAGATTTCAGAACTCTTCTTAAGTTTGAGTTTGAGTTTGGTATTAACATTTCTGATTTCAGAACTCTTCTTAAGTTTTTGAGTTACTTTTAAAAACATTTTTCATTTAATGTCAATACCAAACAATGCTCTAAGATATTCTTTAGCATTTATGAGAAAATAAATTGATTATAATTAGAATGAAACAAGCAAAGGAATTAGAAGGAGAATCTTTAGTTCCACACGAATGGAAGGCACTCAAGAATCACGTGTTTAGGGCATTAAAGTAATTGGCAGTTAAATCTCCTAGGCTGATATCCAGACATTGTTATTGATCGAGTGTTAAAAAAGATCAATGCTATATTAACTAATTGGTATATTGATTAATATATTAATAGATGATATGATATAATTTTAGAAATTTTGAATATTTGTTATTTGTATAATCAATGAGATCATAATTTTAAAATAATAATATCATAACATATGTTGGTACACTAATTGATATATCAATTAATGCGTATAGCATCATAGGTTGAAAAATGATCATGTTTCTTGTCTTGAGGTAATCATTCAAAAACTTTAAACAAATTTTGAGATATAATAATTAATAATAGTTTATTGAGACAAAAATGTGATCATTTAATAATTTCGAAATATTTCATAAGATTATCTATGTGGTGTTCAAAATAATAATATAGACAATAATGATCCATCTTTATTAAATAATTTTTTAGACAATATATGATTAGTGTATTTTTGTATAACTCATCTATCAAGTTTATAAATAATGCCGCATAGTATTATGGAATACTAATAATTTGGAGAATTCTACCACATCCATTTATCATATGCATCATTAGTTATGTCATTTTTTTTTTTTTTAGTTATGATGAATTATCTTCGTTAATTATGATATTATTTTAGTTAAAACTTATAAGATATTTGGTTGTGCCTTATGTGGTGTTTGGTTATGCTTTATTTATTTTTTTAGTTATGATTCAGAAAGTATGAAATTATATCATTTTTTTCTTCAATTATTGATCTCATGTGTTGTTATATAAGTATTTCATTTTTTATGTTCTCCCATCAAATCGGTAAATAACTAACTGGGATAAGACCACCTACCTATTTGAGAGAAATTGGACAGATAGGTATCATGGTACATGAATACGTAGGTATTATATTTAGAGTTACTTTGATGAGATATTTTTGTTGATGTGTACAGATGATGGATAAGAGTTAGATTGATTTGCCAAATAGGATGTCGAGCGAATACATTAATGAGATTGATGAATTCCTTGTGTTTGCCTACACTAATAGGGTTGAAGGTTCGATGATCAGTTGTCCGTGTAGGAAGTGTGAGAATCGATACCATCTTGTACGAGAGGGTATACGAGAGCATCTGATTTTGAATGGTTTTTTTAAACAATACAAACATTGGATTAATCATGGGGAATCTTACGTATCTCTGCATGGTACTCGAGAGAATGAAACATTAGCTAATTTAGGCATTGGGGATGATATGATTGGAATGATACAAGGCGCTATGGGAAATCCACATGCCGGTACAAGTGTTGAGGGTAATGAACCACAGGGGCCTGATCCCCATGCATCTGAACCCCAGCTCGGTCCAAATGCAGAGACTGCAAAGTATTTCAAACTTCTTCAAGATGCACAAAGTGAATTGTATCCAGGTTGTCAGAAGTTCACATATTTGTCATTCATTGTTCGACTTCTACATTTGAAGGTGCTTAATCAGTGGACAGACAAGTTGGTTGATATGTTGCTTGAGTTATTGAATGAGGCATTCCCGTTGAGTGTGAAACTCCCGGACTCATATTATAAAGCTCAAAAGGTCACAACAGATTTGGGCTTCACGTATGAGACGTGGGATGCATGTCCCAACAGTTGCATGTTGTTTTGAAACGAGGACGCCAATCTTGATAAATGTGTCATATGCAACAGTTCTAGATGGAAATCAAATGGTAATGGTGGTTCAAATGGTCCTAACAAAGGTGGCAAACGAATAGCTGCAAAACAGATGAGGTATTTTCCTTTAAAGCCAAGGTTGCAGAGGTTATTTATATCATCCAAAACGGCCAAGTTAATGAGATGGCATGCAGGGAAACGAACTGATGATGGTGTCTTTAGGCATCCTGCTGACTCCCTTGCATGGAAAGATTTTGACCGTCGGAATATTGACTTTAGTAATGATTGCCGAAGTATAAGGCTTGGCTTAGCATCTGATGGTTTTAACCCATTCAGGACGATGAACATAGTTCATAGCACTTGGCCTGTTGTGCTCATTCCATACAACTTGCCGCCATAGATGTGCATGAAGCAACCATTTCTAATTTTATCCGTGCTTATTGACGGCCCGAAAGGACCTGGTGACAAGATTGATGTGACGCCCCAAAATTTAAGGACATCATAATAAGGTTTAAAACTTAAAATCAATTTTCGTAATTAAGAATCCTCATCAATGTTGCCGCCAAATTTACCATCACTATTATCCAGACATTAACAACCCAAAATTTAAAGTTTTCAATTTACAATTCCAATAAAACTTAAAACTTAGTCTCGTTACACAAAAAAGAAATTAAAACAACTGCGAAAAAAAAGCTAGAGAAAGCTAGGAAATATAGGAAATGGTTCGTGGAATTTGGGTACTCTTCAAGCTAGCCAAGGCTGAATGTCACCTTGCAAGGCCTCAGTGTTTCCTTCGTTTTCTTCGGTACCTGGCATAAAACGCCAGGGCAACGAGAATGCCAATGAGCGACGAGCTCAGTAATATACTACAACCCGAAAATACCCACCCCGATAATAATACTCATAAATAATAAATGTTATGTGATAACAGAATGATAAGCTGCGTTCAATAAGCATAACAAAATGCTAACAGTTAAAATAATAACAATAGATAAATAAATAAATGAATAAAATGGCAAACGGAAATAGTGATTCATCGTAAGGAAAATGCACACTTTTCTTTTTAAAGTCACATAGATTTAGTTCATCAGATAAGTTTAAGTAACTCCCCGCATAGCACTATTTCCACTCAACCGCTTAACAATGGCCACGGGCAATTCTGACTCCCCCTTGGTCAAATATTCAAATGTTACTTACTGTAACTACCAATAATGCCCACGCACTAGGGTTACGTACCCGAGTCGTGACATCACGGTCTGCCCCAAGGGAACGGTCTATGTTGTGACACCCGCACCACCAACCTTATATCGCCTACACCGATAAGAGTCGAAATACCTTCCCGTGCCATGTTAGGGTTCGCAACTCACTTGCGCAAAATTCTAAACCGGGCTCACCCCATCACTTTTAAATTTTAATGTATCTGTTCGATTCCGTGTCCCTTTACTTTGTCCAATTCACATTTTGATGCACGTATGAGTTTTAGTTTGAAAACTACAGTGACATAATGTTTATATAGCAGAACACAATCGTGTATGACAACCGAAATAAATATGATAGAATGTCTTAGGAATTATCACCAAATTCCGTAGGAATTTACACACTACTTCTTTCAGCACTGTATGGTAAAAAAAAATATATGAAACCCATACCAAACGATGTTCAACCATTACGATATTTTAACTGGTGCTAGTTCATTGAGTTAGGAAAATATTCCGAGAAGAATACCAGAGCTAAAAACGATTTTAAAAGGGAGAATTAAATTTTGGAAGAAAACTGGTTTTTCTGGGACAGTGAGTTATAGTACTTCCAGCACAGGTGATCTGTGTTGGAAAAATAAAAAGCGGCCTCAAACGGTGTCAAAAGAAGGTATGGTTAGAACGGCATGTTAGATCCTTGAGTTTAGAACATGTTTCCAAAAGGATTCGAAGACTGAAATTCGACAGAAGATGGTCAAATAATTTTTCTAAGAAAACTAGATAGATCCTGTCACATTTTGGAAATATTTGCGTTTCTCTCTCAAAACTTAATAAAAAAATTATGAAACCAGCGGCATTTGAAAGGTAACTTAAAAATCTAAATTTTCCAATTCGAACCACTTGAAATTTTATCCTGTGGAATAAACAGTGACCTGGTAAAGTCAGCGTTGCTGCTGCCTCCAAACAGCAATGAAGTAAAAAGATATATTCAGGCCATGAAAACGTTAGCACAGGTGTTCTGTGTTCGAAAAATAAAAAGGGTCCTCAAATGGTGTCGAAAAGAGGCATGGTCAGAACGGTTTGCTAAATTTTTGAGTTTAGAACATATTTCCAGGAGAGTGTGAAGACTGAAAATCAGTCGAAGGAGGTCAAATAATTTTTGTAAGAAAACTGGACAGATTCTGTCACATTTTGGAAAATTTGGCGTTTCTCTCTCAATACTTAATAAAAAATTATGAAACCAGCGGCGTTTGAAAGGTAACTTAAAAATATAACTTTTCCAAGTGGTCGTGTAAAAAAATACCATTTGTAGAGAAAATAGGACCTGTTTGAAGCACTGCTTCTGCTGTGTTGTAGGCGACACTTAGGGAAAATATTTGTTTCGGTAAGAAAATGGTGTCCAAAGATTTTATAAAAATTTTACACAGTGTATAACACCTATATCTACTTCCAATATACACAGATTTTAAGCATCAATTATTTTCAATTTATTAGAGCCCTCTTTTTATCCGATAAAGTCTGAAACAGTGAAGAAGAATCTAAGTTTCAGATAAAAGGAAGTCATTCTCATCTCATTTTACTCTCTTGCAAGATTATTTCAACAATGGAGGATATTGAACACATGAAAACAGTAGCTAAGCCATATATCTATATTTGCAAGAAAGAATATGAAATTATAACATAATGAAACCCTCACCCTATCAAAATTTCAAACATGCATGGTACTATTTTGCTATATATGACTTAACCATGCTTAGTCTTGCATATATAATTTATATAAATTCAGTTAGAAATATCTAGGGGAGGATAGAGGTGATGTATTCTTACCTCAAGAGCTTTTGCAAACACTTCTCAAACTAAGTTGAAATTGGTATTCACCAAGTACTCTCTCCATTTTTATTTTTATTTTTCCCTTTCATTCTCTTCTCTTTTCTACTCTCTTTTTCTCCTCTCTTTTTCCTCTCCACTCTTTCTTTTCTGTCACAGCCGGAGAAGTAGAATGGCTGGGCTGAAATGGTGTTCTATTTGTAGGCATTTGGAGGCTTTTTTTTATTTTTTTATTTTTTTTCCTCTTGCCTTAGGAAATATTACCTACAAGGTAGGCCACCTAGAGTGTGTAGATGTATGCATGCCTTAGCATGCATTGGCATGCCTCCAGCAGTCCCACAGCAGCTTTCTTGGAAAGATGGGGCTGACTTTCCCTGCCCAATAAATTCTAATTTCATTTTTTTCTTTTTCTTTTTTTTTTCTTTTTTTTTTAAAGTTATAAAAATCAATGTATATATATAACATAGTCATTAGATATTTTGCTTCCTACTATCCTCTAACTATCTTAATTATTATTTGTTTAAATCATTTAATTTCCACATCTGTATTTAGATACAAAAATTTAATAACAAAAATAAGTTTATTTAAAAGAATTTAATATTGGTATTAATTATGATGCTATTAACATTATAATTTAATAATCACTATTAATTGACTTAATATTATAATATTATTATATGTAACTAAAAGACTTGAGATTGAACCAATTAATGGCCCTGTTTGGTAGAGTTGTGGGAAGTGCTTATAGCTTATGCCTAAACAGCTTATAGCTTATAACTATGAACATAAGTTGATTTCTGACTTATAAATTAAGCATCTCCTGTCCCACTCAAAGAATAAGTTGATTTCTGACTTCCAAAAAGTTATAAGCTATAAGCTATAAGTTAAACGAAACACATCAAAATAACTTAAATTAAACTGAAAGCTGAAATAAGCAGCTTTTAAACTGCACCAAACAGGCACAATATCCCTGGGTTAATTTTCTTGTCCACAAATTATTAATGCAAAACTTTATATAGAACGATTATACAGAATAATATATATTAAGAATCAGATTTGTGTAGTCATAAAAGTGACGATGACAACGACAACAATAATAATAATATTATGAAAATAAAATTACACTAATTAAATAATGAAAAGTTAATTATAGAATTTCGTCACAAAATGTTGTTATGGAATTGGATTATAGATGTTGATTACAAAATTTAACTAGCTAAATATAATTACCAAAATAATTTAATATGCAAAAATACGGGTTCTCACAATTGATGTGTATATGCAACCGTTGATTGAGGAGTTGAAAGAACTATGGAATGAGGGTGTGTCAACATTTAATGCATCAACAAATCAAATATTTCAAATGCATGCAGCTTTACTGTGGACAATTAGTGATTTTCCTGCATACGCAAACTTGTCAGAATGGAACACTAAAGGCGAATATGCATGTCCTTGTTGCAATAAGGAAACTACATCGTGTTGGTTGAAGCATAGTAGGAAACAATCATACTTGGGTCATCGCAGATTTTTACCTACTGGTCATAAATTTCGGAAGGATAAAGTATCATTTGATGGTAGTCGGGAAGTCCGACTCAAACCAAAATTGTTGTCTGGAACTGAGATGTTGCTACAATTAGAATCTGAGGGTATTTTAACCCAATACAAGAGGGATGACCTTAAGGAGAGGCATAGAAGACAGGTAGAGAAGGAGAAAGCTGGACATCGCACCCATAGCTGGAAGAAAAAGAGTATCTTTTATGAACTGCCATATTAGGAGCACAATCTAATAAGACACAACCTCGATGTGATGCATATAGAGAAGAATATTTGTGACAATGTGTTGTGGACAATATTAGAGGTTGCAGGAAAATTGAAGGATAGTGTTAATGCTCGGCGTGATTTACAAGATATGAATATTAGAAAATCCCTACATTTGCAATTAAGAGGGTCGAATAAAGCCTATTTACCACTAGCACAATTCACGATGACCAAGGATGAGAAAGATTTGTTCTTGAAAATGTTGAAGGAAGTAAGAGTTCCCGACGAGTATTCATCCAATATATCACGTCGTATGCGCTCACATGATAGAAATATTGGGGGTCTTAAGAGCCACGATAGTCATATTCTGATGCAACAACTTATTCCATTGGCTATTTGAAGATTGTTACCGAAGAATGTAATTGAACCCTTGATTGAATTGAGCAATTTCTTTAGACAATTGTGTTCCAAAGTGAATCGTGCGACGGATTTGCAATATATTCAAGATCGTATCGCTGTAACACTTTGTCATCTAGAGAAAATATTTCCTCTGAGTTTTTTTGATATAATGAAGCACTTGCCTATACATCTAACTGATGAAGCCTTATTGGGTGGAGCGATTCAGTTTCGATGAATGTATCCAATTGAGAGGTATCTTCTTACTTTGAAGCAATACGTGCATAATGGAGCTCATCCTGAAGGATCAATTGCTAAATGATATCTTATGGAAGAATGCATGAATTTTTGTGCACAATATCTCAATGATGTGGAAACCAAATCTAGTCGACCCATGAGGAACTATAGTAGTGCTGATAATCTGGGTCATACTATTGGTGAAAACACAAGCTTTTATCTTGATAATACTTCTTGGGTACAAGCTCATCGGTATATCTTATTCAATACAAGCGCAGTTCAACCATTCATAAAGTAGGTCAAGTCACTCACTCAATATTTTATTATGTTTTATTGAATTTTCAACCAAATTTTTTGTATTGATAAAATTTCAATCTACACAGCAAACACTTTGAAGTACTTAAGCTCAAAATGCCTCGTGTCGACGATCATCAGCTTCGGCATGAACATTTTGAAACTTTTCACATTTGGTTCAAGGAACATGTATGTATTTAACTCTATAGATTCTAGTTACTTAAGTCAAACTACATTTTAAATTTTACATTTTCGTTTTAAATAGGTCCAAACTTTGCGAAGGACTGCTGATGTCATATTTTCTGAAGAGATTATTCTATTGGCAAATGGTCCTCATAACCTGGTAAGGAGGTTCAACGGGTATATACTGAATGGGTTTCGGTATCGAGTAAAGGCCATGGATGATCAGCAAGTCTGGCAACCCGTAGTTGGAGCCCCGAAAAGAGGGGGCATTTATGAGGTCGGGCAAAACCTAGAGTTAGCCCAACAAGTAGAGGCATTGTCCCGCAAGATGGACCAATTATTAGCTACGGGACATGCCCCTACCCAACAAGATTAGCCTCAATTTCACGAGGCATGTGTTATTTGTGCGAGCCCTACTCATGACTTGAGTGAGTGCTCTTCGGCATCACAATTTCCGGAGTTAGTCCAAGAGCATGTGAATGCAGCTCAAGGATTCTCCAACCCGGGTAATGATCCATACTCCAACACATACAATCCGAGATAGACAAATCACCCTAATTTCTCATGGAGACCCCCTTCACAAGGCACTTCTTACAATCCTCCATCACCAAGGCAGAATTTCAATAATTTTGCCAACCAATCATCTTACCGACCACCGCAACCTTATAGACCCCCACAACCATACCGGCAACCACCACCACAACCCCTGCCTGTTCCTCAGGGGTGTTGGAAGTTCTCTCAGAACTTAAGGGGTTAGCACTGATAGTTCACTCCCACACTCACTCTATTGCCAAGATAGAGACCCAATTGGGTCAAATGGCTAACAACATGAATCGGAGAGAGAAGGGAAAATTACCAAGTCAAACTATGGCCAACCCTAAGGGACAATACGGGGCAGAGAGTTCGGGTGGGAATGGAAAGCAACATGAGCAAGTGCAGGCGGTGGTTGCTTTAAAAAGTGGTAGGAAGTTAGAGCCTCAGTCAGTTGCGTCTGATGCAACTAGAGTTAGGAAGGGTGACCACGGTGGTTCACCTAGTGAGAGCAAGGGTGAGGGGGAAACACTTAAGAGGGATGATTTAGTCCCTAGTACTTCACTTGAGCCCAAGGCACCATATGTGCCTAAGGCACCCTTTCTCCAGTGCCTTGACACACCGTCCCCTTTTAATAAGAAGGCGGCATCTATGGAGGCAATGATGGAAGTCTTTAAACAGGTAAAATCAACCTCCCCCTGTTGGAGGCAATTAAGCAAGTATCATCATATGCCAAATTTCTGAAGGACCTTTGTACGCAAAAGCGTAAATCTAGGACACATGTGTCCCAAAAGGTCCTACTCACGGAGCAAGTAAGCTCCATCTTGTTGAATGACACACCTCCTAAGCTTAAGGACCCGGGAGCCCCAACCATTGCATGCATTATAGGGGACCATTTCATTGATAAGGCCTTATTGGATTTAGGGGCTAGTGTTAATTTGTTGCCGTACTTTGTGTACAAGGAATTTGGGCTTGGCGAGTTGAAGCCCACTACTGTTACTCTTCAGTTGGCTGACCGGTCCCTCAAAGTGCCACGAGGCATGATTGAGGATGTGCTAGTTAAGGTTGATAGGTTCTACTTCCCTGTTGACTTTTTGGTTTTAGATATGGAACCGGTAACCAGTTCTAGGAAACATATCCCGGTGATCTTGGGTCGACCTTTCTTGGCTACGGCCAATGCTTGCATTAATTGTCGGACCGGGGTGATGGAAGTTTCATTTGGTAACATGCAAGTGAAACTTAATGTTTTCCAAGCATCACAACAACCTCATGAGAGAGAGGAGTGCTTATTAGTGGATGTTGTGGATGAGATTGTGGAAGAGGCTTTGCCCTCTATTCTTGTAGAGGACCCTTTAGAGGCTTGTCTAGCTCATTTTGGGTTTGAAAATTTTGATATAGATGGGTCAGTTGAGGAGGTAAATGTCTTGCTTAATTCTTCTTCTACACCGGATTTTCCTCCATGGAAAGCCCGGTTTGAGTCACTTCCTCCTCTGTCGAGAGAGTCTGCCACACCATCTTTGGTCACACCACCTACACTTGAGTTAAAGCCACTTCTGGCCACACTCAAGTATGCATTTTTAGGGCCCCAGGAGACTTTACCAGTTATCATTGCATCTGACTTGACTGCGGAGCAGGAGAGTCAGTTAATGAGTGTTCTCGTGGTACATCGGAGTGCTATAGGGTGGTCAGTGGCTGATTTGAAAGGGATAGATCCCTCCGTGTGCATGCATTATATACATCTAGAGGAGGACACCAAACCTTCTCGCGAAATGCAACGGAGACTGAATCCTAACATGAAAGAGGTGGTGAAAAAGGAGGTATTGAAATTGTTGGATGCGGGTATCATATACCCTATCTCAGATAGCAAGTGAGTGAGTCCCTGTAACAACCTTCGTACTGATTACCGATAAATTACTGAATTAGCTACTGGTTACTGCTAAACTGGACTGCTTATGACTAATAATTGAACTAACTGAAGTACTGGACGGACTGATTGAAATCGAAACTGAAATTGAATAAGTTTATCTATTATATTGCATTTCTATCTGGTTGATTGATTGATTATCTGTTTGAGTTTATGTGTTTAAACTGCTAATTGAAGGCCTTATCGGCGGCCGAATTAGAAACCGTTTAGAGTTTTGAAATCAGTAGAATATTCGTGATTTAATGGTATGTTTATCTGAAAATTGATTAGGAATGATTAAATTAGATTGAAATGAATTAATTACAAGTTGTGGCTTATCTACCAAATTGCCATGGTTAGTGGATGTTTGTTTATTGATTTTCAAGAGCCTTCTTACACCCAAACAAACACTTAATCAGCCCCTATTTTTGAATCTAGTCGACCATAGTTAGAGAGAGAGAGAGAGATTTGAGCTCATCTTGTGAATTGCTAGAAGAACTTGAAGATTTGTAACATAGATTGCTAAACTGAGCTTGCAAGACTTGTAATTGAGACTTAGGTAAGAAAATCCATCTTCTTCTTGTTGTCTTGAGCTTCATCTTGCATGTTCTAGGCTCCATTGTAGAACCAAGCCTTGATTTAGTGCATAGAGGTTGAATTATGCTTGAATTCATGCATGCATGGCCATTTCGGTGCATTTTGAAGTTGAATTCATGATGGATTGTACATGCATGCTCATGTTTCTATCAAAGTCCATGTTTTCATTTTGTTTTCCAACTATTGAGCTCATTAGAGCAAAATTTGAACCTTGAATTTGGTTAAAAACTCATGCACTGCATGTTTTGAAATTGTTCTTGAAAATGGGTTTGAATTTTAGATTTAATTGACTCACCTTTGGGGCTTGAATTCATAAATTGGCTTTTGAAACTTGTTATACATTGTTTTGGGATGTATTTTCCAGAATTTGGGCCCAAGAGGTCGAGAATTGAGTTGAGAATGCTTGGTTTGAGCTTGGAAGGCAAATCTGGAAATTCCAGATTTGGCTTCTTCGCTCGAGCGAAGGATTCCTCGCTCGAGCGACCAACGTTTCCTCTGAGCCACGCTCGAGCGAGGGATTGGTGGCTCGAGCGTAAAAATCGAGCATCCAGTACTTTTACTGTTTCATCAGACCGCTCGAGCGAAGGATTGTTCGCTCGAGCGAGGCCTTTGATTTTGGAAGCTCGCTCGAGCGAAGAAAGGCTCGCTCGAGCGAGGCTCTTATTTCAGCAAATTATGCAAAATGTTTTCTAAGTGTATTTTTGCATCCTCATCCCATCCTAGGCATTCTTAGGCCTAGTTTAAGGCATCTTAATGAGGATTTAGACATAGAACCACACTGAGGAAATTTAGGGATTTAATTATCATCCTTCCCGACTGTGAAACTTAGTGTGTTTTCTATTTGTTAACTGTTTAGGGTGGGCTCTCGGGGACGCGCTCTAGCTGCTATTAGCCCAATCTCTGTGAGTAACAATTGTGTAAAGATATGTTCAAAATGATTATCTTTTGAATACTGAACTGAACTGTTTATTGAACTGATATTGTTTACTGAATGAATGTATGTCCTGTATTCTGAACTGTACTGTGGCATCCTTAGCACTTACTGTTTACTGTTACAGAGATCTCTGTTGGTTCCCTTGTGGAACCATACTGTTTATTGATTGATGGCCCTCACTACCGTTGGGTCTGTTAAGACCTGGTCTTTAAGACCTACTGTTTACTGCACTGATAGGCTAATGGATGTACCACATATGACTGATTGACTAAAATACTGAAAGACTGAAATACTGTTTAATGAACTGATTTCATTACTGTAAGGACATTCATTCATAACCTCTTTACGCATTATGTTATTCACTGGGCTTTAGCTCACTGTTTATATATATATGTAGGTTCACAGCAGCCAGACCGGAGCTAGGAGCGTGGGTTAGTCCCCAGTTTTGTCAAGCCAGCCTATGTGCCTCACTGCGAGGTTCCGAGACGCCATGCCATGGCTTGGGGTGTTTTTGTTTCCCCACCTGTCTCCCTACTGTTTTGTGTTACTGTTTAGACTGTTATCCCTCTTACTGCACTATTGTCAAGGGACTTGATCCCTGTACTGACTGACTGTAAATGATTGTATAGACTGTACTGTTCTAAACTGTTTGAATGCATGAAAAATGTTTTCGGCATACAGATTGTCACAGCTCAATGGACACTAGTTATTTACTGTATTGGCTTCCGCCAGGCTCTGAACTCTGTTTTACTGTTCTACTGTTAAGCAGGCCTTCGGTAATCTCGGATTACTGGCCGGTTACGGTGCTAAACCCATAGGGCCGGGTTTGGGTCGTGACAGAGTGGTATCAGAGCGATACTTAACCACGAGTTATACCCCACACACGTGTCCAAATGAGCTATAGGGTGTCCTAGAAAAGTGATTAGGGCATTTTATGAACTTGAAAAGTGTGTGGCTATGTTATGATTGAATACATGTTAATGTGATAACTGTCTAAACATGCAACTGTTTATGTTATAATTGCTGTAACTGTTATAACTGCTTATAGTGAAATGGACAATGCAAATGAACCTGAATCCTCATCTACCGAGACAAGGATGCAAAGAATGGAAAGAATGATGGAATTGATAACTGCTAGACTTGAACAACAACAGAACCAACAGCCCCCACCTCCTCCTCCTCCTCCTCCTCCTCCGGTACAGCCGGAACCAAATGCAAATGTGAATGATGGGGATATAATTGCTCTCACCCATAAATTCAGCAAGATGAAACCGCCATCCTTTCAGGGAGGCCTTGAACCGTTAAAGGCTGATGCTTGGGTGCTTGAAACAGAAAAACTATTTGAAGTGTTTCCGTGCTCAGAAGCGAATAAAGTACTGTTAGCTACCTTCACCCTACAAGAAGAAGCTAGAAGGTGGTGGATGTTAATCCGTGATACAAATACTGTTATGACTTGGGCTCAGTTCAAGGAGTCTTTCTTTGAAAAGTACTTTCCACAGTGTGTCAGGGATAGAAAGGTGACTGAATTTGAACAACTGAGACAGGGCACAATGTCTGTTGCTGAATATGAAACAAAATTTACCGAGCTTGCCAGATATGCACCACATATGGTGGACACTAACTACAAGAAGGCCAGAAAATTTGAGGGTGGCCTTAATGTTGCAATACTTGATCGAATAAATGTTTTGAAACTACCGACTTTTGTGGGTGTTCTCGACCGGGCATTGATGGCCGAGTCAAACATCGAAGCTGTGAAACAATCTGAAACACCAACAACTGAATGGCATGGAAAAAGGCAGGGTTTCAAATTCAAGAAAGGCAAGCACAACCCTTCCAACAAGAAACAGAATACGGGGTCAACAACTAGCCCCAGCCAATGGAGTGGGTTCATCCCACCCTGCTCTGTATGTGGCAACAAGCATAAAGGGGTTTGTCACAAGATATTCGGAGCCTGTTACAGATGTGGCAAAGTGGGCCACGTGGTTAGAGACTGTCCCTCTGCTCCGCAAGCCAGTAGCAAAGCTGCACCAAGCGCAGCAGCATCAACTGTAACACCAAAGCCTAACCCCAAAGCTACCGGGAAAGAGCCTATGAGGCAGGGCCGAGTGTTTGCCCTAGTACCGGGAGACGTGCAAAATACTGAGACCGTTGTGTCAGGTATCCTCTCTATTTGTACACAAAATGCATATGTATTGATTGATTCGGGGTCTACACATTCTTATGTGTCGCATGCTTTTTCACGGATATTGAATAGACCCCTAGAACCTATGAATTATCTGCTAGCTGTATCATCACCTGTTGGGGGATCCATGACATGTGCATATATGTATCCTGCTTGTGAAATTATTGTTGGGGACATGCATCTGTTTATTGATTTACTGCCATTGAACATTGATCACTTTGATGTAATATTGGGGATGGATTGGCTACAAAAATATCATGCCACTATAGACTGTGTAACAAAACAAGTAGTCTTCCGTCCACCTGGTTTGCCTGAATTTGTGTTTAATGGGAGTGGAGTAGTACCTCCTCCGTATCTGATTTCTTCAGTGAAAGCTGTTAAATTAATTAGAAAAGGGTGTAAAGGATATCTGTGTTCTGTGCTGACTGTGCCTACTGATGATAGTGTTAAAACCGATGTGAATTGTATTCCTATAGTCAGAGAATTCCCAGATGTATTTCCAGATGATTTGCCAGGGGATTTGATTGACAGGGAAATTGAATTTACTGTGGATGTGATTCCGGGTACACAGCCGATATCTAAAGCTCCTTACAGAATGGCCCCAACTGAACTGAAGGAATTGAAAGTGCAATTGCAAGAGCTGTTAGACAAGAAATTTATCAGGCCCAGTACTTCACCGTGGGGTGCACCTGTTTTGTTTGTGAAGAAGAAAGATGGCTCACTGAGACTGTGCATTGATTACCGTGAATTGAATAAGGTAACTGTGAAAAATAAATACCCATTGCCACGTACTGACTGACTGTAAATGATTGTATAGACGGTACTGTTCTAAACTGTTTGAATGCATGAAAAATGTTTTCGGCATACAGATTGTCACAGCTCAATGGACACTAGTTATTTACTGTATTGGCTTCCGCCAGGCGCTGAACTCTGTTTTACTGTTCTACTGTTAAGCAGGCCTTCGGTAATCTCGGATTACTGGCCGGTTACGGTGCTAAACCCATAGGGCCGGGTTTGGGTCGTGACAGTCCCACACAAGTGGTGCCCAAGAAATCGAGCATCACCGTTGTTGAGAATGAGGGAGGAGAGTTAGTCCCCACACGAACCACTACTGGGTGGCGAGTGTGCATTGATTATAGGAGACTAAATTTCTCGACTAGGAAGGACCATTTTCCCTTACCTTTCATTGACCAAATCCTAGAGCGGTTAGCGGGACAGGGTTTCTATTGTTTTCTTGATGGTCATTCGGGGTATAATCAAGTCCCGGTGTACCTCGCTGACCAGGAAAAGACCACATTCACATGCCCTTTTGGCACTTTTGCTTACAGGCGCATGCCCTTCGGGCTATGTAATGCACCGGCGACCTTTCAACAGTGTATGATGGCCATTTTCTCCGACATGGTGGAGAAATTCTTAGAGGTTTTTATGGATGACTTTTCGGTGTTTGGACCGTCTTTTGAGGAATGCCTTAGGAACTTGACTAGAGTGTTAGAACGATGTACTGAGGCAAACCTAATCTTGAGTTGGGAAAAGAGCCATTTTATGGTTCGCGAGGGTATAGTGTTGGGACACATTGTGTCCCCTCGAGGTATAGAGGTTGACAAGGCTAAGGTTGACCTCATTGCAGGCCTTCCTCCACCCAATTCCGTGCGTCAAATTAGGTCTTTCTTAGGACATGCAGGTTTTTACCGTAAGTTCATCAAAGACTTTAGTAAGATATCACGTCCTTTGTGTAGTTTACTAGTTAAGGACGCGCCTTTTGTCTTTGATGAGGCATGCTTAAAGGCATTCGAAACACTAAGAATGGCCTTGACCACCGCCTCAATCATGAAATCACCAGATTGGTCGCTTCCCTTCGAAATCATGTGTGATGCCTCCGATTATGCTGTCGGGGCTGTGTTAGGCCAAAGGGTCAATAAGGCACCATTTGCTATATACTATGCTAGTCGCACTCTCTCGGATGCACAATTGAATTACACTACCACCGAGAAAGAGTTGCTAGCTGTGGTCTTTGCCTTAGACAAATTCCGATCTTATCTCCTAAGTTCCAAGGTCATAGTCTTCACTGATCATGCCGCTTTGCGGTATTTATTATCTAAGAAAGAGACCAAACCTAGGTTAATTAGATGGATTTTGTTGCTTCAGGAATTTGATTTAGAGATCTGTGATAAGAAAGGATCCGAGAATGTGGTGGCGGATCATCTCTCTCGAATCCTTGTTGAGTATAATAGTGACCCTCTTATTTTGCATGATTCATTTCCGGACGAACAACTCTTTGAGCTGTCACAAACGAGCCCCCCGTGGTTTGCACATATTGTGAATTACTTGGCCATTGGGCAAATTCCACAGAATTGGTCTAAACAAGACAAAGATTGATTCTTTTTGCAGGTCAGGTATTACTTTTGGGAGGATCCGGAGTTGTTTAAATATTGCTCCGACCAAGTGATCCGACGGTGTGTGCCGGAGAGTGAGGTGCATAGCATTCTTACATTTTATCATTCTTCTGCATGTGGCGGTCATTTTAGTGGGCATAAAACGGCTGCCAAGATTTTACAGAGTGGGTTTTATTGGCCCACAATTTTTAAAGATGCCCATCAATTTTGTAGAACTTGTTTGCGCTGTCAGCAAATGGGTTCGATGTCTCGGCGTGACATGATGCCAATGTCCCCTATTCTTGTGGTAGAAATATTTGATGTATGGGGGATTGATTTTATGGGCCCTTTCCCGTCGTCATTCGGGTTTGAGTACATTCTTTTGGCAGTAGATTACGTGTCTAAGTGGGTGGAGGCAATAGCTACCCGAATAAACAATCATAGAGTGGTAATCAAGTTTTTGCATAAAAACATCTTTAGTCGTTTTGGGTTTCCTAGAGCCATAATAAGTGATCAGGGTACACATTTTTGTAACCGATTCTTTGAGTCATAAAGTTGGCACTCCATATCACCCTCAAACTAGTGGCCAAGTGGAAGTCTCAAATAGGGAGGTAAAGCACATAATTGAGAAAACGGTGAGACCGGATAGGAAAGATTGGTCACAACGGTTAATTGATGCATTATGGGCTTACTGCACTGCTTATAAGACACCCATTGGGATGTCACCATATAGAGCGGTGTTTGGCAAAGCTTGCCATCTCCCGGTTGAACTTGAGCACCGAGCATTGTGGGCCATAAAGAAGTTTAACTTCGATATGGCCGCAGCTGGGCTCAACCGGAAATTGCAACTCAATGAGTTGGAGGAAATCTGGAATGATGCATATGAGAGTTCGAGAGTTTTTAAAGCTCGGACTAAAGAATTCCATGACAAGCACATTAACAGGAAATCCTTTGAACCCGACCAAAAAGTGTGGCTTTTTAATTCAAAATTGAGACTTTTTCCGGGTAAGCTAAGATTAAGATGGGATGGCCCCTTTGTAGTTGTTGAGGCATTCATTCATGGCACCGTTGAGGTGCGAGATCCAAAGACTGGCCACACTTTCAAAATGAATGGCCAAAGATTGAAACCACATATAGAGGGGATTGGAAATGGGGATATGATTGAGTCCATTGCATTGATGGACCCATTTTACTACGATTGATGGATTAATTTCTTGTTCTCTTTTCTTTGCCTTCTATGCTATTTTGTTTTTCTTTGTTTTCGTCATGCTTTACTTGCGTCTAGGAGACTTTAAATCCTCTAAAGGTGCAATTCCTTTGGTGTTAGCCGTGCCCGAACGGCATCTGACGGTCTGGTATAGCCACCTAACCGTGTTTGTAGTGAGTTCCTAAGAGACCAACTGAGACGGTGGAAACTAGAGTTCGAATGACAAAGCCTAGAACACAAAGGTTTGGGATTTTCGAGACTAGAGTCTGGTTTAAATACCCAGGGGTGTGGAGATTGCTTCAAAACTACCTCGACTTGAACTCTGTATGGCAGCCCCATAGGTTGAGGTAGCTTTATACGCCTCGATTCTGGATACCGAATCAACCTAGTATGTCACCCTATTGGAAAATAGGGAAAGTTACAAACACAGTTAGGGAGAAAAGTAGTACCCGTGGTTTTCGCGTGAAGATTATACCTTTAGTGGGCATTCTGTTATGTTCTTATGTGCTTTATTTATTTCGGATGTCAATTGAAGCTAGAAATGGTTTAGTATATTTGGGCTGTATTAGCCCAAAGGCTATAAACTACGCTGGGTTTTATTACCTGGGGGATTCTGAAGTGGCAACTTTATGCCATAACTCTGGTGTCTTTTGTTAGGTGCTGAGAGTTAGTTAAAAAAAAAAAAAAAAACATGCTTTCATGTTTATTTTTTGTGTTTAAAAAAAAAAATAGCTGTTATACTTGTTCAATTTAAAAATTAAAAAAAAAAATTATTGTTATACATGTTCATTTGTAAATAAAAAAACGCCTGGGTGAAATCGCCGCACGTGCGGCCTGGCCCCACACGTGCAGGAATTTGTGAATCAAAAAGAGTTGCCCCCTGCTTTATAAGCAAGTGCGGGCGGAGAGGCGTTGACCATTCCGCACGTGCGGCTTAACTCCCGCACGTGCGGGACTCCGATTTTTCAAAAATAAAAAAATAATTTGCGCGAGGGGTGAGTCGCCGCACGTGCGGCCTGGGCCCCGCACGTACGGGAATTTGTGCATTTGAGAGGTTGCACTCTACTTTAAAAGCAGGTGCGGAAGGCAAGCCGCACGTGCGGGAATTTTCAAAAAAAAAAAAAAAAAAAGTTTTGTTTTCTTCTTCTTTTTAATTATTTTTAATTTCAAAAAAAAAATCATTTTTATTTTCTATTTTTTTTATTTATTTTCGTACTAAAACAAAAAAAAAAAAAAAAAAAAAACAAGACAAACCTTATCTGACTCTCTCTCTCAATCCCTCTCACTCTCAGATTTCTCTCTCTCTCTCTCTCTCTCTCTCTCTCTCTCTCTCTCTCTTTCACAACCCCACCATTCACCATCTTCTTCTTCTTTCTTCTTCTTCTTCTTCTCTTTTCTTCTTTTTTCTTCTTCCTCACCACCATCATCTCACCGTCGGCATCACTTCCCTCTCCGTCCGACGAATCTCTGGCGACCACCATTTTTTCCGGCAAACCTCCATTCTTTTTCTCTCTTTCTCCACTTTTTCAAGGTAATTTTTTTCCTTTTATGTGTAGATTTGTGGATGTAAGAATCAATTTGTGAAGTTTTTTATTTTGTTTTTATTTTTATTTGATCTAGTGTTCATCCAAAAAAAAAAAATTTTAAAAAAAAAAAAAATGCTTAGCCATGTTTGTTGTTGGTTGTTTCTTCTTTCTTTTATTTTATTTTGTTTATTTAGCCATGTAGTAATACACTAACTTAACCATGTTTAGTTTGTTTGTTTATCTTTAAAAATAAAAAAATAAAAACAGAACAACAATCTGCATCTGCATAGGAAGAGAAGATGAGAGCCGCACGTACGGCCCTCTCAGCGCACGTGCGGACCAAGCCAAAAACAAAAACAAAAAAAAAAAAAACCTCATAAATAATGGTCCTAACAATAATCCTAATTTAGTTTTTTTTATTTGATATATTTGTCTAGTTTAAATTGTTTCGTAGTGATTCTGGTTAGTTTAATTAGTTTGTGGATTGTTTTATTTTTATTTTTATTTTTAATTTGGTTTGTTTAGTTAGTGATGTTATTTTTATTTTTATTTTTTTTCTATTCTATGATGTAATTGTTCATTTAATTATTAAGTAGTTTAGTTCTTCTTCTATCTTATTTTATTTTATTTTCTTCTCTTCTATTAATTTTACCAAAAAAAAAAAAAAAAAACAACTGTGTTTAGTTTAGGTTATTTTATTCTATACTTTGGTTTCTTTTCTAGTTTAGTTATTTTATAGTTTAGTTTAGTTTAGTGTAGTTTATTTTCTAATTTAGTTAATTTAATTTAATGTCATTTTCATTCGTTTATTAATTATTTTCATTTTTTTAAAAAAAAAAAAAAAAAAAAAAGGTGGGAATTGCATGTGGTACATTAGTGGGCAAACTTGTGCTTTCATATTTTATTCTATTCTCATGATTGGTTCCACGGGTTTGTGTCTATTTGCTTTTAGTGTGTGCAGGATATGAGTCGACGTGTTGGTCGGGCCTCCAAGAAGGCCAGAGGTTCCACCTCTTCGGCGCCACCATCGCCACCGTCACCACCATCCTCGCCATCACCACCTGGTGACTTGCCACGGCTGGAGTGGGCTTTACGCCCTCTTCACAAGCTCACGCAGTTCAACCTGCAATTTTTTCAGGGTGACGCAGACACTACTTGGGCCGTTGAGCAGCTCCGACTCCGGCAACAGTTGGGCGTTTGCACTGTGACAGCGCCCACTTATCCTCGTCTGGTACGACTCTTCTACCAGAACCTATATGAGTCACCCACCGAGGATGGACTGCTCTCTAACATTGATGGTCAGGCTATCCACATCACCTCATCCATGATTGCCACAGTGTTAGGGTTTTTCGCCAAGCCGGAATATCAGCCCTTCCCGGAAGTTGAGAATCACCAGCCCATCCATAGCCTCATCCAGCAATACTTCCCGGGGGCCCACGGTGACCTCAGTTTCACATGCTTGCGGCGGAGCAAGCTACCTAGCCGCTTGCTATTCCTTGATTCCGTGGTCCATAAGAATGTCCTTCCACTTGGGCATCGAGCTGAGCTTCGGTTGGAGTTTGTTCGGGTCTTACACGGGTATCAGTAATGCTATCAGGTCCCGCTTGCGCATACCATCTGGATGCATTTGCGGAAATTTCTACGAGAGGCAGTTCGGCCTGATCCTATGCAAAACCTGACTTGGCCACTACCCTTTGCCAATCTGCTGACACTTGTGTTTCTGCTGAACCACCTCCCCATTGCTGAGGATGAGGAGATTGATAGAGGGTATCCGACTTTCGGCCAGCGAGAATGACAGCATAGCATATCTCGTATCCCGCAGCCGGTTGGTGCAGCAGTTGATGAGGCCCAGGACCCCGTACATGACCACCCACCTCATCATGTTCCTTCCGTGCCTCTCCAAGGGGACCCGCTCTACATGACTCGCGCGGAGTACTTACAACTTCAGCACTCTGTGGATCAGGTCCACAGTACTCTTCGTAATCATCACCAGAGTCTCATGGAGTTGCGCACGGATTTTCAGGCGCATTGCGACTATTCTCGGGCGACCTTAGCTGCTCGCCCACCAGCAACGGGTTCAAGATGACGCCTTTGAGACGTGCTCTTTGATGCAAGCTTTGTTCGCCCAGCATTTCCCACCACCGGCTTCTCCGTAGTACCCACCTGTATATTGCTTTCTCGCTTTTATTTTCATTTTTTTTTTCTTTTTAGTTCTTTCTTTTCTTTAAAAAAAAAACAAAAATAAAACAAAAATAAAAACAAAAAACAAAAAAAAGAAAAGTGTTTATATGTTCCTCTCTGCCTACCTGGATGTGCACCTACAATTCTGGTACTATTCTCTCATTTCTCTTTACTTTTCCATTAAGGACAATGCCATATTCAAGTTGGGGGATGAGAGTTATATTTTCTTTTGTGTATTTCTATTTGGCTCATAATTCATGCTTATACCTGTTTTACTTGATTGCATTACTTCACTTGATGTGACTTTTTGCTAGTAGGGTGATGATATTTGCATATGTTAATTGGCGAGCATAGTAGACTTGTATGAAAAGGGTTTATTGGGTAGATACTTGCATATGATGTTTGCACGAGGAGCGTTGTCTATGTTTGTGGTATTAGTACACTTGTCATGAGTATGTCTTAATTCACATGAACACACTATCATAGCGGTGCTCTTTTTATTATAATCCCTGGTGTACATCATTGATAATAGCTAGAGTTGCAGAAAAGAATAAACGAGGAGCCAAGATTCTTAAAAAAAAAAAAAAAAAAAAAAAAAAAAAAAAAAAAAAAAAAAAAACACTAAAAACTACTTGACTTGTTTTGGTTCGTAGCCTTTTTAACTCAAGTTATTAAGCCCGTAAGGGTGTCTCTACACTTAATGCCCCAAAACCGTCTGATTTAGGAGTCATTGGCCCAAAACTTACTACATGGGTTAATTAGAAAGCTTAAGGGACTTGGACATTGCACAGTTAAGGAAAAATAAGAAGAATGACTAGTTCGGGTTCGTAGCCTTTTCAACTCGAGTTATTAAGCCCATAGGGGTGTCTCTACACTTAACGCCCTAAAACCGTCTGGTTTGGGAGTCATTGGCCCAAAACTTGCTACATGGGTTGATTAGAAAGCTTAATGGATCAGGACATTGCACAGTCATTAAAAATAATAAAAATAAAAATAAAAAAACTTTTAAGAATCTTGGCTGCAACAGGTTAGTTTTTCTGTATATGTTGGGTGTTATTATGAGTTACACTGGGCTATTATAATGGATAGTTAACTAATATGGAGATTGCACTTTACACCGAGGGTACTCATGACTTGTCTACTAACATGCACAAGTACAGGGAACTTTGCTTTTGTATTAACTGAATTGTGGTTTTGACTCAATAGGTTCCTTCATGCTTGTCCACTGTGCCTTTAATGACTCATTATGTCTCAATATCACACTATAGCGGCACATAAGTTGATTGTTAGGTGGAGTAGTGTGATCAATTGTTGTTGAGTATATATGAATATGTTAATGTTTGTGGTATCATTTCTGGAAACCCTCACGAGACTTTACTCGTCCACTTGGGGTAACCTTGTGGTTTAAAGGCTTGTTGTATATGCTAAATGTAACTGTTTTTTCCCACGAAAGAGGAAATAGATAGATTTTGTGTAATTTTATTTTATTTTATTTTATTTTACTTGCTTGAGGACTAGCAAGTTGTAAGTTGGGGATGTGATTAAGGCCGAATTGTACATCATTGAGGCCGTTAATTAGAATCTCTTAACTTTACTTGCTGGTCAAACTGTATACTTTATGTGTGTTGAATGTCAATCAGGTTGTACATCGTCGGAGTATAAAATGGGCAAAAAGACAAAATTTGGATAGAGTTGACTTTTTCTGAAAAAGTCAAACCGATGTTTTAAACCTGTTTAGAAGTGAGTAGAAGTATAAAAAGAAAAGGAAAAGGCTTTTCTAGGGTTCTGAAATTGTTTTGACCTAAAGAGAGAGGTTAGGGTTTGGGAAAGAGAGGGAAACAAAAGCTTCAAGGATGTCTCCCATGGTGGTTTCTTCTCCTTCCACTCCTCCATGAGTGGCTAGTCTCCTTTTCTAGGGTTTTGATGAAACCCTAGCCATGTAATTATTGTGTTTTCTTTTTGATTTTTAATTATGTAAAGGTTTGAACATTTGTATGGTGATTTAGAAGTTTCTTTTATATATTTTTCATTATCTCTTCGAATATTTGACTTTCTGTCATTGTTGAATGTTATCCATACATGTGTTTCTATTCCTTCACATTCAAGGTATGAGACGAACCATACTACGGGGAACGAGTCGTATCACTACCTTAGTTTAGAGTGAACGATTCGTATTACTTGAGATGGTTCGTGCTCGTACATTGAATGTGATGATCTTCTTGTCAAATGCTTCGAGCTTGTAGTTGCGAAACATTAATCCGTTCAAACCATAGCATAATTGATTTCAATTGGAAACCCTAATTATGTGGTTAGTGGTGAATTCTCTACCCTAGGATTTTTCCCCCAATTCAATAAACCCAATTTCATTTATTATTGATAATTTAATTCCTTAGTTTAATTTATTTGTTATTAATTTAGGCTATGAACAATCAATCTTTTTATCAAAATTAATTTAGGAATTTAACAATTAAATTAGTTTAATTTCACAATTGTCCCTGTGGATCGATACCTGGACTTGCCATTATTCTGATAGAATTTGGTATAGTTTAGTGATTATTTTTGGTGTGTTCAACGACCCATCACCGAACAACCCCGCGACGCTCTACCGGGGAGACTCCTTTTGCCTTGGCATATGGCGTGGAGGTGGTCATCCCTTTGGAAGTTGGTATGTCCACCCTCAGAAGTGAAAGTTTTGAGCTCGAGCTGAACGCCGAATCCATTGCCCTGGAATTGGACCTAGTGGAAGAAAGCCGGGAAAAGGCTCTCATCCATGTGGCCGCCTACCAACAAGAGCTTTCAAGAAAATACAACAAAACGGTGCACCCCAGACCGTTCAAAGTAGGTGATTGGGTCTTGAGGAAGGTCATGGGCAATACCCTGGTGCCAGGTGAAGGCAAACTAGGGGCAAACTGGGAAGGGCCTTACAAGATCACTGGTTTGGCGGGCAAGGGGGCATACCACTTGGAGGACATGAAGGGACGAGGAATACCCCGGCCATGGAATGCGGCCAACCTGAAACTGTATTATTTCTAGCTTTTGTTTTCTTTTAGTGCAAAGGAATTTTTTGCCTTACACTTCAGAATGTAACATTCTTTTTGTCAATATATAGAAGTGTCTCATCTTTGCCGAGATGATTCTTTTGATTGTTGCTTTTAAATTGAGACTTGCAACCGAGATGATTTACTCCGGTTGAACGAGTTGATGATTTGCTCAACTCTAAGATTGCAACCGAGATGGTTTATTCCGGTTGAACGAGTTGATGATTTGCTCAACTCTGAGATTGCAACCGAGATGATTAACTCCGGTTGAACGAGTTGATGATTTGCTCAACTCTGAGATTGCAACCGAGATGATTTACTCCGGTTGAACGAGTTGATGATTTGCTCAACTTTAAGATTCTCAACCGAGATGTTTACGCCGGTTGAATGAGTTGATGTTTTGATCAACTTTGAGTTTAACAACCGAGATGTTTTATTCCGGTTGACTCTGTTAATGATTTGCACAACTTTTGTATTTAAGCTGAGATGTATTGTTCCGGTTAAAACAGTTGACGATTTACTCAACTATAGGCTTGAAACTGAGATGTCTTTTCCGGTTAATTAAGTTAAGCAAGATGGTTAGCCTTGCTGAGGTATTTTGTTCGGTTGAAGTTATTTCGATTGAAGGCCGTGCAAACACTTGAAGGAAATTGAGTTTTTTCATTGATGTGGAAAGTAAGTACAAAAGCTGGGGCACTTAGCCCGGTTACCTATGCAACTCAAAAAGAAGAAAAAGAAAACTACTCCAAGAGAGATAGATCGGTGAATTCATCCCCGGCTGGTTCCTGGTCGATTGTTGCTGCGTTGTCTTGAGCGCCGAGCTCAGTTTGACCGGGTTACTCTAGGCGGTTTCCCCCCTCAACATTTTCCTCGGCCTCTTCTTCGCCTTCTGCCTTGGCCTCAACCTCAGCCTGTAGTGCACTGAAGACATCGTTGGCGTATGGCGCAAGATAAGTTGGCAGGAAGACAGCTGGAGGAAAGGCAAATATGTCGGTCCCAGCTCCTTGGCCGAGCTGTTCACAAACAGCCTTCCAACCCGCCTTGAAGTAGATATCTTGGGTGGCATGAACCTGCTTTGTGTAGCTCACCTCGGCCTCTTTGAAGCCGGCATTATTGGCGTCCTCCAGCTCCTTCTCTTTGGACTGTTTCAAGGCCTCCAACTCGGCCTTTATTGCATCTCTTTCCTGCTCGGCGGCGCCAAGCTGACCGAGCAACTTGGTGTTGTCAGCATTACCAATTTGAAGTGAAGACTTGGCCCGCCCAAGCTTGGTTTGGAGGCTGGTAACCTGACTTGCAGAATCATTCGCCTTCTGCCGCAGTCGGTGAATGCGCTCCATGACCAAGTGTTGCTTCTGGATGGCCTACAAGAAGAGACTGATTAGAAAGGAAACCGAACAAACACTTGGTGAAATATTGAGCACTAGTTTGAGACTCTTACCCTGGTCATGGATTTGACCGACGACTTCACCAACCGGGTGTCTGGAACATGGTCGCTGCCGACCACGTCGCTCGGTAGGAGAAGGGCCTTGGAGAGGTCAAAGGCAAGAAGGTGTTCTTTGTCTTCCTTCACGGAAGCTGTCGCCGGGATCTCCTTGCCCCGGTGTTTGAGCTGGGGCCTCCATGCCGGTGTTGGGTCGACGGTGGCGGCAGGCTGCTCGGTGTTGAGCTCGGCAACCAGCTCGGCAGAAGGATCTGCACGAGGTCTTTTGCCAGCCCGGCGAGTGTCTTGGCTTGCTTGCCCGGCAGCGGGAGATGCCAGCACAACCACGGCCCCACTGGATTGACCGGCAGCAGGAGAGCGGGTTTGGATGGTTGGTATCTCGGTGGAAGTTGCTGTGAGGAGGTTCTTGATACGGCTTCTCTTGGCCATCTCTTCTGCCTCGGTTAACCGGATTAGAGGCACGTCCGGTAATGTTGGGTCTGGAGGAGGCGACGAAGCACGGAGAAAGTCTGTGACCTTACTCCGGTGTGGAGCTAAGTATTTGTATGTAGGAACGTAACCGAGGAGCTCGTTACAATCCCGGTTGCGGTAACGGAGCACGGTCCTGATGGCTGCTTCGTTAGGATAGTGGTAGTTGGCTTGCAAGGCTTGGATCGCTGCAAAGGACAGAAAAAGTATTAAGTACAGAATATTGAAGAAAAGCAATTGACCGGGCAAGTTAGCACGGCTTACATGTTTCACCGAAATTCTTGCTAATGAACTAGCCCGGTACGTCGGCTGTTTCATAGTTGCCAGACACCCAGAAAAAGTCGTCATCATGTAAGTCCTTATCTGGGGTGCCGGTCACTATCTTTTCTTTGCCCGGTCGAATTTTTAAGTAGTAGGCGAGGCCATCGCCCGTGTGCCCAAGGGTGTACTGACGGAGTATCTCGGCTAAACCTAAGTTGGTTCCTAGCTGGTTGTTCAACTTGTGGACCCCGTTGATTATTCGATGAGTGTTGGTTGAGACTTGGGTGGGTGCTAACCCGGTGCGGCGCAAGAATTCAGTCATCAGTGGGTTGATCAGGAAGCGGAGGCCTCCTTCAATTATGGACAGCACGGTGAAGGGGCACTGGTCTAATCTGCCCCAAGGGGTTGTCTCAATCTCGGCGAGCTCTAAGTGAACATCGGCCGGGATACCGTACTCTTCCCGGAACGTGGCTAAGCCAGCCGGAGTGTCAACAAGGAAGCAGAAGCACCCCATGTCTAGCCGGCTGGATTAGCTCGGCTGAGGTGGTTTGGCACAGACTGGTGTTTTGATGGCTGCTCGGTCTTTGAGAGCCTCAATATTTG
Organism: Camellia granthamiana; assembly: GCA_036172215.1. Taxonomy (NCBI): domain Eukaryota; kingdom Viridiplantae; phylum Streptophyta; class Magnoliopsida; order Ericales; family Theaceae; genus Camellia; species Camellia granthamiana. The sequence continues at coordinate 360,813 of CM069910.1, read as the reverse complement.
GTCAGTGGTCCCCTTGGACTCTGCAAGAAAAGGATGGCAATTGTAAGTGTGAGTGCGGTCACGCAAAACGAGCTTGACTTTAGCTCGGTCGTGAAGAGTACCAACCACCTCGGTCGTGAAGGTAAACCAAGGAGCTCGGTCGCTCAAGCGGACCAGATGTTAGCCCGTCGAGCGGCTAAGTTCTCTGCCTACCCCGGTTTCTACTAAGGTTTTGATAAACTAGTAAATTGCTCGGTCTTATTGAATTTTGGGATCAAAAAGTGACCTGGAGCCCGGTCCGTTCCAGTTCTTCGTGTATTCATGTGTTCATCATTGGGATTGAAGAACAACGAAGAGAATATAGGCAAATGTGGGTTTTGGGAGGGGTATGTCCTAAAACCTACAGGTTTTGTGCCCTAGGGTGAGAAATATCAAATGAAATAGCAAAAAAAGGGGCTCGAAGAACTTACCAGTTGAGGGCAGTGGTTCCTTCTTCGAACACGAACTCAGAAACGGCAAGGAAGGAATGGTAGGAGCTCTGGGTCGTCGAAGAGAAAGGAGAGTCAGGAAGATTGGAATGGAGGAGGCTGAGCATGCTTATAAGGTAGAAAAACTGCCAAAATTTGAATATGAAGGGATGGTTGGCTGCTCGAGGACAATCAACACGCTACACGTGTCCCCCATTAATGGCAGCGTCAGAACTGAAGAGACAGGAAGGTCAGACGAGGCGTCGACCGAGCAAGACAAGAAACCGAGCGCGGAAATTAGCCTGGTTGACCTCTTGCAAAACTGAGAACCGAGGAAGTGTTTACCCCGGTCATAATAGGTAATCCCAGTCACGCTTTGACGGACGGAATTAAGGGGCAATTGAGAGGGAGATTTATGATCCGAATTGGGCTGCGGTAATGGCCGGGCAGATTTGGGCTGAACAAGATTGGGCCGTGGAAGCACGGCCTATCCTGACAGGTTTTGCTCGGTTTAGGGGGGCACGGATGGACCGGGCTATTTCGGCCGAGATGTCCGGAGCCAGGCAAGGCGTGTTTGTTCCACGGTTCATGAGTTAGCTCAGCAGGAAGGCCAATGACAAACCAGCATGAGCTGCCCGAGTTCGGCTATGCTGGGATGCAACCGAGCTCGGTCGTTATTGAGCACGGCGAGTGGGTGCTCAGGCTAGCTGCACAGCACGGCCATTGATAGCCGAGAAGTTGCAGCCCGACTGCCGAGTTCCCAATAGAGTGGGCTAGCAGTTTGGTTAGGTGGTGTTCAGCAAGATTTGTGCTGACAAATAGGATAGCAGCACCACGTGTCGAGAGACTAATGGGAGTAGATTTGAGGCGCAGAAGGTATATAAGCGAGTGTGCGTCCCGCATGCTGGGACAGATGAACATTTGGTGAGATACACTAAACACTCAACTCTCTCATCTCTTTCTCTATCCCTGTGTGTGTTCTAACTTGATCGTTGGAGGGGTTTTCCGGCCACACACCGCCGGGTAGGTCACCACTGTTATGCTCGCAGGTTGATCGAACAGACAGGAGCTTAGAAGAAAGGAGTGTGGGCTCGCCTAAATATTTGCTCCCCGTACAGCGCACACATCAATTTTTATTATGCCAAACAAGGCAACAAAATCATGGTGACTTTGAGCCATGTTTCCTTACTTTGGCTTAATTAAGGTCTAACCTAAAGTCTCTAAGACTTTTGCTCATCTAAAGAAAAGGATTACATTGTTCACATTTGAACATATCTACTAAGTCTAGGTCAACCAAATTAACTTCCATAAGCTAAGTCAATTTAGAGAGAAATTCGCACTGGGATTAATTTGATTAACATAATATAATTTTGCCGCAAAAATCTAAATTAAATAGTGATAATATTACACAAGTCGCAAGATTGAAAATCCGCTATGCTTGTAATCATCTCTTGCGCCACAGGTGACAATTATCCAAAATTTAGTTTAATTTATGCGCAAAATATTAGTTTTCGGGAGTAAATCTACAAAGATTTCTCTCAACCGAATAACCTCCCACTAACTATGGCATGTCTAAAGCATGACAAATATTTAAATCCACATGATAATATCTCAATGTAGTTCATAAAAGAACATATGTTAGAATATTTAATCATATTCACCAATATAAATAAATCATGCTATAACAATATACTATAAGTTCTAATCATTTAAAAAAATTTAACATGCTGTATACAATATTTAAATAATGCTATAACATATTTCTATAATTTCTGTAATTTTCTGAAATTTTCTAACATTACAAGTAATTAATAATTACACAAAAAATCAGAAATAAATATTACAGAATCTGAAAAAATACAAAAATTATTTCAGTAAATAACATTACATAATAGTAGTCTACTGTAAAAATTTCAAGTCCAGAATCCAAGTCATGCTCCCCAAAGATCAATTTAACGTCAAAATATTGAATTTTTCATTAATGAAAAATATTTTATTTTTAATAAAATTCTGTAACTTTAATATCTTGTATAATATTAATTACAAACCCAACGGTATAAGACATGCTTCAATCAAAATTATAACGAATAATTTAGAAGCAATTAACGTAGTTTTAAAATTAAAACAAAACAAATAGGGCCTTAACATCAGCAGCCAAGCCGGCGAAGAAAAAATGACGCGGCTCAGCGCGCGGCTCAGAGAGCAGCTCAACACGCGGCTCAGCGCACTGCGCACGGGTGCGCAGCGTAGACGACGCACGCATGAAAGCGCGAACAGCGCGTGCATGACAGTGCGTGTAAGTGCGTGGAGGCGCGTGGCCGCTGACGACGTCATCTGGTACGTGCGGATCACGCGTCGCCTTTCGGGGTGTTTTCTAGTCTAATTTCGGTACTGCCAAACTCCATTTTCTAAAATAAATACATTTGTGGTCTCAAAAATGACATTTAATGAATATAAAAAATTGAGGTGTATAACACTCTCAATCTAATAAGAGTGGAAGTGCAGAAACCCTGCACTTCATCTTCCTCCTTTGTTAATTTACATGCATATAACGTGTATATGTATTTATATAAAAATATACACATAGTTTAATGCATAAAAATAAGCATGAAAATACCCATATTGGCTCTGATACCAATGTAAATCAAAGTATAAAACGCAGCAGATAAAAAATTTCAGAATCATACCTTTTAGCAGAGCCTGAAGCGAAGAATCTCGTGAGTAAATCACGTACTTCCAAGATGTGAACAACCAACCCAACAGTGAGTATCACTCACACAAGTCACAGTGCAGAGGCTGGATCGTTCTCATATGGGAGAGAGTTAGAGACTGGAAAAAAAGGTTATGGGTAAAAACTACATAACCATATCGATATTGTTCCCATCATATCAGATGTATATAATCAAATATATAACAACCAATATCTATCTATCCATCTATCCATATCTATTGATATGATAAATATAGATATCCTGAATGGTTATCCAAATAAGTTTTGAATTCAAATTCAAACTTACATGGATAAGGTTTACAAGGTTCAGGTTCAAAAGGTTCAAAAGATCATGTCACATGGGTGCCCAATCTCTAACACAAATTCCAACAATTTTTTTACAGGTTCTCCAAAACTCTTTTTATTTTTGCAGAAATATCATGTTGAAAATGGGGTAGAGATTTATAAAATGAGTGGACATCTTTTGTGGATGCAAGTTTTTAGAGTGTTTTCTACGTATTTGTAATTTTTTTATCTTTCTTATTGAAATGTAATTTCTCTTTTATTTTAAATAAAGTTATGTGATGTGGATAGGATTGTAAGAGTAATGTTAAGTTTTATGAAATAAATGTCATAGAAAGATTTATGAAAATTCTCTATCCTTAGATTACACATATGATAAAACACTACAAATTAATTAAATGATGAAAAATCTTCATAAAATTTTCATGATATTTTTTTCATAAAACCTAACATTATTCGGACTGTAAATGAGTTCTGTTGAATTAGAGTTGGGTAGTTAGTAATTTATTTATGTTTTATTTGAAAATTTAACAAATTTAAAATATATTAAGTTTGATTTGTTTGGGTAATTAAAAAAAAAAAAAGAATAAGTCAAAAGACAAAAATCTCTTTTAAAAGAGCTAAGAATACAAAAAAGAAAATAATAATTACTTTTTTAGCAATTTCTAAATAAATCAGTTTTTTTTTTTAGATCTTAAAAAAGCCAATATCAAATCCCCTAAACTGATATTGTTCATCTTTTAGTATCATTGTCGGTCCAAAGTAAAATTTACATGCACTTGACCAAATGATGAATGATGAAAGCATAAAAAGCACTCCATAAGATTATGGCATATTTTGGAAAGCTAACTTTTTTATTAAAAAGTTACAGTATTAAAAACGTCAATTTTGAAAATAATGCTATATGTGGAGAGGATTAGACTCTTTCATGTCATACAAGCAGTAGATAATTTTAACAAAAAAATCTCCACACAATATGTACAAATCAAAATGTTAATATATTTCAATTGTAAATACAAATATTTTAAATTACATTTATGTCTCATTTTAAAAAAATTATTTCTGTATCCATAGCACAATTGTTAACTGAAAAGTACTAAATGAAGTTGCAAACTTTTTCTTTAGCAATGGTAAAAAAATAAGGGGAAATAACAGTACAGTGGTACCAAGAATTTTTTTTTACAGAATAATGAAAAAGTATAACATTTTAATTATTAAAGTATATAAATTTTAACACTAATTTGTGATTTTTTCTAGTACCAATATGGTGTTATTTTCCCAAAAAATAACAGTTAAAAAAGTATTCATCTTGTTTGGTTCCCAATTTTTTGAATTCAATTTTTTGAAAATTGATTTTTTATTTTTTGTATTTTTTATTTTTAGTTAATTTTTTTTAATATTTTAAGCAAATTTTTTATTTTTTAGAAGCATCTAACCTAAATATACCTAAAAAATAAAATATTTATAAAAAAATATTTTAAAAAATCAATAATGAAAATTTCAATATATTATTGTATTCTTGTTTTTGTATTTTTGGTATATAGTGAAATTTTTAAACTTTTTTTTCATAAATATTATACATTTTTAATTATATTTATATAAAAACTAAAAAGTGTATCTAAAAAGTTTTAAAAAAAATATTTAAAAAATTCACTTAAAAAAAAAACTAAAAACTAAAAAACTTAATTTTAAAAGATTAAATTCAAAAAATTAAAACCAAACAAAATGATTACTTTTATAATTGTAATAACTGCCTTCGCAAAATATTAATTTAGTGATTGGATGACCGCCACAAAATACTTAATTTTTCTTCTCATTATTTTTTGAAATTTTCAATATATTTATAACATTGATAAGACTTTCATTAATCTTATTTACAAAGTTCAATCTCTTTACAAAAAATATGCACGTCTAATTTTTTTTTATACTATTTATATGTTTTTTACACTAAGTATTTTACTAAAAAATATGTTTGTATTATAATTACTATAATAATATAAAATGAGGAAGTTATTTTGTGTTTCCACGGTTTTAACAAAAAATTAATTTAAAGGATCTTTTTAAAATTTTGAAACATGTTAATTAAAACTTTAAAATGCTTGGACAAGTAGAACGAATTTATACTCACCATATATTCATAAAATTTTAAACCTAAAATTAAAAAATACAAACCCAACCGGTGGATGAAAAAAGTTTGTTTTGACAATTAGGAAAAAAAAAAAAAAATCAATTTATTAGTTTTTTTTTATAAAAAATAAAAAAATAACATGACCTACGTAAATTAATAAATTAATTTTTTTTTAATTGTAAATAAAGAGTGGTGTGATGTGGGTGTGTATTGGGGCAAAATATCTGGCATTCAAGTCATTGGTCAAAAATGTACGCTATTGGCTGTTAGCGATGATGATGATGATGATATGATACAATACGATACGATGGTGGATGGGCGAATTGCTAATAAAATAATGTTATATGTATCAATTGATATATTAATTAGTGATGATATAATTTTAAAAATTTTGAATATTTATAATTTATATAATGTGTGAAGTTAATAATAATGACTTAAGATATATTAATACATTAATTAATATACTAATTAATACATATAATATTATCGCAGGGAAAAATGAGGGTGTACTGTACAGGGTATGATAAATGTCTTTGAAACAGGAAATAAAATGTTGCAGCAACAGAAACATGCACGTACTCTTAATTAATATCTCTATCCATATTATGGTTGGAAGTTGTTGTTTGTTTGTTTGTGTTTTCTTTTGGGACCCATAAATGTGAATACATACATGCATTATGTACGAATTTTACTTTTTCTTCCTTCTTTCTTCTGCGGCCCAATCTCCTTTTTTTTTTTTTTTTTTTCTTTTTTTTGGATCTATCATCTCTCTCTATTAGTGTTGTGAAAATCGAATTAGATCGGTCGGTTCAATCAGTTGAACCATCAGCTGGTCTATGGTCTAGTTTGGATATATTCTCTAATCTATTCACTCTTGAAAATTGATCATTTTAAGCTAAATCGGTGTGAACCGTGATTAAACTGTTAAACCGAACAAACTATCCTAAGTTGAAGCAAATCGGACCAGTTTGCTATGTTTGGTCCAATACTGAAAAAATTGACACTAAAAAGACTTAAACCCAATACATCAAGCTCTAAAGAGTATGAATTTCTATTCTATCACCATGATTCCTAGTTAATATATAAGAAATATATAAGGAGTTGCTATTAGCATCTACCTAATTTCTTTGGACCCTCCATTTCTTTGAACCTTTACTTTAAACTTAAAATTTAATAAAATTTCTTTGAACACTCTCCTTAATATTAATTTTATCCATATTCATAAGATCATCACACCCCAAGTGCACACCTACTTAATTTTGCACACCCCTCTCTTCTTATTCTCTCAGTAAACGATGAACGATTGTGAGACGATTGAGAATAACAAACGATTGAGAGATGAATCGATTGCCCCTCTCTTCTCTTTCTTTCATAAACGATGGTATCTTTCTCTTGGTCACCATGAATAATGGTATCTTAGTTAAAAATCTCGTCGGAAATCTTTTCAACGGCCTCTTTCTTCTTCTTTTAGGTAACTTCCAACTTCCAATCACATATTATATATATTCTCTAAATTTCGGGATAAAACCCTCGATACAGGGGTTTTAGAGGGAAAAATCCTAAGAAAAAACAGAAATAGGGAAAAAATCCTAAAAAATGGAATCGTTTGGTATTCCAGTGCCGAACAAAATGTTTATGTATAGCACTGTATTACCGAATTAAATGTTTTTGTTCAGCACTGTATTACTGAACAAAATCTTAATTGTCGGCAAACTAGTGCTGAACCAAAAATGACCCAAAATAGCAAATGTGTAAGAAATGGCTTTGGAAAATATGATTTTTCCTTAACTTAAGTCTATTTTTTATGTGGGACCTATACTCCAAAGTTAGCGGGTCTAAGTAGTAAAGCGTTCTATACCGTGTTGTGATTCACGTGGTATATTTGGTTACTCAAAACTATTATCTTTAGGCTTGTCCCATATTGATTTGGTGAGCAAACTTTGAGTGGGTTTATAAGACTTGAGTTTGGAACTTAGAGTAAACCCCAAGGAGCACCCAAGTTTTGTAAGGGGAAAGTTTTGGGCTAGATCTATTGGACCAAAAATAAACATGCGTGTTGCCGCCATTCGTCGAGCTAGGGTTGGGCGTGGGTACGTGGTGTGGTGTGAGGTTGGGTTGGACTTGTCCGGCGCAATACCTATTTTTTTGGGCTAAAAAGATTTAAATTTAATTTTATTTTTGGTAAAATAAAATCTGTCCAGAATTCGAAATTAATTCCGAAATCTATCCAGTTTTCTCTCTACCTAAACAAGTCTATATCTGGCCAATATAAATCGGACAGATTCAAATCTGTTTAAATTTCAAATCCAAATAGTTCATATCTGTTGAAACAATGCCTCACCTGTTCAAATTCAAACCATACATGTTGGATTCAAATCTGTACAACCACCTTTACATCTATAAATAGGCAGTCCCTCACTTGGTTTTTTCACTGAATTTTCGTCCCAAATTCTGCATACTCCCTCTGCATTTTGCTGCATTTAATTTTTTGTGAGAAAGAGTGTAAACACAAAGTGTGTTCATTATACAAATAATCTGTAGTGCTGCTATTATTTTGTAGTTGATCATTTTATCCTGAGAGATAGACATCCACAATCTGAAAGCACCGTGGATAAGACAAATCTATCTTAAGGACACGGTGTTAAACACTGGGTTTGATCAATAAAATCTGTTCAACAAATTAATTTGGTAAGTAATTAATTTACTTTCTGTTTTATTATTTTTTCTGTTTCAGATTTTTGATTTTATTTTTGTAATAAAATAAAAATTTGTTTTTATTTATTTATTTTTATATTCTGGTTTGATTTTTGTAATCAAACAATCTCTCTTATTTTCTTTATTTCTTTAGTTTGTTGTTAAATAGACAAACATAATTTATTCGTAATACAGTGAAGATTCTCCAATAAAATGTAGGATACATAAACTTACCAATGCAACACTAATCTCATCAGAGTTGTTGTCATCGTCCTCCATTATTCTACAAGTATCAACGAATAGTGAAAATGACCACAGATGTAGAAACTCAGAGTCTGTAATAGGATTGTTTGCAACATTAATTGATTTGAAATACCAAACACATTTGAAACTACCGAACAAAACGTTTACTAATTAGGCAGTTTCAAATGTTTTTCATTAGAGATGAATATGTGAGTTTACGATGGTGATAAAGAATAATACAATTAGGATTTAGTTGTTTGCAACATTAATTGATTTGAAATACCAAACACATTTGAAACTACCAAACAAAACGTTTACTAATTAGGCAGTTTCAAATGTTTTTCATTAGAGATGAATGCGTGAGTTTACGATGGTGATGAAGAATAATACAATTAGGATTTAGATCGGTAAGGAATATGTATAGATGGGAATAGATGTGGATGTACAATATTGTAGAGTATCATTTTAATTATTTTCATTTGGTGGGTAGACGTTCCATTAAAAGTTGTCTTTTAATATAATTTTATTTCAGGGTATAATTGTAATAAAAAAAAGTAAAATTTAGAGGTCCAAAAAAATTAATTAAGTGCTAACAGCAGCACTCAATATATAATATTAATTATATTCAAACCAATTTCCGTCAAACACATATATAAAATTAATATTTTTACAAATATTATTAATATAAAAATATATAAAAATATATATGTTTGATGAATATATATATATTAAATTATAAAAATATTTTAAATAAATGTATTTTATTTATTTTTAAATTATAAAAATATTTATAAAATAATTATGATATCACAATTTGATTCTAATTTAACTCGATAGTTAAACCAATAATTCATTCTTCCAATCTCTTTTTCGATTTACTCATTTAGGGATCTGGTTTTTAAAACATTTAAGGTGTGTTTGGTTTGTTTTTTTATATAAATTTTCAAAAAAAAAAAAAAGTTGAAGAGAAAATTTAGAAATTTTTTTGGTTTGTTTGGTTGTATATTTTGAAAATAATTTTGGAATTTGAGATAATTTGATATTTTGTTGTAGTTGAGTAGATATGTGTGAGAGAAAAAGTGATTGAGAATGAGAGAATAGAGAGAAAAAATGATTAATTAGTACGTAAGAAAGTAAGAAATAAAGGGCTTGTTTGGTTTGTGTTTGTAGAGTAATTTTTGAGATAAAAAGTACGAAAACTTGTTTGGTTTGACTTTTTTCAGAAATGATTTTGGAAAATTGTTTTGGAGAGAGAATTTTAAAAAAAGTGATTGATTTGATGTGTATGAGAGAGAGAGTGATTTTGAAAAGAAGCAAACCAAACAAAATTTTGAGATTTTTTTTGAAAAAATTTGTTTAGTTTGATTACTTTTGAAAATTTATTTGTAAAGAATTTTTTTTAAAAAATTTTCCCAAAAACAAACCAAACAAGTTTTGAAATTTTTTTTTAAATGATTTCTAACCAAACAAAACTTTAAACTTTAAGGGTTCGTTTGGTTTGTATTTCTGAAAAAATTTTGGGAAATTTTCTCTACAAATAAGTTTTCAAAAGTAATCAAACCAAACAAATATTTCCAAAAAAATTTCTCAAAACTTGTAAACCAAACAAGTTTTTCAAACAAATCTCTCTCCACACACATCAAATCAATCATTTTTTTCAAAACTCTCTCTCAAAATAATTTTCCAAAACATCTTTTGAAAAAAACCAAACCAAACAACTTTTCGTACTTTTTATCTCTAAACACATCTCTCAAACACAAACCAATTCGTTTGGTTTGTATTTCTGAAAAATTTTTGGGAAATTTTCTCTACAAATAAGTTTTCAAAAGTAATCAAACCAAACAAATTTTTCCAAAAAATTTTCTCAAACTTGTAAACCAAACAAGTTTTCCAAACAAATCTCTCTCTCACACACATCAAATCAATCATTTTTTTCAAAACTTTCTCTCAAAATCATTTTCCAAAACATCTTTTGAAAAAAACCAAACCAAACAACTTTTCGTACTTTTTATCTCTAAAACACATCTCTCAAACACAAACCAAACATAATTTCGTGACTTAAACCAAACTCGTTCACTCACAATCCCACATTGACGCTACTCCTCATCAGTTCTCTGTTCTCTCTCACACTACTACTCTACTCTACATCACACTACTGTCTTATTCAAAACACACTACTGACCCTCATTCACTGCTCTCTCTTTCTTTTCAACAGAGCTTCTCCTTCTCTCTCTCTCTCTCTCTCTCTCTCTGTTCGGTGTTAAAAGAAAAAGAGTGGGGAGGATCTCTCTCAAGTACGCAATCGGTTGGACGGTTCGTCTTCAGATTTGGAGTTGGTTTTAGGTAAAAATCCAGTTCAATCTTCCTTCAAATATTGCTTTTTCTACTTGGATTTTATTTCTAACCTTTTTTTAAAAAAGAAAAAAAAATTTATGCTCTTCTTGGCAAAGCCACATTGGTTTCAATCTGTTTCAGTTCACTACCTAATTTTTTGCCATTTTAGTGGGATCTGCTCTGGTACTATATATATATATATAATATGAATGTGTGTATCTGGGAGCTGAGTTCCATTGATTGGTTGGGGCGCTTGATGCCCGCAGTTCTAACCCTAGATGAAAAATGCAACCTGTCCCCTGTCTGTATGTGTGTCTGTATATATAGATGCAATTTTTTATTTTATTTTATTATTTATTAGATGCAAATTGCTGCCTGGTTGCCTTTTAAGTGATGCTCTCTCAATTATCACCAGTAATAACCTCATCGTGTGAAAGCAAGCACAATGTGAGAGAGGCTGATCATATGAGTCGTAATGCAAGTTAAGGGACATTAGTAAATCTATTTCATGTGGATTAGTTTGTTTTGTGCATACACCATATACGCTTCTAGCATTTGGTTATAATATAATCAACATATCATTTTGAGGCATAACCACCCAAGACCACTTTCGGCATAACTAAAACCCACCATTTTGGAGCATAACAAAACACCACTTTGGATCGTAACCAAAGTTGACCCAACTTTGTTTTACCATAGCTGCACCCCATCCCATCACCACTTCAAGTCATAACCAACACTACTTTGTTTGCAGCCAATACCACATTGGAGCATAACTTGCACATGATGCTCACTCTTTTAAGGAGTGTGTAACACAGACTTGGCCATTCTTAAGAGATTGCTTGAATTCCCCTGCCAGAAGTTACTAATATGAAACAACAAACTAATTGATCTCATCGGGCTATGGAGTATATACGAGGATAGTAGAAAATGCAACCTAAAGACAGTTTATTAGGTGACATCATTTGCAACATGCTAGTCATTAGCTCTTCCATTTACCTCAATTCAAATCCTTGAGACGTTCCATTGGCAGCATCACCACAGCCACATTCATCTCAAAGTAAAACAATCATATTAATGTGTTTAGCCTCCTCCCCCAAGGTGACGTTGCCACGCAGGTGATCTCTGTCTTGTTTCACAACCACCCAGTTATATCAGAACTCTGGAGAATACAAAAACAGTTATGTGGAACTTTACTTTACTCTGTGTAGTTTTGTTAGAGGTTCCTTTGTCCAAGGTTTGCTATAAAGGAATTCTCGACATGATTGGAATCAATACTCAGGGACATTTACAAGGAAAAGAAAAAGAAAAGAAAAAAAAAGTAGGAAAAATGGAAAACAAATATCCAAGGTCATATATGGATACTATTTGCTGATCAAAAAAATACATGGGCACCTAATTTCTGTCTATACTTGAATCTTGTAGCAACCAAAAGAATCACTTCTGGAGTTTGAGTTCATGTTATACATTTGGTTTTTTTTTAATGTATCTCCCTCCTAGATCTATTATTAAGGACCTCTGGCTTCGGCAGTAGAAATTTATGATTCAAGGCTGCTACTCTCTCTTATTATTATTATTATTATTATTATTATTATTATTATTTTTTTTTTTTTTTTTTTTTTTTTTTTTTTTTTTCCAGCTCCGGATTGAATTTCCATTTATATTTGAAATTTGAAATGGTGCCTTTGCTTTGTCTTCAAAGCTGGCTTCTCATGCGCAGTCATAAATACAAAATTTGTCCTTGAATTTCCTTTTATTGTGTATTCCTCTATAATAGTCTTGTAAATTTTCTGCACACGTTGTGATTATGAAATTACTCGGCAACTTTGATAGTCTTGTATTTTTACCAGGTCATGTTATGGATATATTGCTCATGTGATCTGTATTTTCTGGTTTGTGTCCATTGCAGATATCTGAAGTCTGGCCGCAGCTGCTTAAATTGTCAATATAAAGATTATAAACAGTCCTGGAGATGAATTCCAACTCTGGATTTAGATAACTGTACTGAATGTGCGGTTAGAGATGCCTGGAATCATCTTATATTTTGTTTCAGGTGGAAGACTCGCTTTTCAGATTGTTTAGAGCCAAGGATAGAGTAGCATCACCTTGTGAAAGAAAAGGATGGGGAAAATGATCAATAAATCACTTCTCTTGACCTATCTGTACTTACTAATCTACATTATTCTTTCATCTGGAGTTATATTGTATAACAAGGTAATGAAAATTAATGCTTGATTTGCATATCTCAGCATCTTTACCTATTTTGAGGTTCTTTTGGGGGGTAAGCATATCTCAACATCTTTACTCGCAACACAATCAACCTATAAATTTGTATTCTCTATCACTGGATCAGAATAGATTTACTTTGCTTTCAAAATTGCATGGAGGAGGATATTTTGGTCCATATACTGTTTTTTCAACAGCTTTTGAAATCCTGGAGTATAGTATCATACAAGCTCATACATGTGTGAAATGATGTGTTGACTCATTACTGGCAAGCTGTATTCTCATGCTGAAACTTTGCCAATAGCTTTAAACACACAAAGTTTTATTGTTTTCTACCTTTTTTCCCCTCCTGCACATACTGCAGTACAACTTATAAAATCTGGAAGATCATCTGTAGAAGAACTTGTTCATTCACAATTCTAAGTCCAGATTTTCCTTGAATGGAGTTGAAGTTACCATTAATATCAATATGCTTATCACATGATTAGACCATTGTACATACATGTGTGTATATTACATAACCCTGCTGTTGAAATTTTAAAAGTATATTAAGTTACAATATTTGATAAATTAGAGAGAAAATGCTTTGGCATCTCCTCCATCCTTTACTCCTTTTCTCTAGCATTTAGAATAATCTGCTTTTTGGTTAAAGACCCCAACTACTGGGAGATTTCAGCAATATACTCCAGTTTTATGGATGTGAATACATGATAAGATTTAGGTCAAGACTTAAGACCATACAGTCATCATGTTCTTAACTGCTACTGCTTATGCTTGAAGTAAATTGCTCTCAAGCATCTAAAAACAAGGAATGCTTGGCCCTTGTTGGGCTTGACTGGTTCCTTCAAGAACTGTGGGGCCTTAATTTGGTATCTTATTGTATTGCAGTGGTTTACATAGCTAAGCTGAAACTTGAACTGTTGTCCCTCTATTTGTTTTTAATGCTAAAAATGTGTATACTTGCAGTGGGTTCTTTCTCCAAAGTACTTCAATTTCCCGTTTCCAATAACACTGACAATGATTCATATGGGATTTTCTGGAGTAGTAGCATTCTTTCTTGTTCGTGTTTTCAAGGTATGGCTTCCCAAATAACACTAGTAGGTTTACATAGCTTAGCTGAAACTTGAACATACTTGCAATTTGTTTACCAACTGAGTTGCAAATAGATTATTATATCTGCATTTCAACTGTATCCTCTTTTAGTCTTTTAAAGAGGTACCTGTCACTTTAGTTTCTATGTCTATTGATTTATTCTTTAACAGTATGGGACATTGAAACTTCCAATCAAGCTTAAACTTTCTCATGAGTGCTTAAAGTTGTCACTAATGAATCGGAAATGCAGAGCTTTATAAAGTGATGCTCTTGTTTTTTATTTTATGGATTGAATTTAGTTTCTTCTGTTGTATATCAAATTCAGCGGTTTGAAATAAACAGGAAAATTATTAAAACACATTTTAATGTTGTTTTAGGTAACACTAGTGGGTGGTTGATCATCACTCTTCAATGGCAATATATATCAGGTGGCTTTGAATAATAAGTGTAACTGCCAGAAATGTGTGGCCCGAACATGTTGAGCAGAAAAACTAATTTGGTTGAAGTGGGGTTATAGTAACCAGGAGATTCATGCTGGAATCTGAAAGGGAACTAGGAGTGTGTGTATAGTGACCAGGAAGTGCAAAAACACAGTTGTGTAGAGTGGAGTAGGAAGTGTTACATCTGAGATTCATGCTGGAGTTATAATAGAGAATTGCTTTAAAATGAATGTTTTTTCAGAATAGAAGCATTTATTGGGTTTGGGTGCAACATTGGAGGAAATCATTTGAGATTGTTTGTCATTTTTCAACAAAGAAAAAATTTCAGCACCAGTAAGTAGTGATATATGGCTAAAGATTCAAATGTAATTGCTAACAAAGGAAGGCAGTGGGTTAAGGTGGTAGTTTTGAGGAAAATCTTGATGCTGATGCCAATGCTTGGTAAAAGCTTTGGCTAACAAGTGTGCATAACCATTAATTTAAGTTGATGGCAACCCCTTTGCAAGTCCGATTTTCCTGCAAAATTAGCTACTTCAGTTCATTTACATTTGCCTTGTCCTAAATTTCATTTCTATCAATGATAATTCTAATTTAAACCTTTGCAGATATTGTTCTTTTTTTTTTTTGTTTAAGGTACAAATCCTGATATGCAAATTCTCAAAAGATATGAATAAACACAATTTGCCTTAAGAACTTTGTAGCTCCTTCTTAGTACTTAATGTTACTACTCCTTTTACTTAAATATTATTGTGTTATTTGGCTATTTTCATTTTAACCTTTTTTTTTTTCTTCTAATGTATCTGCAGGTTGTCTCTCCTGTTAAAATGACATTTGAAATGTAAGAGATCTAGTTTCACATTTTAAGTGATTACTTCCTAGTTCTTTTTTCATTTTTCCAACTCTCTTTTCCTTGAATTTGTTTTTAATTTTCTTTATTGGGTAATTGCAGATATGCAACATGTGTGATTCCCATAAGTGCCTTCTTTGCTTCAAGTCTGTGGTAAGCTATCAATTTGTGGCAAAATCATTTGATGGGTTGCAATATTATGTTATAGTTCTTTATGTGTGGGTATATGTTGTGTTTCTCGCTGGTGTTCAATCATATATTAGAAAGGGAAAATGTTAACATGTAATTAATGGTAGTTCTCGTGAATGATTTTTGGTAATATTAGAATTTCCATTTGTTGTACCAATGAAGTCCATTTTGAGGGCCATGCTTTATACTCATGTTTAGAAGAATAAGATTTGTTGCCTAATTGCACTTCTTTCCACAGGTTTGGTAACACTGCATACTTGCATATCTCTGTAGCCTTCATCCAGATGCTCAAAGCCCTAAGTATGTGCAAATTAATTGCAAATCTTTTCCTCAATTTCATAACAATGCTCTCTTATCTTATGAAAAGTTTGCTTACTTAAATATTCTGGATGTCAGTGCCGGTGGCAACATTTGTCATGGCTGTTTTATGTGGCACTGACAAATTAAGGTGGGACGTGTTCTTGAACATGGTGCTGGTCAGTGTTGGAGTTGTTGTTTCCTCATATGGGGAAATTCATTTTAATGTAGTTGGTACAGTTTACCAGGTTACGGGCATCTTTGCAGAGGCTCTGAGGCTGGTTTTGACTCAAGTCCTCCTGCAAAAGAAGGGCTTGACTCTGAATCCAATTACCAGCTTATATTACATAGCTCCATGCAGGTATCCAATTATATGCTCTTGGACATTTGTCTGTATTTTTATTTGTTAGATAAGCATCACTCTGTAGTTTACTGAATTTGATTAACAAAATGTTGGAAGGATGAACCATCATATAAATATTAAATTTGATCTTGGACATTGTAATTTCTAGGCTGCTGGTGAGATGGGCGTTGTCTCTGATGCCCATTAATTACTGGAGTCCTAGAATCTTAACTTTTGTGTAAATTATTGATTACCTGATCAATTTGTCACTAAATACTAATTAGGAATGTTTGATTTTCATCTTCTTTTCAATATAAAACAACGTATGGTTGGTCATTCGTTCTTTACTTTGATTCAACTGAGTTTCTTTTTTTCTTATTACTTGAGCACCGGAGGCATGAATTTCATTAGCTAATAAAGCAAATGAGTAATAGTTTTGCCATGTTCTTGTTTGTAGCAAACCTTTGTGTACTAGGTACACCCAGCTTGTTAGTACATCATTTAGTTGGTGTTTACAGTAGTACAATTCTCGCTTTCTCACTCTCAACTTTCCTTGTGCAGTTTCATGTTTCTATTTGTTCCTTGGTTTTTCCTCGAGAATCCCGGGATGGAAGTTTCACAGATCCAGTTCAATTTCTGGATCTTTTTCTCCAACGCTATCTGTGCTTTAGCATTGAACTTCTCTATTTTCTTAGTGATCGGTAGAACTGGAGCAGTTACCATTCGAGTTGCTGGTGTTCTGAAAGATTGGATACTGATAGCCCTTTCAACTGTTGTATTTCCGGAGTCAACCATTACTGGGCTGAATATTATTGGCTATGCAATTGGTATATTTCTATATTTTAATCACAATCACATTTTTGTACAGTTTTAACTTTGAAATATTAATATATCTGTTTTCTGCAGCACTATGTGGTGTTGTGATGTACAACTACTTGAAGGTGAAGGATGTTCGCTCATCTCAGCTTCCCGCTGATAGTATTCCAGAAAGAATCACAAAGGTCAGCTTTTCTTGCATTCTATATATGATATAGGTTAGTGCTCTAATTTGAAGTAAGTTGACAGACACCATCTCCTTTCTCAAGTTAAGGTTTGGTTTTTTTGTTGTTGTTGTTGAATACAGGACTGGAAGGGTGAGAAGTCCTCTGACATACTTAGATCAGATAGCAGCAATGATAACAATAGAGGAAGTAGTGGAGGGAATAATTCTGGCTCTGATCTACTAAATGTAGATGAAGAGGTACCTCTAATTCCTTTGTCAAGGTTATCTCATATTGGACGAACACAGCTTAGCAGCCATGGTGTGTAACTATGGTGGATCTAATGTAGATTAACATCAGAGAAACTTTTCTTTGTGTGAGAGAGGAGAGAGAGAGAGAGAGAGGCGCAAGTGTATACTTATGTGCTATTAGATTTTGTAGAAATCTTTTTTTTTTTTTGTGGGAAATAACTGTCAGGCAGAAATCTAAGGTCAATATTGCATGATATGCTTAACAGGCTTTCTGACGGCCAGTAGTGTCTTGGATGAACACGATAACCATAATATATTCAGGGCTTTGATCTTGATCTAACGCCGGATTTTATTCTGTTGTATTTTATTTTGGTTTATAGGCAAATTTTGAGTTACAAACGCTTTTGATTGATTGGGTATTGTTTGATAATCGAAAGCCAGCAGGTATCCAAGGCAGTGCTTGAGCATTCCTATGCCTCAAACAGACTCCTGGAAAACTGATGAAAAGACATGCTATTTGATCTTTTGAAGAAGTATCTCTTAAATTTCCAATGTACATACTTTTCTTTTCTTTTTTTAAATGAACCTGTCTTGGTTGCACATTTTATGCCAAATAAAACTAGCACAAATTTTGGCAGAGAATGCACCCGAAAGTGAAATGTGTGGTATCACAATTTTATGCCCCTAGCACTGCTGTTTTCTATAGCTTGACATAAAGTGTTGCCAGAAATTTTCTATTGAAGAGGTCAGTGGGGCTTGCGGTGAAAAGGCAGACAACTCTGAAAAAAACAAAGACCGGTAAAAACAACTAAAGAGAGGGAGAGAACACACGCACTTTTAAAATCATGGCAATACTGACAACTCCATTGACACCCCATATATGATCAGAACAAATACTCAGTTTCATGGTAGAAATCAAGTATATTACCTCTTCCTGGAATTACAAAAGGTTTACAGAAAGAACCATCGCATTCCCAAAAAAAAAAATGCAAAAAGGGCAATTGTATGAACAAACCTCACATACAATTTACATATAAAGGAAGTCACAAACATGATATGCACATCTCATGCAAGAATGGATTAATGTGAAAAACCACAAATGACCACAACCAACGGAACTTTCATCTTCTTTCCCATCATCTCCACCCACATCGTGAAGCATGACTTGATGGAATAACTACCCCCATTTCAGATGATGAATCCACTTGAAACTTTCCCCAGCTATAACAATCTCCTTGTGGGAGCTGGAGGAGCCAATCCAGGGATGTCCCTGATGCTTTTGTTGTTGGGATTCACAATCTGAAAGTTTAAGAATTATAGTTAAGACTAAAAATTGAAACATATTAAACTGGCAATAATATAGGTACACAAAAAAGCAGGCAACGTGGCATGGTGCAGTGAACTAGGTGGAAATATGCAAAAGAGCTCCTGAGATAGTTAATGCACTCAAACGTTATGCACAAATTGACCACTAATTGAGCACTATTAAGTACACACCCATACATAGGTAACTGGTGTGGAACCCTCCCATAGTTTGTTCAAGGCTTAGCAATATTCCAACAATTGGACAAAAATTACCATCCTTCCTGTTAACATGGGCATGCTATTTAATGACTAAATTAAAAATGCCTTGCAACTTCAAATTCTGTCTGATTTGAACATTTACTTATCCATGTATATATGTGTGTGTGTATAGAAGCTTGCCCACAAAGAGCAAAGAAAGAAAACCTCATAGAACCAACCAAAGATCCTAGGACTTGCCACAAATATTCCCCAATCACAATTCATATTTTCACCTTAGCATACTTAGAAAGAAACTTCATGGTTCACTTCCATTTTTCCTTTTCTTTTTCCTCCTCTTTATTTTTGTATTTCTATTTTCTGGGCCCTTTGTCCACTTAGAAAATGACAAGGTAGTTAAATTAACAAGACACAAAATTGAGGGCAACAAGTGGAAGAATTGGAGAAACTACCTTAACAATAATTATAGCAACCACACCACAGACAATGAGAAACAGGAAAAGCATGATGCATTTATCCGTAGCCACCTGGAAAACATTTGCAATTTAGTCGGTGAACAAGAATAATAATATTGAATAAAGTTGAAGTTATGGGCAAACAACAGGCCAACCTGCCTACCAATCTCCTTCACAAGCTGGGAGGCTTTCTTGATAGAGAACTGAATTGTGTCCAGCTCATTAACAATCCGACCCATTTGTTCAGTCTGCACAATTCAGGATTTGAGAGAAAACAAAAATTAGACACAGAAACAGAGCATGGTCAACAAAAATAGAGATGGTTGGTGATCCATACTCACTTGACCCTTCAATGTAACGGCAGTTTGGGTTCCCACTTCAATAGTTTGTTCAACAACCTATGGGTCAATCTCAAGTTTAGAACACAATTTTTTTACTTAGATTTTATAGGCAAAGTCACTTCATGACAATATTTAAGCAAATAACATGTTTTAAAGTTAAACTGCTCACCTGTTTGGAGCGTTCGATTGCCTGATCAGTCTCATTCATTGTCTTCATCCCAGCATTAATAAGCTCCTGATTTGACATTGCTACAAGACAATCCATGAAAACGAGAAACAGTGCCACATTCTAAGTTATATCTATATACTTTGAAGAAACAAAAAGAAGGGGTAAAAGAAAAAAGAGAAAAAAAAGTAAATTACTTCCATAGGAAAATGCCAAAATTTGGGAAAAGAATAAGGTAATATAGGAGAAACTAGAAAATAAATGCTTACAATATTAAGAAAATAAATGAAACAAACACAAGAACAATTTAAAATCAGGCAGAATCCCACTAAAGCAAAAGTCAATTTTTTATTTTACTTTTAAGGAACACTAAAAATGAGTATTAAAAAATTCAAAAGGTATTTTTCAAAGAATCAAAACATTCTTCCACCAAGTTCGGGGTTTTAAGTACCAACAACCATCCATCACTTCTTGCAGAATGACAAAAGACCGACTATTTATCATGCTGATAAAATCACAAAATTCAACATTACGTTAAATGCATATGAGCTTAACGTTTAAGTTGGTAAGGAGGTAGCCCATTCTTATTGGGTAACATTTCAAAAAAAAACGAGAGGAAAAAGTATAACTCTGAAATTGCAAAACTTGACTATAAATCACATAATGCTTCTCGTACAAGTCTAATAGGATTCTACCACCAATGAGTTCTTAATAGCAGATGATCTCAAAGCTAGTATTATATGAATTTGAAGTTTATAGAACCTAAGGATTGCTCTTCTATGCAGGAAATGAAACAACAATAGAAGCAAAAAAAGGCACACTATGAAGCACAGACACCTCTCCGAAGGCAATGTTTGGGTGTCGGACATGTGTCCGACACGTGTCCGACACTCTACCTAATGTGTCCCCTTCTTTTTTTTTTTGAATTTTTGCAGCAAGACACTCTTTCGGACACTCTTGGACATGTTCAAAACAGAGAACCTGTTTGACTCTCTCTCTCTCTCTGTTCGGTGCTCTCTATTCATCATCGAACCTGTTCATCTTCTTCAATTCTCTCTCCTTCTGTTCTTTGTTCTTCGTTTCTTTCGTATCTCTTTCTCTCTGTTCATCTCTCTTGTTCGCTCTCTCTCCTTTTTTGTTCGACTCTCTCTCTCTCCCCTCTTCGTGTTATTGTCTCCCTCCCAAGGTTTTAAAAAGCGGCCGCAATCATTACGTAACACCGTTACGTAACGGTTGTGGTGGTTACCGCCACCCGTTACGGCCGCTTTTGCAGTGTGATTGAGATTCACAGGTGTGTCGGCCGTAGCGGTCACAACGGTGCCATAACAGCCGTAACAGCCTGTTACGCACCGTTACGTAACGGTTCCGAACTCTTCTTTCAAAAAAACACACAAAAAAAAAAAAATGAAAATGGGAGAAGAGGGATAGAGAGAGAAAAGGGAAGATAAAAAGGAAAGATGGAGGAGCAAGAGATAAAGAGAGAGAAGAGGGAAGATGAAAAACATGTTATTGATTTATTGAAACTGTAAGACCTATGCTATTCTATTCAGCTGCTATTACTTAACCATGTTGTTTGTTTGTGTGTGTCTATCTATATATTGTTTGAAAATAACAACAACAACAACAATAATAATAATAATAATAATAAGTGTGCTCATTATCCATTTGGCTTGATTAAAATATGTATATATATATTTAGACTTTTATTTATTCTCTTACTTTTGTTATTGTTTATCTTATATATAATAGTTAGTTATTGATTTTTTGTATAATATAAAGTCATTAATTATTAAAATAAAATGTAAAAAACTCAGTTTATAGTAATTTAAAAATATGAAATATATTGGATCATACTTAAAAATTTACAAAAATTGATCAATATTTATTTTAAAACCCAATAAATATAATTATGGAAAAAAAAAATATGCGTATCGGTAAGTTTTTTTTTTAAATTGTGTGAAAAATAAAAAAATTCACAATTCCAGTTATTGCAACCGTTATGTTACAACCTTTATACCCTGCAACCACAACCGCGCCACCGCCACCGCCACTGTTACAGCGACCGCAACCGCTTTTTAGAACCTTGCTCTCTCCCTATTTTATTCTTTATTTCTTTTTCTTTTTTTTTACTTTTTTGTTTTTAGTAATAAAAAAAAAAACTTTTTTTCCCCTCTTTTATTTTTTTTTTTCTATATTTTTTAATATTTTTGTTTGCTAAACATGAACGTATAGAATAAATTATTTTTATTTGTAGAAAAAAATTGGGAATGATATTTGATATTAAAGTAAATAAATAAATAAATAATATAAATAAATAAAAAAATAATATATATTTTTTAATTTTACATACAATAAATAAAAAAAATTATATATATTGAGCGTGTCCTATTTTTAAAAAATTTGCATGTCCACGTGTACGTGTCGTATTCATGTCGTGTCCCGTGTCCGTGTCCATGTCGGTGCTTCAAAGAAGGCACATATCATATGAGGGGCATTCAATAACAACAGAAATGAGAATTGTGAAACGTGTTGGCAGCTTTTGGTTTTCCAAATAACTCACGCACAACAAAATTGTTCAGTTGCAGAAACAAAGAAAATCCTGATCTCACCTGATGCCATTTGGACATTATCATCAGCAGTAGGATCACTAGCGCCTGCTCCCATATCGAAGAGTTCAACCCTCTTATTGCCAAGGCTGCTCATATACCTGCCGTACCAACAAATAGGATAAATTATCAGCTTGAAGATCAAGATGGGTAAAACACGTAATATGGAAACGTCACAGATGATGATAAGGATGTAAAATCACTCACAAAGATGGTGCATTGCCACTTAGATTACTCAAAGAATAAGCACCATCTAATTGGTATTGTACCACAACCCAAATGCTTGTTATCATGGTTCCACTTCTAAATGGATATTGTGGAGTTTTTTTTACCAAATCCACGTTATTTTAAAACTTAATTCCCAAACCCAAGCATTGCCTCAAATTATTCCCAAGCTCAGGTATTTTTGACATTGTGTTTTCAAAACATGACTTTGCTTCCTCAGCTCCATTTAAGTCATGATTCCATCCCACAATGACATTTAGCTATTTTTTCCACATTATGTCAATGAAGTCGTGTATTGGTTTCACAACTTCGTTCCATTCTCGCAGCCTCTCTCCTTGATTACATAACCATTTTCCTTGACAACAAAGTAACACAATGGCCATGCTATCATTTCTCACAACAGGGCAAAGATAACACTATTACTTCAAGCCAATAAGCATGGAATTCACTAGTATTCAATCTTCATGAATCAACCAGAAAATTTAAATCAGAACAGCACCATTGCCAATCAGTAAATTTCAGCAGAATAACTTACGTGTCTATCATGTGGTAGATGAGTTACCAACAAATCAATAACCTTACAAAATGTCAAAAATTAAAATCTACAACAAAAAAAGATATATATATAGAGAGAGAGAGAGAGAGAGAGAGAGAGAGATTTGAGTCTTTTATATCTTCTTTTCCTTGGCCTTAAAATATTTGGCTAAATTATAACTGCAACCCTGAAATAATTTCCAAACTTTAATGAGTCAACCATAATATCATTCAAAAACGACCACTGGACTTCAGAACACAAGCATTGAATAAAAGGCATTATTTGATAGGCAGCACAAATTTGTGATCCAATAGAAAAATAAATTAAAGGGTTAATTACATCAAGACCCCATTAGCTATTAGCGAATTTCACTTTGCCCCCTCATCTATGAACCAGGGCAATTTTTAAATCACTTTCACCACCTCCAAAGGGATGTATTTATACAGTTTTCATAGTTGAGGGGGTCAATATGTCCAGGTTCATAGATGAGGTAGGCAATGTGATATTCACTAATACTTGAGGGGGTCTTCATGTAATTAATCCTATATTAAACAAACGAACTCACGTTTTTCTCAAGGCCACATATGAATTCAGCTCTTTGATCTGCAAGAAAAAATAGAAGAGATGGTCACAAACAAAACTCAGAACAATTTCAGACAAGTGTGGAAATATGGATGTATGTGCATTAGGGTGCGCGCGCGCGCTTGTGTGTGTGTGTGTGTGTGAGAGAGAGAGAGAGAGAGAGCTCTTCACTGATAGGCAATAAAACCAAGTGTTCTTGGTCATGCAGGCTATGCAACAACTGTTTTCTTGTTGGATAATAGGTCACTATTCTGAACCTTAGGAACAGGGCAGGACTTTTTCTAAATGGCTAAGAAGCGAGATCAAATTTCCCGTCAAGTATTATAAATAATCAGTTAACAGAATGGACCCGAAAGCAGATGAATGGATCCTTTAAAGTAAAATGATTTAAAGTGTTAGATTTAAAGCTGATGCAAAAAGTGCCCAATACAACTAATTACCTAGATAAAAGACCAAAATATATCACATGTCAAGCAGCTTAAACGTATGTAGCATTAAATTTGTTAAAACTAAAAGTAGATCAGACTCTCAAAAACATTTAGACATTGCAAAAGTACATATTAATGGTCAAGTGCTGTGCATTAATGATCAAATATTGCATCTACTTGGAATTCCAGTATGAGGACAAAACAGCATCATATACTATTTTCAGAATCAATGGCAATCCAGGACAGCTAGACATACATTGAACACGATCATCAAAAGAGTTGTTAAAAAATGGAAATCTTTGCATAGAGATTGGATGGAAACTTGCACGACACAAACTAAAGGAGATCTCAAATTACAATATTTATGAGTACAACTTGGGTGGGACCAACCTAGCACGACCTGCAAAATTTTCAAGCTTGGGCAGTGTAAATTTGAATTAGGTCTGAGCTAGGGCTAAATTTTACTAATAGCACCAAAAAAATCCAAAATTTTAATTATAAACAACATAGCCCAAATTTTGTGTGTAACCTGAGCCTAAACCAAGCTCAATAAATTATGAGCTTGGGTTGCGCACAGGCAGCGTACTTCAGGTTTGGAGGTTGGGACTGAGCAACTCTATTCACAATTCGGGTCGGGCCTAGACAAGCCCTCAGCCTGACCAAACCCGTCCAAATTGCACCCTAACAGTATCCTGACAATTTAGTTGGACACAAATTTCCAACATATTGAAGTTGTACACATACATGTGTGTTCACAATTCATGTGCATGCTCAAATTGTATAATTCGGAAATGTAATGGCCTCCCACAAACTTACCATGGATTGCTTCTCATCATTAAGTTGCTTGTTAACCTCAGGAGGATTTCTACTTTCCTCATCTTTAATTTCACGATCAAACTCCTTGATCAATCTGCAAACAATACCCAACATGTAAAATTGATCCACAAAATGCAATAGAATAAGAAATCTACACAACTTTCATCCAAAAGGTATTAATTTACAAAATAACAAACAGACAAAACCAAGCACTCACGATTGGTAAGATTAATTCCCAAACAAGGTCATTCATTTCTACACTATTACAATCTTTTAAGACTAACACACTAAATTGTTAATACATTATTGTATGCCAAAGACCAAGTTGTCTTTATTGATAGAACAGGAATTTCTTAAGAGCCACAATCACTATTGAGCTCACAGCTCATAGTCTAGCACTGCAGAGAGTCATTAAGAGTTTTTGTAGAGTATAGAGAGTTTGATGCATTAATTTCCCATTTCTATGTTATCCCTTCTCTTGGGATCAAAACTCAAAAGTTATGGTCCAAGAGAAAAATAATAAATGTCATTATTGCATATTTCAAAACCAATGCATGCAAATACAAGTATAGAATAGTGAAAAGATAGTAGAAGATGACACCTGCCATACCTTTTACATTCCCTCATCCTCCCTGTAAGTTCCTCCAGCTGTTTACTTTGTCTATTGGAGTCTTTAATCTTATCCAGCTTCTGGAAGCCATTTCTGAATACACGCAGGTAACAATCATTGTCATCACAATGAGCTCAGTCTTGTAAGTTGTAATGTATCTGGCCGCTAGCTAACTTATAAAAGACTCAATGAAATTAAGTGGCCAAAAAGGAAAAGAAAATAGATGGAAAGTAAGCTCTAAAGAATAATGACAAGTTCCAAAAAGGGATGCTTATTTCTGCTAATATGGACAACAATTAAAACTCATGAGCTTCCTATAATAATAACACAAGCTCTTACCCTAACCTTGGAAAGGCACCAAAGTAGATCCAAAATAACCCATTCAACCTCGGAACGAGTTCTGATCCTAAATTATTGAATGTTTGATTGACAAACAAAAGCAATCCTGGGTTCAATTTATCCATTGGATTTAACTCCCAAGAGAAAGCTTACCACAATGTTGATACACTGCTTCCTTCCTTATCAATCCCGTTTGAAAAAATAATCTAGATGTGTCTGATAAACAAACCCTACACTACACACCCCTATCCAGAATTGATAGTCAATTAGAGAGAGAGAAAGAGAGAGAGAGAGAGAGCTACATATATATATGCTTACCCCACATTTGGTTGCTGAGGAAAATAAAGAAGAAGAAGAACAAGAAGTAGTTTTAATCTACTAATAATTGGTTGTCTCTCGTACATGGAAAATACAACCCAAATAACCAAATACTTGCATTAAGTTGGGGATTTATTTATTTTTTTTTTGTCATAATCAAGTTCTAAATGTGGGCAACTGAACATATTTTTATTTTTAAATATAAAAGGAAGGGAAGATTAATACTAGTTCAAAATTACAAAAAACAAAAAAAATTTCCACGGAAACCAGAAAGGAATTTGATCTCGTAACTTATCAAACACGAATGCAATAATTATAAATCTCCAGTCCAGGAAAAAGTTGAAATAACACAAATCAAACAACTAGTAGTTGCTTTGAGAACGCAATGTGTAGGTGTGTGTGTGTGTGTTTGTGTATGTAAGTGTATATAGTTGTTACATATATGTAGTATAGAATGAGAGAGAGAGAGAGAGAGAGAGAGAGAGAGAGAGAGGGAGAAAGGGACATACGCGAGAGCTCGAAAGTTGTCACGAATTTCGCCGTGGATCTGCTCCAACTGGGGGCTCATCTGCAACTCCATGTTTGCCATTTTGTGTTTCTTCGCGTGTCAGAACTCAAAGAAGAAAATTCCCACCTGCAAATCGAATCCAAATACCCTACCCTACCTGCTTCCAACTTCACCACATTATTATTGTTCGAATGCCCCCAACACAACACAACCCAACCCAACCCAACAAATTAAATCAAAAATCCCCAATATTAAGTCTGAGCTGTCGCTGAAAAATATGATTGATTCATTGCTACCTCCTGACCCAGCAGCGTAAAGCACCCAAACCCTAACCGTATAACTAGATAAACGTAATTCAAAATTTAAAAACACACCGCAAAACCCAAATACACTGATAGAAACATGGATTAGGGCTCCCCACACAAACACACAACATACACTACAAAAAGGAATGCGTGTTGTAATAATGAAGGAATGGAAAGACAGACAGAGAATCGCTGTTGTTGGCTACTAAAATAAAATAAGGATAATTACAGGCTGCCCCCATTTTCAATGCATTCTGCCTTTCTTTATTTTTTCTAAAAGCACTAAAATGTTTCGTATGTTTTTTGTTTTTTTATAATTATTTTAGGCATAAAAAGATAAAATAAATTATAAAATTAATAAAATAAAATATCATATTTAAATTATAAATTTTTTTTTTTTTCATAAAAATTAAAAAAGTCAAAAAGTTTATTACAAAAAATTTTTTTTACCCCCAACTTAAAATAGCTAAAAATTTAAAAAGTCAATTTACATTCCAAACAAAGACTAAGGCTTAAAAGTTAGATCCATTCTCTAAATTCAAGCATCGTTTGAGAACAGACTAATTTAATAACTTTTTGGCTATTTTGTTAAAATATGAATTAAAAAAAACTAGTATGTTTGGGATAACTTTTTGATTTTTTATGAAAAGATGTGCAAAAAGTATAGAGAAAAGAGAATCTTTGACTTTTTGGTATGAGTTGTTGACTTTTTGATTTTTTTAATAACTTTTTAACTTTTTGACTAAACCGGCCTGTTGCCAAACGAGACCTCAGTAATACATTAGAAAGATAATTGATTAATAATTAAAATTTTTTAATTATCAATTAATTATTTTCTTAATATATCACTAAATTTAAAAAAAAAATTAAGTCTAAAAAATAGACATATACATATTATTATTATTTTTCTAATAATAATTATTAGATTTTGATGTACATTTCATTCAAAAGTGATCCATTTATGAGTTAATAATAATTATTAGATTTTGATAAACGTCCCATTCAAAAGTGATCCATTTATGAGTTAAAGATAACAATAATTTAAGAGAGACAGAATAAATAATTAAATAATAATATCGGCGGATGAACGCAAAAATTCTCTGATGTATATCTCTTGTCCTTTTTATTTTTATTTTTTATGAGTAAGTCATAAATTAAAAATAAAAATTTATACATTTATAAGGGACATATCTCAAGTAATATAACAAATTACACACCGACCCCTCCAAAAGAGGGGAATTGATACAAATAATTATAAAACAAAAGAAAATACAAAATTACCCATATATCTTTTTGATCCCCAAGTAAAATCTACCATCAAAGATAATAGGTAAAACTTGGGGCGGATATATCAGCAGAAGAATAGGACCCCACCACGGCTGAACCATGGTTGAAAAACAAAATAAAACAAGTATTGTCCTTTTAAATGTGAATTGTTCCAAGTATTCCATGTCACACGGGCTATTGATTGACATGTCAATATCTCAAAACAATCTCAACGATTTCAGATTTTGCAAAAACTTTGTTTAGAAATATGGATTTTTTTAGTTTAAAAAAATTAAAAATTATTAAAAATTGTCATGTTTTTTAAAAAAAAAATTTACATATTTTTTTATAAAAAATTTAAAAATAAAGTTCTCGTCTAATAATATGGTTGAAACTTATTTTAATAAAAGATAAAATAAATTAAAAAATTAATCAAACAAAATATTTGAACCCCATATGGCCATGTCTTGATAGGATATGATTCTCATATTTAATTTTTTGGATGTCATTCTAGGCTCACATTAATAATTTAAACCGTTCATTTTATAATTCAATAATTTAGATGAGTTATGAAAAAATTAATGGATATCATTATATATATGAATAAATTGTATCTTATTTTTCAAAATGAATTGTAATTATAAATTTAAACTTAAACATTTTATTATATAAAACCAAAAATAATTTATTTATGTATTTGTCAATATTCGATGAAATTAATTATTTGTATAGATAATTTTCACTATGAGATAATTTAAATTATTATTATAAACTTAGAATAGAGTTTTAAAATAAAATATAAAAAAAAATATAAAGGATAAGAATATGGGAGTGGAACAAGTGTATTTTGAAAAGATGATTAAAAATTATTTTTTGATTTTTTTTAAATATATATATATTTTTTTTTATGAGAGAGGAAGGAAATTAAAAATTGACGGATGATTTTAACGAGTCCGGATCCTCAGCCGCCTTACCCAGCGGCCCTTCCAGCTGCGTCCAAAAACGACGTCGTTTTGGGGCCAATTTTCCAAAAAAAAAAAAAAGAGAACGCCGCTCTTCGATCACTGGTATGATTTCTCATTCCTATTCACCTTCCACTTCCATCCATATATATATAGATGAAGAAAAAGAAGAAGAAGAGGAAGAAGGAGCTGGGTCAAGGGTCTGCTGGGTTCATCATCAACAAAAAAAAAAAAAAAATTTGTTAATCAACATCAACAAGGGTCTGCTGGGTTCATCAACATCAACAAAAAAATATATATATTTTGATCATCAACATCAAAATTTTGCAGATCCAGATCACCATCATCTTCAATCCAGGTCAACATCATCAACATTTTTTTCCTTCATCTTCAGATTTTGAACATCATCATCATCTTCAACATCATCATCAGCTTCATCATCTTCGTTAACAATCAAATCTAACTCCAATCGACGATGCAAAACAGAGGCGATCGGCTTCCTTCTCTTCCATCACCTTCGATCTTCTATATATAT
Organism: Camellia granthamiana; assembly: GCA_036172215.1. Classification (NCBI taxonomy): domain Eukaryota; kingdom Viridiplantae; phylum Streptophyta; class Magnoliopsida; order Ericales; family Theaceae; genus Camellia; species Camellia granthamiana. Next base: position 330,769 of record CM069910.1, on the reverse strand, counting down.
ATATATATATGTATTATCAGACTTAGAAGAAACATCAAACAAGAAGGATATAGAAATAAAGATTTCATATAAACACCAAAAGAAAATGCATAGCTAGATTAATAATAATAATAATAAAATTGTTTAGTGAAAGTAGAGATTGAAAAACCTTCTGAAAGCTTGAACTCATCCATTGAGTAGCCAAAATACTGTTGATGATGGCTTATGGCTTCAGGTACTAATTGCAACTCTGAGAGATGTCTCCTCTCGAGTTCAAGTGCTCGTTCTGTTTTTTTTTTTTTTTTTTTTTTTTTTTTTTTTTTTAAGAAAAATTGACCTCAAAACGACGTCTTTTTGGAACGCTGCTGGAAGGGCGGCTGGATAGGGCGGCCGAGAATCCGGACTCGATTTTAACTACCTCCCAAAATCAAAAATGTTTCATGCCCCCTTTTTCCCCCACCTCCTTTGACCCCCCCTCTCTCTCTCTCTCTCATTGGTTATATTTTTTTTTTTTTTTTTTTTTTCTTGTTCCTCCAATCACCATCCGTCACGTGTACGTAGAGATTGTAAGGGTGGTGATTAGAGAGTCTCTATCATGACTCTCCCAAAATAGGCCACAGCCGCACTACCAAATAACTTGTGAGTCAGCATCGCACGTGACAGAAGCCTGAACCAAAAAGGGTACTGTGGGCTGTCCTCCTTCCTCCTCCTCAAGTCTCTCACGCACACAAATCACAAAACTATTTACAGCCACCAGCTATATAGCTCTTCTGCCTAATACGCGTACCCTAGTTTGCCTAATCCACTTGTTCCTCTATCGCTGTCTCTCTGTCTGTCTCTACACGAAACATATATACATACATATACATTTCACATTGCGCGCGCTCTCTCTGATTTTTCATAATACATACATGTATATGTGAAATTGGGTTTTGTTTGTGTGGTCCGGTTGCATGTTACTTGCAATTTGTTGGTGGGTGGGTGGGTATTAATGGCGGCGAAGAAGGTGTGCGAGACGTCGTCGTGGTCGTCGAAGAAGCTGATGGAAGAGGTGCAGCGATGGAGTGGTATGAAGCCCAAGGGGGTGAGCCTCAGGTACATGATGGAGTTCGGGTCCACACCCACCCACCGCAATTTGCTCATTTCTGCTCAATTCCTTCACAACCAGCTTCCTATTAGGCTTGCTCGCAGAGCCATGGACCTCCACTCCCTCCCTTTTGGCTTATCCCTAAAGCCTGCTGTTCTCCAGGTCTTCTTTTTATTTATTTATTTCTTATTTCTACCTTCATTTCTAAATAATAATAATAATAATAAATTTTGGGGTTCATTCTTAGTACTACTATGGAATATTATAATTTTTATATGGATGGGAATTGTCCTGTGAATTTTTATTTAATTAATCGCAAGTTTGTTTATCAATCGGAAAGGAAAAAGACTCTTTTCTTTTTTTTTCTTTTTTTATCCGTTTATTTATGACATTTATTATTATTATTATTATTTTTATTTTTTAATGTTTTTGATTAGTTGGTACTTACAGAATCTCAACCTTACATGTTACAATATTTAACTAATAATTTGTTTTTTTTTTTTTTTAAACTAATCTTGCAATCTACCTGCGTTTTTCGAATATTTTACAGCATGCGTGAAGATCCGGATGTGTGTGTACATATATATATATATATATAAATTCACATATGTGTGGATGTGATGATTTCATATCTTTGGAATTCTTACCAAGTAGTTGGTTAAGTTGTTGTATACATATTGAACAATATTTCATCTTTTCTATTGACTCTGGAAATTATAAATTTGTGCTAATTTAGGTATCGTCTCATACCTTGAATATGAAAATTCTCTTGATCAATGTTTTGAACTTGTAGTAGCGAAATATTATTTGGTTCGAATCGTAACATAATTGATTTTCAAATTGAAATCTTATTTATGTAACTAGCGGTGAATTCATTACGTTTTTCCAAAATTAGTAATCCCAATTTCATTTTTAATCGCTAGTTTAATTTGTTAGTATTTCAATTATCATTAGTTTATAAACAATCATCTCTTTGATCAGAATTAATTTAGGAATTTAGTAATTAAGTTAGTTTAATTTCACATTTGTTCATGTGGATCGATACCTGGACTTACCATTAATCTAAGGAATTTGATATAGTTTAGTGTTTATTTTTTGTATGTGTAACGACCCATCAAATTTTGGCCTTGACTGTGGCTTTGAATATTCTCAAAATGGGTGTTTATGTATGTTTGTTTAGTCATGAAAAATGTTTCAAACCCCCTTTTTCTTCCATCCCCTTTGACCCCCTTTCCCTCTCATTAGTCAGTTTTTCTTTTTCTTTTCTTTTTTTTTCCTTCTCCTCCAATCACCACCCGCCACGTGTGTGTGGGGGGTGGTGGGGGTGGTGATTGGAGGGGGTCTCTATCAATGTTGAGCTTTCCCTTTAGGCTTTCAAGTGTTACTAGGTCACTGACAAGGATTCGATGGTGAATTATTAGTGCTTAGGATATCATTTCGTTGCTGCCGTCTTGGTTGCTAATGTCGTGTTTTGTAGTTGTTTGGATTAATGTGTGTAAGTAAATAGAATGGTTTAGAATTGATTTTCATTGTTTGAGCCAAGTACGTGGTATATATATATATTTTTTTATGTTTTAGGTGCGAGATTGGTATCTAGATTCTTTCCGTGACCTTAGGTCCTTTCCTGAGATCAAGGACACAAATGATGAGCTGGAATTCACTCAAATGCTTAAGATGATTAAGGTGAGACACAATAATGTTGTTCCCACAATGGCTTTGGGGGTTCAACAGCTGAAGAAAAGCCTGGATCCGAAGATTGATTGTGAGGATCTGGATGAGATCCAGCAGTTCCTGGATCGCTTCTACATGTCAAGAATCGGGATTCGTATGCTTATAGGTTAGCCCCATCTTGCTTACTCCCACTTACTGCATTTGATATGTCTCCAATGGTATGCTATCCTCCATGCCAAAGCCAAAATTTGGTAAAAAAATCTTCCAAATTCACATCTCCAATGGCGTGCTATCTAACATTCCAAACTTTGTGCAAGATTTGGCACAAAATTCAGCAAATTGCCAAAACTTGGTATTTTTCTCTCTCATGATGAGACCCACAAATGACATTTATATTTGACTTTTTGTTTTTATAAAAAAAAAGTAGATGCAATAACATTTGAATTAATGGAGCAATATTGTCAAATTATGACATTCTGGAACTACTCAAAATTTGGGTTTACCATTGCCATTTTGCACCAACCATTGGAGATGCTCAATTGACCTCTTCTTTTCCTTTTTTTTTTTTTTTTTTGGGGGGGGGGGGGGGGGGGAATTATATTTATTTGTCGTAATCAATTTTGCTAGCATTACTGAAGAAGGAGACTAACATGATATATGCACTTCAAATTTGATTGCAACTCAGGTCAGCATGTGGCATTGCATGATCCCAACCCTCCCCCTGATTGTGTGGGTTATATACATACAAAAATGTCTCCTGTAGAGGTAGCAAGATGTGCCAGTGAGGATGCCCGTGCAATTTGTTTGCGAGAATATGGTAGTGCACCTGACGTTAATATTTACGGGGATCCTAGTTTTACATTCCCGTAAGCTATTTTCCTTCTAATTAATTAATTAGTTTGTCATTCCTTTATTTGTTAGGTGATTTTCTTCTTATTCTTATTCTTGTTCTTATTCCTTTAAACTTCTTATTCTTGGCATAAACCAGGAAAATGTTTTTCTGAGGTGTTTGTCTTTAATATAATCATTTTAAATAAACAAAATTGCTGTGTTGAACTCCTAAATTAGTGTATACATTGTTTGTCCAAATAATGAAATTCCAAGTAAGACTTTGTTCTTCTCTGTTTTCTTTTATGCTCTACATTAACTTTATTTGCTTTCATAACAGCTATGTTCCAATACATTTACATATGATGGTTTTTGAGTTGGTTAAGAACTCCTTGCGTGCTGTCGAGGAGCAGTTTATGGACTCAGACAAAGTTGCACCTCCTATTCGACTAATAGTCGCTGATGGAATAGAGGATGTTACCATCAAGGCATGTGTTTTTTTTTTTTTTTTTGTTTAACATAAACCTGAATGTTATGTCATTAGAAAATTCTGTTCTTTTCCCAATGTTTGTTTGATGAACTTGATCAGAAACGCATAGTATTACCAAGAAGCTTCTTAGTTGCACTTGTTTGATGAACTGTGGTCTGTTTTGATTCTAGGTCTCAGATGAAGGAGGTGGAATACCAAGAAGTGGTCTCCCAAAAATTTTTACATATCTTTACAGTACTGCCAAAAATCCCATGGATGAGCGGTCAGAACTTGGAACAGCCAATGTGGCAACAATGGCTGGTTATGGATATGGGATTCCAATAAGCCGCTTATATGCAAGATATTTTGGAGGGGATCTGCAAACCATCTCCATGGAAGGATATGGTAAGTTAATTATTGCACTGTGTTGCACTGTACATAAATGCAAGGATCCCTAAATGTATAAAAATCAGCATTGTGCCCATATAATGTGCCTCCATGACTGTTGTTGTCCTGTTTTGAGTTTACCACAAAATGCTTGTTATTGGACATCCAAACTTAAAGTTACAGTGTTTAGTTGATATCTGGACCTGTAGTAGGCAAATAGCTATATTGCTACCTTTTTTATTCTCAAATCAAGTCTCGGGTATTTGTGCTCTATCCTTACTGTTCCAGTTGCTTGCAGAAAGATGATGGTAGAAAAGGAAAGATAAATAGGAATGTTAATACTTGTCAGGGTTGGAATGAACTTCTTAAGATTTCAAAATTATCTTTTCTTCTTGATTTTCTTTGGAGCCCAACTGAGCATAAAGGATGTACATATGGCCAATTTTCACTCTAAAGGATATCAAATTTTGTTTAGAACTCTGTTTTCCTTCTGATTGTCTTTCAAGAACTGTCCTTGAAATAGATGCTTCATGGAACAAGGTGGGAATTCTGGGCTAAATTGAATAAAAATGACACTATTCTTGGGACAAATCTAGGAATTGAGTAAGGATCAAATACATAAAATTGAGGGTGTAAAAATTGCAAGGATTGGACAATTCCGCTGGTTCTAGAGCTTACCCTGTAGATATGTTATCATAGGCCACATTAGGCTTTTATTCGTATGCATATTAATGTTTATCATATTTCAACTCCATGGTTCTGATTTTTCATTAGTAAGTGTGTGTACCTCGTGGATATAAGTTTCGCTCTATTGTTTTACTATTTTGATTCCTCGACAACATTGCTGACATAGATGCATGCACTTTGTTCTGACAGGGACAGATGCATATCTTCATTTGTCTCGCTTGGGAGATTCACAAGAACCTCTGCCATGAATCAAGGCTGTGGCTACAAACTAGGACATTCATAGACGGTATCTTAAACCAACATTGTGTAAATAGGTAAATGGGAGGAAATTTTGCACCCATTGTTTAAGGAACAATTGTCAATTCATAATTGTCCATTAAGTTCAGCCAGTTTCCTGGTCATATATTTTGTGTTCTTTGTTTCACATACTGGTGTGAAATGTGAAGTGGCCATCAATCTCTCTCTCTCTCTCTCTCTCTCTCTCTCTCTCTCTCTTATAGGGGCAAGAGCGTCATTACAATTTCTACTTCCAATGTTAATACCATTGTTTGAATGCCACTCAAAAAGAAAAATCCACGACCTTGACCCTGTGGTGGGGTATGATGTATGTGATATTGACCTCACCTCGCTGTGAAAATATGGATATGATGAGGGGGTCATTGGTTAGAAACAGGTCGGGAGGAAGAGGCGGATGATTGATCTGATGATGTGTATACCACTGGCAACAAGACATTGATCATGGTGTTGGATTAGTTGAGCTTATTAGATGAACACCCACAATGTTAATATAAAGGCAGCTAGGAGGAAATGACTAAATTTGTTTGCTAGATTGAATACAATGTTATTAGTGTCCTCAAATAAGTGATTGGGACAATGAGTGAAGCGTGCATTGTCAGTTATCCGCTGTAATTCCCAAATGATTGGGAGTGAAACCAATTACTAGTGAAACATATATAACGTACTCGGGCCAATAAGCCAAAACCCTGGCTCCGGCACTACATTACTGGGCTGTCTGATATGATTAATCTGCCTCTTCACTTCCCTATGATATATGACACAACAACAATTACCTGGTACTGTTGGGTCTTTTTTGTCAAAAACAAAACTTGAGAGAGTAACACTTTCGCTGCCCATACACGTGCAAGGATGTAACATTACTCAAAATAGTACTTTCTTTATTCCATCTTTTGTTTGTTTTCATATTTGGACAGGAAGTGAAAGAGAGTTTATAATCGCCACTTTTACCTCCCTTTCCAATTAAAAAAAGAAAATAAATTTCAATTAATTAGATATCATTTTCGCTATACTATACATCAAATTAAAATATTTCTTCTTTTCCTTGCACTTTTCTTCGTCCCAAATACTATTTCTCCTCCCTTTCTTCCACTCCACCACCTATTATCCAACCAAATGAATGGAGCATACACATACCCTTAAAAGATTTCACGAAAACAAAAAAGAAACTATTGTTTCAAAAAATAAAAATAAAAATAAACTTTGAAATTTAAAGTCAAATCGCAGTAAACTATACCACAGAAGTGTTAAAAGTAGCAGCAGCAAGGAATTTTTTTTGCGGGATAAGGGGGAAGATGGGAGCAGTGGAGTCTTTTGAGGGCAGAAGTATCATTTCAATGCATTGAGAACTGAAATTTAAAGTATATATATATACATATATATGGTAACATGAAACTCAACCTGGTAAAAACTTACCAGTTGCTCTTTACCTTACAATGGCATGTTCCATCCCAATTCTCTTGCATGCCCAGAGCATGTACTTGCTATATTACAGCAGCTTAAAACAACATTGGTTAAATAACTTCAATTGTTCAAGCTTGGAAGGCTATGAAAGGACTCAGCTATACTGATTAACATGTTCATGCAAAAGAACAGAAGGAAAAAGAAATAGAAAGCTTAACCGATTTACGTGAAACCAACAAACAGATAATCAGATAATAAAAAATTACAGAATTAGAATTGCTGCCTAGCAAATTCAACCCCCTCCCCCACTCTACAATCCAATAACTGTAAAAAGCATTATTCATATTTCAGTACTTCATCCATGTTAGTTGAGCCACATAACTCAGCTACTCACTCAAATCATCATCGAGAAAATTGAGATCAGCCTCATCGTCACTCACAGTACCAGCATTATTCAGGGGATTGACATCCAAGGGTTCCACATCAGCCAAAGTCACCATCTCCAGGGATCCCTTCCTAGCCTCTGCTGCATTTCCATCTTCATATTCAATGAAGTCGTTTTCATATGCATCCGCTTGTTCCATCTCGTTATAAAGAATTTCCTACAATTTTAAAAAAATAAATAAATAAATAACTTCTGTTAAATTTGTGCTCGCTGAAACCTGATGTAAACAACATTAAAGAATGAACAACATGCTTTCTTTAATAACAATTAGCAAAACAGTTGATGGTGTTCCAGCTTAAGATGAGATTTGAACCTAGATTGAGGTACAAGATCCTAATGTATACTAACTAGATGACATCAACACTAAAAAATAGTCCTTATAAACTGTTATATGAGAAACATCTAAATATCCAGTTCAAACTCGTGTTTACCCTCCTTATCTTCTAGTTCTAAGTTCAACTCCACATTACATATAGCATCTATTATCACTTTCAATGAAGATAAGTAACCACAACATACAGGAACAACATACGAAAATCAAAAAAGACTGAGGCCCCCTTTTGGCAGCACCCCCACGACCCCCTCTGCTTCTTATTGGTTGAAAACTGTTTTTTTTTTTTTTTTTTCTCCCCCACTCACCAACCCCCACGTGTGTGTGGGGGTGGAGCGGGTGAGAAGGGGGAGGGGGTCTGTATCGCGTTTGTACGAAAATTAAGGGATTTCAAATAGGAAAAACAAAAATGCTTCATGATTGATAAAAACTGTCCACTCATAATAAATGCACCACTAACGCTGTGTTTGGTTGGGAGATTTGGGGAGAGATTTGAAAAGGGAAAGGGAAAAGGTGTGTGAAACTAGATAGAACATAGGTATGTTTTATTTATATTTCACCTACCTTTTCTATTTCCTTTTTCAAATTCCTTCTCAAATCCCCCCAACCAAACACAGCATAAAAGAAATAGTGACAAGTCTTCAGTAACAGCAAGTCCAGCATTTAGAAGAACTAAATTCTTTATAGAGAATCTGAGCCAGAAGTTACCTCATCTTCTGGCAAAGATTGTTTCTCTACATCTACAATCCAGTCATTTAGTAAGCTTTCTTGCAGAACACTGTCAAGAGACATTGAATCATTGGACCTTCTTCGTATTTGGCGCTCCCTAAGTCTCAAGTTGTAGTGGACATAGATAACGTCATTTAGTCTTTTCTGTGCTAAACGATTTTGTCTTTGGCTGTAGATCTGATCATATATACTCCAAGAATGCTCACACCCAAAAGACGAACACGTCTGACTCAATATGCGTACAGCTATTCGTTGCAACTCCAAGCAATTTATCCCATGTTGTTGCCACCATGCAGCTGGAAAGGGAAAATGTCCTTGTCAGTCCATATTTATAGTTGGTACAACTGAATAATGAATGCATTAAATTTAAATTTCAATGTATGCGTTTCCTTTTCAAATGATTAAGTTGTTTAGCAGTCCCCTTTTAGTTTTTTTCCTGCAACAGAGTTAAGCATTCTGATGCTATCACCTGGATTAAGTTCTGATCTGGTACTAATTGCCAAGTCAGTTCCAAAATCAGCTTTTGCAGAACCAAAGTCAGAAATCTGAAACAAGCATTGAAGTGGGAAAACAAAGGTAAGAATGAATGATACCAAAAAATGACACTCAATAAGAAAATCCTACCTGCAAGGATGCAGAAATCCTTCTTCCATTGTCTGGCTCAAGTCGGACTAGGCATGAGTTTAGCCCACGGACAACATCTGGATTCTACAATTACATACATGCAATGTAAAATTTGGATAGAACTAGTGAAAAAACAAAATTACCTTCCCAAAAAGAAAAAAAACAGACACGTGCGCACACCATTTTTTCTTACCGCAACAAAATCAGGACGATATCGGTATGACGGATTCAGGAAGTAAGCAGCCAGATACAGAGGGTGGTGGAACAGTAAATTCCAGTGGTTATCAATTACACTCCAGAAGTGTCCATATTTACGTGCATCATCACCATGGTTGGTTTTGATGGCAAGCTTTGCCCTGTACATATCGTTATAGATGTATGGTATTGAAAGAATTTCATCACTATTAATTTTTTGAAGTAGCTGCATTATGGGGTCTACGGATTTCCTAACATACTGCACCTTCTTCCAAAATGTGGCATTCAATACAATCTTCTCCACCTCTTTACCCTCATCAGATTTTGACAACCGTGATGAAAGCCATTTATTTGATTGGAACATTCTTTTAAGACCAATCCTATGGTCCAACAAACTTTGCAAGGTAGCAAAACTTGAAGCATACTGGGTAACAGATGGCCTCAGAAGTTCCTGCCCCTCTGTAAAATCTTTTTTCATAAGATTTAGCAACCAAATTTGATTGTAAATCAACTTTGTAATCTTTTGGCCTTTCTCCATGCATTCTCCCACCAACTTTATTTTTACAAAATCTTCAAGCATCCGTTCAATACAATAAGCAGCACAAGGTGTCCAAAATAATTTTTTTCTCTTGTCTTCAAGCATCTTACCAGCAGCCTGATAACTGGGAGTATTCTCGGTGATTACCTACAATTGGAGTTTTGGAATGAGGGGGGGTTGGGGGAGAGAATAAATAAACCGATATCAGATTGAAGCAAAAATGAGAAACTATGAGAAAATTAGACTAAAAGAAAAGGTTAACGGTACCTGCACAACATTTTCCTCACCCATCTCTTCCACTACTTTGTCAAGCAACTTAAATAAATTTGCAGCATCTTCAACAACATTGGTGGCATCAACAGAGCTAACAAAGTATATGCCACGGGGGCATGAAACTAAAAAATTGATCAATGTCCTACCCTGTGTATCTTTCCAACTATCTGCCAAAATAGAACAACCAGTGACTGCCCAGGAAGCCTTATACTCAACTAGGTAGTTTTTGATGGTCACAATCTCATCTTGCAGAAACCGACCAGATACCATACGGCTTGAAGGGCCCACCAAATCATGTCCATATTGACCAACCAACTCCAACATCTTATGGAAATATGGGGAGTTTGCTGCATGTGAAGGAACTCCTGCATGATAGAAGAATTTGCATATTGCCGACATAGCTTCTCTGCGAGATTTTTTGCTGGATCCCGTCTTCACTTGTTTGTAAGATGCAGGCATCTGACTCTTTGGGGTCTTAAGAACAGCAGAATCCAATCTTGGTCTTTTTAGTAATGGTTCGGATCCACTACCAGAGGACATCCCTTTAAATATCCTCCTCGAATCTTTGCCTGATCTTTTTTCTCCAAGTAACAGTCTTTCGTTGCTCATACGGGCATCTTCCTCTTGCTCTTCCTCCTCCTCCTCCTCGTTATCTGAATGCATATAAAAAGCAGATATCTCCTTAGCATCAGGTCGTCTATGTCTCCTTCCAGTACGATGCCATTTCATGTTCTCTTTAATTTTAAGATACACTTCCTCAGGAGCATTTTTACAAGGTGCAACTTCTCCAGGAATTCTAGCTAGATGTTGCTTAAAACGATTGATACCACCACTAACTATTTTCTCACAATAATTGCATTTCACCTTTTTCTTCCTTTCATCCTGAGCAACACCATGCTCCCATCCAGGGTCAACATATCCTAATGACCGAAGAGGGGCTAAATTTATAACCAAACCCTTATCACCCATCAATTGCTTTCCTTTGCTTCTATACCCAGTGTGCTCTTCCTCCTCCTCTACATCATCATTGGACTGGAAATTTAAATATGCTTGTTCGTCATATTCAATTTGCCTTGGTTTCCTACCAAAACGACATCCTTCCAAATTTTCTCTCATTTTCAGACAAACTTCCTCCGAAGCCTTATCACAATATGTGACTTCTCCAGAAAGCCGAGCTAAATGTTGTTTCAATCTGTATATCCCTCCACTAACTATTTTCCCACAGTAATTACACCTGACCTTTTTCTTCCTTTCATCTTGAGCAATGCCATGCTCCCATCCAGGGTCAACAAATCCGGTGGATCGAAATGATGCCATCTCTTCAACCATTTGTGAAGTTGAAGTGCAGCTGTTTTTACCCTAATCTGACCTGGATGCCTGAAAAGAAAAAAATAATAATAAGAAAACCACAACACTGAGGGGTGTGCTGCATCACATTTAGCTTTTCAAGCCTACAACATCAGTTTCGCATCAAAATCTAGTTCTGAATGCTATAAAATGACATTCACATCACTGAAAATTTTGCAGGGAACCTAACAACTTTTGCTTTCACAAGATTACAACCTTGATTTCAACAGGACAAATCCGAACTGAGCCATCACCTCAAATATGGTTGGTTTATTATTGCTTAGTGCATCATTAAAGCATTTTGGCTAGACCAAAATAGGAATTGCAGTTGCACCACATACTTTAACTATCTGACGTGTTAAATACCCCTTCCAAGTGAAAAGCTCCAGCTGCATGCCCTCCTTAAAGAAATTATAGACCTTGAGTTACTTCTTCAAACCTGCAAAGAAACCTTTAAGCATTATTGAATTGCTCCCTCAACCTTATTTAACTGGTTAATTAAGAAATGAAAAGAAGTGATTTAAAAAAGATAAACAAAAGGAAGAGTGGTATTTAAAGGCCCATCGAACCAATCAACAGAGGGAAATATATTTGTAATGGGCTACCACGTAGAGTATACAACTTCCCTTAGTTTAATTGTAGTTAATTTTATGCACAATTAAAAATACAACTCATAGAACATTCAAGAATAAGTATGAGCTATTCAAAAGAGGATTGCTTTGTTGTGAAGTTGAAGGATTTTGAGGTACTAAACAAAAATTTGAGTAACCTAATATGCTTTCTACAGTGTTCAGTACCATGGGATATAATGTGCAGTGATGTGGCTACTGTTGAAGTGTTGAAAACTGAGTGTGACCAAACACATTTAACTAAAACTTTTGCAATGAAAGAAAGGATGGAAATGAAATATTGAAGAAGACCCACCCACCAAAGAATCCAAGTTTGTAACACCTTTAACCTGATCATATACTTGGTGCATATTCCAATACTTATAGATCATCCACCTGATATTATTAGGCTTCCAGGGAGACATTCCATCATGAAGAATTTGGATATGACAATCTTGAAACAAAGATTATGTGTAATCAGTTCAAAGCCACATAACCTCCTGAGATATATATATATATATAATTTAAAATTTAAAAAATATATATATATATATATCTGTAATTGAAAGAAACTGGCTTGACAAGAAAAAGAAAAAAGAAAGAAAATAAAAACGAAATAGTTCGATTTTGGACAAGGAAAATTTGGGGGACGTTACTTTTACTCAGAGATTGAAATTTGGAGAGGAAGAGGAAGAGGAAAATAGTAGAATACCTTGGGAAGGGAAGGGAAGGGGCTGGGATGGGATGGGATGGGATGGGGTTGGTTATTATGGGTGTGGGTGCGATGAGAAGAGGACTTGTCAGTGATCCAACTTCTTCTTCTTCTTCGCGGTGTCTGAATTCTCGAACGCATCATGTCTCTTCAATTTCAGAGTCAATTTCATAATTCTTAAAATTAAATAATTAAAATCCTAATATATATATGTATATCTGGTATATTTGTGGTGTGGTGCGAGGTGGTGAAGAAGAAGAAGATGAAGGAGAGGGAAAGACTCGTGAGTTGAGATCGTCGGAATGAATCGTGAGTCAGTGATGAGTGAAGGCGCTGGGTTGAGCGAGGGGTGATAATAGGCTGGGAGCCGTATTTTAGGGTTTCATGTTCAAATCATTATTTATATATTTTCTCCAATTTTTATACAGTATATACATGGTATATATTCTGCCTAAATATTTTGGTAAGAAAAACTATTATATTGGGGCTTTTTGTGTAGTATAGAACTATATCTAACTAAATCGAACCAAGCCAAACCAAATCAAAATCAAGTCTTAAGTCTCATCAAATGAGATCGGTTATATGAATCATTCTTCTTCACGTGGTCCTATCAAAACTATTTCGTTAGTCAAATTAAATAGATTTATATCTCTATTTACAACGTTAGCCAACGTTAATCTAGGTCTATCCCGTCCCCTAACACTCCCCTCTACTGTTACAACATCGCATCTCTTCACTAGTGTCTCTGTTGATCTCCGTTGAATGTGACCAAACCATTTCAATCGATTCTCTCTCAACTTATCTTCTATCGGTGCTGCTACTACCCATTTCCAAATACACTTATTCCTAATTCTGTCTTGTTTAGTCTTGTCACACATCCATCTTAACATCCTTATCTCAGTTACACTCATCTTATCTACATGTTTTCTTGGTTGCCCAACACGCTGTCCCATACAACATTGCTGGTCTAATAGCCATTCTATAGAACTTACCTTTTAGTCTAATGGGTATTCGTTTATCGCACAGTACCCCAAACGCACTTATCCACTTACACCATCCTACCTTAATCCTATGGACCACATCCGCATTAATCTCCCCCACTATTGTGATAATCGACCTTGAATAACGAAAATATTCATTCTTAGACAATTTTTGGTTCTCAATCTTCACTTCTCCTCTACTTTCATTGTTACTGTTACTAAATTTACACTCCATATACTCTGTCTTATTTCTACTTATTCGGAAACTTTTATATTCAAGAGTTTTTCTCCAAATCTCCAACTTTGTATTAATTCCTTCTCTAGTCTCATCCACTAGCACGATATCATCTGCAAAAAGCATATACCATGGCAAGTCATCCTGAATATTTCTCGTCAACTCATCCATAACTAAAACAAAAGGATAAGGGCTTAAGGTAGATCCTTGGTGTAACCCAACAGTGATAGGAGTTGCGTGATTCAGTTCGGACAGTTTGAGAATAAAATTACAAATTAAATGACGGCTTCGCGGATTTACGGATTGATAAATTATTCTTTGGGCGGTTTTTGACATATTGGCAGATTAAAAAATATTTTAGCTAATTATCATACATTTGCATAATATATAACATTAATTTGTATAATATTTTTTTTATATATATAACACAAAGTAATTTTACATAATATGTTTCATATATATAACCACTAATTTGTAATAAATTTCATATCTTAAATCTCTCTCACACTCATTTTTATATTGATATTTCATTGAAAATTAAAAAATGTATATGTATTAACTATAGCGAAGCGGAGCGGTTCAGTTGACGGATTAGAAATTTTAAAGTTTAAATCGCGGTTAGCGGTTAGAGTAGTGAGAATTGGTACGATTTTAATGAATTGAACAGTATTTTGCACCGCCATAGGTGTGATACATTAGTTGATCCAGTTTCTATTTGATTGTAATTAAGTAAAAAAATTAATTAACTAAACATGATAGACATATACTTTTGATTTATATTTTTTACTTTATCATAAACTGTCTCAAATAAATTTATATCATTGCCAAATAAAAGTATTTCCAATCCTTATTATTATTATTTTAAATTTTTTCCTCATTAAATTTGAGTTCAAATTTGGTTTTAATTCTTACTCTCCATTTTCATCCCAAAAAAAAAAAAAAATAAAAATTCAAACTTATCCTAAAACTGTATTTTTATTATTTTTTATGAAAGAAAACTATTTCTAATTCTTATTTTTTTTAAATGTATTAAATTTGAATAAAAATATAATATAAGATTAAGTTCATTCTTAATTTGGTGAAAAAATTGTATTCTCTTTAATTTGATATAATATGATGAAATGATTGAAACATACCTTTAGTCATTTTTTTAATCAAATTTGAAGTTAATACAAAAATTATGAAGTATTGGAGACAATGGCAGAATCAGAATTTTAGCTCAAAGGGGTAATATTAAGGCCAAGTTTGGGAAGATAAGGAAAAGTCAAAAAGTCAAAAAATTACTTAAAAAGTTAAAAAGTTAGCACTATTCACCAAAAGTCAACAATTATGGCTGCACAACTCCCAATCCTAATTTTCCCCTACAAACCAATTTTTACAATTTTTTAATATACATTTTTTCATAAAAAGTCAAAAAGTTAACCCAAACATCCATATTTTTTTCCTCAATTTTTTAGTCCAAAAAGACAAAAAGTGCATTTATTTAAGACACCCCAAACAACCCCTAAAATAAAATGTTGTGTCTATAATAGTGTTATCCACCCCGTCATGTTTCGATCCCAACAAAGTTAGAGGTTATTTTCAGTTCAAAAAAACTTAGAAGTTATTTGGGATGATTTAAATAAGTGCACATTTTGATTTTTTATAAGAAGATGTACAAAAAAATAGAGAGATAATATAACTCAAAAAAATAAAAAAAATAAATAAGTGCACTTTTGTAATGCACCCCAAACACCCTGTTAACCGCATTTCTAATCGCAACATTGATTTAGATTGTAATGATCGTCTCCAAAGAAAAATAAATATTTTATTGAGAGATTTTATCAAAAGAACAAGTAATAATTCTACATATTTGTACATATATTCATCACAAAAGGAGAAAAAAAAATACCAATATGAACAAATTAGCAAGTATTACAAAAATATAGAAAATAAATATTTAAATGTAGACTTTATAACATCATAAAGGTGATTTCTGTCATAAAATAAACATTTGATTATTAGAAATTATAGAAACTATAGAAAATAAAGAAAAAAAAAATAAAAGTATATATTTAAATTTAAAAGGGACAAATCAAAAGAATTATTTATAAAGGTGATGTTAGGTAGCTCGAAACTTTTGTAGCTCAAATTTGTGCAAATGATGTGGCAATGATGTGAAAATAATATAAAAAAAAATTAGGATACTAAACCTAGTTATTATTGATAATATACGATTTATTGAGATATTTTATCAATTTTTTTTTATGATTAAATTCTATATCTTTAGCACCACCAGTATTTAATAGATTTTATAAAAAATTACGATGTAAAGCCCCAAAATTTTTGCATAATGACAGTACAACAACCATGGCTCCTTATGATAAATCGAACTAAATCCCTAACACTTGCTTTACATGATCATGAGGTTCGTACTAAATAGTTTCACATGCGAATATACATTCAATTATTTTTAGTGCATGAATCTATAGCATATAGAACATTTAATTCAAAAATATATAAATACCCTCAAGGCTTACAAATTCCAAGGCTTAAACCCGGTTACACAAAAATGGTTTCTGGAACGCATACAATTACAGCCCTTGGCTTACAAAAATAAGCTCATAACAAAATGAGAGCCTTGTGCTCTCAACACACACATCCATGCCCTTAGTTAGGCGGAACTACCACATCTTTTCCTGCACAAATTCCCATAAGGTGAGCATAAAGCCCAGTAAGAAATCCTTAACAAAGTATATACATTTTATACAAGTCTCACGAAATGAAATACACATGTCATGCTATGCTTGTTGAAAGAAAATCACATTTTCGTCTTTTGAAAACCATCATGTTTAATGATATCTTGAAATTTCAACAATTCAAAAGTTATCAATTTAACTCAAGGGGCGGTAAATACGACTCAGATAATCCCTAGGTTGGTGTCTGCAAGTAGGCATAACTAGCACTACCAAAACCCCACTTTACCGGTAACTAACTGGAAGGAACATAGTACCTCCTCCGCGCATGTTTTCAGTCTTTCACCCCGGATACTTAGGCTAACTTAATCAATTTCATCTACACCTCCTATCCGGACTTACCAACGTATTTACCCCAAAGCAATTCCATGAAAATTTATTTGCAAACCTTCTTTTCTCAATGCAAAAGTTTCCAAAATTCAAGTTCAAAATTTGTAACAACCAATTGAATGGGTATGCGAATACAACAATTAACAATGCCACATAACGTTCCTCCATTTTCAATTATCCCACACATTATTTCCAGAATAATCAAAATCCTCATTTCTCCTTTCAATACTATTTCACAAGATAACCACATATTCATTTAAATCCATCAATAAGTAGCAACATTTTCATACTTCGTGCTTTCCTAACACTTTAATCATTTCAAGACTATATCAACATTTTGAACAACAACTTCCAAAATCAATAATTCTCATATTCCATGAAATTCGTCATTTATATACATAAATATAAGAAATTTTCCAATCAAATATTCATTTTGGCACAAAAATAATATAATAGCAATGTCATCCATGGGTTCTTAACGCCTTTCAAACCTAAATTTCTAGGTTTTCTCACCACAACTACACACACACAAACCATTTGAAAGAATCACTCAAAAAATCATCTTTCCTCAATCAATGTAGTTCAAAACTTTCAAGAGATTATTTCAAAAGAAACAAGAGATAAACCCGCTTTTAAAATCACTCACATTCTTGAACCAAAAATCAAGTTTCAATACTATCAAAAGGGTTTTCGAAAATCAACTAAATTTTGCAAATATATTTATATAAAACTCTAAGAAAATCACTACCTCAAGTTTTGGAGAAGAAAAAAGATGAAAGCCCTAAATCCAATGGTGTTAAAACCCGATCTTCACCGCACACAACAAAGCCCTTGAAAAGTTATCCAACTTTGGTGAAGGAACAAGGATCAAAATCCCAATGGGTTTCAAGAAATCAAGGCTTTAATCTAATTTGGTGTAGGAAATGTAGAGAGAAGGGGGAGAAAAGTGTTTTTTGAGAGAGAGATATAATGATAAAGTGATATACACTCAACCCAAAGAGAGAGAAAAGCAAAATTTTCGACTTCAGCAGAGTCCCGCACGTGCGGCACTCATTCTCGCACGTACGGAGCGTACCTCCCATACGTGCGGCACTCACCCCCGCATGTGCGGCAATGTCACCCCACACCTCCAACCGCACCTGCATATAATGCAGTAGAGCTCTCGAAAATCCCCTGTTTTCCACACATGCGGCCTCCCTCTCCTGCATGTGCGGCCCCTCTCTCGCATGTATGGCTCAAGCCCCCGCACGTGTGGCTCTGCCCTCCAGCAAGGAAAAATTCCAGTTTGGCCCAAAGTACTCCGAATCCAACCTCGCACCATTCTAAACAAGTGTAACCCGAGATAGAAATAAATAAGAACGAAACTTTTTGAAAAAAAGTTTTCAAAACAACGAACCCAACAGTTAACAAGACCACACATTAAAACCCGACATTCTAACGAAAGTAAATCCAACATAACTCAAGAAGACGAGGTGGACAACGTACCCGGTCATCACATACGACGTTATTGACAGTTTGGGATTAGTACTAGTACTTGAGTACGATCTAATAACAGATCTTGAATATAGAAATGGTGATAAAAACTCATAAAAAAGTAAAACTTATTACTTCTTATAATTTTAAGATATTTTGATTTTAGATCCACTATGCTTCCAAAATAAAAACAGTATTTAAAGACTTTGATCGTTACCTGAACGTAGTCGGCGTAGGGTTCTGGCGTTGGCAAGCTTTCAGTTTACTGAGATGGCTAACCTCAACCTTTCATTCCTTAGATTAGGCTCAACACAGATCTGTTTCGTTTCCTACCTCAAATTATAACTTTAGAAACTGCTTCTTTGGTTATGTAGGAGACCTAAGATCAATAACTTGACATGTAGTAGTAACTGTAACAACCCTCGTACTGATTACTGAATTACGTACTGATTACTACTAAACTGAACTGATAATGACTGATAAGTGAATTGGAGGAACTACTGAACAGACTGAATGAAACTGAAACTGAAATTGAATAAGTTATCTATTGAATTGCATATTGTATCTGTTTGATTGATTGAATATCTGTTTGAATTCATATGTTTGAACTATTGATTGAAGGCCTTATCGGCGGCCGAATTAGGAACCGTTTGAAGTTTTGGGATCATTAGAATATTTGTGATTTAATGGTATATTTATCTGAAAACTGATTAGGAATGATTAAATTAGATTAAATTAAGTCAATTCAAGAGGTTGCCGTAATTACGACTTTGCCATGTGAGTGGCCCCTTTGTTTATTGATTTCCTAGAGCCTTATTACACTTGAACCAACTTTTCCTCAGCCATTTTCTTGTCCCTACCGTCCAAGAAGAGAGTTAGAGAGAGGGAGGTTTGCTCTTGTTGATTTGGCTTGAACTCTTGAAGAATTGCTAGAGGAACTTGGAGATTCATAACATAGGTTGCTAGATTGGACTTCTAGACTTGTAATTGAACTCTAGGTAAGTGAATTCATCTTCTCCTTGTTGTCTTTGAACTTCATTCTTGCATGTTCTAGGCTCCATTGTAGAATCAAACCATGATTTAGTGCATAGAGGTTTATTTATGCTTAAATTGTTGCATGCATGGCCATTTTGGTGTGTTTTGGAGTTGAATTCTTGATGGCTTGTACATGCATGTCCATGTTTAAGTTAAAGTCCATGTTTTCACTTTGTTTTCCAACTATTGAACTCTTGAGAGCAAGATTTGAAGCTTGAAATTGGTTTGAAACTCATGCATGTCATATTTGAATGTTGTTCATGCATGTTCTTGAAAATTAGTTTGAAATTGAATTTAATTGAAACACCCTTGGGCCTTGATTTCTTAAATTGAGTTTTGAAACATGTTATTCTATGTGTTTAAAAGAGTTTTTCCAGAAAAAAGCCCAAGAGGATCGAAAACATTGCTTTTGAACTTGGTTTTGAGCTTGGGACTCAAATCTGGGATTTCCAGATTTCTGTTGTCCGCTCGAGCGGAGGAATTGGCGCTCGAGCGAAGAAGTCGAGCTCCCAGCATCTTGCATTGTGCATCAGTCCGCTCGAGCGGAGAATTGGGCGCTCGAGCGGAGGACTGGGTGACACGCTCGAGCGGGCGTCGAGCGGAGATTTCACCTATCCAGTACTTTTTGGTCCGCTCGAGCGGGGGATGTAGCGCTCGAGCGGGGACCTTTGTTTGCCTGTACGCTCGAGCGGGGAAACCTGCGCTCGAGCGGGGCTCTGTTTAACTGAAAATTCTGAAAATGTTTTCTAAGTGCATCTTTGCATCCTCATTCCATCCTAGGCATTCTTAGGCCTAGTTTAAGACATCTTAATGAGGATTTAGATATAGAACACACCGAGGCATAATAGGAAGTTAATTATTGTACTTCCCCAACTGTTAAACTTAGAGTGTGTTCAATGTGTTTACTGTTTAGGGTTGGCACTCGGGGACGCGCTCTAGCATACTGTAGCCCAATCTCTGTGAGTAACAGATTGTGTAAAGATATGTTCAAAATGGTTATCTTTTGAATACTGAACTGAATTGTTTATTGAACTGATATTGTTTATTGAATGAATGTATGTCCTGTATTGTGAACTGTATTGTGGCATCCTTAGCATTGACTGTTACTGTTACAGAGCTCTGTCGGTTCCCTTGTGGAACCATACTGTTTACTGACTGATGGCCATCACTACTGTTGGGTCCGTTGAGGCCCGGTCCTTTTGGACCTACTGTTTATAGGCTAATGGATGTACCACATATGATTGATTGACTGACATACTGAAAGACTGAAATACTGTTTAATGAACTGTTTTCATTAATGTAAGGACATTCATTCATAACCTCTTTACATTTATTGTTATTCACTGGGCTTTAGCTCACTGTTTATATATATATGTAGGTTCTCAGCAGCCAGACCGGAGCTAGGAGCGTGGGTTAGTCCCCCAGTTTTGTCAAGCCAGCCTATGTGCCTCACCGCGAGGTTCCGTGTTGCCATGCTATGGCTTGGGGTGTTTTTGTGTCCCCTACTGTATAGACCGTCTACTGTTTACTGTACTGTTATCGAGGGATTTGTTTCCCGTACTGAATGTTGTATATGATTGTATATTGACTGTACTGTTTGAACTGAATGAATGCATGAAAAATGTTTTTGGCATACAGATTTTCACAGCTCAATGGACACTAGTTATTTACTGTAATGGCTTCCGCCAGGCCCTGTACTCTGTTTTACTGTATTACTGTTCAGCAGGCCTTCGGTAATCTCGGATTACTGGCCAGTTACGGTGCTAAACCCATAGGGCCGGGTTTGGGTCGTGACAGAGTGGTATCAGAGCGATACTTAACCACGAGTTATACCGCACACACGTGTCCAAACGAGCTATAGGGTGTCTTAGAAAAGTGATTAGGGCATCTCATGAACTTGAAAAGTGTGTGCTTATGACTGACTGATTATATGCTAAATGTTAAACTGTTTAAGTGTACAACTGCTTATAATGATAACTGTTATAACTGCTTATAGCGGAATGGATAATGCAAATGAACCTGAATCATCATCCTCTGAGGCCAGAATGGCCAGACTTGAACAACTGATGGGACTGGTACTTGAAAGACTAGATCAACAACAGAACCAACAGCCCCCACCTCCTCCTCCTCCGGTGCAACCGGAACAAAATGTACAGAATGTGAATGTTAATGAGGTGGACATTATTGCACTAACCCATAAGTTCAGCAAGATGAAACCGCCGTCCTTTCAGGGAGGCTTAGAACCGTTAAAGGCTGAAGCTTGGGTTCTTGAGACTGAGAAATTGTTTGAAATGTTTCCGTGTTCCGAAGCCAACAAAGTACTGTTAGCAACCTTCACCCTTCAGGAAGAAGCAAGAAGGTGGTGGATGTTGACCCGTGATGCGAATACTATTGTGACTTGGACTCAGTTCAAGGAGTCCTTCTTTGAAAAGTATTTTCCTCAGTGCATCAGGGACAGAAAAGTGACTGAGTTTGAACAGCTGAGACAGGGCAATATGTCTGTTGCCGAGTACGAGAAGAAATTCACCGAATTTGCCAGGTATGCACCACATATGGTGGATACCGAATATAAGAAGGCCAGAAGGTTTGAAGGAGGCCTTAGTGCTGCTATACAGGACCGAATAAATGTTTTGAAAATGCCAACGTATGTGGGTGTTCTCGATCGGGCCTTGATGGCCGAATCAAATATTGCAGCAGTGAAACAATCCGAAACACCAACAACTGAATGGCAAGGTAAAAGACAGGGTTTCAAATTTAAGAAAGGCAAGCACAATCAGTTGAACAAGAAACAGAATACGGGGTCAACGACTAGCCCCAGCCAAGGGAGTGGATTCATTCCACCCTGCTCCGTATGTGGCAATAAGCACAAAGGGGTTTGCTACCAGATTTCTGGAGCTTGTTTCAGATGTGGCAAGGTGGGCCACAGAATTAAAGATTGCCCTTCTGCTCCACCAGTTAGTAGTAAAGCTACACCGAGCGTAGCAGCATCAAATGCAGCGCCAAAGCCTAACCCCAAAGCTACCGGGAAAGAGCCTGTGAGGCAGGGCCGAGTATTTGCCCTAGTACCGGGAGATGTTCAGAATACTGAGACCGTTGTGTCAGGTATCCTCTCTATTTGTGCTCAAAATGCATATGTATTGATTGATTCGGGGTCTACACATTCTTATGTGTCGCATGCTTTTTCACGGAAATTGAATAGACCCTTAGAACCTATGAATTACTTGTTAGCTGTATCATCACCTGTTGGAGGATCCATGACATGTGCATATATGTATCCTGCTTGTGAAATTATTGTTGGGGATATGCATCTGTTTATTGACTTACTACCGTTGAACATAGATCATTTTGATGTGATATTGGGGATGGATTGGTTACAAAAATATCATGCCACTATAGATTGTGTAACGAAACAAGTTGTTTTCCGTCTACCTAGTTTGTCGGAATTTGTGTTTAATGGGAGTGGAGTAGTACCTCCTCCGTATTTGATTTCTTCTGTGAAAGCTGTTAAACTGATTAGAAAGGGGTGTAAAGGATATCTGTGTTCTGTATTGACTGTATCTGCTGATGATAATGTTAAAACTGATGTGAATTGCATTCCTATAGTGAGAGAATTCCCAGATGTATTTCCAGATGATCTGCCAGGGGATTTGATTGATAGGGAAGTTGAATTTACCGTGGATGTAATTCCGGGAACACAGCCAGTGTCTAAAGCTCCCTACAGAATGGCTCCAACTGAACTGAAAGAATTGAAGGTACAATTGCAGGAACTGTTAGACAAGAAGTTTATCAGACCCAGTACTTCACCGTGGGGTGCACCTGTTCTGTTTGTAAAGAAGAAAGATGGCTCACTGAGACTGTGCATTGACTACCGTGAATTGAACAAGGTAACTGTGAAGAATAAATACCCATTACCTCGTATTGATGACCTGTTTGATCAGTTACAGGGTGCACAAGTGTTTTCCAAGATTGATCTTAGATCGGGGTATCATCAACTGAAAGTTAAACCGGAAGACATTGACAAAACTGCTTTTAGAACAAGGTATGGCCATTATGAATTTTTAGTTATGCCGTTCGGAGTCACGAATGCCCCAGCTGCATTTATGGACCTCATGAACAGGATTTTTAAACCGTACCTTGATGATTTTATTGTGGTATTTATTGATGACATATTGATTTATTCTAAGACTGTAGAAGAACATGAACATCATCTGAGACTTGCCCTGCAAACCTTAAGAGAACAGAAACTGTATGGTAAACTGTCTAAATGTGAATTCTGGCTTGATCATGTCATGTTTTTGGGGCATGTTGTTAGCAAAGATGGGATTTCTGTTGATCCGCAGAAAATTGAAGCTGTAGTGAACTGGCCTAGACCAACAAATGTGACTGAAGTCCGAAGCTTTTTGGGATTGGCTGGATATTACAGAAGATTTGTCAAAGATTTCTCCAAAATTGCCTTACCATTGACTCAGTTGACACAGAAAGGGATATCATTTGACTGGACTGACCAAAGGGAATCAGCATTTCAAGAATTGAAAACCCGACTTGTGACTGCACCGGTTCTTACTTTACCTTCAGGTACGGATGGTTATACTGTATTTAGTGATGCTTCTCATAAGGGTTTGGGGTGTGTTTTAATGCAGAATGGGAGAGTTATTGCTTATGCTTCCCGACAGTTGAGACCACATGAAAAGAACTACCCGACCCATGACTTAGAACTTGCTGCAGTGGTATTTGCATTGAAAATCTGGCGTCACTATTTGTATGGAGCGACATGTGAAGTGTATACCGACCACAAGAGTTTGAAATATTTCTTCACACAGAAAGAACTGAATATGAGACAGCGGAGATGGCTTGAACTGATTAAAGACTATGACTTACAAATACTGTATCATCCGGGAAAAGCCAACACCGTTGCCGATGCTTTGAGCCGAAAATTGATTGGGAACTTAGCCTGTTTGCTGACTGGACAGAAAGAGTTGCTTTGTGATCTTGAAAAGTCTGAAATTGAAATTGTTTTGAAGGAACAAGGTGGAACCTTAGCTGCTATTTCTGCTCAACCAGCATTGATTGAAGAGATTAAAGAGAAACAGCAACTGGATGATTTCTTAAAGAGGATTATTGAAGAAAGAGATTCAAAACCGAAACCGGGGTTCAAATTTGAGACCAATGTATTGAAATTTCAAGAAAGACTGTGTGTGCCGAATGACACCGAACTGAAAAGGAGAATTCTGCAAGAGGGCCACAATTCAAAATTTTCTATCCATCCGGGGAATACGAAGATGTATCAAGATTTGAAATTGAATTTCTGGTGGCCGGGAATGAAGAAAGAAATTGCCGATTTTGTGTCCAAATGTCTTCATTGCCAACAAGTCAAAGTTGAACATCAACGACCCGCTGGATTATTGCAACCCTTACCCATACCAGAATGGAAATGGGAGCATATCACGATGGATTTTATCGTTGGATTACCTCGCTCCAGAAAAGGTATGGATTCAATTTGGGTTATTGTTGATAGACTGACTAAATCTACTCACTTCTTACCTGTCAAGACAATTTATAATGCGGACAAATTGGCTGTTATCTATATTGATGAAATTGTGAGATTGCATGGAGTGCCTGTATCTATTGTTTCTGACAGGGATTCGAAGTTTACATCGAGGTTCTGGCAAAGCCTACAGACTGCATTGGGTACTGAATTGAGGCTGAGTAGTGCCTATCATCCTCAGACAGATGGACAGTCAGAAAGGACCATCCAGACTCTGGAGGATCTATTGAGAATGTGTGTCCTTGATTTTCAGGGAAACTGGGAAAGTCATTTGCCATTGGCTGAATTCGCCTACAACAACAGCTACCATTCGAGTATTGGTATGGCGCCTTTCGAGGCATTGTATGGTAGAAAGTGTAGATCTCCAATCTGCTGGGCAGAGGTTGGAGATGGGCCGTTGCTTGGGCCCGAGATTGTGTATGAAACAACAGAAAAGGTGAAACTGATACAGCAAAGATTGAAAACTGCACAGAGTAGACAGAAAAGTTATGCAGATGTCAGAAGACGAGACCGAGAATATGAAGTGGGTGATCACGTTTTTGTGAAAGTGACACCAATGAAAGGCCAGACTCGTTTTGGAGTCAAGGGCAAGTTAGCGCCAAGGTATGTCGGACCGTATCAGATTATTGAGAAAATCAATCCGGTGGCGTATCAAGTTGCGCTTCCTCCTGAAATGGAGCATATGCATAACGTCTTCCACATTTCGATGTTGAGAGACTATCTTCGAGATCCGTTTCATGTGATTGAGCCTACTCGCATAGTGCTGAGTGATGACTACACTTATGAGGAACGGCCTATACAGATTGTAAATAGACGGATCAAGAAACTGAGAAATAAGGAGATTCCGTTAGTGAAAGTGGATTGGCAGAACCATGGTGGTGTGTATGCCACTTGGGAAAGGGAAGATGACATGGCTAAAAGATACCCAGAACTGTTTCCACTGAATCCTGTTCTCTTCCAGACTGAAGGTAACTCGAGTTTAGAGGACTAAACTCCTTATAAGGAGGGGAGACTGTAACAACCCTCGTACTGATTACTGAATTACGTACTGATTACTGCTAAACTGAACTGATAATGACTGATAAGTGAATTGGAGGAACTACTGAACAGACTGAATGAAACTGAAACTGAAATTGAATAAGTTATCTATTGAATTGCATATTGTATCTGTTTGATTGATTGAATATCTGTTTGAATTCATATGTTTGAACTATTGATTGAAGGCCTTATCGGCGGCCGAATTAGGAACCGTTTGAAGTTTTGGGATCATTAGAATATTTGTGATTTAATGGTATATTTATCTGAAAACTGATTAGGAATGATTAAATTAGATTAAATTAAGTCAATTCAAGAGGTTGCCGTAATTACGACTTTGCCATGTGAGTGGCCCCTTTGTTTATTGATTTCCTAGAGCCTTATTACACTTGAACCAACTTTTCCTCAGCCATTTTCTTGTCCCTACCGTCCAAGAAGAGAGTTAGAGAGAGGGAGGTTTGCTCTTGTTGATTTGGCTTGAACTCTTGAAGAATTGCTAGAGGAACTTGGAGATTCATAACATAGGTTGCTAGATTGGACTTCTAGACTTGTAATTGAACTCTAGGTAAGTGAATTCATCTTCTCCTTGTTGTCTTTGAACTTCATTCTTGCATGTTCTAGGCTCCATTGTAGAATCAAACCATGATTTAGTGCATAGAGGTTTATTTATGCTTAAATTGTTGCATGCATGGCCATTTTGGTGTGTTTTGGAGTTGAATTCTTGATGGCTTGTACATGCATGTCCATGTTTAAGTTAAAGTCCATGTTTTCACTTTGTTTTCCAACTATTGAACTCTTGAGAGCAAGATTAGAAGCTTGAAATTGGTTTGAAACTCATGCATGTCATATTTGAATGTTGTTCATGCATGTTCTTGAAAATTAGTTTGAAATTGAATTTAATTGAAACACCCTTGGGCCTTGATTTCTTAAATTGAGTTTTGAAACATGTTATTCTATGTGTTTAAAAGAGTTTTTCCAGAAAAAAGCCCAAGAGGATCGAAAACATTGCTTTTGAACTTGGTTTTGAGCTTGGGACTCAAATCTGGGATTTCCAGATTTCTGTTGTCCGCTCGAGCGGAGGAATTGGCGCTCGAGCGGAGAAGTCGAGCTCCCAGCATCTTGCATTGTGCATCAGTCCGCTCGAGCGGAGAATTGGGCGCTCGAGCGGAGGACTGGGTGACACGCTCGAGCGGGCGTCGAGCGGAGATTTCACCTATCCAGTACTTTTTGGTCCGCTCGAGCGGGGACCTTTGTTTGCCTGTACGCTCGAGCGGGGAAACCTGCGCTCGAGCGGGGCTCTGTTTAACTGAAAATTCTGAAAATGTTTTCTAAGTGCATCTTTGCATCCTCATTCCATCCTAGGCATTCTTAGGCCTAGTTTAAGACATCTTAATGAGGATTTAGATGTAGAACACACCGAGGCATAATAGGAAGTTAATTATTGTACTTCCCCAACTGTTAAACTTAGAGTGTGTTCAATGTGTTTACTGTTTAGGGTTGGCACTCGGGGACGCGCTCTAGCATACTGTAGCCCAATCTCTGTGAGTAACAGATTGTGTAAAGATATGTTCAAAATGGTTATCTTTTGAATACTGAACTGAATTGTTTATTGAACTGATATTGTTTATTGAATGAATGTATGTCCTGTATTGTGAACTGTATTGTGGCATCCTTAGCATTGACTGTTACTGTTACAGAGCTCTGTCGGTTCCCTTGTGGAACCATACTGTTTACTGACTGATGGCCATCACTACTGTTGGGTCCGTTGAGGCCCGGTCCTTTTGGACCTACTGTTTATAGGCTAATGGATGTACCACATATGATTGATTGACTGACATACTGAAAGACTGAAATACTGTTTAATGAACTGTTTTCATTAATGTAAGGACATTCATTCATAACCTCTTTACACTTATTGTTATTCACTGGGCTTTAGCTCACTGTTTATATATATATGTAGGTTCTCAGCAGCCAGACCGGAGCTAGGAGCGTGGGTTAGTCCCCCAGTTTTGTCAAGTCAGCCTATGTGCCTCACCGCGAGGTTCCGTGTTGCCATGCTATGGCTTGGGGTGTTTTTGTGTCCCCTACTGTATAGACCGTCTACTGTTTACTGTACTGTTATCGAGGGATTTGTTTCCCGTACTGAATGTTGTATATGATTGTATATTGACTGTACTGTTTGAACTGAATGAATGCATGAAAAATGTTTTTGGCATACAGATTTTCACAGCTCAATGGACACTAGTTATTTACTGTAATGGCTTCCGCCAGGCCCTGTACTCTGTTTTACTGTATTACTGTTCAGCAGGCCTTCGGTAATCTCGGATTACTGGCCAGTTACGGTGCTAAACCCATAGGGCCGGGTTTGGGTCGAGACAGTAACACACTCTTTTCTAGAAATGAATTTTTTTTTAATTTTTATTTATTGAACAAAAATTTACAAAAAAATGGGTGCATGAAGATTGTTAGATTGTTAGAGTATTGGTAAGGCCAAGAAATCGGATTCTGATACTAATTTTAATTGCGGGTTTGCGGATCTAATTTAAAAGTAATTCTTGCAAAAACTTTCGCTGATAATTTACACTTGTCTTTTCCAATGATATTTTATTTTAATACTAGTAATTCTTTTACTATAATTTATTATATATTGTTCAAGTCAATAAACAAAAGAAAATTTGATCTATTTAATTCACTTTCTAATCCAGAAATATAATCTAAACTATCTTTTATTTCAACTCTTAGTACTATAATTAAACGTATATAAATACTATTTCTAAGTTTATATGAAAATATAATTTTTTGATAACTACTTACGTTTTTTGTAATTTTTTCAAGTTTTTAGAATCAATTTATAATTTCAAAACTTTTTGATATGTCCACTTAGGTTTTGAGCCAATTAGACAAAAAAAATCTCAAGCTACAAGAAATTTATGTATTTATAAATCTATACTAAAATATAGATTTTAAAAAGTTGAGGGGCATGCGGCTCTCCTGGGCCAGGCTCCCTCATCCTTGATTGGAGATACAATAGGTAAGAATAATGTAAATAATAGATAGTAGATTTTATATGATATGTAAAATTACAAAATTTATTTAATTTTTTGAGATAGAATACTTCATTTTTTTATTCCCATTTACTAATTACCTATCAACACAGAAATCCTTTCGATTTCACCGGAATCACCATAGTTGACTTCAATAAAAAGCTCAATAAAGAAAGCGTCCAAACCATAAAGAAAGCGTCCACACCATAATTGATTTGAATAAGTTTATTTATGGGTATGGTTTCAGTTCGAGACCGTGCTGTTGGGTCTGTGGGGACTTATCACGGGTCTCGTTTTGAAAATCTGAACCGTTAAATGTGTAAAACTCGTCGAGTACTATATGTTTGTAAAATATCATGTTGATCGGATATCGATAGTTATGTGATCAAATTAGTTTTGTATAAAAAAAATAGACGGTGAATAAATTAACGGTTGACAAAAAACTGTTTTGATCACATAGTTATCGATATCCAATCAACGTGATTTTTTGTAGGCATATAGTACTCGACGATTTCTACATATTAATCGGTTCAGATTTTCAAAACGAAACCCGTGGTGAGGCCTCCACAGGCCTAACAGCACGGTCCAGTCCGATCATGGACTGGACCAAGGCTAGACCCTTTATTTATTTAACGAATCAGTTATTTTTGAACCAAGTCAAACTTGTCACGACCCAACTCTAGAAGTTTAGGATTGAAATTGCAACGTATTAATTAATTCTAAGTTTAATAAATTAAATGGTGTAGGCGGAGGCAAAATAGAAGTAAGAAAATAATTAAATAGAAAATTTACTTCATCCAATTATTTTGATAAAAGAAAGTACATCTATAGAGATTTTAATTATTTTTTATTTTGTAGTGATCGGCCTTCAGTAAAAAAAAAATAAAAGGAAGAAAAGGCAAAAAAAAACAAAATAATGGATTAGCATCAATTCTTATTCAGGTTCCACTACATGAAGTTACGGGTCTTTCTTACATCTCGCCACCTGAAAGGGTAACAGCTATAAACACACAATAGAGTGAGAAATATTATGCCAAGAATATAGAGAATACGAAATAATCATGGATAGTTAGTTAAGCTAAAACATTTACATAACTCAATTTAAATAAATAAATTATTCAAAGTGGCAGAAACTAAAATACGGAAATTATGTGAATAAATAACCATAACCACGGTACAGAACAGAATAGAGGTCAATGGAACCATGACAAACAGAGGACCATAAAGTAGCCAAACAGAGGCCAATGATTATTTAAGTCCCCCAAGGCGTGGGATTGCCGTGGTGGTACTTACAGAAAATAATTATTTATAAAACCATTGTCAAATAATTTCTAAAAGTTAAACAAACATATCCATGGGTTTCAATTTAAGCAAATTGAGTTCAGAAAATAACTAACGTAATCAAAATATTAATATAATTTATAAAATATAGATTGCGTAAAATAATTTATGATAACCCAAAACATACGTAAAATATATTATGGTGACTCAAGATATAATATAACTCACTTTTATTTTAATTCTTACTATTTCCCTCTTATTTTTTTTTTCTTTCCGACTTTTTGAGATCTCTCTCTCATTTTTTTGTTTTTCTTCTCTTCTTCACTGGCTTTCATAGCCCCTTCCCTTTTTATACACGCCCCTGGGTGATGACTCACCCCTTGATGATGAATCAAGATTGATGACTCACTCTCCCTTTAGTGCTTAGATGACACAGATAGCCCAATAACCACTGTTTCAGAAATTTGCAAATCTATTCCATTAATTTTTGCTGCTTAACTTGACCTTATTAGTATTCTTATCCTTATTATCATTATTACTTCTTATTATTTGTAATATCATTATTATTATTATTATTATTATTTATTTATTTATTTTTTGGTGTCATTTTACTTTGACCCAAGTTTTAACATACTCATATACTATTTTTTTTTATATTTATTTATTTATTTTTATTAATTAAACAATTAGGGTATCACATGTCTTCACTCCTAAATAGAAGTTTGTCCTCAAACTTTACGTACCTTGATTTTTGAAGAGGTGCGGGTATTTGGCTCGCATTTGACTTTCAGTTTCCCACGTCACTTATTCAATTCGATGATTTCTCCATAAAACTTTCAGAAGAGGTATAGTCTTGTTTCGGAGAACTTGATCATGACGATCAAGAATCTGCACTGGTTGTTCTTTATAAGAAAGATCCTCTTGAACTTCCAAGTTCTCATAATCGACAACATGTTCTAGATCTCCGAGATACCGCCGAAGCATCGAAACGTGAAACACATTGTGAACATTAGACAGTTCAGGTGGCAGTACAAGGCAATATGCCACAGGACCAATCTTGTTTAGTATCTCGAATGGCCCGATGTAACGCTTTCTAATCGGATAACCCCTCTTATTAGTGAGATCTTTAGGAAAACATGATCTCCTACTTGGAATTCCAATTCCTGTCTTCGTGTATCTGCATAGCTTTTTTGGTGATTCTGAGCAGTGCGAATTCGCTGCTGGATGAGTTGAATTTTATCACTCGTTATCTGTATGATCTCAGGGCCTAATAACCTCTTGTCTCTAACTTCTGCCCAATACAGAGGTGATTGACACCTCATTCCATACAACGCTTCGTACGATGCCATTCTAATGCTTGCCTGGTAGCTGTTGTTATAGACGAATTCCACTAAAGGTAGGTACGCATCCCAGTTATCTTTGAGGTCCAACGCGCATATACGTAACATGTCTTCCAAAGTCTGGATTGTTCTTTCGAATTGCCCATCAGTTTGCGGGTGATAAACAGTATTAAACTTCAGTGTAGTCCCCAAAGCCTCTTGCAATTTGTTCCAGAAGTGAGACACGAAGCGGGGGTCTTTGTTAGACACGATTGAAACTGGGGTGCCATGCAAATGAATAATTTCCTTGATGTATAAGGTGGCAAACTTATTAAGGGAGTACATGATTTTGATTGGCAGAAAATGCGCCGACTTTGTCAATCGGTCTACTATAACCCATATTGCATCATTCTTCAAAAATAACTGTGGTAGCTCGACCACGAAGTCCATAGTAATGTGCTCTCATTTCCATTCAGGAATAGGGAGTGGTTACAGCATTCCTGCAGGTCTCTGATATTCTGCTTTAACACACAGACAATGTAGACATTTGGAGACATGGCTTGCTATGTCTCTTTTTATTCCTGTCCACCAGTAATGTTTGTTCAGATCATGGTACATCTTTGTGTTACTAGGATGGATTGCAAACCTCGAGCTATGAGTTTCTACCAATATTTTCTTCCTGAGTTCCAGAATGTCGGGTACGCAAATTCGATTCCAAAATTTTAGTATCCCATTACTTATAGTGAAATTAGGATCAGGCATACTCCTTTGCTCCTCGTACTTTCTCTTCAAAAGTTTATCTTCATATTGGTGCGCTTTAATTTCTTCTATCAATGCGGGTTCCACGGTTATATTGGCGAGCAGTCCATTGATCTTGCGGGAAACGAGAGTACATGCCAAACTTCTGGTCGTCTTTTGGCTTAGTGCATCTGCCACCATGTTAGTTTTGCCTGGATGGTGATGGATTTCTACATCGTAATCTTTCATAAATTCTAGCAACCGTCGTTACCTCATATTCAGTTCCTTCTGTGTAAACATATATTTAAGACTCTTGTGTTCAGTGTAAATTTTGCAAGTTGCACCGTAGAGATAATAACGCCAGATCTTGAGGGCGAAGATCACTGCAACTAATTCTAGATCATGAGTTGGGTAGTTTTTCTCATTAGTCTTTAGTTGGCATGAGGCATAAGCAATGACTTTTCCATTTTGCATAAGAACACAACTGTAGACGTCCCTGAACGTCCCGGGAGGAAATCCCATTTTGTTCATTTGGGCTCACTACAGTTCAAGGACTCAATGTCACGGTCATGTATCTAATCTCGTAGAGTGCAATGCAAGACCGATGAATCATCAAAGAGTCCAAATCCGGCAAATCGTTTTTGAAAACAGATTTTTTTGAAAGAAGTGCCAAACATGGACTGTTTTGCCAGATACAGAGTCGCCACCTAAATATTTTATTTTTGGGAAAATTTAGGAAACCCTGACTCGTTTGTCTAAGGCCACGTGTCCGTCATCACCAAAGTTGCCTCGGCTCGGGAACTTGGGTACGATTGGGGAAGATCACTTCGTAAGCACCCCCGCTCGTCCGATCAAAGATCGGCCTCTACTAACCATGATATCGAGTTTTGATAACATTATGTGCTCTCATTCCGGTTATTAGCCTAGATTTATTACGTGATGCGCAAAGCGTACAAATATAGACTGGATCGCCTGAATTGGAATAAAACATCTTATGTTTGTTTTTGAAAGCGGTTTGCTACTCGTAAGTAGGTTAAAATGTGGATTTTCCAATCTCAGGTGGGCTTAGAAAACATGATTTTGCTACTCTCAAGTGGGCTTAAATCTCACAGTCAATGCATTATTCCAATTCAGATAATCCAACCTTCATCCACAGGCATTCAGGCAGGTATATCACATAAGCACATAGCCTCATGGTAAGCATGCTATCATGGCAGTCACTCACACGCATGCAAGGATGCTAAAGCATAAACACTTACCGAGTACTCCAAGCCAAAACAGAAGCTATGTTAGAAATCAATGCATGATCCTAACTATACAAAAATGCCTAATGTAACACATGCAAAAATACAACTATAATAGGCTCGGCTATTCTAAGAATAGCATATGAGATGCTACAGCTAACACGTATTCAACTTGGAATTGAAATACGATGCAGTTAGTATGATGCGCCGAGCCCGGTGCATGCAAGACAGATGAATGGATGCAAAACATGCGAGCATAAGTATGCTAATTAAAACATGCCCTAATCTAACCATCATAAGCTGGTAAATAAAAGGGAGAAAGACGTGGGGTTGGAAGACATACATCACACACACGCACACTTATTACAATTGTGCCCTCGCTCGGAGGGTCCGAATAAATAATACAGTCTGAATAAATAATTAACTACTCTAGCTAATTAAATATTACAAAACCCTAATTAATTAACAAATTAACTAGGAAAGCGAATAAACTAGCATGCAAGCTATAAAATGGATTGCCTCAGCTCTTGTTCCGAATGATGAAAGATGCATGCGTGCTCGAGCTGCCTCGTCGGGAAATTCCTCGCGATGCCCCGATTTGTCTCTGTTTGCAATTAATCCCGGAATGCTGTGCAAAGCTCTAGAAGGCAGTTGATTTCTGGTTTGCTGCAACAGAGAGCAAGAAAGGGGCATGGCAAAGTATTTTCACATATGTATGCACACCTCGATCCTCGTGCCACCAATCACGCATCTCAATGCATGATGGCCGAGGAGTCGGATTGCACGACTCGATGTGAAATGAATGCACATGACAACACAACAAGGCCTAGACTCCATCATGGGTAATCCGGAGTGTCGGTGACCGGGAATTGAGGTACGTTCCGTCACTTCGGGTACGAAACGTCCCTTGTTTCCCGTGTTTGGGCTAACCCTACTCCAAACACAATGCAATGAGATGGCATACACAATGCGACTGGCATGCAACCTAGCATACACAATGCTATGAACTAAAATGGTATATACAATGCAAGACATAACATGGCATACACAATGCACTTACGAAGACTATCACGCGCACATGAACTAAATGGCATATAGAAATGCAAGATGGACTTACACCAATATGAGTGGACTTCAGCCACACTCACATCAGTGGCCATGTGATGAAAATGAGACAACCGAAATACATGCAAACATGCACGAATGCAATGGACCGATCCTAAGGCACAACATGCAACTCTAACTAAGCATGGCAAAGGATGAAATATGGCATACAAGCATGCAATTTCCAGCTCTGAAACATGATGCACAATGGTCCCGAATCATGAAAATATGTCACACAATGCAAGCTAGATGGCCCGAATACCGAAACTAGTGAAGCGGGTTACACTAGAGGTACACAAAGCAACGTACAAATGGCAAGACCAGCCCCAAACAGACCCTAGGTAGGTCAAAGACAGTGCGAAAATGGCCTAAAATGATGGCTCAATATGCAAAGAAATGAATCTCGTTCAATGGTCCGAAAACGAGGCATTTATGCACAACTCTCAAACACGTTCAAAGAGTGGAAATCATGGGAATATAGCATTCATATAAGCTCTGAAATATGATGTATAATGACCCTAAAGCATGAAAACACCTCAGTATATGCATGCAATAAACCTCAAATCTCAAAGTTAGGCAAGTGTATTGAACTACAAGCATGCAAAACAAGCATCATTCGACCATGAGACCCAAAAATAGAGCTAGGGCAGTCCAAAATATGCACAAAATCAGTTTAAGGCATAGTCAAAATGTGCTAGAATCAAGGGTCAACAAAGCATGCAAAGAAAGCTAGTGAACCATGAGTTGTACTACAACTATATGAAGCATATGAGAGCTCACCAAACCAGCCAAAAACAGAAGTATGCCATGCCAAAATATGCCCAAAAACCCACTGAAACTCAGTCAGCACATGTTAGAATGAAGTGTTCCTTTGAAAGGCCAATGAGAGGGTTATTCTCCACATGCAAGATGGACATCAAAAATGGCAAAG
This sequence comes from Camellia granthamiana, assembly GCA_036172215.1. NCBI lineage: Eukaryota > Viridiplantae > Streptophyta > Magnoliopsida > Ericales > Theaceae > Camellia > Camellia granthamiana. Next base: position 295,132 of record CM069910.1, on the reverse strand, counting down.
CCACCTCTGGATAGAGGTTATGAGGGCCTTGAAACTCACTGAAAAGGGCCTGAAATGAGTCTAGGAAGCATGCAAATGAAGGCTCCTTTGAAAGGCCATGAAGAGGATTACTCTACACATGCAAGATAGACACCTAACATGGCAAAAACAACTCTGGACAGAGTTCATGCAGGTCACAAAACTCACAAATAATGGCCTGAAACATGCTCAAGAAGTGTGCAAATATGGGCTTCTTTGAAAGGCCAAGAAAGCTAGTAAACAAAATAAAGCGTGAGAGGGTCACCCCTCTCTGATTTTGATGCTCAAAAACACATAATAACCACAGAAAATCTGCTGGATTTCAGTGGTCAAAAGTGCCAACAAAGCTCATGTGACGCCCGGATTCTACACTATAGGTTGCAGTCAAGGGAGAGTTATTAGTGAGTCCTATGGCCAATAACCAAGTAAGATCCCAGATTGTCAGAGGAGTCAAAATAGCCTCTCTTCTAAGTCCAGCTTTCTTAGGCAGCGCACTACCTTTTTGACAGATCTTACAAGGCATTGACACAAGGTCTCATAAGCAACGATAAGGTTCATACATAGAATATAAATACATAACAACCACAATTATACTTGATTCAAAAGATTGTTCCATTACATTACATCCCAAAAAGAAGTTTTAAACTTCAAATGAGTCTTACAAAATATCTAAAAGGAAACTTCTAATATTCTAAGATAGCCAAAAGTCTTCAAAGGTTTCAGATTCGACGTCTCCAGCTATGAGTTCCTCTTCGTCACCTGGCATGATACGCTGTGAGCTTTGAATGCCTAGTAAACATACACACACACACCCCGTCTCTTTTTCCCAGTCCAATACACAATCACAATTATAACATCAAGTAGTAAAGCATGATATTCAAATAAATAAGTAAAGAGTTAGGTCAGATGTTAGTAAACTAGAAATCCCCCAAAGAGATTTCATCCTCTTAACCACAAGAATCGGACGCGGATTATTCGGTATGCCCCCTCTTTTGCTGCTTTGTTGCAGAATTAACCTCGGATGCCTACCAACGGTTATATACCGCGTAGCGCCAACTACAGGGCCTCAAAAGAGACGGTAAAAATAGGGCCTTGCCCGAATCCCTCCTTACACCAAGCTATCTAGGGTCCGAATACAACCGCTCCATTCAAGGGTTCCGAAAACCACTCACACAAGACTTTAACTTTCGAATAGGGAATGCATCCCAACAATCCATATATCACATATTATCATCTTTTCAAGATTCAAGTGCTTGAAAACCCAATACCCTCCCAATTTGGTTTCCCGTTGAGTTAGATATTTTACATCAAGGTTAGACAACTTAACCAGATAAAAATGTCCACACAAGCATGCGTCCATAAGGTGAAGAAGATAAAGAACATAACATAACACATAAAATATCATGCCAAGATACGATCATAAGCTAATAAACATTTTTATGAATACAAGGGCATAAAACATCCATGCATAACAATTTTTTCAAATTTAGCATCACATAAAGATTAAAATGAAAGGACTATTTTAGATCTTCCACCGGACTTGGTCTTCCTATGGTTCATAGAGAATTTGATCTAGTTTCTAGAACATTTTTCGGAAATGGGATTACTTTTCCAGATTTTAAGTTATTTAGAAAATAGTCCAGTGCTGTCCAGAATCTGTCCAGATCCGTCGACCGTTATGAAAACTTGATTTTATTGCAAACCGTTTAATGTTTTTCGATGAAAACAATTTTAGTTGAAAGCTAACTCCTTAAGGAAGGTTTTGACATAAAATAGAGGTCCAGAATATTTTTGTACATTTTTCTGGAATTTTTGAAAGTGGGCTGCAAAAACAGATTCTAAGGTAGACTGTCCAAAACATGAAGATTTGTGAGAAAAGGGTTCCACCAAGGGAAAGTTTTCATTTATTTTGTGAGGAAAACATGCTAACTAACATATATTTACTCAGAAAGTTTGCTTGAAAGTGTGCCTTGGGAAGTTGAGAGATTGGTAATAAAAGGGATGGTTTTGTGCCAAAAATGGGGAAAACACAAGAGAGATGGAATCAATACTCAACCTTTAGCATTTTTAACATAAGAACTCATTAATAACAGATCTGAAAACATCATTTAGAACCCTTAGAAATATGTATTAAAAAAAAGGAAAAAAAAGGAAAATGAAAGAGAATGTTGTGTTTGTGGCTTACTTGCTAATTTTGCACAAGAATGCTCTCTTCTCCCTTCCTCTTCTTCTCTAGACTCCTTTCTCTCTTGCTCTCCTCCCTCTTTCTAACCGAATGTGTGTGTGGGTGAGTGTGTTATGTGTGTTTGCAAGCTAGGGGGTGTGTTGGTATTTATAGACAAACCTTTGAGGCAAAAAGTCTAAAAAGTTCCTTAGTTGGAAATGGCTGGAAATGTTAGGATTTGTTTGGATTCTAAGGAAATGGAAGGGATTTGGGAGGCTTGGTCAATGATTTAGGCAACACTTAGTTAAAAGGGAACTAGTTTTGGAATTAGCACCCTAGGTCTAGGTACTAGGTTGGTGGTTTTTCCTAGAAGTTCATGATGATGTTTCTTGGAAATTGATTTCTCACTTTCTTCTAGGAAGGCTAGGCATAGGGAAGGGTGAAGGGAAATTTTTTAATTATTTTATGTCCTAGGCACATTCCTCAAGGTGTATACACACATATATATGTATATATTACAAGATTGATGGTACTTCAAGGTACAAGGTACAAGTACTAGTTTGGGGTAAATTTAGAATTTAAATAAAGTGTGGGGGCTTGGAGTTAATTTCTTGTATTGGGACCCTACTTAGATAGAATTAAATTAAATTAGGTTAGGGAACCTAATCCGGCTAGTGTAATTCATGTTTTGATAAAAATAAATAAATAAATAAATAAAATAAAATAAAATAGTAATGCTAACCGACAAGATTCGAATTTATTCAAGTAACCGAGGGGCTTTAAGAAAATAATTCATCATTAGGGTCATAAAAGTAAATACATATTTCGGGGGCTTCACAGCTTACAACAAAGGCCCTAATGCATGGTCTAAAACAAGAGGAAATGAAGCATGCAAAGGGGTAGATGACCCCCAACAGAAAAATAGTCTTAAACAAACATGTTTAGAAGCTCAAAACAAGACTTTTTTCAGTTTATGACAAAGCCTAAATATGCTTGCAAATAGAGCTAAACTATGAAGCAAAATAAGGCTACAAAGAGGGAAATAAAGACTTACCCTTGTAGAGAAGAAGGCCAGCAGCTTCTAGACCAAAATAGGAACTCTTCAACCTCTGAAAATGAGCTCCAAGATGTTTAGATGGATGATGGAGAGGTTAGGTTAGGAGGTGTAGTGCAATGGGGCCAAGAACCTTACACTTTCAAGACCTAATGGAAGAGATACAAAGGGAGAGTGTATGTATGCCTTAGACTGATTTTTCAACCCTTGCAATGGAAGAAGACCCCTTCCTTTATAGAGGAGAGGGGCTAAAGCTTCTCTTGGAAGCTTAAAAGCTAGCTTAAACATCCTCCATACATGTGTATGGAGGATGCATTCTGAGGCTTCCAGCTGGCACAACTGGCTTCAACTCATTGAGACAAAAAGCAGGAAGTTGGCCGACCAGGTTCAGGTGGTCGGCCTACCCAGATTGGTGGTCTCCCAGGTGAATGCAGCTCAGTGATGGTATGGGAGACCATAAATTGTGGCCCAAAAGTGAGGGAGACCAAGGGGTCAAAAGGGTCAAGCAAAAAAGGTGGTCGGCCTACCCAGATTGGTGGTCTCCCAGGTGAATGTAGCTCAGTGGTGGTATGGGAGACCAGAAATTGTGGCCTAAAAGTGAGGGAGACCAGCTCTCTAACAAGAAAACCGGGAGGCGAAGAGAAAGGTGGTCTCCAAGAAGAAAAGGTGGTCTCCCACCATAGTACCACCTTCCTAACAATGAAACTAGGGTCCATGCCAAAAATGAACCCACACCGATGCAAAACGAGAGTTCGGGGGTCAAAACGCGCAGCCGGGTGCCCCGAAAACAGGCTGTTAAGCACCGGAGGTGGCGTATGACCACAAAGGTGGTCTCCCGGGCCACAGTGTCCCTCTAGGGAGAGGGACAAGGTGTGTGCCAAAAACTGGAGCAAACGGAGGTAGTTAAGCGATCCCGAACCGAGGTAAACGGCCGACGGCCCCGAAAATCGGAAACTGGTCTCCAAACGGGAAAAATAGCCTACGACCACGAAACGTAGCCTACGGACACTGAGAGATGGTCTTCGAGACCTCTCCCTCCCTTTGGGAAGAGAAAACAGAGAAAACAGGACCTGGTTCGTAAACTGAGGCAAAGCACAAAAGAGTCCCGAAGTCCGGAGGCAAGGCTCTCAGCCGAGATTTTGTGACCTCAGAACGAGCACAATATGCAACATTACCGAGCACTCAGTTGGTGACGTCTGAGTCTTAAGGTCGGTCAAAAATGGGGTGTCTACAGTTGCCCCTCTTTGACAGAACTCGAAAGTCATAAGTGACGGGAGTGAATGTCAAAACCTAGAGACGACCCATTTTTGACAAGGCCGAAGACTTAGACAAACAGGCCAGATAAAAAGAGATGCGCCCGCAGGCATGGGCAAAATGCAAAGGGGTGTACATAAAGCCGAACATAACTTATGATCATGCAAAGCACGCTGTAATGAAGCACCTTATGCAACAGTTTTAAGCAATCATACACAAATTTAACTACATTACATGTAGAAGGGATGTAAGAGAATCATTCAATTCTCGCTACATCTCACGCAGAGAATACAATACCTGTCCGGTTCGTCTGGTCGCGCCAGCCTCAAATGAACCATACATACAATATCGTGCCTCAGCAATGTCCTACCTCATGCTGATGTAGGGATCTTTCCCTTTTTCTTGGTTGAACCGCAGGTACTACTTTTCTCCCTGACTATGGTCGCAGCTTTCTCTATTCTCCAACAGGGTGACAGACTAGGTTGGTTTAGTATCCAGAATTGAGGCGCATACACATGCTATCTCAATCTATGGGGCTGCATATAGATTTCAAGCCGAGGATATACCCCTGGGTATTTAAACCAGACTTTAGTCTCGGAAATCCCGAACCTTTGCGTTCTAGGCACGAGCCATTCGAACTCTAATTTCCACCGTCTCAGTTGGTCTTCTAGGAACTCACCGCAAACACAGGCAGGTGGCTATACCAGACCACCGGAAGTCGTTCGGGCACGATAAACACGAAAGGAATTGCACCTTTAGAGGATTTAAGGTATCCTAGACTGGAGAGTGCACAAGGCAGTGCGAATGATACAAAAATACAATGTGCACAAGACAGTGCGATGCAGAGTGAATGCACAAAACAGTGCTAAGCAGATGCACAAAATAGTGCGATGCTAAAGGTGTACAAAACAGTACGAGCAGGGTGAATGCACAAAACAATGCGATACAGATAAGGTGCACAAGATAGTGCGATGCAATGCACTAACAAGTGCAGGTATAGTGCGCAAGGTAGCGCGAGGCAATGCACTAACAAGTGCAGGTAAGGTGCGCAAGATAGCGCGATGTGATGCACTAACAAGTGCAGGTATAGTGCGCAAGGTAGCGCGAGGTAATGCACTAACAAGTGCAGGTAAGGTGCGCAAGATAGCGTGATGCGATGCACTAACAAGTGCAGGTATGGTGCGCAAGGTAGCGCGAGGCAATGCATTAACAAGTGCAGGTAAGGTGCGCAAGATAGTGCGATGCGATATGCAAAGCACAAGACAGTGTGATTGAGGTGCGCAAAATAGCGCGAATGAATGCAATGCACAGGACAGTGTGATGCGCAAAATAGCGCGAATGTAAACTGCACAAAACAGTGCGATTGAGGTGCGCAAAATAGCGCGAATGATAAACTGCACAAAACAGTGCGATGGGGAAAATAGTGCGAATGATAAACTGCACAGTGCGATTGAGGTGCGCAAAATAGAGCGAATGTAAACTGTACAAAACAGTGCGATGCGCAAGGGAGCGCGAGTGATTTAAAATGCATTAACAGTGCGATGCGCTAAACAGCGCGAGTGATTTGAAATGCACTAAATAGTGCGATGCGCTAAACAGCGTGAGTGAAACCCAACCACAAGGTGCACAAGGCAGTGCGAGTAATATGAAATGTGAAAGTGCACAAGACAGTGCGAGAGAGATACAATGCACAAGAAAGTGCGAGGATGGTGCACAAAAGAAGTGCGATAAAATGCATCTTCTATGCAAGTAAGGTGCACAAAAAAGTGCAATGAAATGCATGTTCTATGCAAGTATGGGGGCATTTTCTATGCAACAGGGAAAACATATTCTATGCAACATTGAAAGCATATTCTATACATAAGATAGGCATATTCTATGCAACATTGAAAGCATATTCAATGCATGATTGAAAGCAAAGCATATTCTATGCGGAATCGAAAGCAAGCACATTCTATGCATGAATCATAACGATGCGTGGCACGCATGAAACAGAAGCGCATATGAAAGTGCACATTCTATACAATAGAGGGGCATCAAACATGTACTCTGGTGCCTTCGATTTATCTCTCGGAGGGCTTTGTAACACACTCTGCTCGAAAAGGGTACAGCCTGTTTATATTGGCAAAAGATAACATCTGCATGTGAAAACCACATGTGCTGCTTGGACTGCCATTCTGACTTGAAGCAGGCTTACATTTAGGGTTGAGATACACTCATACTCCAGAGAAATGGCGAGGCCTGAGAAGGTGCACCTGGAATACAGTCTCGGATTTTGCTAAAGTTGAAGCATGCTAAGATGCTCCAAATTTTCCCTCTTTTCTTTTGCTTTGCAGTTCGGAATCTAAATAGCTTCAGATAGGTCCTTGTTTTACTATTTTGACATGACTTGGGTTGAACCCTGTGGCTTTATGAAAGAACCAATCCTGTTTTGCACAAATGTGGAGAACGACACGGCACTCTGAGCACAAAACGATTGTTGAAATTGAAATGAGAAAAGGGGTTCTCAACCGGGTATTGAGCCTACAACTGACCACAGCCAAAATGACTCAACAATGGAAAACAAAGGTAGAACAACCTAAACACAACTCAACAAAGGAAAAACAAGGTAAAATGACCTAAACACATCTGTTGACACTCAAACGACTCAAAACAAGAATCGAGACAAACAAAACACACAAACACAACACTCAGCTGTGTTACAAAGGCAAGAGACCTCTCAGTGCACGAGGAGCCAGTTTCTCCGGGTATTGTTTCCCACCCTTTCTTATTTGTGATTCTCACATCACTCGGCCCTCAGGCTCAGCTTTTCTCACAAAACCCTTTTCCTCACTTTTTCTCTCAGCGCACATCTCTCTATTCTTTAATCTCTCATTTTTTATCCCTCACCTGGGTGGTTGATGGATAAACAAGAAGTTGTGGGCTCTTGTCCCTAGCATTCTGCTAGATTCTCTTTCTTCTGCGCACAGCTAGTGAATTCCTCCCACAGAGGAGTTGCGCTACAACTGGGTGTGTAGCAAATCAGTAGCTGACACCAGTTGACGATGCTCTGCTCAGGAGTTTGGGTGTGATTAGATGTGTCCAAACAATCCATTCCAATTCGTGCTTCGCATTTGGCTTGATACCTCGTTTCTTAGAGGATGAGAGAGCTTTTCGGCCCTTTTGCTGTTAGCTTCAGTTGTGCCCTTTTTTGGCGAATATGGTGCCCTTTCCGGCAAGTAGAGTGCCCTTTCTGGCAAGTATGTTGACAATGGGAAAAAGACAGAAAACCTGACTCAACTGTGCCCCTAGTTCATCATTTTTGACCATTTTTTGTTTTGGTTTTCTACTAAAACAATTTTGACCAACATGAGAGTTAGATTAACATGCTTGTTCAACTTTCTGATTTTGAAAATCATGCAAGTTAGGTTGTGAGCACTGAAAATTTTTCCTTTTTTTTTTGGTCCAGGAAATGGTCCAGTTTCGGAAAAGATGGAACAATTTTCGAGAAAATCAGTCAACCTCAGTAAAAATTCTCAAAAACTATTTTTGCAAATGGTCACTGCTCAACGAGCACAGAACCTACCCTTGAGATGCACAACCTCAGATATGAAGGAAAATTACCCCTCGCTCGAGGAAAGTTACATGGCAACGGGAAGTTGCCCCCTCTTTGAATAACGCCACAGCGCGTTGTATGGCAACGGAAAGTTGCCCCTCGTCTGAATGGCGCTGCAGCGGATTGCAATCAATCCTCAGGGTGATGATCACAACCGAACTCCTGGATACAGAAAAGATAAAGATGACCAGAACCATCACATGGACACAGTTGAATTTGAAGTGTTTTACAGCTGGACTTTAGAATGAAGTTGCCTACGTATCCCAAAGATGGGAATCAAGCCTTACGTAGTTCGAGGTTAAGGTAGACTCGTGTATTTAACCTCTCCTTTTGCGCTCTAACTTTTGCCAAGGCCGCCCTTTCGGATTTTCAACCTTGCGAGCTCTGTTTTTCCTTTCTTTTCATTTCTTTTCTTTTAATTTCTTTTTTTGATTTTCTTTTTTTGTTCTTTTCTTTGCATTTTTCTTTTTTTTGTTCTTTTTCTTCTTTTTCTTGCTCTAACTTTTGCCTGGGCCGCCCTTCCGGGTTTTCGACCCAGCGAGCCTCTCAAGGGTAAAAGTGTAGCTTTGTCCACGTTGATCGGTTTGAGATCTCGAAGCCATCTGAATCCAGGAGAACGGCTGCTGTTCGCTGACGATGCAAGAGTCTATCCCATGGGGGCTGAATTTGCCCCTTGTGTTGTGGATAGGAATTCAATTGTTCTTCAGCAATGCTTTCTTCTTTCTTCCCTTTTGGGATTTGGCATTCTTGCCAGTCTTCATTGATTTGCAGGATGATCCATCTTCGGCTCTTCGAGCACATCTGACATTTTTCTGCCTCTAGGTCGAGGGCTGCTTCGAATCTGGCCGTACAGGCCTCACATTGCGGTTGACCGTTGAACATTCTGAGTTAAGGTTCAAGGTTGGAAAGCAAAAGGGGGGTCGAGTCTCGAGGCTGAGAGCGATCCTAAGCTGCACAATCTCAAGAGCGATTCCACACAGGTCTTCGCAGGATTGCGCAAAACATTTTTTTGAAATCTTGTAAGAAAGCGACTAATCGCTCGCGCAGAAGACAATGTAGAACCAATCTGGATCAAGCCAGGATCCTTCTCAGTACTCACATTAACAAATATGATTTTATTCATTAAGGGCTTAGCATGCCTCTCTTTCTCTCAATTGATCAAATTTTTGCAAATCCTGAGGAATTCTTTCCTCTTCGTTTTCATCACAGTGTTCAAAAGGTTTTGAAAAAACTTAGGTCAATGTAATGAGTTTGAGGCACAGAAAAGTAGGCGAAAAGCACTGCCATTTCATTCAGAACTTCTGGCACAACCGGCACAAGGCAGAAGCGAACACAAGAATGTGAAAATCACTACTGTTCATTCATAACTGTCGACACAACTGGCTCCCTGGCAGAAACAGACTCAAAAGGAAGCAAAAAGACAAACACAAAACAAAATAGTGATGCTCGAGGTAACACCCTCGGAATCACCTGACTCTAACAAAACAAGACTGACTCGATACAACAAGACAGACCCGAAACAAAAAGACTGACTCAAAACAAAGAGACAGACTTAAAACAAAACCACAAAACTGACTCAACACCCAAGTCAGAAACTACAAAACTAGCATTCGTAAATGCTCAAAACAGTGCGTGCCATTCCCACGTCTGGAGTAAATCGAGCGCCACCTGCAGCTGGCTCATCCCCCCGATCACATGGTCACATTATCTCCCAAGTTCACCGATCCAGTGCCGATAGACTTTGCAGGACCTGACGCGAAGATGACCTTTTTATCAATCAGATCTTGTATTTCATGGTGAAGACGAAGACACATGTCAGTGTCATGGCCAGCTTGTTGATGAAAGACACAGTACTTCACCGGGTTGTGGGAGAGAGGAAGTTTATTCAGTAATGGCCGCGGCTCCAGGGGCTTCAGATGCCCCTTTTCGATCTGGACCCTCAGGGTCGTTGACAGAGACATGTCCAGTGGGGTGAACACCCTCTAGCCCCGAGGTGGGTATTTGGCAGGTTGTGAGCTGGTTGTGTTGGATGTACCGGCGACAGGGTCGGTAGGTGTTGAGTTTTGATGATCTCTTCCGAGTGTAGGATTGGAGCTGAAAGGGTGTTTCTGATTCAACATCTTTTATCTCGGCTTGCCCCTTGATTTAGACTACCCCCAACTTGAGTGACAAAAGTATTATCCACAGTTTTTGTAACCACTGCAAGCACTTGCTGTTTGTTTAGTCCTTCGGCCTTCAAAGCCTCAACAGCCCGTTGAAGGTGTTCATGGGGACCAATGCTTGCCCCTACCTTGTTCTTACCACTTGCTTCCCCTTTGCCAAGGGTTTGGCTTTCTTCAAATGCAGCCAGTCCCAAGATTGGGGAGCCTTTTGTCATGAAATTCCCGGTATGTGATGTGGTCGATGAGGGAGCCAATGTCTCGGAGGCCAGATTTGTCACAGTTCTCTGAAGATCTTCGATCATTCTCTTTAGCTCAGAAGTAGTGGGCTCACGGGTTTGAGATGATTGGGGTCCAGGTGCATCCATCATGCATAAGTCCATGCTTTCTGGAATGAACACCTCAGGCTTGGGTAGATGGGCTGGGGTGATGTACATGCTGGGGTCGAAGGTGGATGGTAGTATATGGATGAGATTGAGGTGGGCAGGAGATGTTTGGTCATTGGGGTCTGAAGGTGGAGCTATCGTCCGGTTGTCGATGAGATTTTGGACCTCATGACGAAGGCGGTAGCAACGGTCGGTGCCATGACCGTGCTGCTGATGGTACACACAGTACTTGGAAGGGTTATGTCTGGATGGGAGAGGGTCAGGTAGAGGTTGAGGATCGAGGGGTTTGAGATACCCTCTTTCCATCAAGACTTTTAGTACGCTAGTCAGGCTCATATAGAGGGGGGTAAAAGTTCTGCCCTGAGCTCGGGTTGGGCTGGCGGTTTGTAGGCTTGGATTAGCAAAAGGGTTGGCTGTGGGAACTGTATTGATTTCTGCGGGTTTGGGAATAGTGCTACTACCAGCATTGGTACTCCCTGAAATCACCCTCCTTGTCGGTTTACTTGTTCTAGGAATGATCCCACTGTTGAACGCATTCTCGATCTGAACCCCCAGTTCACGCAAACTTTTGAAAGTGAATAGCGGAGCGACTATCAACTTTTGCAACATATCATGCTCGAGGTTTCGCACCATCATCTGCACTTGATCCCTCTTAGAAGGGCGGCGATTTGTCATCTGTACTGCCTTTGCTCTCCATCTTGCAACAAATTCCACAAAAGGCTCTGTTGGGTTTTGGCGGGTTATTTCAAGCTCTTGCATGGTCATTTCAACTTGGGTATTGTAGGAATACTGATCGACAAAGGCCTCAGCCAATTCTTCCCAGTCTTGCTTCACTTTGTCCTCCAACTTAGCGTACCAAGTGGCTGTTACATCCGACAGGGTTCTTCCATACAGAGAGAGTTTCTGTGGCTTAGTCAGACCTATCGGCTTCAGGACATCCAAGAAAAGTCAGATATGTACCATTGGATCTCCAGACCCGTCGAAACGGTCAATATATGGCATTTTGAATCTGTCTGGGAGCCGTACGGCCGACTCGGTGTGCCTATCCTCAATGTCGGGAATGGAGTTAAGGCCCTGTGCCTTCTTGAATTGCTTCTCAAGGTTCGCAATTTTCTCTGCGGTCAGATCGAGGTCATTACCATCAAGGGGATAAAGCCTCTCATTAGGCTGCACTAGGGATCTGACAACTCGGGCTTGAGCCAACCCTTCTTGGGGATCCGGACCCTGCAAATTTTCAACTGGCGGAAGTGGGTCAAAGTTCGGCTGGGGCCCCGAAGCTAGATGTGAGGCAGATGCCCCAGATGGGCGTTGCGTTTCAACATTAGTCTCATCCTGCACGGCAGTTCCCTGATTTAACGCTGCTATCACGGCCACTAATTCTTCCGAACCCTGTGCCATCACGGGTCTACTGATGATATGACTGGTGACTGTCGGATCAGATGAACCAATGAACCCTGTTTGGTCCTTCTTTGCCTTACCACTGGCGAAGGAAAACTGGTTACCCTTGAACCGAATCTCTGACCTGACAAAGTCTATCAACACAAGTCCAATGAATCTAGGGGATATCGAAGCCTTCTGAAGCTACGGTTCCAAGACTACCTAGCAAAAGAGAAAATAGAGAGCATCTCAGCCTGATTTCACTAGAATGGACTTGAACATAGCTGAATGACTGCACTCTTTGCTGAATTTTGCCCCAAATTCTGCCTGTAAACCGATACCCTCAGGTAAAATTGATTCCTCAAATACTAATGCCCTCGGGCTGGAGACCCAGACTTGCAAACTGATACATGTATTCCCTGTAGAGGCACACTCTAAAAGCATATAGCAAGCAAGTGAGAGCCAAAACACCCCTATGTTGGGGTAGGGTTTCCCTGTCCTATTTTGTCAGGAGCTAGGGTTTTACTACGCACGCAGCGGTTTCAAACAACCTACAATCGGGTAAGCAACCTGTCCTAGTTTAGAATGGTCACTATGGATTCCGATATGCACTAGGTCGAATGGTCAAAGAGGGTGCCCCGGTAAAACCGGGGTTTGTGTTCCCGTCGTGGCAGAGCCCACAACCGGTCAGCCTTATGGCACGCTTCTCGAAGCGAGCCTCCGGCAAACCGTTCAGGAATATCATACGGCAAACACGGTGTCCTAGGCGCACCAATGCAAATGCAATGCAAAGAAACACATAAATGTAGTCAAAACCAGATATCATGAGTTCGAGTCAAGTTCTCTAACTCCTCAACAGAGTTGCCAGAAACTGTAGACGTCCCCGAACGTCCCGGGAGGGAATCCTATTTTGTTCATTTGGGCTCACTACAGTTTAAGGACTCAATGTCATGGTCCTGTATCTAATCTCGCAGAGTGCAATGCAAGATCGATGAATCATCAAAGAGTCCAAATTCGGCACATCGTTTTTGAAAATAGATTTTTTTGAAAGAAGTGCCAAACATGGACTCTTTTGCCAGATACAGAGTCGCCACCTAAATATTTTATTTTTGGGGAAATTTAGGAAACCCTGACTCGTTTGCCTAAGGCCACGTGTCCGTCATCACCAAAGTTGTCTCGGCTCGGGAATTTGGGTACTATTGGGGAAGGTCACTTCGTGAGCACCTCCGCTCGCTCGATCAAAGATCGGTCTCTACTAACCATGATATCGAGTTTTGAAAACATTATGTGCTCTCATTCCGGTTATTAGCCTAGATTTACTACGTGATGCGCACAACGTACAAATATAGATCGGATCGCCTGAATTGGAATAAAACATTTCATGTTTGTTTTTGAAAGTGGTTTGCTACTCGTAAGTAGGTTAAAATGTGGATTTTCCACCCTTAGGTGGGCTTAGAAAACATGATTTTGCCACTCTTAAGTGGGCTTAAATCTCACAGTCAATGCATTATTCCAATTCAGATAATCCAACCTTCACCCACAGGCATTCAGGCAGGTATATCACATAAGCACATAGCCTCATGGTAAGCATGCTATCATGGCAGTCACTCACATGCATGCAAGGATGCTAAAGCATAAACACTTACCGAGTACTCCAAGCCAAAACAGAAGCTATGTTAGAAATCAAAGCATGATCCTAACTATACAGAAATGCCTAATGCAACACATGCAAAAATGCAACTATAATAGGCTCGGCTATTCTGAGAATGGCATATGAGATGCTATAGCTAACACGTATTCAACTTGGAATTGAAATACGATGCAGTTAGTATGATGTGTCGAGCCCGGTGCATGCAAGACAGATGAATGGATGCAAAACATGCGAGCATAAGTATGCTAATTAAAACATGCCCTAATCTAACCATCATAAGCTGGTAAATAAAAGGGAGAAAGACGTGGGGTTGGAAGACATACATCACACACACGCACACTTATTACAATTGTGCCCTCGCTCGGAGGGTCCGAATAAATAATACAGTCTGAATAAATAATTAACTACTCTAGCTAATTAAATATTACAAAATCATAATTAATTAACAAATTAACTAGGAAAGCGAATAAACTAGCATGCAAGCTATAAAATGGACTACCTCAGCTCTTGTTCCAAATAATGAAAGATGCATGCGTGCTCGAGCTGCCTCGTCGGGAAATTCCTCGCAATGCCCCAATTTGTTTCTGTTTGCAATTAATCCCGGAATGCTGTGCAAAGCTCTAGAAGGCTGCTGATTTTTGGTTTGCTGCAACAGAGAGCAAGAAAGGGGCATGGCAAAGTATTTTCACATATGTATGCACACCTCGATCCTCGTGCCACCAGTCACGCATCTTGATGCATGATGGCCAAGGAGTCGGATTGCACGACTCGATGTGAAATGAATGCACATGACAACACAACAAGGCCTAGACTCCATCATGGGTAATCCGGAGTGTCGGTGACCGGGAATTGAGGCACGTTCCGTCACTTCGGGTACGAACCGTCCCTCGTTTCCCGTGTTTGGGCTAACCCTACTCCAAACACAATGCAATGAGATGACATACACAATGTGATTGGCATGCAACCTAGCATACGCAATGCTATGGACTAAAATGGCATACACAATGCAAGACATAACATGGTATACATAATGCACTTACGAAGACTATCATGCGCACATGAACTAAATGGCATATACAAATGCAAGATGGACTTACACCAATATGAGTGGACCTCAGCCACACTCACATCAGTGGCCATGTGATGAAAATGAGACAACTGAAATACATGCAAACATGCACGAATGCAATGGACCGATCCTAAGGCACAACATGCAACTCTAACTAAGCATGGCAAAGGATGAAATATGGTATACAAGCATGCAATTTCCAGCTCTGAAACATGATGCACAATGGTCCCAAATCATGAAAATATGTCACACAATGCAAGCTAGATGGCCCGAATACCAAAACTAGTCAGGCGAGTTACACTAGAGGTACACAAACCAATGTACAAATGGCAAGACCAGCCCCAAACAGACCCTAGGTAGGTCCAAGACAGTGGGAAAATGGACTAAAATGATGGCTCAATATGCAAAGAAATGAAGCTCATTCAATGGTCCGAAAACGAGGCATTTATGCACAACTCTCAAACACGTTCAAAGAGTGGAAATCATGGGAATATAGCATTCATATAAGCTCTAAAATATGATGTATAATGACCCTAAAGCATGAAAACACCTCAGTATATGCATGCAATAAACCTCAAATCTCAAAGTTAGGCAAGTGTATTGAACTACAAGCATGCAAAACAAGCATCATTCGACCATGAGACCCAAAAATAGAGCTAGGGCAGTCCAAAATATGCACAAAATCAGTTTAAGGCATAGTCAAAATGTGCTAGAATCAAGGGTCAACAAAGCATGCAAAGAAAGCTAGTGAACCATGAGTTGTACTACAACTATATGAAGCATATGAGAGCTCACCAAACCAACCAAAAACAGAAGTATGCCATGCCAAAATATGCCCAAAAACTCACTGAAACTCAGTCAACACATGTTAGAATGAAGTGTTCCTTTGAAAGGCCAATGAGAGGGTTGTTCTACACATGCAAGATGGACATCAAAAATGGCAAAACCACCTCTGGATAGAGGTTATGAGGGCCTTGAAACTCACTAAAAAGGGCCTGAAATGAGGCTAGGAAGCATGCAAATGAAGGCTCCTTTGAAAGGCCATGAAGAGGATTACTCTACACATGCAAGATAGACACCTAACATGGCAAAAACAACTCTAGACAGATCTCATGCAGGTCACAAAACTCAGAAATAATGGCTTGAAACATGCTCAAGAAGTGTGCAAATATGGGCTTCTTTGAAAGGTCAAGAAAGCTAGTAAACAAAACAAGGGGTGAGAGGGTCACCCCTCTCTGATTTTGATGCTCAAAAACACATAATAACCACAGAAAATCTGCTGGATTTCAGTGGTCAAAAGGGCCAACAAAGCTCACAACAAAGGCCCTAATGCATGGTCTAAAACAAGAGGAAATGAAGCATGCAAAGGGGTAGATGACCCCCAACAGAAAAATAGTCTTAAACAAACATGTTTAGAAGCTCAAAAAAAGACTTTTTTCAGTTTATGACAAAGCCGAAATATGCTTGCAAATAGTGCTAAACTATGAAGCAAAATAATGCTACAAAGAGGGAAATAAAGACTTACCCTTGTAGAGAAGAAGGCCAGCAGCTTCTAGACCAAAATAGGAACTCTTCAACCTCTGAAAATGAGCTCCAAGATGTTTAGATGGATGATGGAGAGGTTAGGTTAGGAGGTGTAGTGCAATGGGGCTAAGAACCTTACACTTTCAAGACCTAATGGAAGAGATACAAAGGGAGAGTGTATGTATGCCTTAGACTGATTTTTCAACCCTTGCAATGGAAGAAGACTCCTTCCTTTATAGAGGAGAGGGGCTAAAGCTTCTCTTGGAAGCTTAAAAGCTAGCTTAAACATCCTCCATACACGTGTATGGAGGATGCATTCTGAGGCTTCCAGCTGGCACAGCTAGCTTCAACTCATTGAGACAAAAAGCAGGAAGCTGGCCGACCAGGTTCAAGTGGTCGGCCGACCACTCCCCCTGGTCGGCCGACCAGGGGTCAAAAGGTTCAAGCTGAAAAGGTGGTCGGCCTACCCAGATTGGTGGTCTCCCAGGTGAATGCAGCTCAGTGGTGGTATGGGAGACCATAAATTGTGGCCCAAAAGTGAGGGAGACCAAGGGGTCAAGCAAAAAAGGTGGTCGGCCTACCCAGATTGGTGGTCTCCCAGGTGAATGCAGCTCAGTGGTGGTATGGGAGACCAGAAATTGTGGCCCAAAAGTGAGGGAGACCAGCTCTCTAACAAGAAAATCGGGCGGTGAAGAGAAAGGTGGTCTCCAAGAAGAAAAGGTGGTCTCCCACCATTGTACCACCTTCCTAACAATGAAACTAGGGTCCATGCCAAAAATGAACCCACACCGATGCAAAACGAGAGTTCGGGGGTCAAAACGCGTAGCCGGGTGCCCTAAAATAGGCTGTTAAGCACCGGAGGTGGCGTATGACCACAAAGGTGGTCTCCCGGGCCACAGTGTCCCTCTAGGGAGAGGGAACAAGGTGTGTGCCAAAACCAGAGCAAACGGAGGTAGTTAAGCGGTCCCGAACCGAGGTACACGGCTGACGGCCCCGAAAATCAGAAACTGGTCTTCAAACGGGAAAAATGGCCTACGACCACGAAACATAGCCTACGGCCACTGAGAGATGGTCTTCGAGACCTCTCCCTCCCTTCGGGAAGAGAAAACAGAGAAAACAGTACCTGGTTCGCAAACCGAGGCAAAGCACAAAAAAGTCTCAAAGTCCGGAGGCAAGGCTTTCAGCCGAGACTCTGTGACCTCAGAACGAGCACAATATGCAACATCACCAAGCGCTTAGTTGGTGACGTCTGAGTCTTAAGGTCGGTCAAAAATGGGTTGTCTACAACAACCCAAACCATTGTATGAGGTATCACTATAAATTATGAACCCATATGCTCTTGTAGGGAGTGCTAGTATAAGAGCTGACACAAGTCGACTTTTCAATTTTTGGAAATAACACTCCTGTTTGTCAGTCCATTCAAAGGGTGTGTTCTTCTAAGTTCACTTGGTCAAAGGTGATGCTATTTTCGAGAAATCTTGCACGAAGCGTCGGTAATAACCAGCTAGACCCAAGAAGCTTCGTATTTTTGACACATTAGTAGGTCGTGGCCAGTCCATGATTACTGCAACTTTTTGGGGGTCAACCGAGATGCCATCTTTATTAATGAGACCGGGTAAGTGTACACTAACGATCCAGAATTTGCATTTCTTCAACTTGGCATAAAGTTTGTGATCACGTAGAGTTTGGAGAACCGTTCGCAAGTGCTGCTCATGGGCCTCTAGTGACTTGGAGTATATGAGGATGTCGGTAATGAAGACGATGATGAACTCATCAAGATAGGGTTTGAACACTCGGTTTATGAGGTCCATGAAAGCTGTTGGAGCATTTGTGACGCCAAATGGCACGACGAAAAACTTGTAGTGCCCGTAACGGGTTCTAAAGGTAGTCTTTTCGATACTTTCCATTTTGACTTTTAGTTGATGATAGCCAGGACGCAAGTTGATTTTTGAGAATACCTGAGCGCTTTGAAGTTGATCGAACAAGTCATCGATTCGTGGTAGAGGGTACCAATTCTTGATGATGACCTTGTTCAGCTCCTGGTAATCGATGCATAACCTCACCGTGCCATCTTTTTTCTTACGAATAGTACTGGAGCTCCCCAAGGTAAGGTACTAGGTCGAATGAAACCTTTGTCCAGGAGTTCCTAGAGTTGAGTCTTCAGTTAATTCAATTCTGTCATTGACATGCGGTAAAGGGCTTTTGATACTGGTTGGGTACTAGGTTGAGTTTCAATGGTGAATTCGATTTCCCGGTCAATCAAGGTACTAGGTAGATCTTTAGGAAAAACATCCGGGAATTCTTGTACTATGGGGATTACATCAACGGTGGGGGCCTCTTTTTGTGTATCGATCACATAACAAATATAACTACAACAACCATTTCTTAGAAGTCGTTGGGCTGTCATGGAGGATATAATACAGGGTGGGTTGGAAACTCCAGCCCCATCAAAGACAAGCTTGGGTTAGTTTGGTAGCCTGAGGGAAACCTTTTTGGCTTTACAATCAATAGAGGTGTGGTTCGCAGCCAGCCAATCCGTCCCTAAGATCACATCAAAGTTCCCAATGTAGAGGGGAATCAAGTCTACGTATAAGGTTTTTCTTTTTAGAGATATAGCACAAGATTTGTATACATCAGCACTAAGGAAGGAATTACTAGAAGGAAAAGACACAGACAATATGTATCCTAAGGGTTCAGGTGTTGATGCCAGCTTGGTAGCAAAGTGTGGTGCAACAAAAGAATGATTTGACCCAGAGTCAACGAGGACATGATCAAAATGACCATAGATAGAAAGTATACCTGATACAACGTTTTCGGTAACTTCCGGTTTTCCAGGCACTAAGGCAAGAGCCCTTCCTTGGCGTTTTTGGTTCTTCCTTTCTTCTCCAGGTCCTGCGAGTTTTCTGACTGGGCCAGAAGGGCTAGCTGTAGGATTGGTCAGCTTTGGACAATCTCTCAGCAAGTGGCCAACTTGACCGCATTTAAAGCATGCTCCTGTATCTCGATGGCATTGTCCCCAATGAGCCCTTCCATAAGTAGGGCAAGTTGCAATGGTGCCACCTCTACGGTTAGTAGAACCTTGATTACCTAGGCTGGTTGTGCCCATATTTACCCTCTTGGGAGGCGTAACACCAAGTCTTTTGTTGTCTCTTTCCCAGAATCGTTTCTTTTGGCTTGGTTCCCCGGAACGCAAGGCTTTAATCCCTTTTTCTGCAATGTATGCTCGGTCTACCATTTTTGCATAGGTTGGCGGTTTCAAAACCTCAAGCCTATCTTTGATTTCATTATCCAATCCTGCTTCAAATTTTTTTGCTGTTCGAGCTTCGGTGGGGATGGCATATGTCGCAAACCGAGCGAGTTGTGTGAACTTGCTCTTGTATTCGGCCACTGTCATGGTTCCTTGCTTTAGATGTATGAATTCCGACACCTTCTATTCCTGCAACGAATTTGGGAAGTATAAGTCACAATTTCTTTTTTCTTCAGAGTGAGAAGCCATCATTCTTGTGCATTATCTTTAAAGGTGAAAGTGGCAAAAGTAACCTTCTGTCTTTCGGTGCAGGGTAGGGCGTAGAAAATATTTTCCATGTCTTTAACCCAAGTGTCTGCTACCATTGGGTTTGGCCCGTCGATAAATGTAGTGGGTTTCAAATCCTGGAACTGTTTTATGATAACCGCCTCTTCTCGCCGTTCCGGCATTCCATTATTGATGTAAGTCTACAAGGCTTGCAAAAAGCTAATAACAACTCTTTCCATGATTCGTTCCATCGATTCAGTGCCATTGACTGATGACTCGCTTCCGTTACCATTATTGGCCATTCTACAAAGTAATAAACGAGACATTACATCCATAACACAGCATATATATAAGCATATATAGTGCAATATATATAAAATACCAACTTTACTATTTCTAAAATTAATATTACATCCTTGTTCAAAAGTCAAAATATGTTAGTGTCTCATCCCTGTGGTACAACAAAAAACAAAACAAAAAAGAAGGATTAAAACACATCATGGTTAGCGTACAAAAAAGGTTTTCTTCTACCAAAGCTAGAGTGGTGGGTCAAACGGGTCAAACAACCATGGGAAGTAGTGTTGCATAAAAAGCTCAAATTTACATCCTAACTGTACCACACCAAAACACATCCATGCTGCCTGGACTGTGTAAATGGGGACGGCTTGTATGTATCCCCAAAATGCTCTATCGACTATCCATCTCAGTTGCTCAATGTATGGTAGGTTATTACTAAAATCAGCATTTTGAATATTAACAATTTCCAACAGGTTAGGGATAGTAGTAAAAATGTAGTCCTCGGGATACACATTTCCCCTTCTTGCCACAAAATCTGGGGGCAAAGGGCCAACGATGTAGTGCGGGTGGTCATATCCTGAGGCGAGGTCGAGGACACAGGTGGGTTCGAGAAAGCGTCTGCACATGTAGACATGGTTTTGCCTCCACAATAAGTATGGTACGTTAGTAGGGTCGGTTTGTACATATATCGGTTGACCCATCAATTGTTCAAGGCCTGGATGCACTCTCTTAATTATATCCTCCGAGTCTCCCCATCCTTCAGGTGAGGAGGGGGCCGGGTGATCTGCTAAAATATCCTCCAAATTAATGGCCCCAAATTCCTCCCAAAATGCCTCATTAAGGTTAATCTCGGACATTCCTATATCACCAGAATAAATGTGAGATTTTACAAAAAAAGACTAACGTCGCAGGTAAATATTTAGAAAATGACTAACGTCGCAAATAGATATTTATTTCTTTAATATGTCCAAGCTTTGCTCTGGTACCACCTTGTTACGACCCAACCCTAGAGGCTTAGGGTTGGAATCGCAACTTACTAATTAATTCTACGCTTAATAAATTAAATGGTGCAGGCGGAGGCAAAATGAAAGTAAGAAAATAATTAAACAAAAAATTTACTTCATTCGACTATTTTGATAAAAGAAGTACATCCATAGGGCTTTCAATTATTTTTTATTTTGCAGTGACCAGCCCTCAGTAAAAAAATAAATAAAAGGAAAAAAAAATGATGGATCAGCATTAATTCTTATTCAAGTTCCACTACATGAGGTTACGGGTCTTCCTTATATCTCGTTACCTAAAAGGGTAACAGCTATAAGCACACAGCAGAGTGAGAAATATTATGCCAAGAGTATAAGGAACACGAAATAACCATGGATAGTTAGTTAAGCTAAAACATTTACATAACTCAATTTGAATAAATAAATTATTCAAAGTGGCAAAAACTGAAATACGAAAATTATGAAAATAAATAATCATAACCACGGTACAGAACAAAAGTCACAGAAGTGACAATCAGAATAGAGGTCAATGGATCCATGACAAATAGAGGACCACAAAGTAACCAAACAGAGGGCAATGATTATTTAAGTCCCTCAAGGCATGGGACTCCCGTGGTGGTACTTATAGAAAATAATTGTTTATAAAACCATTGTCAAATAATTTCTAAAAGTTAAACAAACATATCAATGGGTTTCAATTTAAGCAAATTGAGTTCAGAAAATAATTAACGTAATCAAAATATTAGTATAATTTATAAAACATAGATTGCGTAAAATAATTTATGGTAACCAAAAACATACGTAAAATATATTATGGTGACTCAAGGTATAATATAACTCACTTTTATTTTAATTCTTACTATTTCCTCTTTTTTTTTTCTTTCCGGCTTTTCGAGTTCTCTCTCTCTCTCTTTTTGTTTTTCTTCTCTCCTTCACTGGCTTTCACAGCCCCCTCCTCTTTTTATACACGCCCCTGGGTGGTGACTCACCCAGTGATGATGCATCAAGATTGATGACTCATCCTCCCCTAAGTGCTTAGATGGCACAGATGGTCTAATAACCACTGCTGCAGAAATTTGCAAATCTATTCCATTAATTGTTGCTGCTTAACTTGACCTTATTAGTATTCTTGTCCTTAATATCCTTATTACTACTTATTATTTGTAATATCATTATTTTTATTATTATTATTATTATTATTATTATTATTATTATTATTATTATTTATTTAATTTTTTTTTGGTGTCATTTTATTTTGACCCAAGTCTTAACATAATTATATACTATTTTTATTTATATTTATTTATTTTTATTAATTAAACAATTAAGGCGTCACAAAACTCACAAACAGTTTCACTCATTTGTAACGTTATTTAGGCCAAAGCAAATATTAGTATTAGAGATTCTATCTTAATTCTCATACTTAATAGATTTATACTATGATATAAGTGTACAACTTAAAATATAAAACTTTGTCCCAAGTTATTTTTCTTTAAAATTGTCCTTATCTAATTATCAAAATAGTTCTTTTATACTGTTTGTTTATGTGAAAAATATTTTTTAATGGAAAATATTTTTTACAGAAAGCTTTTTCTAGAAAATATTTTTTGGAGAAAATATTTTTCTATATTTGGTAGTGGTGGAACGAAGATGGAGATGGAGGTGGTGGCATGGTGGTGGTGGTGGTAGTGTGGTGACATTTGTAAAGTTTTAGTTTGAAAAATGTTTTTTTCCTTTTAAAAATAGAAAATATTTTCTGTCCATATAAGTTTATTTTTTGTTGATCATGAAAAATATTTTCCGTTAACTTTTTCATTTTCCATTGTACCAAACAATAGAAAATATAAAATATATTTTTTAAAATATATTTTTCGTCCAAACAAATGGATCTTATTCGAAGAACAATAGAAGATAAATGATTCGGATATCTAAAGTGAGCCCATAACCCCTTAACTAGACCTAGAGAGGGAAATTGGTCCCTTATATATAAAAGTGATATTATATATGTGACTTGATTTTTTGAGTTACGTTATTTTTGGTTGGGAGATTTGGAAAGAGAAAAAAAAAGGTAAGTAAAATATAAATAAAATATACCTGTATTTTACCTAATTTCATACTTCTTTTTCCTTCCCAAATCGCTCAACCAAACAAACCGTTAGTAGATAGATATTGAATTAGTAGAAAATAAAAGACGAGTAAGTAAACCAATATAGGATTTTTCTGTTTTAATTGACAAAAGAATATTATTGAAGGCTACAAACAATAATATACGATTGTGGTTAATTTGTTGATGTATACAAAATCTAGAAAACAGTCAATTACATGTGTGTGGGGTGGGGGTGAGTGGGAGATGAATCCGGAGACACTGAATTGAAGATCCGTTCCGTCGTCCGAATTTTATTACTAAACTGACACTATTTTGTTTTGTCCCATGCATCCATACAATGCATATGTATAATATAACAACTAGTAGTACGTAGGTAGTACCGTACTTCCTTTTCAACCTCTCTTGGATTGGATTGGTCATGTCCCAAGCCACACGACCAAACTTGTCACAGCATCGTAACCGATCAGTAATCCTTAGATTACTGAAGACCTCTGAATAGATTATCGTATAATAAGGGGTTGCGGAAGCAAATATAGAAACATACATAGTTCATAGAACTGTACAGACATACATGGGACAAATAATGTCAAAACTTTATATACAAATTTGTGACGTCAAAAGAAGGTAGTCTTACGTCACATACATGACAGATATTGACAAAATGGGACTTAGCCCGAAATACAGATACAATAGTCAAAAGAGACTTGTTCATAATGCCACATAAACTTGACTTGATCATAAAAGGAAACCTCTTCGGGAGGCACAACAGCTGGCTGACAAAACAGAGACTCCAGGCAGCAGCTAAAGCCTGGTCACGCGCATGCTTACCTACATACATAATATAAATAGTAAGCGGAAGCCCAGTGAATAATAACAGTGTAAAGGTTTTACTAAATGATGTCCATATAGAAACAGAGTCCATATAGAAACAGAGTCTTGCATATAATCAGATTTCACAGTAGAAACAGATTCGTATACATAATCGTATTTGTCTTCATAGTTCATACATTTCACATGATAGTATATGGTACATCCATTAGCGTTAACAAATCCGATGACTCATGAAGGGACGGCCGTGAAGGCATTCCGATGACCCATAAAGGGAAAGCCATAAGGCATTCCGATGACTCATGTGCACAGAAACGTTTCTGATGACCCATAAAGGGACGGCTATAAAGGCATTTCGATGACCTATAAAGGGACGCATAATATCACATGATGCTATAGATGTCACGAGTACATTTTAGAAACTTGGACAATCATTCATTCATACAAAACATAGCATTTTAGAAAACTGATCATTTCATATCATCAAAAAATAATTAAAGTTAAACATAACTTTACAGAGTTATTACTCACAGATGGCTCCGATAGAAAAATAGAGAAAACGGGCGATTAAGATAATCTATGGTGTTTGACCTACACAAACACATAGCAAATACACATATTGAAACACACACTCGGAATATACTTAACTCATTACGTTTCGTTCTTAGTGTATTTCTAAGTCTTATCCTCATTATTATGTCTTAATCTTGACCTAGGAATGCCTAGGACGCAATAAGGATGCCAAAATGCACTTGAAAACATGAGTCAACTATGCTAGAAACAGGGGTCTTGCTCGAGTGCAACTTCCTTCACTCGAGTGGACGTCCAAGCATGCGAGTGGTTGCTCGAGCGCAACTTCCTTTGCTCGAGCAGTCTGTAAACTTTGCAAAAGTACTAGTTGTGTGAATTCTCCACTAGACGGTCGCTCGAGCGTGTGACTGAGGTCTTCGCTCGAGCGCAACTCTTGTCGCTCGAGCGGTCTGCAAAACATGAAAACTTCTAGGAGCATGCAATTTACGCTTGGGCCAACTTTTGGTCGCTCGAGCGAGAGTACAAAATACAAAGTGGTTACTCGAGCACAAATTCTGTCGCTCGAGCGAAGAACGGAATTCTGCAATTTCCAGATTATACTCCCAAGTTCAAAACCCGAATTCAAAGCTTCAAAATGCAACCTTTGGGCCCCATAACTTGAGAAAACACTTGTAAACTTGTAAATCATGGAGAATTAAAGATCGTTTCATGAAATCAAGGCCCAAAGCATGTTAATTGCTCAAAATCAAACTTGAAGTTTTCCAAATTATAACATACATGTGATAATATGCTCTTCAAATGACCAAACCATGATCTATTGAGATGTTTATGACAAAACCATGTTGAATTACGAAACCAATGCTAAGGGAAGGTCATGCATGTGAAGATTCTTGCAAAAACAACCTTAAATCTTCATGATATGCGCATGCATGCATGAATCATGTTCAATTCTACCATCTAGCCTCAATTCTCTTTGAATATGTATAAGGTAACTTAAACTCATAGAGTGTGAGTTGATTTCTTACCTAAAGTCCACAATTCCCTTTAGATTCTAGCTAGGCTCAACAACTATCACCAATTCCTTCCAATTCTTGATCACCCTTAACAATTCTCTATTTTTCTTCTTGGCTTTGATCTCCCTCTTGGTCTCTCTTTCTCTCTCTTACGTTTGTTGTGTGTATAGGCTCAAAAATGAAGAAAATAAATGAGTTGAAGCACATAAGGGGCATTATATAGGCTTACCTAGTGGTGATTAATTAAAGTTAATCAAATGGGCATTAATTATTCTAATTTAATCGCTCTGAATCTAATTTTAATTAAAACTACCATAAAATTCCAAAAAATTCCATGTAATACATAAATCAAGTCAATTTCGTATTCAGATGCCAATAAAGCCTTCAATTCGCAAAACAAAATAGAAATACAAACTGATATTTCTACCTTAGACAGATACAATGAAAAGTACACACATAACACATAATTAATCACACGATTTCATCTTAATTACTTATTAGGCATCATTAATCATGGTTTAGCAATTAAGCATAGGTCGGGGTTATTACAAAACCCACCCTAAACTAAAAAATAAAACATATATAACTCCCCCCATTTCCACCCACCTGTATGTATAACCTTATACCTCTTTTCTTATCCATTAATTAGCTATTACCACTTCCTTTCCCCTAATTTGGGACACCACCTCTCTCTCTCTCTCTATATATATATATATAAGACCCTTCTCAACCTTCATTTTAAGCTTATATACATGACTTTCTCTCTGAAATTATATATACATATTACCGGTTTCTTCAAAACCTGACCACTACCTTTACGCCAACCTCGCTCATTACAAATTAGAATTAAATTAACTAAAAACGCTAACTAGTAGCAGCTAATTAATATTATCAGTATTTATTTATATTTTATTCAAAGATATGAAAGGAGGCAAGTTTGCCATTGTAAGAGTCTCCGGTCTCTTCCTCGTAGCGGCAGTCATTGGTGTCATTGTTGTTGGAGTCAACAACAAATCATTTTCTGATAGTGGTAGCGGCGGCAACAGCAGCGATGATTTGTCAACATCCTCCAAATCTGTGGCTTCCATTTGTTCCTACACTGACTACAAGCAAACATGCGTAAGTAGCTGAGAGGGTAATTTATACCTAAATTAGGCCGAGTTGGGTAATTGGGCCGAGCTGGGTAAATGGGCCGTTCTTTGGGCCACAGTAAGAAGGGCTGAATGAAAGAGGCTTGTAGTTAGCCCGGTCCTGGTAAGCCCTATTGTTATCCCGGTCCAGAGAGGCTTGTTGTTATCCCGGACTGGGAGAGATTTGTGGATAGCTCGGTCACCGCACTTGGAGTTAGCCTGGTCATGGCGTATTGTGGTTAGCCCGGTCAAAACCTGGCTATTTGTTAGCTCGATTAGGACCTTGATGTTTGTTATCTCGGTCTGAACATACCATGGTTAGTACTGGAGAAACCGGGGTAAGAGCAGTGAATGGAAGAGCCGAGCTAAAGTTAGCTCGGTCTAGTTTGCGGCTTAGCATAGCCATGCTTACCTCGGTCATATTAGAAGCCGACCATAATAAAACCATCTCACTTGGTTTAAGCAGTGAGGAGGGTGTTGAAGGATAAGTATTATCTTTCAGGAATGTGATTCCTAGGAGGACTCTACATGGAGGAGTAAGAGTCCTACTTGGATTGTGCTACACGGAACCTATAAAAGCTCATAACATCACCTTTGGAGAGGTAACACAACTTTGATTCTCGAATACACAGAGCTTTTGTATATTTGCTGACTTAGGCATCGGAGGGGTATCCGGCACACACCCGCCGGCTAGCTCACGTTTGTGTTTTTAGGGAGTAAAGCGATGTCGTACGGAGGAGCGTAATCTTGATCAACAGGATTATACGAGGACAATATTTCATGCTCGTACAATTGGCGCCGTTTGTGGAAATATACAGAAAGAACAAACCTCTTAATCAACCTATCCTCACTAATCGAAAGTAATGGCGCACATCGAAGAGTTGACACAATCCGCCATTGACGGACAAACCCCAGAAGGAGGCGGGAGGCGCGAAGGTTTACCTCCTGTCCTTCCCATGGCGGACTTGGAGCCCCAGCGATAGAACCTCCGGAGGGATGCAAGGGGGAGACGGAACAATAGCCCCCGTCGATCTCAAAGTCCTGATAGGCAGAGGCGAAGAATCGACCCTCAAGCTCTTGAGGATCGCGTGAAAGAGCATGATGAACTAATAAGGAGGATGGCGGCGAATATGGAGGCCATGAAGCGCCAGATCAAGGGAAAAAGGGTGGCGACAGGAGAGGGGCGTAAAGGTAACACGCCCCCTCGCCACTCAGAAGATCGCAGTAGGCATACCACGCCATCACAAGCAGAGAGTAGGAGCCTCAGAATAGGCGACACTCAATCTAGGACTTCCAGAACTCGTCACTCCAGGTCTGAGAGGACGAGATCTGAGAGGTCATACACAGAGGGAAGCACCTATCGGCCCTTGCACACGTACCAGACATCATCCAGACAGACGGAGTTACCAAGATCGTCCGACTTACAGACTGTGCTAGAAGAAAGGGCACGATGGAAGGAGAATGCCAGGGCGCGCGACCCACACAGAGTTTCTGCCCTTCAGCGGTTGGCTCCTCGGACGCATGGAAGTGTCGAGGTAGGAATGCCAATACCACGCCCAGCCTACGAACCAACGGACAAAGCATTAGCGAGGCTGCAGACCTCGCCGTTCATTCCGACAATTGAGAACGTGCCCCTACCGTCAGGCTTCCTACAGTCTAAATTCACTACATATGAAGGGAAGACGGACCCCTACTCGCACTTTCGCCACTTTCGCTAGGTCATGGCAGTATACTGTCGAAACGAGGCCTTGATGTGCATCTTATTCCCATCCAGCCTTGGCGACCTGGGTTTAACCTGGTTCGAAAGGCTACCAGAAGGCAGCATCGCCTCCTGGGCACAATTAGTAGAGGCGTTCGTAACAAGGTTCAGAACGAACACCAAAACGCCAGTGGAGATCGACCAGCTTCTCTCCATTGACATGGGCGACAAGGAGACACTTAGATCCTATAATAGTCGCTATTGGGAGACCTTCAACCAGATTGGGGACTGTCCTACCAATCTCGCCATCGCACAGTACAAAAGGGGCCTTCCAGTTGGGAACAGACTAAGGGACTCAATCACTATGACGCCACCTCTAACGATGGAGGCCTTAATGGAGAGAGTGCACCAGCACATTAGGGTGGAAGAGGATGGCGCCCGTGCTAAAGCAAAGTCTGGCACAACCGCAGCACCAGACAAAAAGACTTCGGCAAAAGTCAACGTGGTAGAGCGTCCAAGCAAGAACGGGTGTGGTAGGCGAGACAACGGAGAGGACCAGGATAAAAGGTGGTTGAGAGTCCGCACTGCCATTACCACGGTATTCAAAAAACCGATCTATCGGATTCTAAGCGAGATACGCGATGAACCTTTCGTCAGATGGCCAGCCAAGCTAGGAGAGGCTCAGAAGGACTACGACGAAAGATCTCGGTGCACCTTCCATAAAGAAAAGGGGCACCGCACTGAAAATTGCACACCATTGAGACAGCACCTGGAAGAGCTAATAGTGGCTGGTCATCTGGACAAATACATCGAAGGAGGGACACAGCCAGCCCCCCAGAACAATAACGTCCCAGATGGGATGCCGGTCGACACTCCACCTTAAGGCGTAATCAACGTGATACACGGAGTATGTGAACCTGAGCGGATTTGTGAGCTTAGAGGAACGATCAAGAAGGCTGAGCACTTAAGGGAGGTACTAAGTGCCCCAACCTATCATCAAAAAGGGGAGAACAGAGGCCACGAACATCATATCTTTTTCAGATAAAGACTTGGCTAGGATATATTGCCCTCACAATGATGCCTTGGTGGTCACTCTTCGAGTCAAGGATTTTGGCGTCAAGCAGATTTTGATCGACCAAGGTAGTTCATGTGAGATAATGTATTACGAAACATTTAAACAGTTGAAGCTACAGGACAAAGACTTGGCACCCGCTGTATCTCCCTTGATTGGATTCAACTCAATGCCAGAGTGGCCAGTTGGCAAGATAATCCTCCCAGTCATAGCGGGAAGCGTGACGAAACAAGTGGAATTCTGGGTGTTGAAAGTCCCTTCCACTTACAACATAATCTTGGGAAGAACATGGCTGCATGCCATGCGATCGGTAGCGTCATCCTACCATCAAGTAATGCGGTTCCCCAACGAAACCGGGGTAATTGAAGAGGTCTTTGGAGACCAGATCATGTCCAAGCAATGCTTTGTCACGGTAAATGGCAACCGCGCTGCCAAGGGATATGTTCATTCGGTGAAAGAACCTGAGAGCAATGAACTTTTCACAGATGTCGGCAAAGTCGCTGAACAGAAGGCAGTGAAAGACTTGGTACAGGTAAGAATAGATGAAAAGAACCCGGATAAGTTCTTTTTGCTTGGCTCATCTATGTCCAGCACTGAGAGAATAGAGGTCATGGAATTCTTGACCTCCAACATCGAAGTGTTTGCCTGGACACCGTACAACATGCCAGGCATTGACCCAAGCTTCATCTGTCACCAATTGAACGTCCACCCAACTGCTAGACCAATCATTCAGCGCACTCGTAGATCGGCACTCCACCACGCCGAGATAGTGGCGGAAGAAGTCGAAAACCTGCTAGAAGCAGGAGCTATCAGAGAGGTGCACTACCCCAGATGGATCTCCAATACAGTCGTGGTGCCAAAGAAGAATGGCAAATGGCGTGTCTGCGTCGACTATAAAACAGTCAACAAGGCATGCCCAAAAGACAGCTTCCCCCTACCGCGGATAGACCAATTGGTAGACCAAACGGCGGGGCACAATCGGCTTAGCTTTCTTGATGCGTACAGAGGTTACCATCAGATCGCTATGTATGAACCACACCAAGAGGACTATACTGCTACAAGGTCATGCCCTTTGGCCTAAAGAATGCAGGGGCAACATTCCAACGGATGGTCACCAAGATGTTTGAACCATTATTAGGCAGAACAATGGAAGCTTACATCGACGACATGGTGGTCAAGAGCAAGGATAAGAATGACCATCTCAAGGACCTAGGTGAGATGTTTCAGATCCTTAAGAAGCACAAGTTACGCCTCAATGCGTCTAAGTGTGCATTCGGAGTAGGATCTGGCAAATTCCTAGGCTTCTTGGTGACCAACCGGGGTATAGAAGCAGACCCCTCTCAGATCAAAGCAATTCAAGAACTGGAGAGGCCAAACACAGTAAAAGAAATGCAGCATCTCACCGGCATGGCAGCTGCGCTAAACCGATTCATAAGCCGGTCGTCAGACAGACTACGACCATTTTTTCAAGCATTAAAAACCAAGTTCGAGTGGGATGAAGAATGCGACCGCGCTCTGGAAAGCTTGAAAGAATACATGTCTTCTCCACCACTACTTGTGACCTCAATACCTGGAGAAGAACTCTTTCTGTACCTGCCAATTTCACAGTACGCAATTAGCGCAGTGTTGGTCCGAGCGGAAGGATCCAACATCTGCCCATGTTTTATGTCAGCAAGACATTGCTGGGCGCCGAAACAAGGTACTTGCCACTGGAAAAACTGGCCTTGGCCTTGATGATGGCCTCAAGGAAGTTGTCGCACTACTTTCACGCCCACATCGTAGTCGTCCTCACAGCTTTTCCATTAAAAGCTTTGTTTGAGAGGGCGAACTTTTCTGGGCGAATCTTAAAGTGGGCAGTAGAGTTGGGACAATTCGACATCAAGTTCCAACCCAGAACCGCGATAAAGGCTCAAGCTTTGGCAGACTTTGTCGCAGAATTCACCCTAGGAAGTCATCATATCTGCCCAGTCGACCTGACTGAAACAACCGAACTAGGGATGGAAGTTGACGCCGGAATAACGCAACCCCTGGTACAGGTTACCCAGACAGGTTGCAAGACAGACCAAAGTAAAGTGGGGAAGGAAGAAGCAAACCATGCTACACCAAGCCAAGACTCACCAACAAATAAAGACTTGGCACAATCAGACAGCAGGGGGCAAATAGCAAGTATGGACCAAGAAGAAAACACCAGCAACATTCATGACCCCAAGGCATCATCTGATCCCTCCACTTGCTGGAAGCTGTTCGTCGGAGAGATGTGGAAGCTCTTTATGGATGGAGCATCCAACAGGCATGGAGCAGGACTTGGCATAGTCCTCATCTCACCAGACAGCCTAGTAGTGGAGCAAGCAGTCCACCTTGGCTTCCCCGCATCAAACAACGAAGCAGAGTACGAAGCGCTTCTGGCAGGCTTAAAATCAGCATCCTATATGATGGCCACCAAGCTAAAGGTTTACAGCGACTCACAGCTGGTGGTAAACCAAATTTCAGGCGACTACGAGGCAAAGGATGATAGGATGGCCAAGTACCAAGACTTAGTCAGAAAAGAAATCAAGAAATTTGAAGTAGTACGGATAGAACAGATTGGCAGGGAGGAAAACAGCAGAGCAGACGAACTAGCAGGCCTTGCTTCAATGGCAGATACGTCCATCCCTCATCCGTTGCTTATTGACTACTTACCAAGACCAAGCATTGAAGACCCCGAAGTAGAAGAGGTATGTTACGCTGAACTAGGCCCTTCATGGATGGATCCCATCATAATGTTCTTAAAAGACGGCGTCTTACCAGAAGAAAAGAAAGAAGCCAACAAAATCAGAGCAAAGTCCCAGCGATTTTGGCTCTCCTTATCAATGGCCTTGTACAAGAAATCCTTCACAGGATCCTACCTAAAGTGTGTTCATCCTAGCAAAGTTGAAGCATTCTTGTTCGAGATACACGAAGGTGTATGCGGAAGCCACCAAGGGGGAAGATCATTGGCAGACAGGGCAATCTCGCAAGGATATTGGTGGCCTTACATGCAAGCAGATTCAGAAAAATATGTGAAAAAGTGCGAGAAATGTCAGAAGTTCGCACACCAAATACATCAGCCTGCCAGAGAACTCCTACCACTAACAAGCCTATGGCCTTTCGCAATGTGGGGCTTGGACATAGTAGGGCCACTTCCAATGGCACCCGGTAACAGAAAGTTCTTTCTTGCAGCAACAGACTACTTCACAAAGTGGGTGGAGGCAGAAGCACTAGCATCAATAAAGGAGAAAGATGTAAAGAAGTTCGTCTGGCAGAATATCATCACTCGGTTCGGCATACCAAAGGCTCTAATATCAGACAATGACACTCAGTTTGATGGCAGAATCTTTAGAGGCTTTTGTGAAGAGTACAAGATAGAGTTCTACAATTCTACACCGGCATATCCCCAAGCAAATGGCCAAGCTGAAGCATCAAACAAGGTGGTCTTGGATGGACTAAAGAAAAGGTTAGAGAAGGCAAAGGGCAAGTGGGCTGAAGAACTTCCTCATGTTTTGTGGGCTTACCGTACCACACCTCGGCGTTCAACAGGAGAAACACCATTCTCCTTAGCCTTTGGCATGGAAGCAGTAATCCCACTAGAAGTTGGCCTCCCTACAATTAGAAGTGAAAATTTTGATCCCGACTTAAATGGAGAAGCCATAGCATTGGAGCTCGACCTTGCGGAAGAAAGAAGAGAAAAAGCACTGGTTTACATTGCCTCGTATCAACAAGAGTTGTCCAGAAAGTATAACAAGACGGTGCATCCAAGGCAATTCAAGATCGAAGATTGGGTACTACGCAAAGTGATGGGAAACACCTTGGTACCGGGAGATGGCAAGTTAGGGCCTAATTGGGAAGGACCCTACAAAGTGGTCGGATTAGCCGGAAAGGGTGCTTACCACTTGGAAGACGAAGACAACAAAGCAATTCCCAGACCATGGAACATTGCCAATCTCAAACTATTTTATTTTTAGCTTTTCTTTAACATACTTGTAACTTTTCTTTTCCCTAATAAAACAAGTAGTTTTCTTTTCAGCATAAGTGTTTTATTCTGTCAAAGTTGTTTTAGTAAGCTAGGGGCATTGAAAGTATAGTTGGCCGGAAAAACCAACTTAGAAGTTGGCTGGAAAAACCAACACCCTTCCTAAGCCCAGGATAAAGGATCCAGGCTGCAGGACGTTTGGTCGGAATAACCAAACACCTTACTCTAGGTTGGCTGGAAAAACCAACTTGACCAAACACCTTACTCTAGGTTGGCTGGAAAAACCAACTTAGAAGTTGGCTGGAAAAACCAACACCCTTCCTAAGCCCAGGATAAGGATCCAGGCTGCAGGACGTTTGGTCGGAATAACCAAACACCTTACTCTAGGTTGGCTGGAAAAACCAACTTAGAAGTTGGCTGGAAAAACCAACACCCTTCCTAAGCCCAAGATAAGGATCCAGGCTGCAGGACGTTTGGTCGAAACAACCAAACACTTTACTCTAAACTGGCTGGAAAAACCAACTTAGAGGTTGGCTGGAAAAACCAACACCTGGTACTTTTTAGCCGAGATAAAAATCAAGGTTGAAAGGTAGTTGGCTGGAAAAACCAACTTTTGGTGCTCTTCAACCGAGATAAAGATCAAGGCTGAAGAGTGGTTGGCTGGAAAAACCAACTTTTTGTACTCTTCAACCGAGATAAAGATCAAGGCTGAAAAGTGGTTGGCTGGAGAAACCAACAGTTATTATACTTCAGCCGAGATAAGGATCTAGGCTGAAGAGGTGGGCTGGAAAAACCAACGTTTATTATTCTTCATCCGAGATAAGGATCTAGGCTGAAGAGGTTGGCAGGTATGACCAGATAGATTGCAAGGTTAAGACCGAGATAAATATCTCGGCCGGAGAATGTTGTACTTCATTCAGGTTTCGGTAAGAAAGCAAGTACAAGCATGGAAATAAACCGAGATAACAGTTGGAACAGAGAAATTTCATTGATCATGCAAAAAGTCAAAGTACAAGGAAATAGGGCCGTAGCTCGGTTACAATTCTTGTCCGAAAAGAAGAAAAATACAAAGATCAGCTAAATAGGTCATCAAGATCAGCATCCAGCTCAACTCGGAGCCCGGTTTCAGTCGGGAGCGCGGTCTCGGTTGTGAGCACGGTCTCAGTTGGGAGCACGGTTTCAGTTGGTAGCTCGTTAGTCAGATCTTCCACCGTTCGCTCCACCCGAGCTGACTGATTGGCAGGATCATTGACGATCGGGGTATCATTGGGCTCGGTTTCTTCATCGTCCGAAGCTTCGAGAAATTGTTGCTGTGTAGTAGCAGCGTACTCTGCCAGTGAGCTCGATATGAAGTATTGAGGAGGATTGAAGACCTCGGTCTCAGGCCCATAACCGAGCTGCACCACAGCACCCCTCCACCCGCATTTGAAGAACAGGTCCTTCGCAGCTTCACACTGCTTGATATATAAGGCTTCGCCCTCCTTAAAACCGCGGTCTTCCGCGACCTCCAGCTTCTTCTCAAGCTTTGTTATTTCGGCACTCTTTTTGCCTTCAAGTTTGGCCAACTCGCGCAAGTATTTGTCTTTTATCGCGGTGAGGGCCTTCTGTTTATCAGCATTAGCCGAGGTAACTAGCCCAGCGAGACGCTCTACTTCGGTCTCTAGCTCGGCCACCTTCTGCTGGGACACTTTCAGCTCGGCGGCCTTTTCATTTGCCTCGGCCATGGCTTGCCTGGTAGTTTTTCGAAGTTCCAACACTCGCTTATGAGCGATGTGGTTTTTCTGTATGGCCTGCAAAAGGATGGTAAGACACTTTTTTCAATATAACCAAGGTGAAAGTTGGAAAAATTTCTTGAAATAAAGTAAAAGGGCAACTTACCAGCACCATCGATTTTGTGGACGAGTGAAGGGCCTTCAGCTCGGTCAGGTGGTCGTGGTGCCTCATGTCGGCTGGAAGGCAAACACCTTTAGCCAGGTTGAATGCCATCATGTGGTCTTTTTCTACGACCACTGAGTCAGAATCCGTGATAGCACGATTCTAAAAAGTGATTTTTGGAGCCCACTTGGAGGAGGTAGCTCGGTTAGAGCACTTCGGTTGTGGGCTCGGTGGTGGGCTTGGCAGAGTTGTTTGTGGAACCACGGTTTCGTCTTCATCAACAAGGCGTGGCTCGGTTATGGAAGTTTGAGCACGCTTGCTTGGCCGCGATGACGAAGGTTGTTGGGTTGGCAGAGTTACCATGGTTTCTTGAGTTTGACCGGCTGGTGGTACCTCGGTCGGATTTGTTTCGATCAGAAGGGCTCGCACGGATCTCTTCTTGGCCATCTCTTGTTCAACAGTTAGAGGGACTAGATTGATTTGAGGCAAGGTTGGGTTCGGTTCAGGCGAAGCTTCTAACAAAAAATCAGTTACCTTGGTCTTTCACTTGCCACTGTATCGATAGGTCGGCTGGAAATTCAGTAGCTCGGTCCAACTTCGGTTTGGATATCGCAGCGCGGCACGAAGGGTAACTAGGTTAGGGTAGCTGTACTGTGACTTGAGGAAGTTCGAGTCTGCATAAAAAAAAGGCAACTGTTAGTTCGGTTCAAGTAATGAAAACTGAAGTAAAGAAATGCATGCAATGGAGCCGAGATAAACCTACCAACTACACCCTTGTTCCAATTTATTCTGTCACCAGGGATTTGGGCTTGTTGGTCCTCAAAATTCCCAGATACCCAGAAGAAATCGTTGTCGTTCACGTCTTTATCCGGTGTATCTTTTATTATCTTTTCACGCCGGCGTCTTATTCTTAAATAATAGACCCATCCATCTTCGGCGGAGCCTATAGAATATTGGTGGAAGAGCTCAGCTAAGTTGAGGTTAAGACCAGCCCAGCGATTTAGCTCGGCAATGCCGTTTATTATGCAGTAAGAGTTGGTGGAAAGTTGGGTAGGGCAAAGGTTGGTCTGCCTAAGGAATTCACAGAGGAGAGGCTGTACAGGGAATCTTAGGTCGGTTTCTATGATGGAAAGGAGGGTAAAGGGAACAAAACCAGGGTTTCCCCAAGGTGTGACATCTAGCTCGGCTAAGGTGAGATGAACATCGTCAGGGATGTTATAATCCTTTCGGAATTCAGCCATTGCACCAGGTGAATTAACTAAAAACCTATACTTTCCCATTTGTGGTTTAAGTTATGAATAAATTATACTTGGGTGTTAGTTCGGTCGAAGAATGGTGCTGAGTAGCTCGGTTGAGCGCTCAAAGGAGTGCCTGGGCAACCTAAGTCTGCAAAGTGAAAAGCAAAGGTGTTAAGCACAGATTGTTGGACCGTGCTAAAAAAAACACAGGCAAGATAAATGAAGTCCTAGCACGGCTATGTGGAATGCTTCGTGTCTTAGCTCGGTTGGAACAAGGGGTTTGTTAGCGCGATTTAAGCAAGTGAGTTGTTAGCCCGGTGGAGCCTCTAGGGGCAGCATTCTTAGTTTGGTGGACTAAGAAGGCTGGTTTAGCCCCAAGTTGTAGCTCGGTCATGGTTGGGGTTTTCTAAGCATACTATTGCGCAAACCTAGTACGGATCAATAGCTCGGTTAAATTAAATGTAAAGATGGTTTGACTTGTTGAAACTACAAGTATAGCATGAAGAGTTAGTTCGGTTGGTTAGTCTGGCTAAACTGACATTGGCTACAAACAATTTCCTAGTTCGGTTAAATGTGGATTTTAGATCAAAACCAGTGTTTCTCAGTTTATTTCGCGAATTCAAGTGGTTCTATTACAAGGTTTTTTTCCAGAAAACGAAAGGCAGAGCAAAAAAATGGAAGCAAAAGTTGAAAATATGTTTTGAAAAGCAAAACAAGAGCTACGTAACATGATAATCAACAGAGAGGAAGCTTCAAATCACTTACCAGACTAAAGAGAAGAAACTGAAGATAGGAGCAATGGCAGTAAAACCACGAAGCTTCCTTAGTTGCAGATCAAAGAACAAAGAAACTCAGAAGGAAGAGAGAGAGAGGAAGGTGAATAGTATAATGACAGAGGCAAAATACTAGGGTTTGTTTTATAAAAGAAGGACAAAAAGAGCGGGACTGTTCAAATTTTGCGAGATACGAAGACGGCGTGACAGCTGCCTTCAGCCAATAAGAGTATGCCACGTGTCATTGGAATGAAAAGCGATTCAGTTGCTGCGATTGAAGGGACGTTTTGATCGGACAGATAAAGCCCGGTGTAAATTTAGCTCGGTTGGAAAGGCTAAAGGGTTTTTAGCTCAGCTGAAAAGGCTAAAGAGTTTAGCTCGGTTGTAAGGCTAAAGTTTTTAGCTTGGCTGGTAGGCAGGTAATCCCTATCATGTTGCACAGATGGAATTAAGGGGCAATTGAGAGGGTAATTTATACCTAAATTAGGCCGAGTTGGGTAATTGGGCCGAGCTGAGTAAATGGGCCGTTCTTTAGGCCACAGTAAGAAGGGTTGGATGAAAGGGGCTTGTAGTTAGCCCGGTCCTGGTAAGCCCTATTGTTATCCCGGTCCAGAGAGGCTTGTTGTTATCCCGGTGTGGGAGAGATTTGTGGATAGCTCGGTCACTGCACTTGGAGTTAGCCCGATCATGGCGTATTGTGGTTAGCCCGGTCAAAACCTGGCTATTTGTTAGCTCGATTAGGACCTTGATGTTTGTTATCTCGGTCTGAACATACCATGGTTAGTACTGGAGAAATCGGGGTAAGAGCAGTGAATGGAAGAGCCGAGCTACAGTTAGCTCGGTCTAGTCTGCGGCTTAGCATGGCCATGCTTACCTCGGTCATATTAGAAGCCGACCATGGTAAAACCATCTCACTTGGTTTAAGCAGTGAGGGGGGTGTTGAAGGATAAGCATTATCTTTCAGGAATGTGATTCCTAGGAGGACTCTACATGGAGGAGTAAGAGTCCTACTTGGATTGTGCCACACGGAACCTATAAAAGCTCATAACATCACCTTTGGAGAGGTAACACAACTTTGATTCTCGAATACACAGAGCTTTTGTATATTTGCTGACTTAGGCATCGGAGGGGTATCCGGCACAC
Source organism: Camellia granthamiana (assembly GCA_036172215.1). Taxonomy (NCBI): domain Eukaryota; kingdom Viridiplantae; phylum Streptophyta; class Magnoliopsida; order Ericales; family Theaceae; genus Camellia; species Camellia granthamiana. The sequence continues at coordinate 256,672 of CM069910.1, read as the reverse complement.
ACCCGCCGGCTAGCTCACGTTTGTGTTTTCAGGGAGTAAAGCGACGTCGTACGGAGGAGCGCAATCTTGATCAACAAGATTATACGAGGACAATGTTTCGTGCTCGTACAGTAGCCTTCACACGATGGCCAATAACCAAAGTGCCACTCCGCAAGACTTCCTCCAAGCGGCCATTAACTTCACTTTGTATGCCATCAAAGTGGCCTAAGGAAATACTTCTGAGATTAGGAAAGTTGCCAATGATTCTTATCACAAGATGGCCATGGAAGATTGCTAGGATCCGTTGCAATACGCCATCGACGAGCTTCAAGCCTTTTTTTCAATGGTGGGGCGATCCCAGCTTGCACAACGTCACTGACAGAGAAAACGAGCTCATGAACTGGTCAAGCGCTGTTATTTCTTACCAAGAAAGCAATGTCAGATAGGCTTTTTAATGCCTAAATTGAAGAAATCAGCGTGAACTAAAGAAAGCAATGTCAGATGGGCTTTTTAATGCCACTCAGCTCACTGACAATGCCTTGTCCATTGTTTCCACAATTTCTGAGCTTTTATCTATATTCGATATCAACCTAGACATGAGTGCAAGCTTTCGACGTTTGCTTGAGACATCATCAGAAGGTGGTGGTGGTGGTGATGGTGGGAGAAGAGGGTACCCTGATTGGATTTCAATGGTAGACAGGAAGCTACTAGGGGCAAGCAAAAACAGTGGGGGGCAGTTGAAACCAAATGCGGTGGTGGCAAAGGATGAGAGCGGACAATATAAAACAATTACTACAGCTCTTGCAGCATACCCAAAGAATAACAAGGGGAGGTACATTATCTACGTCAAGGAAGGGATTTACGATGAATATATTACTGTTACAAAGGACCGAGTTAACATCTTCATGTATGGAGATGGATCTCGAAAGACCATGGTCACCGGCAAAAAATCCAATACTGGAGGCTTCCCCACCTTCAGGACTGCCTTCTTTAGTGAGTAATCATTTTCCCTCCCTCCCTCCCTCCCTTAAAAATGGTGTTATTTTATTGTTTTTTGTTTATATAAAACAGGAAACAGGAAATGGGAACAAAGTAACACATTAAATCTTTTGAAAAGAAAGCAAAGAAACAAGTTTGGTGAATTGTCACAGGTGGTGATTGTTCTGTCAGCAGAGCACCACTGGCTGTTGTCTGAGGTTATTGGGTGGCGGTGATGGCTCGCAGGGTTGGAGGGGAGATGAGAGAATAAAAACTTATTTTAAAAACAAGAAAAACAAATTTTTTTTTTCAATTCCAAAAATTTGGAAAATTTGAAATCAATTCCACTTTTTGACAACGAAAACAATGTAAACAATATACGAAATAGTTTTCTTTTACAAAAATGAGGTCTTAAGTATATAGTAGTGTGTTTTTTGATTGATGAATATTGATTGGGATTAATTATTGCACAGCTGTAATTGGAGATCGGTTTATAGCCAAGTCAATGGGATTTCAAAACACAGCAAGAGCTGAAGGTCATCAGGCGGTGGCTCTCTGAGTCCAGTCTGACATGTCGGCCTTCTATAACTGCAGAATGAATGGGTACCAAGATACACTCTATGTCCAAGCTCATCGCCAGTTCTATCGCAACTGTGTTGTCTCCGGCACTATTGATTTCATCTTCAACGACACCTCTGTAGTCATCTAGAACTCCCTCATTGTTGTAAGGAAACCCATGGACAACCAACAAAACACTGTTACAGCTCAGGGAAGAACCACAACTAAAGAGATCAATGGTGTAGTCATCCAGAACTGCCGCATTGTCCCCAAAGACAAGCTCTACCCTGTCAAGTTCCAAATCCTGACCTATTTGGGTCGTCCATGGAAGGAGTACTACCGAGCTGCCATCATGGAATCAACATTGGTAGATTTTATCCAACCAGCAGGGTGGTGGCCTTGGGCTGGGACCTTTGCTTTGGACACCTGTTACTTCGCTGAGTACGCAAATCGAGGCCCGGGTGCCATTACCACCAAGAGGGTCAACTGGAAGGGTTTCAAGGTGATCAAAAATAGAAATGAACCTCTTCAACTCATGTTTGGTCCATTTATCCAAGGACAGCAGTGGTTGCCAGCCACTGGTGCACCATTCTTCCTAGGCATGATAAACTAATTCAGAAAACACATAAATAAGCTACTGAACACAGACGAATTTGAGGTAGGACTCAAATCAACATAAAAACTAGGGTTAAGCAGGGATGAGAGGATGGAGAAAAAAGGTTATCCCCACCTTAATTACAAAGAAAGTCATCACGCTACTAGATGTTTGGTCACGTAAATCTTCCTAAGAATGATGTAGTGTAAATTTTGTTTTCTTCCATGTTTGTTTCTTTTTTGTTTTTTGTGTTGTGAATGAAATAAAGAGGGTTGGAAGAAAATAAAAAGAACAAAGAATGCATCAAATGCACTATACATAAATACTACAGTGCATATAAAATTTGATTTCTCTCCAGTTCATTGATTCTCATCTTTGTATAATTACAAAACAGATGGACACAAAACGTGTACACATGCACATATAGTCCAACATGCATTTGATGAAATGGGTTTTGTGGGAGAGTGGTTCTGGAAATACTCTTCTGATCCAATGGGGCACTCGAGATCCTCAGCTGGTAACCTAAAAAAAATGAACACTTCAGTCGAGGGTGCCGGAATTAGCACTCTGACGGATAAGTCAATATATACTCTCTTGATTGCTTGTATCTTAAGTTAAGCGTATTGGTTCTCACATACCTCTTCTTTGGCTGTTGTTTCTTTATTTATACTTGCTCCCTGGGCCTCAGGGTCTGGCCCACTTAGACATCCACCTTGTGGATATTTATTCGGCTTCTTGCTTAACCAGTTCCATGGCCGGTTGGTATATTCGGCTTCCGGATGAGGCAAGATGGGGCCGAATAAGATGTTCGTATAATAAGCTTCCAAGTATCTATTCGGCCCCCCCTCTGCAATCGTAAATACTCGGCTTCCACAATTGCCCCCCAAACACTCCACTAATAACAGTTAGCTGGTGTGTTTGGTTTCAAACTCGAAAAGTCAGAGCCGAAATTAGGCGGCTAACCTCATTCCAACGCGGATGTCAGAATTCACACGCCTTTCGGTCATTATTACAACTTCCCGCCCCTTTGTACATTTCCCTCATTTATTGTGATTTGAAACTTCATTGTCTTTTCGAATGCATGTTTTTTGAATACTCGAAGCTCCTGGACTGCTAGTCGATATACATCCTCCATTTTGCATCCTCTGCAACTTCTTTCCGTCTATCGTTGTCTCCTTTGCTCCTTGTAAGTTTTCTTTCCCTTCTTTCGAATCCCATTTCCTTACTTATTTTTATTTTAGCACTCTCCTTAAACTTGCTAGTATGGCCAAACATTTGAAAGACCTACTTTCCGCGGACCATATTTCTGGGTTCCGACGCCATTTTTCTATCCCCGACGATGTCTATTTGTCACTCGTGACAGACAGCATTCTTGATATAGAGAGGGATGATGAAAGTACAATCATTTTTCCTCTCCTATCTATTGCTGAGGGCGGAGTCCGTTTACCCCTTCACCCATTTCTTAGGGCCGTCCTTCGCCATTGGGGTTTGATTCATTCGCAACCCAACGTAAACTTTTTCCACATCGTAATGGGGATTATAGAGTTGAACCGGCATCTTAGGATCAACCTTGGCATACCTGCCATTCGGCACTATTATGTTTTGGCCAAATCATCTGGTCGGCTAGTGCGCTATTTTCTCAAGGCCAAGGATGTTAACCATCAGTTGGTAACTATGCTTGCCAGCTCTGGCAAGCGAGTCGACGATGTCATGGTCATTGTCCAAGGTAACTGGGAATTCAGCGAAGGCAAGGATCGCCTAGACCCTATACCTAGACAGAAAGGCGAGCCAGGTTGCTTTGTAGCTCCTTACGCTTATCTACTTTATATTTACTCGGCCTTTTCTCGAAGTACTAACAATTTTATATTTGTGCAGGCAATAATCTGAAAAAAGTTCTGGTTTCGGCCGACGACACAGTTCTTGCGGACATTAAAACCGCACTCCAGTTTTTTGGCCGTCCAAATATCCAGAAGCAAGGGAGAGCCGCCCATATACTTCTGAGGTACGAGCTAACTTACACAACATTTTCGGCCGCGGAAAACATTCCAATTCCACGCGACGAACAACATCTTACGGCTTTCATCTTCTCCCGCTTCAAAAGCCTTAGGCAAATTGGTTTCGAAACCTCTGATTCGGAGCAGGCCGCAGAGCCAGTAGCCGAGGATATCGCCGAACAACTGAGCCAATCTGATTTGGAGGCCGAAGTCGACGAGGCTCTTCACTCGGCGTTTGAAGCAGCCATCTTGAATCAATCCGATCCTCCCTCCACTTCAGGTCGGGGGGAAATCCCCTTCGAAGACATCTTTACTGATTTAGGAGATCTCCTCGGCTCTTATCTTGAGAACATGGCGGGGGAATCGCTTACGCAATTGGCACGAAGGAAAAATGCCGAACGCATGGTCGCCCGGTGCAGAGTCGAGACCATCCGTTTCGAACCTACGACGGCTCAATCCTCCGAGCCCGTTGTTATAGAAGAAACGGCGCAGGTTGAGACGGCTGAGACTAAACTGGTAGTCGAACGGCCGATCCCAGAATGGAGGGAGAAACGTCCCACCGAGAGCGAGGCCGGCTCTGAGAAAAACTTTATTGATAAACGGCCGCGCTTAGAGGAGTCAGATGTGGTTGCTCCTTTTGTTGTCCAACCAAAGATAAAAAAATATGCCGATCTCCTCTGAAGCGTTGGCCTTGAAAGATCTAGCCGTGGCGTTGAGCTTGGCTTCCTTAGTCTTATTGCCAGCTGACAAGGCAACCTTTCGGGCAGAGCCAGACTTGGTGGCAATAGCTTTAGCCGCTTAGTCGGCCTTTCGGGTATGTGACTTGATCCTAACTTCCGCTTTCTGCGTATATTGTTTTGGTTTTGTTTTGGTTTTAACTCCCTGTTTTACAGACGGTCAGAAGGATAGCCGAAATAGGCCGCCGCCAGCATGACGCAATTGAAAGAATTGGCCGTTTGAAATCGGAAGTTGAGGGTAAGAGGAGCAGGGCCGAGTTCGAGGCGGCGAGAGCGATAATGGAAAGTGCAAGGGCCGAAGCCGAAGCGGAAAGGGCGCGGAGTGCTGACCAGCTCAGATTGGCCGTCGAGGAGAGAGCAAACGTGAGTGAAAATCACTCAAGTTGGCCAAGGAGGTGATTGCCAGGCTGGAGGCCAAATTGGAAGAGTCAAAGAAGGCGAAGGAAGTAGCCGACTCAAAGGCTTCCAAAGCGTTCGAGGCTGGGAAGGGCGCCGCCCTTGAAAACTATGTAGAAGAAGTCCCCAAATTCGAGAATCGAGGATTCAAACACGGTTGGCTCAAAGCCCTTGCTGCCACTGATGTGACATTGGCCATGTCGATTCCATACGAGCAAGTGGACGTTCAGCCGCTTGAGTCTGACCCTAAAGATTGATTTGGACGATACTTTAGTTTTGTTAGGAATTTTGAATGTATGTTCTTGCAAACATGTTTTGTTTTTTAGTAGACTTCTATTCACTTAAGGTAATCGTCATGTATAAAATGATGACTATCTGTATTCATTTTATGAATGAAAATTTCCCTTGCTTGCGTTATTGCCTGTACTCAATTGTTGTTAATGAAGAGTTTTGCTTTTCACTACTTTGGATAAAATGGTTAATGTCTGTTGTGTATGCTAACCATCGATCCGATAAGATGTAGGAACATAAGATGAATAACTTGGCAATTTGGTAACTTAGCCGAACAAGTAAATCGGTGCTTGAATTGGAAGGCAATTTAGCAGTGCAACTTGGCAATTTAGTAACTTAGTCGAACAAGTAAATCGGCTCAGGGCCTTGTCGCCTGGCCAACTAGGCTAATTATTCTACCCTTGCCCCAGCCAATGCATGAACTGGGAAGTCGAATACAATTAGTTCATGGAGTGGCTGTGGCACATAAGTAGATCGGCATCAGGCTTAGATATTGGGTCGATTAGATTAGCGAATCTGCCCTTGCCCCAGCCAATGCTTGAACTGGGAGGCCGAATACAATTAGTTCATGGAGTGGCTGTGGCACATAAGTAAATCGACTTCAAGCTTAGATATTGGGCCGATTAGATTAGCGAATCTGCCCTTGCCCCAGCCGGTGCTTGAACTGGGAGGCCGAATACAATTAGTTCATGGAGTGGCTGCGGCACACGTCGATTGGCATCAGGCCTAGATATTTGGCCGATCAGATTAGCGAATCTGTCCTTGCCCCAGCCAATGCTTGAACTGGGAGGCCGAATACAATTAGTTCATAGAGTGGCTGTGGCACATAAGTAGATCGGCTCCAGGCTTAGATATTGGGCTGATTAGATTAGCGAATCTGCCCTTGCCCCAGCCGGTGCTTGAACTGGGAGGCCGAATACAATTAGTTCATAGAGTGGCTACGGCACACGTCGATTGGCATCGGGCCTAGATATTTGGCCGATCAGATTAATAAATCTGCCCCTGCCCCAGCCAATGTATGAACCCCGAAGGTTGAATATCATTAGTTCATGGAGTGGTTACGGCACACGTCGATCGGCATCGGGCTTTTGAAGTTTAGCATTAATGAAATTGCCTCGGGGGCGCTACATGCGTTAGGAATAAATGGGGTGAGTTCTTCGTCCCTGTAAATCCACTTATTGTGTGCAGACTCAATTTAAACCAGTTTGTTGCGGAAGGTTAGATAAGTACGAATGTCAAATAGACTATTCTTCAACAGCAAAGGAGAAGGGCGGACATTGGCTGAGCTTGACATTAAAATGAATCGCAGCGGCGAGCTCGACCGCGACCGAGAAATGAATCCGATGTGACACCGCGACCGTTGAGTTTTGTGGTTTTTGTGGGGAATAAACCGATGACGGAGGTGGATTCTATTGTTCATGACCCTAGTGTAGCGGTCGAGTTCGCTCGACAGATTTTTCCACCGGAAGTCCAGCAGTCGATGGTTGGTCGACAAGATTTCGAAGTGTTTCGAGAGGGCATCCATGGAGCAGTAAAAGGGCTGTATACCGCCTATGAAGTCGGCATGCATCTACATGCCACACGGCGGGAGATAGAGCAGAAGAACGAACAAATTCAAAACTTGGAGGCTCGCGCGGAGAAGGCCGAGTGTGAGCTAAGGAAGGTCCAAACTGTCGAGCCGCGTGCGGCTGGACAATCTAACCCGGTCGTGGAGGAAAGAGTGACCCAACGGCTAATAAGTCATGCGATTGCCGATCGAGATACGGCAAGCATGTTTGCAGTAGAGACTGCAAGGTCCATGGGTTACGAAAAAGGCTTCCACGACGGCCGGAGAGTCGGGATAGACAAGACCAAGGAGAAACTTGCCGAGAAAGTATGCCGATGCGAGAATCGGCGTTTTAGGCACGGGTGGATTAAGGCTCTTTAAGCCGCAAAGGTTCTCCAAGAAGCATGCGTTGAATCGGCGTTGCCATTATACCAACATCATCATTTTCCTTTTGGCGCTTTCAAAATCGAGAAGAGCGACGACGAGGGTGACGCCGAATAAAATTGAACATATTGTAAACAGTCCAACGCAGATTGGGCGCCAACTATGTATTTATTGGTTAATTTGATAAAATACGCTGTTTTAAATGTTTGCATGCTTCAACTAATGTTCATACGGTTTGTGCCGATTCAACTTAATGAGACATTTCATTTTGAATGCTTGCATGCTTTAATTTATGTTTATGTGGCTTGTGTTAGTTTAATTTAATGAAACATTTCATCTTAGATGTTTGGATGCTTCCATGTTCGCCGTGTATTGTGGTATTCTCGAACGGCGCTCCAAATCCGGAGTCTTTATTTGGCCCAAGCGTGTCATGCACGTATGGGGCTCCGAATTCGGAGGTTTTTTGTCTTGGCCAATCGTGACATTCCCGAAGGGCGCTCCGAATCCGGAGTCTTATTTGGCCCAAACATGACCTGCACGGATGAGGATCCGAATTCAGAGGCTTTATTCGGCCCAAACGTGACTTGTACGGATGGGGCTCTGAATTCGGAGGTTTTTTGTCTTAGCCAATCGTGACATCCACGAAGGGCGCTCCGAATCCGGAGTCTTTTTCGGCCTAAACGTGACTTGCACAGATGGGGCTCCGAATTCGGAGGCTTTTTGTCTTGGCCAATCGTGACATCCACGAAGGGCGCTCCGAATCCGGAGTCTTTTTCGGCCCAAACGTGACCTGCTCGGATGAAGCTCCGAATCAAGAGTCTTATTCGGCCCAAACGTGACTTGCACGGATGGGGCTCCGAATTTGGAGGCTTTTTGTCTTGGCCAATCGTGACATCCACGAAGGGCGCTCCGAATCCGGAGTCTTTTTCGGTCCAAACGTGACTTGCACGGATGGGGCTCCAAATCCGGAGTCTTATTCGGCCCAAATGTAACTTGCACGGATGGGGCTCTAAATTCAGAGGCTTTTTGTCTTGGCCAATCGTGACATCCACGAAGGGCGCTCCGAATCCGGAGTCTTATTTGGCCCAAATGTGACTTGCATAGATGGGGCTCTGAATTCGGAGGCTTTTTGTCTTGGCCAATTGTGACATCCACGAAGGGCACTCCGAATCCGGAGTTTTTTTCGGCATAAACGTGACCTGCACGAATGGGGCTCCGAATCCGGAGTCTTATTCGGCCCAAACGTGACTTGCACGGATGGGGCTCCAAATTTGGAGGCTTTTTGTCTTGGCCAATTGTGACATCCACGAAGGGCGCTCCGAATCCGGAGTCTTTTTCAGCCCAAACGTGACCTGCACAGATGGGGCTCCTAATTCGGAGTCTTATTCGGCCCAAACGTGACTTGCACGGATGGGGCTCCGAATTTGGAGCTTTTTTGTCTTGGCCAATCGTGACATCCACGAAGGGCGCTCCGAATCCGGAGTCTTTTTCGGCCCAAACGTGACCTGCACGGATGGGGCTCCGAATCCGGAGTCTTATTCGGCGCAAACGTGACTTGCACGGATGGGGTTTCAAATTTGGAGGCTTTTATCGGAAGACTTTTGAACTGAGTTTCACAATGAGAAAATACGAAACTTTGCATTGCAAAAGTGAAATCTGTATATGGTGAATCATTCAAAACAAATATCATGCCCCACAGGTCGGGTTTAATGATAGAATTTACGCAAATGCGAGGAATTCCAAAGGCGTGGAAGACTTCTGCCAGACATGTCTTTGAGCCGATAAGCCCCTGTTCCCACGATTGAGTCGATCTGGTAGGGGCCGTCCCAATTAGGACCCAATTTTTCATCAGCCGGCTTCCTGGCAGCTGGAAGCACTTTCTTCAAGACTAATTCACCTGGTACATAGCGGCATAGCTGAACACGTTGGTTATACGACTTAGCAAGCTACTGCTGGTACTGCGTCATGGATGCAAGGGCATGGTCTCTTCATTCTTCAATTAGAGTCAAATCCAAGGCCAGCATCATGTCATTTCGGTCCATATCAAAAACTTTTGATTTCAAGGTTGGGAGCCCGATCTCCAAGGGGATGATTGCCTGCGTTCCGAAGTACAAAGCGAACGGTGTTTCCTCGGTGGACTGTCTCGGGGTAGTGCGTTGAGCCCATAATACACTCGGCAATTCTTCGACCCATCGGCCTTTCGCCTTCTCCAGCCTCTTTCTGATGCCGTCCAAAATGGCTTTATTGGAGGCTTCAGCTTGGCCATTACTCTGTGGATAAGCCGGGGTGGAGAAATAAGGCCGAATACCATACTTGCTGCACAGCTCTCGGTAGACATCGCAATCAAACTGGGTGCCGTTGTCTGATATAAGTGCTCTTGGAATGCCGAATCGTGTTATGATATTTCTCCATACAAAACACTTCACATCGGTATCTCGGATGTGCGTTAGTGTCTCCGCTTCTACCCATTTTGTGAAATAATCTGTCGCGACAATCAAAAATCGCTTGTTACCCGGGGCACGAGGCAGTGGTCCGACGATGTCTAGTCCCCATTAGGCGAACGTCCAAGGACTGGTTATAGAGCTTAACTTTTCAGGAGGCAGGTAGGTTAAAGGAGGAAACTTCTGGCACTGTTCACACTTTTTCATGTAACACTCGGCATCGGCTCTCATTGTCGGCCAGTAATACCCCTATGTCACAGCTCGATGAGCCAAAGAGCGCCCGCCAGAATCGGCGCCACAACTGCCTTCATGTATTTCGGTCAGAAGTTCTTCGACTTTGTCTAGATGAACACATTCCAGGTATGGACCAGAAAGGGATTTTTTATAAAGTTTTCCTTGCGGATCCAAGTAGTATCGCAGGGCTTTGTTTCGCAGCTTGTGCGCTTCTTTCTTGTCCGCTGGGAGCTGTTCGAAAGATAGGAATGCAGCAATGGAGTCCATTCAACTCGATCTTGACTTTATGACATTAACCTGGACTTCCTCCGAAAGGCCAATGCTCGGCTCTGGGATGAAACCTACTTCAATGGTCCATTTAATCTCTGAGTTAATGGCGGAGGCTAGGCAAGCCAGGGCATCTGCATGTGTGTTCTGGTCACGGGTTATTTGATTCAATTCATGATGGTCAAATTTTGCCAGTAAGGAATTTTTCATTTTCATGTAAGCTGCCATACGGTCGTTTTTGGCCGTGTACTCCTCCTTTAGCTGATTGATCACCAGTTTTGAATTGCAAAATACAAGCAAATGTCGAGCACCCAGAAGATGTGCATTCCGCAAACCAGTTAGCGGGGCTTCGTATTCGGCCTCATTATTTGATGCTTCGAAGTCGAGTTTGACGGCCTGCTCAATTATTTCGCCATCGGGAGCCATGATTACTACTCCGACTCCACTTTCCCGTTGGTTGGATGATCCATCAACTGCCAAATGTCCCCAACATACATTCTCCAATTCGGCTTGGGTTGAATTTGGTCGGACTTGAAGTTGACAAGACCCCCCGTGAATTCGGCCACAAAATCAGCAAGTACTTGCCTCTTGATTGAGGTTCTAGGTAGAAATTGAATATCGTACTGGCCGAGTTCGAGAGCCCACTTTGAAACGCGCCCTAATGCTTTTGCACTACATAGTACTGACCGAAGGGGGTAATTTGTTAGTACCCCGATGCTATTCCCCTGGAAGTAATGCATCAGTTTTCTTGATGCCATGACGAGGGCTAGGATGAGTTTTTCCAATGGAAGGTAACGTGTTTCGGCGTCAATCATTGCCTTGCTCGCATAATACACTGGTCGTTGCTCCCCAAGCTCTTCCTTTAACAGTACGGCGCTGACGGCCCAGTCGAAGATGGCCAGATATAAAATAAGCGGGTCGCCTGCCGATGGTGTTGTCAATAGTGGAACTGATCGGAGACCGTTGAAAGCGGCTTCGCACTCAAAGGTCCATTCAAAAGCTTTACCCTACCGTAGGGTATGAAAAAATTGTCGGCAGCGGTCTGTGGAATGACTAATGAACCTGTTGAGTGCGGCGGCCATCCCTATCAACTTCTGAACTTCCTTAACCGATCGAGGGGAGCCGAGTTCCAGGATTGCTGTGATTTGCCTCGGGTTGGCTTCGATTCCTCGGTGGTTGACAATGTAACCCAAGAATTTGCCAGATCCGATCCCAAATGCACACTTGGAAGTGTTCAGCTTCATTTTGTACTTTCGTAAAATGCCGAATGTCTCCTCCAGATTGGCTAGATGAGTTTGCTCTTCTCTGGACTTAACCACTATGTCGTCAATGTACACTTCCATAGTACGGCCGAGTTGCTCCTTGAACATGGCGATGACTAGTCTTTGGTAAGTTGCCCCTGCATTCTTCAACCCAAAAGGCATAACCTTATGGCAACAGGTTCCTCTTGGAGTGAGGAATGCAGTTTTGTCTTGGTCCTCCGGATGCATGGCGATTTGATGGTAGCCTCGGTAGGTATCAAGGAAGCTCATACGTTGATGACGCGCCGTGGCATCTACAAGTTGGTCTATTCTGGGGAGAGGAAAATAATCATTGGGACAAGCTTTATTTAAGTCCGTGAAATCCACACAAACATGCCAAGTCCCATTTTTCTTCTTGACAACCACGGTGTTCGACAACCACTAGGGTAGGTAACTTCCCGGATTGCCTCGGCATCGAACAACCGGTCAACTTCCTCAACAACGGCAGCAGTGTGTTCTGCGGCTGACCGCCGGCTTTTCTGGATAATCGGCTTGCATTTAGGGTCAACATTTAAACGGTGCTGCGAAACAAACGGATCCACACTCGGCATCTCATATGGTGTCCACGTAAATACATCAAGGTTGCTGAGCAAGAAGGAAATTAGCTGTTGCCTGTCGGCTTCATTTAGAGAGGCGCCGACCATGAAGAACCTGTCTGGATTCCCGTCAATTTCAACTCGATCCAGGGCTTCCGTGGCCTTTTCACTTGGGAGCCGCGCAACATCGTCCAGGCTCTCTCGATCTGGCACCTCAATAGAATTCACTTCTAACTCTTTTGGCGTCTTTGCAGCAAGGAGATAACAAGCTTGTGCCGATTTCTGGGAACCACGGATTTGCTCAATGCCGCATTTTGTCGGGAAGCGGAGCAGTTGATGATAGGTGCTTGGCACGGCCTGCAAGGTATGCAACCAAGTTCGCTCCATGATGAGATTATATGGCGAAGGCAGCTTGACGACCAATAATTCCATATCCACTGTTTGGAAGCCCGCTCGAACTGGTAGTGTGATTTTGCCCAACGGGTATTTTGGATTAGCGTTGAAGTCGAATAATGGATAAGGAGCAGGAGACAGGACTGATTCGGTGAACCCGAGTTTGATGAAGGTCTTGTAATACATAACCTTTGAAGTACTCCCCTGGTCTATGAGAACGCGTTCAACGGTGAATCGGTTTACGCGTAGTTCGATGACCAATGGATCAATGTGGGGGAGTGTTACGCCGATCAAATCGGAATCGTCGAAGGTGATATTCGGGGCTTCGTGGGGTCGTTTGGTTGGTGTGATTTGCTTTTGGGGGCCTGGATGTGACTGAATGGCATGCACGGTTGGGGATGTCGGCATATGGATGACACTGAGCGGAGGTGAATCCTGCCGTAGGGCAACTGCTTTGGTTGAGTTGTTCTTTCGGACGTGTTGCTGAAGCCAACCGTCTTGTACCAACTCCTCAAGGTGGTCTTTCTAGGCATAGCAACTGTCGGTATCATGGCCGTGATCTTTGTGATATTCGCACCGTCTATCCTGTCTCCTTGTGTTGGGAGGTCCCACCATTTTTTATGGCCATTTGAAGAACGGAAGGTGTTGAACCTTAGCCATAACCACACTGATCAGCTCCGATAACTCCGTATATTTCTTGTCGGCGTGCCTCGCGCTCCTGCTATCCACTTGAAGCTGCTTATTAGCTCGGTGTGGACATTGGTCGTTTGATCGGCGTAAATCCCGTCTTCTATCTCGCTTAGACCGATTCTGTGATTTCGGGCTCTGTGGCGGTACAGTGTTTATCGGTTGCACGACTTCAGGTGGGGCCGACTTAGTGGCTTTATGACCGTCTTTGACCCGGAGGGCATCGTCCTCTACTTTACAATATTCCTTAACTTTTTTCATCAACGCCCAGACTGTTTTTGGGGGCCGTCTGGTCAAAGAGCTACGGAGGGCACTGTCTGGATGTAACCCCATCTTGAAGGCGGTAATGGCCATGAAGTCATTGCAGGCATCATCTACTAGATTATTACATTCCCAATACCGTGCTGAATACGCTCGAAGGGTTTCCCTCGGTTGAATTTGCATTGCCCACAGAGAATCGGCTTGCTTCGGCTGGACCTCATTAGTGATGAATCTTGCCCTAAAGGATTTTTGGAGTTGGCGGAAACTCTTGATCGAAGCCGGCTCCAGTTTATAATACCATCTGACGGCCAATGGTCCCAAACTGCTCAGCTCGGAAATATTCTACACATGAAAGCCTCGTCGTCTGTATGCAGCGTCATGGCTTGCTTATAATGACGGATATGATCAATGGGGTCTGATTTCCCGTCGTATAGGGTGAACGACGGGGCTTTGAACTTCTTGGGTAGTACTGCCTTTTCGATCCATCGCACAAAGGGATCGTGCTGGTCTTCTTCGTCTGAACCATTTCGTCTTAGCTTATGCCTTACACGTGGACTCTCTTCAAAGGAACTGGTAGTTTCGAGTCGTCCCTTCTTTTTAGGCTCTGGGGATAATGAGTCAGAGTCGCTATCACTATCTTGTCTCCGAACTCGAGGTCTTCGACCACCCGCTCTCAGAGGTCGTCCCGGATCTTGGCGTGTAACTTGTTTAGACTTTGCCACTTCCAAGGCCAAATCCTGACGGAGGCACTCATTCTCAGCAATCATGTTTTCCAACCTCTGTTCGTTTTGCTTCGCCTGTTCTATGATCACTTGCATTGTCTCATGTGCTGAAGTTGAGGGTGAGGTCTGGGCAACGGAGTCGAAGTTTAAGGCGCGTCTCACGGTGATGTTCTTCGGTCCCAACATGTTCGTTGGAGTGAGGTAATCTCTCTGGGTGGTTTCGTCAGCGACTATCGAAGGATCTTCCATTACGCCCGCCATGGATGTAGTTGAGTATTCCCACAGACGGCGCCAATTGTGGGAGAATGGTTCTGGAAATACTCTTCTAATCCAATGGGGCACTCGAGATACTCAGCTAGTAACCTGAAAAAGAATGAACACTCCGGTCGAAGGTGCCGGAATTAGCACTCCGACGGATAAGTTAGTATATACTCTCTTGATTGCTTGTATCTTAAGTTAAGCGTACTGGTTCTCACATACCTCTTCTTTGGCTGTTGTTTCTTTATTTATACTTGCTCCCTGGGCCTCAGGGTCTGGCCCACTTAGACATCCACCTTGTGGATATTTATTCGGCTTCTTGCTTAACCAGTTCTATGGCCGGTTGGTATATTCGGCTTCCGGATGAGGCAAGCTAGGGCCGAATAAGATGTTCGTATAATAAGCTTCCAAGTATCTATTCGGCCCCCCCTCTACAATCGTAAATACTCGGCTCCCACAGGTTCTAAGTGCTTCACTAGGATGATCAAATTTTTGTAGTTACAATTAAAACACTAGCTTGGTCCCTGGATGCTAATCCTTAAAAGGGATAATCGAAATTAAGAAGACTCCCATTTTCTTTTCCATTTTTTTTAATCCAAAGTAGATCTAATACATTCACAGCCCTTTACCTAGAAAGATATAACAATAGAAACATTGAATAAAAAGTTCTAGAACTGTAGTCAATAAACCCATCACAATTCTAAATTTTTTGCATTTATTTGAAACCAGAACTCCATTACAAAAACATGGTTTGCCTGTTTCAAACTCGGAAGCCAAATAAATATATCTCAATGATAGAATAACATTTCCTGCATCCGCAGTAAGTTGCTAAATATAGACTCATCAAGTTAACCAATCATGAACTTACCATTCAATCTGTATTCGCCAAAAAAGAAGAAAAATATAAAATGTCAAGGGAAGGTAGTTTAACCTAACAACAAAGGAAACTTGCTTTTTGGGGAATTTCCAGACCCAGCTCTGCTTAATATGCTGCCATAAATGGATCTACTTCTTGAGATCAACAGCTAGAGGTTCTAACTCTTCTATGTTCTTATCTTCTGGGGCAAAATATGTAGGAAATGGAAGCATCGAAATATCTGGTTTTTTGTAACCAACATCTTTTATAAACACAAAGTTTCCTTCAGCTCCTGGAATTTGCGAAAAAATAGCATCTCTGTAAGGATACACAAAAACTTAAAATAAATCAGCATCAAAAAAATAAAAAGTACTAGGCATTGGAAATTAATCACAAGTTTTTTGGTTTCTGGTATCAGCTTGGCTGTATTGTTCATAATGGAATCCTTGGCATGCAAAGACTTCCATTGATTAAGTTCTCCTATGCATCTGTCTCATGATATTTTTGTTAACTATCAACTTATTTCTTAGTAGAGTACCTTTGATGGTTAGTCAAACATTCATCAGAGGGTTCTTTAAAAAAGAGGGGCATAAAGGTGAGCTCGTACTTTTGGTATTTTGTGCCAAAGACCTAAGATCAAATCTCGCCCTCATCAGCATTGAGAGTTTTATGGTCATGGGGAGGGCATCTACCCACTGTATAGAATGTTAACATTGGATCCCAAGAAAAATAAAAGATAAATAAAGGGTGAAGAAGTAGGATATCAGTAGTGTCAGGATTTTATTGGACTGTTAGCATATCAACAGTTCACATAGGCAGAACACAACCCATTGCCTTATAACTCAGACTTTAAGCATTCACATCAGAAGGATTAAAAGTTTAGAAAAACCATACTTGGCCTCTCACCCACATCAAGTTCCTTGTTGGGTTTATTTTGTAAACCAAACATTCTTAATTGTCTGTTGCTTGCCACCCATGCTCCCAGGCATCTTTTTGCCTTTGAAAACCTGTTCAAACAACATATTAAGAATGTAAGCCATAATATACATCCACAATAAAACTACTGTTCACAAAGAAAAAGTTTGAAGAAACTTTCCTCCCCTACTTTCTTCCTTTAAGAGAGATGTTTGAACACACCCTTTCCCAAATTCAAAACAAAATTTTGACGTACAACATTCTAAACAAACCTAAATTCAAATCTTAAAATAATTTCCCCATTCCCCACAAAAATTTAAATAAATAAATAAATAAATAAAATGTTTATGTTCATGATAGCAGGGTACGAATCTGCCACGATATTTTGTATGGTCATTGTCCTTTGATGGAGTTTCTTCTTGATTTGCCTTGGATTATAGTGGATAAGAAAGAAGTTGTGGCAAATTTTCTCTATATTTTTACTACAAAAGTTTTATGGTCACGCAATTCAATAGGACACTTAATGACTAGGACATGGAATTTGTTGGGGCACTTCTAAGGAGATTCTAAGGATAACATGGCGTGAAGACCTTTGACATGTTCTTGGTGAGTTTGTTATACATTTCTTTTTGGAAGACAATGGGTTCATATTTTCCTTGAAAAAGAACATGCCGTTCTAAAGCTCCAAGCAAGCCTGTTTTAGATCTTAGATTTAGAGAGAGATTTGTGGAGTGAAAAGTAAATAAAATATAAGCTAATGTTTTTCACAAATCCCTTCCATTTTTCTTTTCTCTCAACAAATCCAAGATCCAAACACAACATAAGATGAATTTTTTGCTTAGATGGCAGCTAGGGAGTCCATTTAACTTTGGATAACCTTTAGTTAAGGGAAGTTTTAGCAGAATTGTCATGACCTAAACCCGCCCCTATAGGTTCAGAGTCGTAACCGGCTAGTAATCCTTGGATTACCAAAGGCCTTTGAACAAATTATTACATAGTAAGGGGCTGTGGAAGCAAATATAGAAATATACATAGTCCATAGAGCTGTGTAGACATACATGGGACTGAAATTTAAAACTTAGATACATAAAAGTGACGTTGTATATATACATTAGTCATACGTCACCAAACCCACATATACAGAACTTACAAAACATGTTCGGACAAAACATAAGAAAGTACAAAGGTCCCAAAGACTTGCTTTTCATAAACTTGATTGGATCTCAAAAAGGAACCTCCTTGGGAGGCACAGTGGCTGGCTGACCCAAACTCTCCAGGCAGCAGCTTAGGCCTCGTCACGCGTCTGCTCACCTACATACATAATATAAATAGTGAGTGGAAGCCTAGTGAATAATAACAGAGTAAATAATTTAATGAACAAGTCCCATAGCAGATTTCAAATCAGATATAATTTCAGATTCGCATACTTAACTAGAAATCATAACAGGTATATATGGTCCATCCATTTAGCTATCATATCATACCAATTTTCCATAGTCGGTACCGACGACCACATAGGTCCATATCTTGTGCACAAGTAGCCATGGTATTGTTACCCCCAGATGAGGGCCACGTAAGCATAAGCCATGGTATTGTTACCCCCAAGCAAGGCCATATAAATATAAGCCACAGTATTGTTACCCCTGAGCATGGGCCACGTGCATATTGGCCACGGTATTATTACCCCCAGGCGAGGGCCACGTGAACTAAGGATGCTACAAATACATTTCAGAAAAATGGACATACATTTATGATTCATAAAATAGCATTTCAAGAAACAGATCGTATTATTTAGTCAAAAACTACTTATATCCAAACATTACTTTACAGAGTTATTACTCATAGATGGCTCTAAAAGCAGACAGACAAAGCAGACAAATCAGATAGCTTGTAGCGCGTGACCTACACAAACATAACATATACACAGATTGAAACACATACACGGAATATACTTAACTCATTACGTTTCGTTCTTAGTGTGTTTCTAAGTCTTATCTTCATTATTATGTCTTAATCTTGGCTTACAAATGCTTAGGATGCAATGAGGATGCTAAAATGCACTTAAAAACACTTAACAAAACTTGCTGAAAATAGGAGCGCAACTTTCTTCGCTCGAGCGAACGTTAAAAAATATGAGTGGTCGCTCGAGCGCAACTTCCTTAACTTGAGCGGTCTGTAAACTCTGCAAAAGTATTGGTTGTGTAAATTCTCTGCTTGATGGTCGCTCGAGCGTGTAAGTGAGATCTTTGCTCGAGCGCAACTCTAGTCGCTTAAGCGGTCTGCAAAAATTGTAAACTTCTGGGAGCATGTATTTTATGCTCGAGCCAACCTTTGGTCGCTTAAGCAACAGTGCAAAATACAGAGTGGTCGCTCGAGCGTAGGTTCTGTCGCTTGAGCGGAGAGCAGAATTCTGAAATTTCCAGATTTGCTCCCAAGCTACAAAACTTGAATCCAAGTTACAAAACAGGTTCTCTTGAGCCAAAAACTTGAGGAAACACTTAGAAACTTGTAAAACATGGAGAATTAAAGATCGTTTCATGAAATCAAGGCCCAAAGCATGTTAATTGCTCAAAATCAAACTTGAAGGTTTCCAAACTATAACATGCATGTGATGATATGTTTTTCAACCAACCAAACCATGATCTATTGAGATGTTTATGACAAAACCATGTTGAATTGTGAAACCATAGCCAAGGGAAGGTCATGCATGCGAAGATTCTTGCAAAAGCAACTTCAAAACTTCATGATATGCACATGCATGCATGAATCATGTTCAATTCTACCATCTAGCCTCAATTCTCTTTGAATAATGCATAAGGTAACTTAAACTCATAAAGTGTGAGTTGATTTCTTACCTAAAGTTCACAATTCCTTTTGATTCAAGCTAGGCTCAATAACTATCACCAATTCTTTCCAATTCTCGATCACCCTTAGCAATTCTCTCTTTTTTCTTGGCTTTGATCTCCCTTTTGATCTCTTTTTCTCTCTGTAGACACCCCATTTTTGACCGCCCTTAAGACTTGGGGGCCTCAGGTTGATTTCTCGAGGATAAAGGCTATGTTGTGCAAAGGTTCGATTTCTTCAGTAAGAGGAGCTTCAAATCCCAACCTTACACCCCATTTCGGACCAAAAATATTTTGACCAAAATTATTTTAGACCTTAAAACCCTCTCTTTCAAAATATTTTTGAAAAAAGTTTCTATGATGTTCACTTTTTGGTAAACTGAGCAAGGACAAAATGGAAATAAATGAAAGAGAGATGAACTTTTTGAAAAATCTTTCAAAACACCTTATTTAGAGGTTTGGAGTTGAAGAAAATAGGAGGGGAGGAAAGAAAACTAGTTGAGGAGAAGTTAGGCATCAATCCGGTTAGGACCAAAACTGAGCAGTCTTCACTAAAATAATCATATCTTTTTTCAAACTTAGAATTTTGATGTGAGGCTGTCGCCATTGGAAAGTAGACTTTGGGGGCTTCAATTTAGACTCAAGAATGACTTGTAAAGGAGTCCGGATGAAGGAGATATGTCCATTTGAAGTCGGGCCCGAAAAATAGTTTTTGGCCACTGATGTGGCTTGCTAGCCCCATGCTGGCCACAGGTGAAGTTTTATGGCCCCATGCCAGCCATGGATGATGTTTTCTGACCATGAATGAAGTTTTCCAACCACTGGTGTGAAAAATCAGTTTTTTTTTTTTTTTTTTTTGTAGATATTTACCTCCAGCTGTTTACACAAAGTTCCAGCTATCCATTTGATGATATTTTCGACCAAAGATCACATTTTTCTATACATAGATGACCTATCTCTCATATTTCAAGGTTAAAAATTTTTTAGGAGTCTCTCTCTCTACAACTCTCTTTTTACATTTCTCTCTCTCTCTTGCAAGTTTGTGCAAATTAGCCTACATACACTTCAAGTTTGTCTATCAACTCTTAACCAAAGTTACTTATCTTTGGGTTGAGGTTACTTGGGACCCTCTTTAAGCTCTAAAAGGTGGTCTTGGCTTGATTTATTGCTTTATTTGTGTCTTTTCTTCAAGAGGTATAACACTCTCCTTTTATACTTGTTTTGCACACTTGTTTTGCCATCTTTTTCAACTGTTTTTGGCCTGATTTTGAACTGTAAAAAAATATGTTTTTGTGGCCTAAAGGTGGTGTTCTGAGGCTATTTTCAGTTAGGGCGTGGTTCACCCTTCTTGCTTTTTTGCTTGTAAAGTTTTTGTGCTTTTGTTCATCACTTTCTGTGGGGAAGTGGTTTGGAAATACTCTTCCGATCCTGGGAGACGCTCTTGATCCTCAGCTAGTCACCTGTAAAAGCACCAACACTCCGGTCGGGGGTGCCGGGGTTAGCACTCTGACGGGCAAGTTAGTCTCAATGGTCAAGAAAGCTTGTTCACTAAGTTAAGTGGAGTTATTCTTCATACCTATCTGTTCTTTTTGGGACCTCGGGGCCTGGGCCTACTTTTCAATCATTACTCGTTCTTCTATTTGGCTTCGAGGATCCTTTCTTAATCGGCCTACGTATTGTATTCGGCCCATCCTAATCATGCAGGATGTAGCCGGTTAATATTAATACTATAATATACCCCTTCCGATTTAGCCACATATTCGGCTCCCACAATTGGCCCCCGAACTCCCCATTGACGGTAGTTAATCGGGGTGTTTGGTCTAGAATTCGAAAAGCTTATCATTGATCAGGCGGCCTCGCGTTTCCCAAGACAGATGTCAGAAGATGTCAGGAGGCGCACGCCTTTTCGTTTATCATTATACTTTCCCGCCCTATTCATGCGTCTTTCGCATTTATTGCGATTTGAAACTTCAGTCCTTTTGGATACACATTTCGTCGATCATCTGATACGTTTGGACCGCCAGCGCGCATCTCCCCTCGCACTCATATTTTCTGTAACTTTCGTCCGTCTATCTTCGTCTCATCTGCTCTTCGTAAGTCTTCTTCTCCTTTCTTTGTAGTCCTATTCTCTGTTTATTGTTCTTACTTTCGGCGAATCCTTGGGTCCCCGTTGAAATGGCTAAACATTTGAAAGACCTCCTTTCTGAGAGTCGCATTTCCGGATTCCGGCGACATTTTTCCATTCCCGATGACGTTCATTTGTCTCTTGTAACGGACAGTTCTCTAGATATGGAGAGAGAGGATCAGAATACGATCGTATTCCCCCTCCTGTCCATTGCGGAGGGCGGAGTTCGTTTCCCCCTACATCCATTGCTTAGGGCCGTCCTTCGCTATTGGAGTCTGATTTCTTCTCAACCCAATGTAAATTTCTTTCGAATCATTATGGGGATTATAGAATTGAATCGACGCCTTAGGATCAATCTCGGAATTCCGGCCATTCGGCACTGCTATGCTTTAGCCAAATCCTCCGGTCGGCTGGGGCGGTACTTCCTTAGGGCCAAGGATACTGACTATCATTTGGTGACTATGCTTGCCAGTTCTGGCAAGAGGGTTGACGATATAATGGTCAATGTCCGAGGTAATTGGGAGTTCCCTGAGGGCGAAGATCGCCTAGACCCCATTCCCAGACATAAAGGTGATCCAGGTTGCCAAGTAGTATCTTATGTTTGTTGATCTGTCTTTTAATCGGCTCTCTTTCCTTAATCTCTCATCTTTTGCAGGTAATAAATTGAAGAAGATTCTAACTTCTGTTGACGACGCGGTCCTCAGGGACATTAAGACTGCACTCAACTACTTCGGCCGCCAAAACGTGCAAAAACAAGGGAGAGCCGCCCACATTTTACTTCGGTACGAACCGACTTATACCACATTCTCGGCTGCGGACAACATTCCGATTCCATCCGGCGATCAGAACCTCTCAGCTCTTATCTTCCCCAGCTACAAGAACCTTAGGCAAATTGGTCTTGAAGCTTCTGATTCGGGACAAGACGCAGAGCCGGTGATAGTAGTTGCCAATCCGGCCAGAGAACTCACTAAGGAGGCCGAAGAGGTCGACGAAGCTGTGCGTTCGGCGTTTGAGGCTGCCGTACTCATCCAGCCTTCCTCACCATCCGCTTGGGGTCGGGCAGAGTTCTCTTCCGGAGATATTTTCGCGAATTTAGGAGATCTTCCCGGCGACTTCTTCGAAGGTATGGCAAAGGAAAGCCTTACGCAAATGGTGCATAAAAGAAATGTCGAGCGAATGGCTGCTCGAAAAAAGGCCGAGGCTGCCGAATCTGATGCCAGCTTGGCTAAGGCCTCTATACCCATTATTGAAGGAACGGCTCAGGTTACACCGGTCGGCACAGAAAAAGTTGAACAGCAGGCCGGTGAAGAACGGCTGATTCTGGAGGAGCGCGGCCAAAAACGTGGTGCCGAGGAGGAGGCTAGTTCAGAAATTAGCCCTGCGGACAAACGACCTCGCCTCGAAGAATCGGACATGGTTGCTCCTTTCGTAATTCAGCCAAAGATCAGAGATACGCCGATTTCTTCCAACGCTTCGGCCATTGAGGATCCGGCCGTTGCATTGAGCTTGGCGGCCTCAATTTCCTTACTGGCGGACAATGCGGCCTTTTGCGCCGCGCCGGATATTTTGGCCGTAGCCCTGTCTGCGCAGTCGGCACTTCTGGTAGGTATTAAATTCGCTTGAATCCATTTTTACAAGGGTATCTGACGATCACTTGTTTTTGCAGACCGTCGGCAGGATCGCCGACTTAGGCCGCCGCTTGCAAGATGCTCTTGGCAGAATTGACCGTTTGCAAACAGAAGTGGACGGTCAGAAGAGTAGGGCCGAGTTTGAGAAAATGAGAGCCGCAATGGAGAGCGCACGAGCCGAAGTGGAGAAGGAGAGGGCTCGCACTGCTGAACAGCTTCGTTCTGATGCTGAGGCTAGAGCGAGTGCGAGTGAGGAGTCGCTCAAGCTCTCTAAAGACGAACTTGCCGAGGCAAAGACTCAGTTAGAGGAGCTCAAGGCGGCCTAGGAGAAAGCCGAATCGGAGGCTTTTGAGGCAGGAAAAAGAGCCGCCTTTACGGAATATGTTGATGAAGTTCCCAAATTTGAGAATCGGGGGTTCAAACACGGGTGGCTCAAAGCCCTTGCTGCCGCTGGGGTTACGTTGGCTGTGCCAATTCCTTACGAGCAAGTAGATGTTGAGCCACTTGAATCCGACACCGAGGAGTGATTTGTGAGGCGTTTCCAAATTTATTAAGTTTTTTGATTTTTGTGTAAGTTTTTGATATTTGTTTGGTAGAGTTTTGTTGGTTCAGGGTAGTTTTCATGTATAAATTGGTTGCTATCTTATACGCAATTTATTAATGAAAATTTCCTTGTAATTTCACTTCTACTCGTACACAATTTGTGTGGTTATGTTAATGAAACATTGTGATGTCTTTCGCTATTTTGCGTAAAATTGTTGCTGAGTTTCAGCTTTTAGAGGTTGAATATCCAGTGGCAATATTGATTCGTCCTTCACATGCCGACTGGATTAGAATTATGAAGAGTCGATTCATGAGCCGGCTGGGGCACTTGAGCTGAGTATATTAATGAATCTGCCCTTGCCCCAGGCGGTTCCTGAAGAGGTTTGAGGAATCGACTCAATTCGTGAGCCGGCTGGGGTACTTGAGCCGTATATATTGAGGAATATACGAACCGGCTGGGGTACTTGAGCCGTATATATTGATGAATCTGCCCTTGCCCCAGGCGGTTCCTGAAGGATAGATTGATGAATCTGCCCTTGCCCCAGGCGGTTCCTGAAGAGGTTTGAAGAATCGATTTGATTCGTGAGCCGGCTGGGGTACTTGAGCCATATATATTGAGGAATATACGAGCCGGCTGGGGTACTTGAGCCGTATATATTGATGAATCTGCCCTTGCCCCAAGCGGTTCCTGAAGGATAGATTGATGAATCTGCCCTTGCCCCAGGCGGTTCCTGAAGAGGTTTGAAGAATCGATTCGTGAGCCAGCTGGGGTACTTGATAGTAAAATCGTGCCCCTGTCGTCGACTCAGTCGGCGACGGGCAATTCAGGCTCTTCAATTAATGAGAGTGCCTCGATCGTGCTGCCTCTATGAAGGGTGTGAACAAAGGTACATCCTTTATGATCTTGGCAAACAACTAACTTAAGCTCTTGCAAGAAGACTGATTGCGTGAATGTCGAACCGACTCTTCTTTAACAGTAAAGGGGAAGCGAAGACCCTAGCTGAGCTGGGCAGAGATATGAATCAAGGTGGTGAACCCTCGCGCTCAGGAAGTAGGAGTTCTAGGGGTCGCAAGAGGCGTCCGTCTCCTCGACGTCGCAGCAGATCGCCCAGGCGAGACAAGCAGTCGCAGGGTAAATCTCCACAGTCCCGAGTCGAGAGGAGGTCTGACGCGAATCCATGCCCATTAAGCTTTGCGGTATTTGTGAAGAATAGACCCATGACGGAGGCGGACTCAATCGTTCGAGACCCAGACGTAGCGGTCGACTTTGCCCGACAAATATTTCCTCCTGAGGTTCAGCAATCAATGCTGGGTCGACAGGACTACGAGGTGTTTCGCGAGGGCATTCACGGCGCGGTGAAGGGGCTTTACACTGCTTACGAAGTCGGCATGCGACTGCGCGCTGCCCGTCAAGAGATGGAGAAGAAGGAAGAACGTATTCGAAGTTTGGAGGCCCGCGTGGAGGCGGCCGAGCGGGAACTAAGGAAGACCAAGGCGGCTCAGGCACAATCCACCGTGCACGCGGACCCAATTGTGGAAGAGAGGGTTACTAGTCGACTTATTAGCTCCGCACTTGCCGATCGAGAGACGGCAAGTATGTTCGCAATAGAGAGCGCGAAGGGGAGGGCCTATGAGAAAGGTTTCCATGAGGGCCGAAAAGTGGGAATCGAGAAAA
Organism: Camellia granthamiana; assembly: GCA_036172215.1. NCBI lineage: Eukaryota > Viridiplantae > Streptophyta > Magnoliopsida > Ericales > Theaceae > Camellia > Camellia granthamiana. The sequence continues at coordinate 231,529 of CM069910.1, read as the reverse complement.
CCAGGGAAAAATTGGCCGAAGAAGTGTGCCGATGTGAAAACCGTGGGTTTAGGCACGGTTGGATCAAGACATCTCAAGCCGCAGAAGCTCTACGAGCGTCGGGAATTGATTCGGCATCACCACGCTACAGGAATAAAGATTTTCCGTTTTCTGCTTTCGAAGTTGAGATATGAGGGTGACGCCGTATGAGTTTAATAGTTGTAAGATTGGAACGCAGGGCGCGTTTGAAACTATGTAACTTGTTGTTTTATTGAATAAAGAACGTTTCATTATAAATGTTTCGTTGTCATTCATATTCGGCATATGTGTATTTCGTGTTGCTTAAATGTTTGAATGAATGTCTAAATATTGTCCGACCCAGGTAGCTGTTAACTGTTCGGCGGTACGTGGGCTTGTCGGCAGGATCTGCACATAGGCAGGATCGACACATTCGTGACGATCGTTAAGGTTTTATTGAGGCTATTTCAACGGCCATTTATCTTTGACTTGGGTCAGCGCATTGATGCTTGGCCAGTTGGATTAGTGGGCTGGTCGAGGGTGATCGGCATGTGAAGACTTGGCTGACCGGTTTAATTAATCTATTTCGCTTTGGCCCAGCCAGTGCGTGTTTCGGCCAGCCGTCGGGATGGCGGTCGTGGCGAATGTCAATCGACGCTCGTCTTATTCAGCCAATGCATTTTTTGGCGTTAATAAAATTTTCTTGGGATTGGGACCTCGAGATCGTGGTCGTTGCTGAGAATAAAAGGAGTAGGCGCTTCGCACCAATAATCCCGCTTGACTCATCATTCCTTGTGTGGGATAGTGATTTTGGTTACAGAGGCTCAAACTTCGGTCAAGTTTGGTGTTGAGATGGTTTGCAGCAGAAAACCTACCCGTGAGGGAGTTAGGTCATCCAAAGAGCTTGAGATCTGTGAGTCTCCAAGTCGTCGAAGCAAATCACCCCGAATGGAGAGTCAACAACTGTCAAGTTCATTCTTCCTTGTCCTGGATCTTTGCCTTGACATTGTCAATGGTGTCAGGGGAAGTTTGGCGCTATGCAAGTCGTGGGCTTAAGCGTAACTGGTTCAAGGTATTGCACGCTGTGGAGGGGTTTAGGGCGACGGTCGTCGATCCGGCGAAGCTGCTTTACCGGCGCGTTTTGTTCCTTTTTTGCTTTCGATATTGTAATGCTCGAATGCGGGTTGTGTTTATATAACAACTGTTTAATCAAATAAACGGTTTTATTTTAAATATATTTGCGTGTTATTCTAAATTTTGCTTGTGTACTAAAGCACATTACTTCGAATGTATGATCTGTTCTAGCGTGTTGCATAGGATCAATTATCAATATCTTTTGTTCGTGCCAACGTTTGCTCCGGATTCGGAGACGTAATTAGCGCTTAGCACTGTAGACCGATTAGTACGGCCGAACGGATTAATGTAATAATCCTCTGAAGCACTAAAGCGGGCTCCATATTTGGAGGCTTGAACCCGGGGCTCATTCGGCCTTAAGGAGACTGAATCGGCCCTAAGGCATCATGCGCCGAAGGGGGCTCCAAATTCGGAGACTTAATCGGCCCTAAGGCGTCATGCGCCAAAAGGGGCTCCGAATTCGGGGACTTGATTTGGCCGATCGTGATATCCACGAAGGGCGCTCCGAATCCGGAGACTTAATCGGCCCTAAGGCGTCATGCGCCGAAGGGGGCTCCAAATTCGGAGACTTGATTTGGCCGATCGTGATATCCACGAAGGGCGCTCCACTTAATCGGCCCTAAGGCATCATGCGCCGAAGGGGGCTCCGAATTCGGAGACTTGATTTGGCCGATCGTGATATCCACGAAGGGCGCTCCGAATCCGGAGACTTAATCGGCCCTAAGGCGTCATGCGCTGAAGGGGGCTCCGAATTCGGAGACTTAATCGGCCCTAAGGCGTCATGCGCCAAAGGGGGCTCCGAATTCGGAGACTTGATTTGGCCGATCGTGATATCCACGAAGGGCGCTCCGAATCCGGAGACTGAATCGGCCCTAAGGCGTCATGCGCCGAAGGGGGCGCCGAATTCGGAGACTTGATTTGGCCGATCGTGATATCCATGAAGGGCGCTCTGAATCCGGAGACTTAATCGGCCCTAAGGCGTCAGGCGCCGAAGGGGGCTCCGAATTCGGAGACTTAATCAGCCCTAAGGCGTCATGCGCCAAAGGGGGCTTCGAATTCAGAGACTTAATCGGCCCTAAGGCGTCATGCGCCAAAGGGGGCTCCGAATTCGGAGACTTGATTTGGCCGATCGTGATATCCACGAAGGGCGCTCCGAATCCCGAGACTTAATCGGCCCTAAGACGTCATGCGCCAAAGGGGGCTCCGAATTCGGAGACTTAATCGGCCCTAGGGCTTCATGCGCCAAAGGGGGCTCCGAATTCGGAGACTTGATTTGGCCGATCGTGATATCCACGAAGGGCGCTCCGAATCTGGAGACTTAATCGGCCCTAAGGCGTCATGCGCCGAAGGGGGCTCCGAATTCGGAGACTTGATTTGGCCGATCGTGATATCCACGAAAGGCGCTCCGAATCCGGAGACTTAATCGGCCCTAAGGCGTCATGCGCCAAAGGGGGCTCCGAATTCGGAGACTTGATTTGGCCGATCGTGATATCCACGAAGGGCGCTCCGAATCCGGAGACTTAATCGGCCCTAAGGCGTCATGCGCCGAAGGGGGCTCCGAATTCGGAGACTTGATTTGGCCGATCGTGATATCCACGAAGGGCGCTCCGAATCTGGAGACTTGATTTGGCCAATCCTGGCGAGTGCCCCACTGGGAATTGACATATGATTTTGAGGGACGAGGAAAAATAGTTCGTATTGCAGAGGCGAAATATATTTACAGGTATCAGAGCCCACAGATCGGGTCAGTGATAGGGTTTTCATCAGAACTCGGCTTGTGCCGATTGGGGGGAACCACGTATTTTTTCAATGCCGTGGGTTGTTGGGAAACGCAGGATCTGATGGTAGGTGTTTGGGACGGCCTTCATGAGATGTAGCTAGGTTCTTCCCATGATGGCATTATATGGCGAGGGGAGTTTCACGACCAGGAATTCCGCTTCGACCGTTCTGGAACCCGCTCGAACAGGTAATGTGACCTTGCCCAATGGATATTCGGGATTCGTATTAAAGCCGAACAGTGGGTGAGGCGCCGGAGATAGATCCGACTCGTTGAGGCCGAGCTTGGTGAAAGCTTGGTAGTACATGACCTCTGAACTACTCCCTGGGTCTATGAGAATTCGTTCAATGACGAACCGGTTTATGCGTAATCCAATGACCAACGGATCGATGTGGGAAACCTCTGCGTCATTGAGGTCGGAGTCGTTGAAGGCAATTGTCAGAGCTTGTTCGGACCGGTCAGTCGAAATACGGCGCCCCTGCAGAGTTGGATGCGACCGAATTGTGTGCACGGCTGGGGGTGTAGGTAGGCTGTAAATTACATGGATCACGCCAAGTGGGGGAGAGTCCTGCCTCAATGCTAATGCCTTGGTTGGCTTTCCCTGTTTCACATACTGCTGCAGTTGGCCATCTTGCACCAGTTCTTCCAGGTGATCTTTTAATGCGTAGCAACTCTCTGTTTCGTGGCCGTGATCTTTGTGATATTCGCACCTCTAGTCCCTTCGTCGTGTATCGGGTGGCCCCACCATCTTTGACGGCCATCTGAAGAATGGAAGGTGTTGGATTTTGGTCATTACCGCGGTGATTGGCTCTGACAGTTCCGTGTACTTTTTGTCGGCGCGCCTCGAGCGTCTACTGTCGACTTGCAATTGTTCATTCGTCGGGTGGGAGCATTGATTACTTGATCGGCGAGAGTCCCGCCTTTTGTCTCGTTTAGCACGTTGTCACGGCTCAGGGCTCGGAGGTGGCACGGAACTTATTGGTTGAGCAATTTCAGGAGGTGCCGGTTTGGAGAACACTTGTCTGGCTTTAATCCTCAAGGCATCGTCTTCCACTTTGCAATACTCTTCGACTTTCTTCATCAACGCCCAGACTGTTTTGGGGGGTCTTCTGGTCAGGGAGTTGCGAAGAGCACTGTTGGGGTGTAGTCCCATTTTGAAGGCAGTGACGGCCATGGAGTCGTTGCAAGCGTCGTCCACGAGATTGAAGCACTCCCAATATCGCGCCGAATATGCTCTCAGCGTTTCTCCTGGTTGGATTTGCATAGCCCAGAGAGAGTCGGCCTGTTTCGGCTGTACCTCATTGGTGATGAACCTGGCCCTGAAGGATTTTTGTAATTGATGGAAACTTCTGATCGAAGCCGGCTCCAGCTTGTAATACCATCTGACAGCTAATGGCCCCAAGCTGCTGGGGAATATTCGGCACATGAGGGCTTCATTGTCTGCATGCAACGTCATGGCCTGCTTGTAGTGACATATATGATCAGTGGGGTCTGATTTTCCGTCGTAGAGAGTAAATGATGGAGCTTTGAACTTCTTGGGCAAGGCCGCCCTCGCAATTCGTCGGATAAAAGGATCGTGCCGGTCCTCTTCGTCTGAACTGCTTCTTCTGCGCTTGTTTCTTGTGTGTGGACTTTTTTCAGAGGAGCTGGAAGTGTCTGAGCGTCCCTTGTTATACTCCGTGGATAATGAGTTGGAGTCACTATCGGTTTCCCTTGGTCGGGCTCGAGGTCGTTGTCTACCTGCACTCAGGGGTCGTTCGGGGTCTTGGCGCGCGGCTTCTTTGGATTTTGCTACTTCTAGGGCCAAATCTTGACAGAGGCGTTCGTTTTCTGCGATCATATTTTCTAGCCTTTGTTCATTCTGTTTAGCTTGTTCTATGATGGCTTACATCGTCTCCTGCGCTGAAGTCGTTGGCGAGTCAAAATTCAAGGCGCGTCTCGCAGCGATGGTTTCCTTCTCGAGCATATTTGCCGGAGTGATTTCGTCTCTCTGTGTAGTCTCGTCGGTGGCTATCGGAGGATCTTGCGTCACGCCTTCCATGGATGTACTTTGAGTATTGCCACAAACGGCGCCAATTATGGGGAAGTGGTTTGGAAATACTCTTCCGATCCTGGGAGACGCTCTTGATCCTCAGCTAGTCACCTGTAAAAGCACCAACACTCCGGTCGGGGGTGCCGGGGTTAGCACTCCGACGGGCAAGTCAGTCTCAATGGTCAAGAAAGCTTGTTCACTAAGTTAAGTGGAGTTATTCTTCATACCTTTCCAAGAACGCTGCTTCTATATTTATATCTGTTCTTTTTGGGACCTCGGGGCCTGGGCCTACTTTTCAATCATTACGCGTTCTTCTATTTGGCTTCGAGGATCCTTTCTTAATCGGCCTACGTATTGTATTCGGCCCATCCTAATCATGCAGGATGCAGTCGATTAATATTAATACTATAATATACCCCTTCCGATTTAGCCACATATTCGGCTCCCACACTTTCAAACCAACTTTTTTTGGCCCTTTTAACCATTGATTTTCAAAGGTTTTTCAGTGGCAAAAAACTCATTTTGAAGTCCAAATTTGGAAGGATTAGCCTCCCTTCCTTGTGTCTTATTTGCATGCCTAGTTAGCTTTACATGTTAGTATGTTTTTCTAGCTTAATCTAGCTCAAGTCCAGCATGTTTTTGCCTCTGAAATAGACTGCTTTAGCTCTGTTTTGGGTTGTTTGGGTCGGTTAAGTCTTATTTTGCATGGTTATAGTGCAATAGTCCTCACAAGTTGGTGTTTTAGGGTCTTGGACATCTCTTGTTTGAGTTGATAGCATCTTTTGGTGTTATTTATCACTCATTTTCAGCACTTAACCATCTCTACAACCTCTCCCATTTCTTGGTTTTATTTTTGCTTTGAAAGTGGTTCAAACCATTTACTTGTTTAACGCATGAAATTGAGGTTTTATACTTAATGGTTTAATCCTTTTAGGGGTTCATTACCAACAGCATGAGGTCTCTTTCATGCCTAAGACGACCTTTGGTTTGAGCTTTCTTTCCATTTAGAGGACTTAATTCACCATTTGGACTTAATATGATTAAAGGATGCTTGGTAACTAAAATGTGTAAACAAAATTGATAAGTAAAAGAGGCAAGATAAGCATTCCTTTGTGTTGCATTGCATGTGTTCAAATCGGACGTTAGTTTGAACACAAGGAAAATGGGACATTTCATACTCGAAAATGATGAAATGTGCCACTTTCTTAGGTCTCCATTGCCTTTGATCATGCATGATAGGGTGATAGTTCCTGAATGTTTTGTTTTACATTTATTAAGCTTGCATACCTTGAAGCACAAGCCATCATGCAATGAAATTGCTTTGATTGGTGGCTTGTGGTTAAAGTTCACAATTCCTTGGATTTGTTCATGAAAAGGAGAGGTGAATTGTGCAGACAACCCTTGGGAAAACCCTCTTTTTGCTCTGTTTGTACTCCGTTGCAGCATGGTGATCCAATGCATCTATGGCCGGCAATGCACCATTGGTGGCCGACAGTGCACTATAAGTGGCCGACAGACCACCCTTTTGGGCAACAGAGGGCCGACAACATCCATCCATGGCTGGCAGGCCACTGATGTAAACCTCAGTTGATTTTGGTAAGATGGAGCAGAAAGGTTCTGGAAATTCTCAACCCTACAAATAAAGGCTTTCAAGAGCAAAACAGAGGTTTTTTCGGGCCAAAACCAAGCATTTGCATCTTCCACTTGCCGAGGCAGAGCAGTGGCAGCGTAGTTTAATGTCTTAAATGCTTAGTTCATGTGCATTTGTGTTGTAAATTAATTAATTAGTTTGCTAGTTAGTTAAAGTGTTATAATAATTAGTAATTAGCTGAGCTAGTTATTCATTTGGCTTGTAACAATTAGTCTAATTAGCTTAATTAGAATAGTTTAATCAGCTAGCTAGTTAGCCCTTATTCATTCGGACTCTCCTTCGCGAGGGCGTAATGTTGTAATAAGTGTGCGTGCATGTGTGTATGTTTTTCCAACCCTACGTCTTTCACCCTTTTATTTACTCACTTTTGATGGTTAGATTAGGGATATGTTTCAATTAGCATACCTTATGCTTGCATCCATTTATTCGTATTGCATGCACCGAGGCTCGACGCATCATTCAAACTGCATTGCTATTTCAATACATATTTGAATACGTGTTTAATCGCATGTTATCAAATCGATCCATATGCCACATTAGTAGCCGAGCCTATTAATTACATATTACATGTGTTGCATTAGGCATCTTGTATAGTTAGAAATCATGCATATTTTTCTAACTGGTTTCCTTTCTTAGCTTGGAGTACTAGTTGAGTTTTTATGCTTTAGCATACTTGCATGAATGTGGATGTTGCCATGATTAACATGCTTGCCATGAGGCTATGTGCTTAAATGCTAAATTGCTTAAATGCCTATGGATGAAGGCTTGTTGTTTGAATTGGAACAATTCAACAAATGTATGTTTTAAGCCCACTTTGTTGAGTGGCAAATCAGTTTTAAGCCCACTATGTTTGGTGGCAAATCCGCAAACTTTAAGCCCACTTGAGGTGGCAAATTCAAACAATTTTCGCAAACAAACATGAGTTAAATTGTTCCAACTTGAGCAAACTAGTCTATACTTGATTGTGCGCATCAAATAGTAATGCTAGCTTAATAACCGGAACAAGAACACATAATGTTTATAAAAGATCATATCATGATTAGTAGAGGCCGATCTTTGATGGGCGAGCGAGGGTTCTCAATTCATGACCTTTCCCTCTCGTACCTAAGTTCCCGAGTCGAGGCAACTTTGGTGGTGACGGACACGTGGCCTTTGGCACGAGTCATGGGTTTCCTAAATTTTCCCAAAAATAAAATATTTAGGTGACGACTTTATATCTAGCAAAGCAGTCCAATTTTGGCACTTTTTGATTCAAAATCAATTTTCCAAAATGATTTGCCGGATTTGGACTCTTCGGTGTTTATTAGTTTCACATTGCACTTGTGAGATTAGATTCAGAACCACGGGAGTTCGAACTGTAGGGCTTTCTTTTTGAGCTTCCGAAAGGAGGCGCGAAAAAAGCCAAGCTACACTCTCTCTCTCACGTTTGTTGTGTGTATAGGCTCAGAATGAAGAAAAGAAATGAGTTGAAGCACATAAGGGGCCTTATATAGGCTTACCTAGTGGTAATCAATTAAAGTTAATCAAATGGGCATTAATTATTCTAATTTAATTGCTCCGAATCGAATTTTAATTAAGCTTACCCTAAAATTCTAAAAATTTCAAATATCACATAACCCAAGTCAATTTCACGTTCGGATGCCGATAAGGCCTTCAATTCACAGAACAAAACAGAAATACGAACTGATCTTTCTACGATAGACAGATAGAAACACAAATAATGCAACACACATGCAATTAATTTAGAATTTCATCTTAATTACTCATCAAGCATTCTTAATCATGGTTTAACAGTTAATTATAGATTGGGGTTGTTAGAAGAATAGTGTTACACGTGCAAGTAGGTAGGAGAGGATACAAACCACCATTTTTTTGGTGTTCAGTGGGTGATGTCCCATACAATTAAGGGCATTTTTGCCTCTTGGAGATATATGGATGTTTGAAAAGAATATACGTGTTTTTTGGTGTTTATGGAAGGAGAAAAATAACAGTTATGTTTCAGAATGAGGCCTCTAAATGTGGCCGACATAGCAAATAATTGATCACACTCTCTCTAGCTTAGCTTTGGAGATAACAGAGCTCATTAAATTGAATACTCTTGAAAAGGGTTTCAAGTTTCAACATACCAGACCAATGTGTTGCTGCTGCTGCTGTTGTTCAGCGAGAGGGAGATAGGGAGAAGACGAAGCTCCAGATTTTAGTGTAGGGTTTTTGATTGGGGAGCGTTCGTGTACTTGACAGTCTTCTGTGTTCCACTGGACCACTGACCTCTCTTGTGATGCGTGTTCATTCCCCAGGCCCGGTTTGATTCTTGGATATAGAAGGCTGGATTGGAGATTATATAATGTGGGTCCCATATATCTTGTGTTTGTAATTTTTTTTGGAGGAGGATATAATATACAACTAGATTGTGTATTCCCAAAATGGGTGGATATACAATACCCACTCCCCCCTATTATATCATATCCCATCAGATGGGATAAGAACTAAAAATACAATTTTACCCTTTTATAATGGAAAATCTAATTATGTGTATATATGAACTTTACAATGAGAAATTTGATTGTGGAAAATCTGATTATAGAAAATCTAATTTAAAAGTTTTGAATTTTCAAAGTTCTAATTCAAAAAATATTTACCAATTTAAGAATAAATAAATAAGTGGGCTAAATAAACTATGATATGTATTTTTTTTTTTTTTTTTCAATCTGCCAATTAAACTATAATATGTATTTTTTATTTGTAAGAATTTAGAAAACGCAATTAAATTTAGAAAAATAATTTTAAAAATGTTAAAACTTAATTTATTCTAAATTATTTTTCTTAAATATTTTAAACAAATTTATATTATTATTTAATTTTTGATTATGTTATTACTTAATTGATTATTATTATTTAATAAACATATATACATATTGGCAAATGATTGGATGTAATGGAAATGCATATGTATTGCCTGATGATGGGTTTAGGGACAAAATAGACATTAATGTATGTTACTTGCTTCTATCTCATAATTCTTTTTATCAAACAAACATGGATGAGAAATATCCAATACTATATACTGAACTCAACAAACATGAGCATGGGATATGTTATCCAATCCATATATCCTATTCATTACATATACAGAGTAAATCCCAAGGCATATTATATCCTTCATTTTATATCCGGGCAATCAAACAAGGCCATAGAGCATTTTCTTTTCTTTTTGGAAAATTTATCATAAAGTGGTAATTTTATGATACTGTTGCAAACGAACCAAACTGTGTATGAATAGTTTGAACTCGACTCGTTCAAAACTCATTTGAGTTCCACTTGTTTACTAAATGAACGAGCTCGAGCTCGATTTTTATGCTCGTTTATTGATCAAGTCGAGCTTGATTAGCCCTAAACTCAGCTCTTAAACATAAAAATAAATAAATAAATATTTATTTTTAAGAATATATTAAATAAATTTTCAATAATCTATTTATTTTTTTTATGTTTGGTGTTTGTGTAAATTTACATATTTGATTGATGAAATTTATTATTAATATAAGTATTATTATATATTTTACTCATAATTTTGTATATTTTTTTTTATCTTAATAAGTAAATTAATTTAAATTTAATTTTTTTCAAGCTTGAGTTCAAGTTCAAACTCGGTTCTTTTATGTAATCAAGCGAGCTCGAGCCGATCTCGAGGTCAACAAATATTTGACGAGTCGAGCTCGAGCTCAATTTTTGAAGCTCGACTTGAGCTTAGTTCGAGCTCAAACTCAACTAATTCTTAATAAACGAGCTTGAACATTCAAAAACTCAACTCGGCTTAGTTCATTTGCAGCCTAAATAATACTAGCCTAGTTCGGTATAGGGTGTAAATTAGGCTCGGCCTGGCCTAGCCCACCTAAGTCGGGGCTCGGCCCGGACCACGTTGGGTCGCGCAAGTTTCTGTCAAAATTCGGGTCGGGTCAGGCTAGCCCAGGTCTAAGCCCATGGGGTATTCGGGCTTTAGACCAGATCGGTGGGCCTAGGCCTAGGGTCAAGCTTGGGTCATGCCTGGGCAGGACTGAACAAATTTTTTTTCTCTATTTTTTCCACCAAAATTTTATTCTTTTTCACTAAAACTGACACTGAGGCCTCAGGTGAGCCGGACTCTAAATGGGCCTTGAACAGGCTGATGGGCTGGGCCAGGCCTCAAAATGACGACCCATGCCCAGGCCCAAGGCCCCAGGCTGGGCTAGAGCCTAGGCCTAACCAGGCTAGGCCCACCTCGGGTCGCGGGCGAGCTTCAAGCCTCCCACACTCAGCGAGCCATTTTTACACCCCTATATATGGGCCAAAATAAAATTTCCCAAGTCCTCAAAAAGTAGAGCTGGACTGAACAGGCAAATGTCCAATTCCATTTATGCCTCATTTGGAGTGTTAGTTTTTTTTGTCAAAAATAATTAAAAAATTAAAACATCTAATTATATCATTCTTTCTATTTTTTTATTTTTTATTTTTGTATTTTTTCATAAAAATTTTAGAAATAAATTAAAATAGTTACTCCTCAAACACCTCCTTAGATGGAGAGGCATTAATACTTTATAATTTCATTCAGTGTGTTTAGTTTTAATTTTTTGAATTTAATTTTCTAAAAATTGAGTTATTTATTTTTCGTATTTTTTTATTTTTAGTGAATATTTTTAAAATTTTAAACATTTTTTTTTTACTTTTTTTAGATGCACCTTACTTAGATGTATCTAAAAAGTAAAATATTTGTAAAAAAAATATTTAAAAAAATTAATAAATGCACAAAAATACAAAAAATGTATTGAATTTTCGTAATGTGCAAAATGTTATGACATAAATGTTTGCCAATGTTTGCCAATTTTTGTATGACATAAAAATTAATTTTTTTTAAAAAAAATTCTTTATAAATTTAAGATTTAAACATAAATTTTAAAAAATAAAAAAATAACAAATTAAAGATAACATTTATTGCACATGTTAGCAACTCCCACTATAAACTTATATTTTATTTATTTACTAGCGTATGCCCGTGCCTAAAGGCACGATGTAAATTTTTTTTTTTCTTTTCAAAGAGTAGGGAGTGAATTTTTTAAAATGTTTGACACTGGAAAGATATGAATGAAGTGCATCTAATAAAAAATTTAAAACATGAAAAAATTTTATTAAAGACAAAAATAAAAGATTCAAAAAATAAAATTTAGTTTGAAAACCAAATTTCAGCCATCATATTATTCATGTTCTACTTTAATGCATAGCCAACATGGTCATTGACCCTCTGCATCTTCATAACATTGTTGCTTACACTAAAACATAAAAAGATCACACAATGGCAGAGACTAAATTAGTTACATAATTTTATTTCACAACCGTAACTTCCAAATTCCCTTGTTCATAAAAAAGACTCTTCTATGCTTCAGAAATGATCTCCTGTCCTGGAAAACTTATAACCCTTTTATCTTATTTGACTCACAATTGTTTGATCATATCTCGAGAAGTTCACATGATTCAACGATGTGTAGAACTCAGAATTGTCTGAAAAAGAAAAAAAAAACCTATAACAGCATTGGATATATAAATTTACAGACGTCAAATATCCCTAGCACAGGGTTTCAGATGGCTGACTATTCAAAGTAGAATTCTATGGGATGAAGGGGAAAACCTCCATTTTACAGAGGCACTATTCGACCTCAGTTTTGCTCTGCATCAAATGGCTCGATTACATAGACTGCACCATCGCTCATTCCAAGCGCGATTTGATTAGGTTGAGATGGATGTGCTGCAATCACCACAGGAAAGGCACAGCCACTACTTCTTCTGCAGAATTAATAACCATCTTTAAATGATTAAATCAGCCTCTCAGTTATTAGATCATTCGGGAAATGGAACAAAGCATAATACAAATTATCTTACCTTTAACTTAACATACATACATACATACATATGGAGAGAGAATCACATAGCAAAGGAGAACACACAACAACAATTGATGCCTCCAAGTTACCAGTCACAAGTGATCAAAATTAGAAAAGTTTCAAGAATCCAAATCTTGTTTGAAACTCTATCCCAATATAGAAGATTGGGAGTTAGCTACAGAAATATGTGGGATAAGATTTTTTTTTACAATATAACTGAATATCCAACTGCAAATTTGTATTTCTCCAAGGTTTGTGAGATTCAACTTATCCCAATGAGTCGAGTCTCCAAATGAGGTGGTTAAGACTATGGCATCAAAACATGGTTGAGAAATATGACAATTGGTCAACAATCCTTGGTATTTGATATATCAGCAATAATTGTAAAAGGAATATGGTAAAACAATGAGAACTTGGGTTGAGGTAATAAAAAAGACATGACTATCTTAGTTACAACTGAGGATATAATTACGAATGGAACTAATTAGAGAAAATGGATCTATACAGCCAACTCCATGGAAAATTCCAGTGTCAAGCTCCAGCTTTTTCTCACGGTATAGAAACATTCAACTTCTTTTAAGAAAATTCAGCGAAAATTCAGAGTATTGAAATTTATAGAAACATTCAACTAAGAAGTCAGAGCATAGAAACATTCAACTATGAAGTTTTTGTCTATGTTACATGACATATTGGCTACATCAAGAAATTCAAATGGAGGCTGTTTACCGTGAGCACATCCAATGCAACATAGGATCAACTCATATGGTACTATAAATGATTTTTAAGCCCTTATGCAACCATTTAATACAGAATTCTGGATTATTATCAGCTATCAAGTCCATAGAAACGATGCAAATGCACTACTAACTCTGAATAGCTCCACTGTATTTATCTTAAATCATTTAGGTCAGTGAAAAAATGCATATTGGTCATGTTTTAGATATTCATATAATTTGAAATATTAAAAGACAATTTTTTGCTGCAATCCACAAAACTCCTGTGTGGCACATGTGAAGATGAGAAAATTCATTCTTTTTTAAGGAAAATTTGGAGCCATAGAGTTAGCAAAAATAAATGGGCATCAAAACGTCTATTTCTCTAACCCCAGTAAAAAACAATGGTTACCACCACAGACATCAATTTCATATGGCACTGTCAAAATTTCACAGGTCATGTATCTCACCAACTTAACGTACGACTCTACAAAAATTGAAACAGCATTTTACAATAAAATACTGAACCATAAATAAACCTTGACACTAACTAGACTTTGGTTGCTGAGAAAACTGAGGAAAAGAAGGGAAAAAAAATTAAAAAATAGAAGAAGAAGATGATTTTGAATCCTTTATCTTACATTGTTTTGTTTTCCATTCAAATCATAAACTGTGAGAAAACGAAGCATTAGAAGTTCATATGTTCGTAATTAGAATCTCACCTGAAAATTAACCCTAATGCTTTGTAGAAACTCTGTTTTCTGCTTTCTCCACAAGCCTTTCAAGGCAAAATCTGAAATTTCAAGCGGAAACTGAAATCATTACCCAACTAATCATCACAATTCGAATAAAATCAAAGAATAAATGCAAAACTATGATTGCAATCTTCAATTACAATTCAGTTAAAACCTAATCAAAGCTTAGAATTTCTCGGATCAAATCAAGCTACTGCAAAATGTGGAATTCAATTCCAGAAATTTGAATTTGGAGCCACAAAACTTGGCACACCGTCAGAGATTTTGTGTTGATGTATCCAATTTTCGAAGATTTTAAACTCTTTGAATCAGAGAACTCGAATTCAAAATTTGTGAAGCACAATAGAGAGAGAGAGAGAGAGATAGAACTGAACGGGTCTCTTTTATGACAGAGTAATCTTACCTGGAGAGCAGTAGTTTCGAGAGCGAGCGAGGAGGGAGGGTATGGAAGAAGAAGAAGAGGGAGAGAGAGAGAGAGAGAGAGAGAGAGAGAGATAAAGAGGGAACGAGGTGGGTGAGAACAAAGAATGAAGGAGATAAAGATAGAATGGAGGGGAGACGTGGGTAAGTGGAAAGGTGAGAACAGAGAAGGAAGAGAGGAGGGAGACGTAGGTAAGTGGGAATGTGAGAACAGAGAAGGGAGAGAGATAAAGATAGAATGGAGAGGAGACGTGGGTAAGAACGAAGTTAGTGTTTGGGCGGGAAGTAAATGTTGATATATACTTAGGATTGATATATATTTAAAGGGGGCTCATCTCATCCGTCTATCTAACTATACAAGTGAATCATGACCATTAAAATGTCCTAGTAGGATAATTGTCTCTAGAATAAATTCAAAAACCTTTCTCCCTTATTATATAGATTTGGAAAAAACCTCCTCTTCAGTTTACAATTGATAATGTTGTTGAGTTCGTGAGATTTATCATGAATTTTATTTTTGGAAGATTTATTAGAAAATATTTGATAGTGTAAACATTTATATTAACATATTAAAATTCACATTGATGGTATGAAAATTCACATTGACTGTATGAACATTCACATCACAAAATATTCGCATTGTAAATGTGAATATTATTAGAGGTATTTTAGTAATTATGTCACCCATAAGACTTATTAGAATATAAGAAAATAATGTAAACTAAATGAAATATAAGTAGGTGAAAAGAGATTAATGAAAAAATGTCTCTTTATTCTAATGATTCAAATTGTTAATATATACAATTAGTTGAGTATTTTATTTTTATAAAAAATTATATTAATCGAATATTAATAATCTCTTCACCTGATCATATTGTTATTAATAATAAATATAATTTTTAATAAAAAATATTCTAATCAAATATTTATCAATATTTAACCAATAAAAAATACAGTAAATTTACACCGTTTAAATTTTCAAAATAAAATTTATAATAAATTTCACACCCGACAACATCGTTTGTGGACGGGAGAAAATATGCACCCTTTCTAATTTCTCCGGACAAAAGGAAAAAGCAGACGTGGCGTCCGTTCAACCAAAGAAGAAGTCACGTCACTCAGGAGTGTCTTTGGGACAGATAATTATTTAAAAATTGTTTGAAATGATCTAAATAAATATATTTTTTGATTTTTTATAACATATGAGTTGAGTTTGAGTTGAGTTTAGATTGGATTGAGTTTGGAGTGATATATTAAAGAAGTGATATGAGTTAAATAAAGTAATGTGACTTAAATAGAATATTAATTTTTTGATTTTTTTTAAACATGCCAAATCAACTCTTAATAATCCCATAATATAAATATGTAATATTTAATAATAATATAATTTTAAAAAAATAAAGAATTAAAATATTATGTCAAGTGGTTAAAAAATATAAAATAAATTATAATTATTTAAGACAGATGTTACTCCCAAAATAATCTAATTTTCATTATTTACGTAGGGACAGATGTTACTCCCAAAGTAATCTAATTTTCCTTAAAAAGGCGCTGTCGAACAATAAGAATCGATGAGAGAGTAGATTTTTATCGACGGACGTTGGTTGTGTGCGTGTGTGTTGGGTATCTGAAATTAGTACATGGAGCTCTATCTACTACACAACCACTACTACCACACCATTCACTCATCATCATCATCATCATCATTTCCCAAAACCATTAGAGCTCCATCTCCAGCCCCATCATCGTCAATCTTGTTTTTCCGTACAAATCTAAGATATATGCGGCGGCGGCGGCGAATTGCGGGTGGCGGCGGTGGCGTCAGAATGTGTGCGGGAGCGGCTTCGAGGCTGGAACAGCCGGGAGGGAAGATGGTGGTGGAGCTGGTGGGGGCATTCAATGAGCTGACGGAGAGAATGAACACCAAGGCACTCTCGACGAGCTCTTCTCACATACTCTTCAAGTGTCTCAAGCTATCAATCCCCATCCTCCAAACACTCCCTCTCCTTCCCCATGCCCGCTCTCCTCTCTCCAGGGCTTTATCTGTCGCTCTCCTCCTCGCTGATCTTCAGGTCACTCACTCACTTACTTGTAACTTGTATTGTATTTGTATTGTGTTGTATCCCCCCAATTAATTAATCAAAGCCCTAAATAACAACAACAACAACAACATTTTCACTTCTTCTTACTTTCTTTCTGTGATTTATCACTAGAACTACAGATCTAATTTCTACGAAATGCCATCAGATGATCACGTTGCTCAATTTCCCCTAATTTTGCATTATCAAATTTCTTGTTTTTCCCCCAACCCCAACCAAAACTCCTAATATATATCTATCCATAAATATAAGCAGGGGAAATTGCAAAAAAGTAAAAATCAATTGCAATTGCAATTGCTGTTGTATCTATATAAAACAGCTAACAAGGTTACTACTCCTAGCGTTCAATTATAATAATTGTATTCCCAAAAAAGCTCGGAATAGGATGTTATTGCTGCTTAATTTTCATAGCTGTCTAATCAGTCATTAATATTGTTGTAATAATAATATTGACTTCAGATGGACGCAGAAGTTATTTCAGCTGGTATACTGAGAGAAGTTGTGGAAGCAGGTGGTATATCCATACATGAAGTGAGAAATCGGATAGGTACTGGTACCGCTCATCTATTACATGAAAGTTTCCGCGTTAACAGCATTCCGTCAAAAGTTGATGTCTTGGATGACCGTAGTACTACCGCTTTAAGGAAGTTCTGCTTGACTTACTACGATGTCAGGGCTGTCATTCTAGACCTTGCTCTCAAGCTCGACACCATGAGACATCTCAATTACCTCCCAAGGTATAAACAGCAACTGTTTTCACTTGAGGTTATCAAGATACATGCTCCCCTAGCTCATGCTGTTGGGACCAACTTTTTGTCAACTCAGCTGGAAGACCTCTCTTTCCAATACTTGTTCCCTTATTCATACCTTTATGTTGATACATGGTTACGAAGCCATGAAACAGGAAGCAAACCCCTAATAGATATATACAAGGACCGTCTGCTTCAATCCTTAAAATCTGACTTCTTCTTGGCAGACATGGTAGATGATATCTCAGTCAAAGGTCGCTACAAAAGTCGTTATAGCACTATGAAGAAACTGTTGAAAGATGGCCGCAAGCCTGAAGAAGTGAATGATATATTAGGATTGAGAGTTATACTAAAGCCAACTTCTGGGGAAAATATGTCTCAAGTAGGTGAGAAAGCATGCTACAGGGCACGTGAAATTATTCGATCTCTATGGAAAGAGATGCCTAATAGGTCAAAAGACTATATTGCCCAGCCCAAAGCAAATGGGTACAAGAGTTTGCACGTGGCAGTTGATGTCGGTGACAATGGCAGGACTAGACCACCAATGGAAATACAAATACGGACAACAGAGATGGATATGTTGGCTGCTGGTGGAATGGCATCTCATTCATTGTACAAGGGTGGCCTTACTGATCCAGAAGAGGTAAGACCCTCCACTGTGACTGAAACTGGATTTCAAATATTATTTTGTCAAGCATTTATTATTACCTTTGATCAACTATTTGTCAATCAATATTATCAAAATTCAGATATTTATATTAATTTTAAGAAAAAATGTAGACAGTGCAACACCTTAGTTTAAAAGCACAAACTTCTATAATCTGTTGTTTCCATGCCACTTACGAGCTAAGTGTAATCTTTCTATTTTTACAAATTTCTATAGTCTATTGTTTCCATGCTTCAATTCTTTCCTTTGTTAGGCAAATGGTTTGATATTGCATTTTGTAGTAGACAGCTTGACTAAGACATGGGTTATCTGTTGATGCTCAGGCAAAGCGGCTCAAGGCAATTATGATGGCTGCAGCTGAACTTGCTGCCGTGCGTCTTAGAGATCTTCCTTCCTCAATTCATAAAGGTATTGAGACTGATCACAGAGATCGAGTATTCCGTCTTCTTGACAAGAATGGAGATGGTAAGATCAGCATCGAAGAACTTATGGAAGTGATGGAAGAGCTTGGTGCTCAAGGCGAAGATGCCCGGGAGATGATGCTGCTTCTTGATTCAAACAGTGATGGTTCTTTGAGCTCAGATGAATTTGATATGTTTCAAAAGCAGGTAAATAAATGTGAATGCTTATTATGATGAAACTAATTACAAAACTAAAAATCAGAAATGGTATAGCCAGATTCCTTATCATCATGATTCAGTAGTTTAATATTTAACTTGATAATATTGAATTTCCAAATTCTTTGACCCAGAAACCTCATGGCTTGTATTAATATCTTCAATAATGAAGTATGTCTGTAAGCCTAGCTAGAACCACAATATTATGAGTCTATGCTGATCCTGAGGTTATGCAATAGATGTGGTCCATGTGGTGGACTTGCACTATACTGTCCTTGAGTTTTATGTGATAGCTAGACAAAGGGAACTTGCATGAGTGTGTATTTTTTTAGGCAAATTTCACTTTACTCCTTGTGGTTTGGCCCAATTGCACATAAACCCCTGTGTGATTTGTGGACTAAAGTGCGCCGTCAGAGCCATTAACGGCTCAAGAAAAAAGACTAAAATGCTTTTGTACGTAAGTAACCTAATTGTGCAAACTACAGACATTATTGTCCCTTTTTCTGTGAGGCAAAATTCACTTTAACCGTTGTGCTTCACTCAAGGTGTGATTTACGCCCTTGACATTTGGAAATGAGCACATAACCCCTTTCTGTTCTGGCACGTGTTTTACATTTGTTACCTTGGACGGAATGTCTAACAAGTACACTTCAACCCACAAATCACAATGGGATTATGTGCTTATTTCAAAATGATAGGGAGCTAATCTACACATGGGCTAGATCATAAGGAGAATCCGTTCCCCCCCCCCCCCCCCCCCCCTCCCCTCTTTCCTTTTTTATAAAGCTGATCAGCATTTTTTTAAAATTATTTTTAAAGCCCAAAACTGTAATTACCACTTAGGCTGAACATTTCATCATTTTCATGGATAATCTTGTTCATTTTTCATGTTGTACTCTGTCATTGAGCATGTACTTCAATTATAGAAGGCATGAACTTGGTAAGAAACTATGGTTTAAGTTTTCGATTTGAATGGTATTTCTTGATCAAATTGATTGGGACATTGCTTGTCTTGCATGTTAGGCATCAGATGTGGGAGTCATACTGAACTAGTGATTGAGTCAGAATGTGTATCTTGAATTAATGTTTTATGTCTCACCTTCACGTTGTCCTCTGTGAATTAATTAGTATTATTATTGTTTTCTTCTCCTTATTGAATTTAAATTACTGTTTTCTACCCTTTTTCTTCATTGGAAGAATGTGAGATTAGCTATTGGTTTTTTGTACACTATACAACCATCCATTAGGAGTCTTGGCCTAGCATGGTAGCACAGATATCGTCACATGGAGAAATTTCTGTATCATTGCCATACTGAAAAGCTTAAGTGCATACCACTTCTCTAGTTTGGATTTATCTTTAACTCTTATTTTATGTCAACTTTTCTCTGTAGGTTGAACTGATGCGTAACTTACAGGATAGAGATGATCAATACAAGACACTGTTAAATGAGAAGCTTCAAATGGCTGATAGCAGTGGTTTCATTCAATCATATAGAAAAGAGCTTGGGGACAGCCTTGTAGTAAGTTAGTCATGTTCATGCCTAATTAAAGCTAATTTTGGAACTTATTGCGGTGAGGGGATATTTAAAACTTCCCTAAGCACCTTGTAAATATATTATTTGTACTGTATATAATTTAATTCCTAAGTGTTGAACTATTTTATGAGAAAGAAGTCGCTGGATTTTGCATATAGAATTAAGTTTGAGTAGGGGAAAAAAATGGTTGATGAGTAATTATCCCATGTTCCTGGAATTCCATGTTGGCTATGTGCCCAACCAATAGCAAGGGATTAAATGAATACATGGCCCTAATAATAAGAATATAATGGAAAAAATATAACATTTCATTGGTCGAGTACATGAACACGTGGTGTTCTCGACGTACTTCATAATTTCTGGTTGATGAAGATATAGATTGATTGCTTGCTGTATAAAATACTACAGTAAATTTAGAACCTGTTTTTTTTATTTTATTTTATTATTATTGATTGAATGGTATAAAGGATTAATTGTGCTAGAAAAAAGAGCAATGCTACGCACCTGAATTAGATATATGATCCAATTCTTTTATTCAGGTGCAATTGTATTTTTATGCTTTTGCAGGAGTATTTTAAGTTGAAATGTTGGGTTTATTGGCTTTCAATCATGTTCTGAGGACTTAATTACCATTTTCGTCAAAGCAAGTAGTCTTTTGTATCTTATTTTTCAACTGGTTGCACTCGGGGTTCTTGTTTCAGGTCAATAAATACCTTACTGATCAGTTTCAGGATGAGCAGATTGTGTATTATAATTGAGTAAGGCTATGTTTGGATTATAAATTTGGCTAAGGATTAAGGATTTGAAAAAACAAAAGAAAAAAATGTCAATGAAATATAAACTGATTTTTTATTTGTAGTGGTTTTTTTTCTTCTTTTTTGTTGTACAGTATGCTATTTCCCTAATGAACCATGGGGGAAAAAATATTTGGCACATGTCGCCTTCTTTTACAACTTGAACCAACAAATAAATTGTCTATTTTGAATATCCCAACACTTGTATTTGTCTGAGATGCAGCAAAAATATTACATTTCAATTTGCCACATGGCTTGGTTAGGCAACCAAGTAATTTTGTAGCTTGATTGTGCAACTCGGACACTGAGGAAAACGAAATATGTCTGCAGGACATTTCTATGTACTAATATATCTACTTCTAAGATGTTGTAACGAAGAATTGAAAGAAGATTTTACATTTTCTTATTATGGTTTTTAATTAACAATATTTACAAGTGAGGCTCATCTCTGTATTGTTGTTTTGCTAACTCGGGCATTTCCTGATGCTCAAACTTCCATCGTCATCAGCTCTTCTTGACTTGATGACACACCCAGATCATTTGATAACTTTTTACACAACTGCACATCCCATGTTAGAATCATATGTTAGAAATGTCTTTCTGCCTGTGTCTCACAGAGAGAGAGAGAGAGAGAGAGAGAGAGAGAACCTGTCTATAAACTGTAGAATCTCCGTATGATTTTCTTAATTCAACTACATACAGGGATGGGCTTATCTCGAACACCTGCCACAATTACAGACAGCATGATGAATATATATACAAGGTTTTAGTGCGCCCCCAAACTACGTTACACGGACTCTTTGGATTTTCCGAGGTACCCGTGTTGATAATACACGACATAGGTACGGGTGTAGGATGCGGCCAAGATACGGCTACTTACAAATAGATACGGCATAAGAAATGAAAGATGCGAGAGCAAGAGAGAACCTGGTCACCATTCGAAAGGGTGAAGACATCGATTTGGTCGCCGACTTCGATCCCTCTGGTCGCTGGCTTCGACTTACGCTCGATGCTTGATCTCCTTCTCTGTCTTCTCCCTCGATTGGTCTTCTCTCTCATCTCTCAATCTCCTTCTTCCTCTCCTCTCGTCTCTCAATCTCCCTCTCTCTCTCTCTCTCTCCTTCTGTCAACTTCTCTTCTTTTTTTGTCTACTCTTCTTTCTGTTCTCTTTCTCATCTTTTTAATTACATTTATATTATTTAATATAAATTACATTAATATAATAATAATATTATTCACCCAATAAAATATTGTATAATATAATATACCATAAATAATATAATTTATTTTATGTCTAAAATAATTTTTCTTTGTTATTTATATTTTATTTGTTATTTTTTTTAACAAAATCTATTATTCCTTAACTTTTTTTTAACTTATCTTCATATAATAAATATATTTTTTAAAAAAAACTATTTACCGTATCCCCGTTCTCATATGCAAATTTAGATCCATATTCACGCATTCTCAATTTTTAATTTTGAAGTGTCTGACCCTTAAATACGCACCAGCACCTGATACCCACACCCGAGTCCGTGTAACGTAGCCACCAAGTACATAAAATAAAAGAATTTCTTATAACAATTAGTTTGAATAATAAAACTTGCTTACTTCTGCTGCGACTGAAAGGCTACACGGGCTCCTCTGACCTTTGTGCTCTTGAATCACCTTAAGCTGAAAAAGATGGACACCAATATTACTGAATTCTCAGAAAAATTTCCTTCAAAATTGACATGGTTTTCATTTTAAAACAAGCCTCATTGATTCTTTAACCAGCATTTAAAGAAAGCATATCTGATTCTGGCATGGAATTGACATTTATGATATAACCTCATTTTTTTTCTTTTCTTCGAGGATTGTGAAAATCAAAATTTTCTGGTTTGTGGAGGGGATGGGGATCATTTCTTATACAATGTTCTGTTATCTATGGAAAAATGCAGAGGAATGTATGCATGCAATGCAAGTCCACAGCTTTCAAAGAAACTAACCTGTCCATTTTTCTTCTGGACCCCAAATCCCATCTGAGTTACGGTATCCTCAATCCTCTCAAGCAATTCTTTTGGGGAACGGTTGGATGTAAACCTGATCTTCCTTTCCGAAACATCCTAAAATAAGTCAAAAACAAAATTTTTGTTTAGATTTTGGAATAAAACTTGCTGGCACGAGGATATTGACAATGAATTACAAAGCTAACAAGTTGTGTTATTGAGGTTGGCACCTCTTTCTCAAAGAAGCCAGAGAGATCAAGGCATGAGGACATTCCAATCAGCTGAAAAGCGTTGATAAGGGTAGGTGAATCTGGATTTTTCTTTGCTTCAGATGGCTGCTTTACACCATAAGAGTTTGGCACAAAATCACTAAATAAAAATAGCCAAACAAGGATTGAAAAACAAAGGGAAAGGTTATATCACTCTCAAGTTCATTGGTACCACGTCTGTGTCTGCATGCATTCTCAAGGCTTCATCCTCTATGTGTACATTTTCTTCATCATCATCAGGATTAGCAGGAATGTAGTCTTGTTTGAACCATTCGTCTGCTTTAATCTCTGCCATTGTTATCCGAGTAGCAGGGTTGGGATCAAGAATCCTCCTTATTAGGTTTCGTGCTCCCAGGGACAGCCATTTGGGTATTTGAACATCTCCCTTGAAAATCTGAAAACACCTTGAGAGGATTAAAAAGATCGGAACTTTTATCCGCTTTGTTGGAAATTACCTGTAGTGTAGTCTAGAGGAGGAGGAGGAGGAGGAGGAGGAGGGGTGTGTGTACCTTCTGGTAGAGAACAGCGAGATTTCGATCGTCAAAAGGGAGATAGCCAGTGAGAATGACATACAAGATGACACCAGACGACCAGGTATCCGAGGTGGCACCATCATAACCCCTGTTAGCAAGGATCTCTGGGGCAACATAATTGGGGCTTCCACAGGTTGTATGCAGTAACCCGTCATCCTGATGGTTTAAGATAGATAGGTACATGGATAGAAAAGGGAAGGGATGATGAGTTAACTGAACTGAACTGAACCACCAAAAAATGCCATGTATATATATAGAGAGAGAGATGATACATGCATAGGGGTTCCATACCCTAAAATGTTGGGGTAATGCACTGAGGCCAAAGTCGGTTATCTTTATGTTTCCTTTTGCATCAACAAGTACGTTCTCTAGCTGCATATTATTAACATTTCGAAAAGAGAATGATTGAGCAAGAAAATATACACAAAAAATAAGTGCATGCATTTTTCACCAAGAAAATGTTGAGTATATGTATTAACTTAGTTGGCAATTGGTTCTCCATTTTTGGGTTGTATCGTATACCAGCGGTGGCAGGCGGGTGCACACGCTAGATATGCATGTCTAATTTTAGATTTAAATTTTTTGACAATTTGTTGAATGAGAAACATGAATTAATTTTGAAAACTGATTAGCAGCTATTGTGGCATGTTTGTATACTCATTCAATTAGCATTTTTTTTAAAAAAATTTAAAATTATGTGACAATTTTAAAAATGTCTTTGAGTAGAGGAGGAAAGATGAAAGAAAGAATGAAGGGAGAGGGGTACCTTGAGATCGCGGTGGTAAACACCTTTGTTGTGACAGTAGCTAACTCCGTCAATTAGCTGTTGGAAGAGCTTCCTTCCACGTGACTCTGACAGTTTCCCTTTCGATGCCTGTAGACAGCCAACCAGAGCAAGAGCAGCAGCAGCGTAAGAGTTTTTAAAAAATAAACAAAATCAAAATCAAAGATTTTCTGAAGCATTATTATTGGAATTATTATTATGGGGTCAAAAGAAAAAGCTCAACTTACAATTCTATCAAACAATTCACCACCCGTCACGTATTCTAGGACCATGTAAATCTTGGATTTGCTTGCCAGGACCTACGCACGCACAATCATACATACATACATACATATTCATCATCATCATTAACAAACCCATCAAATATATATATATATATATGATCACAGAGCATAATCAATCATAACAATTCCATTTAAATAGGAATTTTTTTATAAGATAAGGGGTCATGTTAACTGACTAGAAAAATAACAAAATAATTAGAATATTAATTGTCTATTAAACATATAGTCCAGGAGAGCAAACCTTGGTCTCTCTCTCAAGTTATCTGGTGGCATTAAACAATTGTTTTTTTATTACTATTTTTGTTTATTTTTTATTTAAAGATTGACAGGGAGGGAGGGATAGAGATGATTAGTTGCATGAACCGACCAGGACCCGTGAGAGAATATTCTAAAACATTGACCTCGTATTCCACGTGGGTATTTCATTTTCATATTTTGTAGGCTGATTATGTGGAACTAACCAAACGAACGAGGAAGCGTATTTGAATGGGCCAGTGGATGTGGGGTGGGCTTGAAGCTGTGTCAATCTCATCTTATCCTACCCCTCCCCCCTCACCCCCATTATCAGACAGACAAATAATATAACATCAAATGGGTTAATTCCATAAAAATAAAAGAACAAAAAAATAAGGGTTGGGCGGCCGCACAGAGTCAAGATCATAGTCAGATCGTTGGTTATTTTTATTTTAATTGATAACAAAAACACAAAAAGATACCACTCAAAAACAAGTTTGATACTCTCCTTCATAGTTTCAGACCCTAATCCACTTCTAGTCTCTATTGCTCTTCTTCATCATATTCTGCTGGTCTAATTTCCCAATTGAAACAAATAATTGAGAGTCTCTAACGTTTTTTTGTTTTCTTTTCTTCTTTTTAAGCTTTCTCCTATTGGGTTGGAAAAAACAGGTGAAAAGAAATAAGGGTCATGTCTTATGTGGTAGTTAGGTCCACTCCACCTATACTAAAACTATAGTACTATATACATTAATTATTAATGTACATATTAACATATCAATTAGTATTATATCATCATTACTAAGTTTACCTATTATACAAATTATAAATACTCAAAACCAACAATGATACATATCTCTAAAATTAGAGTTCTAATCGAGCCCTAGTGAGATGGAAAGTCAAAAAAAAAAAAAGAAAAAAAAAATAAAGCCAAAACATCATATACACATTAGAACTATTAGAGCTAAGACATTAAAGCTCCAAAACATTTTTGATAAATAAATATCGCTTAATTACTTGTATTGGTGATGTGATGTCTAATGAAAAAGGGCAATAATTAAAGGTGGAAACTCAAATAATAATAAAAAGAAATTTATGCCTTGTTTATCATAACTTAAAAAAGTTAAAAAGTCAAAAAATTACTATCCTATTTAGAGGTGATCTGGAATGCTCTAAATAAGTGTACTTTTTATCTTTTTATAAAAAAATGTGTAGAAAAGTAAAGAGAAGAGGTTGATTGATGTAGCCCAAAAAAGATAAAAAGATGGACTAAAATAGGTTATGCCAAACAAGGCTTTAAGTCACAGTCACATCACCTCTCTACTACATCACTTCAAACTCAACCTATACACAACTCATATTTCATAAAAAATCAAAAAGTATACTTATTTAGATCATCTCAAACTACCCCTTAATAAATAGAGGGAGAGAGAGGCTCATCATTATATCTATAAGAATAAAGATTTGGAACTCTAATTTTAAAATTTTTTTAAATTAAAATTTTAAAAAGAAATTTAGAAATATGACAAAAAGTAAGATCCATATATGATATGATATGCGTATTTATATATATTTTTTTCCTCTTATCACATCATTGAAACTCTATTATTGGAAGAGACCGGAGACCTCCACTCCCCCCCCCCCCCCCCCCACACACACACACACACACACACACACACACACACACACACACGTAAGGATGGTTGATTGGATAAAAAATATAAAATAAGAAAAATAATAATCTGGCCAATCATAACCCACGAGGGTGCTGGCGTCTTTTCCCTGATTGTTGTATCTATAAATATTTATTTCTTTTAAAAAATAGTAAAATTAATAGATTCCTACTTTCATGGGTGCCAGTGCCAGTGCCAGTGCCAGGCACGAAATTATCTACCGCAATTATTTCGAGGGAAAAAAAAAAATCATATTGTAATTTTAAAGATTTTTAGCGTTTGGTTGACAGATTTAAAAAAAAAAAAAATTAGTTGGAAGTTTTGAAAAAAAAATTAGAAAAGAAAATAACTGCACAGTTTGTAATCGCCAAAAAAAAAAAAAAAAGTAATATTTTAATTATTAAGATCTATAATTTTTTTCTACTGATTTATAAATTATTATTTTTTAACTGTTCAACTGTGGAGGGCAGGGTAGGGTAGGGTAGGGTACCTCGTGTAATCTGACAACGTTTGGATGTTTGAGAAGCTTCAATGTCCCAATCTCCCTCTTTATCTGCAAATTCCAGTCCCCCACAACACAATTCCTTTAATTTGTTAGATAGAAGAGGTAATGTAATGTATATTATTAATTATATAATATTGAGCAATGAAAAAAAGAGGTGGGGATTGGGAGGAGACAACTGGGCTGGGGATCATAATAATAAGAGGAAGAAGATATGAAAACAGAGAGACAGAGAGGAGAAAAGTATCTGAGACAAGCCCCCCCCCCCCCCCCCCCCCCCATGTATAATAATAAATTTCAGAGACAATAATGATTCATCCAATCTCTCAACATCTTCATCTCTCTGTTTCTCTTCTTGTGTTGAGTTTTGCAAAGATGTTGATCATGTCATGTTGATGCTGATGATGAACAACAAACAAGAGCAATCTCCGATCCAAAAGGCAAAAACATGACTCTGCAATTTGTGTGTATTGTATATGTATGCAGAAATATGAATGTTAAAAATAAAAACAAAAGAAGAAAGAGGGGAGGGGAGGGGAGGGGAACCTGATCGGTGATATTGAGGTGAAGGATTCTGGCCTTGTCGAGGATCTTGAGGGCGAATGAGTGGCCAGAATCAAGGTTCTTAGCGTACTTTACTTTCCCAAAATTGCCTTCTCCCAATGTCCTCCCAATCTCGTACTTTCCTCCCAGTCGCATTCCCTCCTCCTCCTCTCCCTCCTTCTTCTTCTTGTTCCCACCGCCACCAACTCCTACCATCCAACCAACCTTCCCTCTCCTCCTCTTTCTTCCCCACACACACACGATTCGAGTCTTTTGGAGGACTTGTATCGGCTACACACACGTCTCTCTCTCTCTCTCTCTCTCTCTCTCTCTCTCTGTGTATGTACGTATCCTCTCTGATCTTCCTCTGCACTCAATTAGCTTTTGAAACGGTTATTTTATGACTATTGGCTGAGAGCATCCAGGGAACGCTACACAATTAATTGCTAAATTATCTGGATGTCTGTGTATTTATATATGTAAATCCATGTTTGTCATGTATGTATGTATGTAATTTATAGTGATGTTTTTGGAATTTGATAAAAAGTTATTTTTTGTTTTTGTTTTTGACTTTTTAGTTTTTCTATGTAAAAAAATAGAGAAGTGATATAATTTTAAAGTCACAAAAATCAAAAAATTGGCTTTTTACTGTGCTACCTAAAGGCTTGTTTGAGAATAGACTATTTTAATAATTTTTTGGTTAAAATATGAGATAAAAAAATTAATATGTTTGGAATGAATTTTTGATTTTCTACGAAAAGATGTGTAAAAAGTAGAGAGAAAATTGAATCTTTGACTTTTTAGTATAAGTTATAGACTTTTTGGTTTTAGTGACTTTTTGACTTGTAAGTTAAAACAAGCACTTACCAAACGTGGCCAAAGTCCCATTTGAAAATATATTATTTTAGCAATATTTTAACTTTTTATAAAAAAAAAATATGTAGAAAAATAAAATTCACGTATGTCACATATGTATGTAATCTATGCTTAGGTCTTATTTGTAAATATATTATTTCAGTAATATTTTAACTTTTTATAAAAAGATATGTAAAAAAAAAAAATAAAAGAATAATATGATAATGTATAGATAAAATTATTTATAAGTCCTATTTGAAAAACTTAGGTAGTATTATTTGGTAGAGTTTTTTAAATATTATTTGAGAACAGGAGTTGTATTTTGAGTTTGTAATTTTTTTTTTTTAGTTTGTGAGTTTTGAAATTATGATTTAAGTATGAAAATTTTGTTTGGTGAAAGAGTTTTGAATTGAGTAAGAAATTTTTGATGTGATATATGATAGCTGATACAAAAATTTACAACTTCTAACCAAACACACAACTCAAAATTCTATTCAAAACTCATAAAAAAATTTTAAAAATTCTGAATTTTTTTATTTAAAATATAAAAAATAATAGGTGCCAATTGTAAAAAAAAAAAAAAAAAAAATTTGCACTGTTCTGGTCAACTGGCCAAACATCCGGAGGACAACCGGCCAAACGTCCGGGAAGACAACCAGTTAGCCCAAATTTTTCTCCTCAGAAAGAGTTTTCAAAAGTAGATGTGGAATTAATTTTTAAAAACTATTACCAAACACTACGTACAAATCAAGAGATAGAACTACATTTCCAAAACTCTTCCAAATAAAGTCTTATTTAATGTGAAATCCTATGAATATTATTCTAGAGTTTGGAATCCTATTTAAATAGGAATGCATTCCATAAGGTCCTATGGGTTGTAAATGAATGATATTAGTGTACTATTATACACCTAATTTGTATTCATATTGTATCTTATTTTCTCATTCATCATATCACGTTTAGGAAGCCTTTTAGGAAAGACAAATTTATAGACAACGACTTTGCGAGTTTTTTTCACCTTGATCGTGAGATTCTAGTGTATTTTCAAAATATTGCTTAAATAGATATGTATATGGTCGATGATGTGATGAAGTTTAAGGGTTGTGTGTTAATTTCTTCGACAGATTTCGGCTCCAATCGGTTGAGGAGAAGAGAGTTTTTGTTTTTGTTTTTGTTTTTGTTAAAGTGTGTTACTGGTTGTTGAAGTGTAGATTGTTCATCTTTAATAGGACATTGACAATCTATTACACTTATTGATAGGTACACTTTGACCAATGTTCTGATTGAATGTATGTATTTAACATTGTGATAGTTGATATGTTTTGATATGTTCGATGTGTGGGGTGGTGTATATGGGTTCATGGGTTGGGTTAGGCGTATTAAGTTTTAGTTGTTAATTGGATGTCAAACTTGAACCACATCGTAGGATGACAATTGTACATTGGGACCTAGATGATCGTGTTACGATGTATGTTACATTTAGTGTGTAACGTTAATCTACATACACCATGTAGTAAATGACATTTGTGTATTTTTTTGATTGTATATGTGTTTGAATGTATATCGTGTCTTTATTGTAATTAGTATTTACATACATGTCACAGTACATTGCGCAAAGTTACTAGAGATTTAGGTTTGTAATTGAATATGGATTGAATCATATCATGCGATGTTGAAGTTACTCCGAGTTGGGAGTGATAGTGGTTCAATACATGAGTTGAGTTAGGATGTTACATGTTATATTTGGGAAATTACATTATTTATAATTCAACGGTGGAGTATTGGAATGTCACGTTGGGTTTGGGATGAGAAGCATATGGGAATGTCATGGTGATTTGGGCATTGGATTTGAGATGAGAAACATATGAGAATGTCACGTTGGGTTTGGGCTGTTACATGTTACATTTATGTTTTGAATTTCAAATTTTCAACCATGTAAATATGATCACAATCTATGATAATATTGGATTTCCTATATATAATATTGCCATTAATCAAGCTATTTTGAATTTCATCAGAAACATATGGGAATGTCACGTTGAATTTGGGAATGTCACGTTGGGTTTAGGATGTTACATATTATATTTACATTTTGAATTTTAAATTTCCAACCACATAGATATGATCAGAATTTATGGTAACATTAGATTTCTCATATATAGTATTATCATTAATTAGGTTATTCTAAATTTTAAATTTTTAACCATATAGATACGATCACAACTTATGGTAACATTAGATTTTTTACTTTTAAATTTCTAATCGTATAAATATGATCACAATATATGATAACATTGAATTTTTCATATATGGTATTACCATTAATCAAGTTATTAATTAATTAAGATTTGGGGTAGATGTGTCCTCAAAAAAATCATAGGACCTATTGAATTATAAGTTTTTTCATAGGACCATATATTGTATAAGTCTTTCAAATAAGAATTATAAATAATTTACCTTAATTTATATTCAGCTTGCTTGGTTAGGTTTTTCAAAAAACACTTTTCAGAAAATTCTACTTTCTTATTTTTCGTATTTTTTTGTTTTTACTGAATTTTTTAAATATTTTAAGCAAATTTTTTTTTTTACTTTTTAGACATAGCTAACATAAATAAATCTAAAAAGTAAAAAATTTGTGAAAAAGACCTTTTAAAAATTCACTAAATATCAAAAATATAAAAAAAAATACAATAATTAAGTACATTTTTTTGTATTTTTATGTATTTTTTAAAATATTTTTTTCACAATTTTTTTATTTTTTAGATACATTTAAGTAAGGTGCATCTAAAAAAGTAAAAAAAATGTTTA
The DNA here is from genome assembly GCA_036172215.1 of Camellia granthamiana. Taxonomy (NCBI): domain Eukaryota; kingdom Viridiplantae; phylum Streptophyta; class Magnoliopsida; order Ericales; family Theaceae; genus Camellia; species Camellia granthamiana. The sequence continues at coordinate 200,207 of CM069910.1, read as the reverse complement.
AAATTTTAAAAATATTTACTAAAAATAAAAAAATACGAAAACCAAAAAACTCAGTTACCAAAAAACTCAGTTTTGAAAAAATGTAATCCAAAAAATTCAAACAAACACACTGATTAATATTTTAATTAGTTTTCAAACAAGGCCTTTTGTATTATGGAAAATGATGGTGCTACATGTACCAATTAGTGTACTAACACTAGTTATGACATTATTATCGATTCCACTCATTAATCACATTATAAATACTAAAAACTTCTTAAATTATGTCACAATTTCAATTAGTATTCTAATTAATACTTATAATATTATTCTATTAGAACCCTTACCACTCCCAACGTATTGTGCTTGACTAGTGTTTGTTTTGTTTTATTTATTTATTTATTTTTTTTCTATATCTGACTGACATGTGTCAATTGAGTTATGGGTGTCAAAATAATAAAAAAAATTTTTTTTTATCATTTCTGTTATATTATTGTGTGATTTTATTTCTATCCTCTTTCGTGGTTCGTTGCTTCCCCGGGCCCCACCACTTTTGTCTTGAAAATTATAGGACTTCCTGTCACCGGTGCAGCCAGGAATTTTGTGAGGGGACAAATTAATGATAATATTAATTAATTTTTTTATAATAAATAATAAAAAATATTATTAAATTTTAGGCCTTGTTTGGGAAGACTAAATAAGTATACTTTTTGTCTTTTTTGACTAAAAAATTGATGTTGAAAATATGGATGTTTGGGTTAACTTTTTGACTTTTTATGGAAAAATGTGTAATAAAAAATTGTGAAAATTGGTTTTTAGAAGAAAATTTGAATTGGGAGTTGTACAGCCGTAATTGTTGACTTTTGGTGAATAGTGTTAACTTTTTAACTTTTTGAGTAACTTTTTGATTTTTTAAATTATTTTGCACTACCTAAACAAGGCCTTAATATTAAGAATTCATTTAGATATATGTAATTTTTAAATTAAATGATTTGAAATTAAATTTTACACAAATATTAAGAAATAACTATTTTAGAAAGATTAGAAAATTAAAAAAAAAAAGTTAAAATAAAAATGATATATAATATGTTACAATTAAAATAAAAATGATAAAAATGTATCATATGTTACAATTATAATCTTTGTGATTTTTAATTATGACACATTATAATATTAGATATAAGATTATTTTGAAAAATAAATTAAAAAAATAATTTTTTAATTTTTTTAAAAATATATAAAAAAATAAAAAATAATATAATTTAAAATAATTAATTTTTAATCTTTTAACCAAAGAGACCATAATTCATAACAAAAATATTTGGGACCGCTAATTAGAGATGCCACTAATGATGTGACAGTGAATCTCAATCACTGTCACTATTAAATTTTTTTTTTACCTCATTAAAAATATATTTAAAATCTTTAAATTAGAGATCTCTCCCATCATTGAATTCATAATAACAGTGGTGAAGGTTGCGGTTGCAAGTGGCTTCGATGAATGTGCCGTTGTGGTGGCGACGCTGTGGTGACAATGAATGGGTAATGATACACTAGTAATTGGCAGGTGGATTGAGGGATTTTTTAGTTAAAATATTCAAAATGACAGTGGTGAAGGTTGCGGTTGCAAGTGGCCTCGATGAATGTGCCGTTGTGGTGGCGACGCTGTGGTGACAATGAATGGGTAATGATACACTAGTAATTGGCAGGTGGATTGAGAGATTTTTTAGTTAAAATATTTAAAAAAGTATAATATAAAATAAATTAAAAAATTAATAAAATAAAATATCACATTTAAATTATAATCATTTTAATTTTTTCTTATAAAAGTAAAAAAAGTCACAAAATCCAACCAAAACAAACTTTTTAGCCTTAAGCTAAAATGGCCAAAAAAAAAAAAAAAAATCAAAAAATCAACTTATTTCCCAAATGAAGTCCTAGTTAGTTTTAAGGGATAATTTTAGGGATTGACTTCTCTCTAATCCGAGATCGGATTAAAACGTGTTGTTGGATTCGTCAGGGCCCACCACGAGTCTTGTGTTGATAATCCAAACAATTCAATGTGTAAAACTCATGATTACTTTATCCTTGTAAAAAATAGGAGTGAGTATGGTTTGAATTGGGATAAAATCAGAACCAATTCATTATCTACAGTTCTTGAAAAATTGGAACCAATCTAATCCTTTTAAATCGTGTAACCAATCCGAACCAATCTATTTAAATACGGATTGGATCGGTTTAGTATTACGAATTCACATAATTAAATAACAAAAAAATAAATAAACATATAGAACATTTTAATTTCATAAAAACATAAACATAGTATCATATTAGTTCCATAATAGCAACATGTCTTTCTATAATAGTGACATATTGTTCCAGATTTTAAACAACTATAAGAAAACTGGTTTCATCATAAATATTTATACCATTACAAATTAAAACTAAAAGCTAATAAACAAAAGTAATAAAAGAAAATACTATGCGAGTTTATGTTTGGGTTTAAGTTTTATATGTAATAAGAGAAGATACTATGCGGGAGGATGTATAATATAAATATAGGTTATTTGTATACGGTCCGGATCGGTTCCAATTTGGAACCATGGGGTTCAATTTGAAACCAATCCGTAGACTACGGATTTTTAATTTTTCAATTCGAAATCGAACCACGGATTCAAAAAACCAATCTAAACCTACCAGATTGGACTGGACCAGATCGGATTACAGATTTTACGAATTTCTTGCTCAGCCCTAGTAAAAAATCATATTGATCGGATATCGATAACTACTTGATCGAATAAAATTTCTGTCAGCGGTAAATATAATTTTCGAAATAAATTGTTGATAAGATCCGATCAAGTAGCTATCAATATTCAATCAACGCGATTTTTTACAGAGATAAAGTATTCGACGAATTTTACATATCAAACGTTCGAATTATCAAAATAGAACTCGTGATCACAGATCCAACAGCACCGTCCAGTCCACTTGGATTGGAGACAAGTCTCACAAAAAATTCTATTATATACCACCCCATACACTCTTAAGAGTGTTTTGGGAATGACTTTTTTTTATTTTTTTTGGTTTATTTTTATCTTTAGTAAAAAAAAAATTAAATTTTTCAAAAAGCTTTAGGTTCCGAAATTCAGTTCGACAAGACAAACAGAAAAATTATAATTTTTTGTTCTAATCTAAAAAAAATTTAGAAAGGAAAAAAATAAGCCAAAATAAGCAATTATTTTATTTTATTTTCGTCTTTAGTGATTTTTTTTTGTTTTTTTTTAATATATATTTTAGATTTGTCTCAACAAGACGAATCGGAAAAGTAAAAAAAAATTGAACAAATAGGAGAATACAAAAAAAAATTTGAATAGATAGTCAACGAAAGTCAACAGATAAATTAAAGGGTAAAATTAAAAACAAAATGTCTTTCAAAACCAACAAAAAGACTTATCAAATTATTTCACAAAAGATGAACTTCTCACCAATAAAAAATATTCACTAAATCTAATACCATATACTTTTTTTAGTCTGTACTTTTCAACAATTTTCTCTTTTATTTATGTGTTTGATTCATTAAAATAATAATATAAAATATATAACAAATAAAACTATTATCCACCTGATAAGTGAATAGTTTCATTTCAATCCACCAAACATAACATTAATAGACAAATGCATACATTGTGAATAGTAAAAAACATATAATTGTTTTAAATAGTGTGTGGATTATGAATTATTAATAAAAGAGACAAAAACATACTCACATAATAATTTTAGTTTACAATATTTTATTAGGCAAATCAGAGAGCAGCGGTTGTTATAAAAAATAATTTAAAAAATTAATAAATATTAGTAATTAAAATCATAGTTTTTTTTTTATAAATTATTGTGTAATACTTTTTAGAAAATTCCAGTGAATGGTAATTTTTCCTATTTGATGTAGGAGTTACCCCTCGCCTGACTGATTTTGTTTGGGAAGATGGGTAGGGGCTAAAATAGTCATGTAAGATAAAATAGGTTATTTTAGTTTAATAAGATAAAACATCAAATTTAATTTATAATTATTATATTTTTCTGTCACAAATAATTCAAAAAAGTTAAAAAATCCAAAAAACCTTCTCAAATGATATTTTTTTTTATCCCAAACTAAAATAGTCAAAAAATTAAAAAATCAAAAAATCAATCAACTTCCAAAGGGAAAACGCGCTATTGTACATTGCAGAGCATGGAAAGTTAGAGGGAGAGACACATGATGATGGTGATATATGGTTGGGTTGGGATATTGTCAAATCAAAGGCGTGATTCATGTCTCTTTCTTGAAAAATTATTTAGTGTTTTTGGGTGTAACGTGACGGAGTTTCTCACTAATAATAATACATTGGGAGCATGTTTGATTAGGTGGATTAGAATATGGGATTGAGATTATTAATCAGTGGGTTCAATTATCTTATGTTTGTTTTAACATTTTGGTTTAGGATTATTAATTCAATGGATAATTAATCCAACAAATTTGTAGGATTATTAGTAATGGGGTAGGGGTAGGATTATTAATCCAATTGGATAGTGAATACCACACTAATTTATTAATCTTGTGAATCAAACATGTCCTGGGTGTGTTTAGTAATTGTTTGGGATGTGTTATACAAGTACATTTTTTAATTTTTTGATTACAAAACTAGAGAAAAAAATATTTTTTTGGAATATTTTCTTGAATTTTTACGAAAAGATGTGTAATAAAATTAAATTGACCATTTTACCCTTTTGACTTTTTGATTTTTTGGGTAGTTGAATTAAAAAGAAAAAATAATAATTTTGTCCTAGTGGCTTTCCCCACAAGCTATTTTTGAATAGTATAATTTTTTTTAACTTTTTTAGTAACTTTTTGACTTTTTTAATTTATAGTTTGTATTTTGAGATAATTTTTTTTTTAAAAATTTAGAGAGAGAGTTATTATTACTATTTTTTTTTGCTTAGTTGTATATTTTAAAAATATTTTTAGAGTTTGGGAGTTTAGATGATTTGATATTTTGTTATAGTTATGTATGAGAGAAAAAGTGATTGAAAATGAGAGAGAGAAAAAAAAAATTATTGATTGATGTGTAATACAGAGAGAAGTAATTTTAGAAATTTTTTGAGAAAATTTATAACCAAATATACTTTTAAATTTTTTTTTCCAAAAATATGTTTCAAATGTCATTCCTCAATTACTTAGGGTTGTTTTGGGAAGTTGGTAAAAAGCTGACTTTTGACTTTTTATCAAGTTTTTTGACTTTTTTGGAAGTGATTTGGGAAGTTAGTATAAAGCTGGCTTTTTGTTTTTTAGTTTAATATTTATTTATGGTGTCAAATCAAATTAAAATGACCAAACCACCCTTACCCAACATAAGAGATTTATTTTATTATTTTTTTTTCATAGACCCTAATTTGTAATTTTAGGGCTGTGTTTTTGGCACTTCCCAAAGGGATTTTGTTGCGTTTTTGGCAGCCACGTTTTTGGACATTTTGTCCAAAAACGTGGTTTTTTACTATGTTCCCAAAATGGCACTTAATACAATATTGTAAATCCTACCTCCACCAAAATGAGGATAATGATGATTTGATTAAGTAGATGATGATGATAATGATGATGATAATGTAGATGACAAGTATAATACTCCATTTTTGTTCATGACCAATTTTTTACCAACTTTTCAAAACATCACTCAATTTTGAATAGGAAAATGATATATAAGTCTATTTTTTGGATTAATTTTTTTAATTTAATGATATGTAAATAATATGATTAGTTAATAATTAGAAAAATTATGAAAATATATATATTGCTTTAAATATCTTAATTAATTTTCATATCATTAAACTTAAAAATTGAATCTAATTTTTAAATTTGAATAATTAAACAGAGGGGAGATTAGGATACATAAATCATATATATTATCAAAAGTATTCACTCTATTTGTTTCCAGTTTTCAGAATTCACTTTTCAATACTTTTTCATTTTCCGTATTTTTTTATTTTTACTAAATTTTTTAAATAGTTTAAGCATTTTTTTAAAATTTTTAGACATACCTAACATAATTACACTTAGAAAATATAATATTTGTGAATTTTTTTTTAAAATTTACTAAATACCAAAAATATAAAAAAAATACTAAAATTCAATACATTTTTTTTTTGTATTTTGTCTATTTACTAATATTTTAAAACATTTTTTCACAAATAATTTTATTATTTAGATGCATTTAAGTAAGGTACATCTAAAAAAGTAAAAAAGTTGCATAAAAATTGAAAAATATTCATTAAAAACAAAAAAATACAAAAAATAAAATACCCAATTTTTAAAAAATTGAATTTGAAAAACTGAAATCAAGCACACTGAATGTTTTCCCATGCTTATATTGTCACGACCCGCTCCCCGTACCCAAGGGTTAAGTATCGTGATGGCCAGTAACTGACGTTACCTTCGGCCAATTCATAACAAATTAATAAACGCAAGCGGAAAAAATATTTAAATGAGGGTACCAAAATAATCACTGGAGTTTCTATTTTTATTACAAAATTATATTGACAAAAAATGTCGATATTTACATATAAAAAAAATGTTGTGTGTGTCTATTCTGCAGCCCCGCGTCTAAGACTTTCCAAAAGTTATTTCTGAATTGCATTATTTCCTGAAAATTGGTAAACAACTATAAGTACATGACAGAGTGAGAAATATTATACCAAGAGTATAAGGGACACGAAATAACCATGAATAGTTAGTTAAGCCAAAACATTTAAGATAACTTAGTCGAAACAAATAATCTTTTAAGTAGCAAAACTGAGATTATATAAACAAATCATGTAAGTAGCAGAACTGAAATATATAAATTATGTAAGTAAATGATCATAACCACGGTACTGAACAGAACAGAACAGAGGTCACAGAAGTGACAGTCAGAACAGAGGTACGGATTCAAGAGGTGGCTCGTACGGATTCTAGAGGTGGCTCCCACAATAGTGTAGCACTTAGCTCCGCACAGCACTTTGGTCCGCACAGAACAGAGGTACGGATTCAAGAGGTAGCTCGTACGAATTCTAGAGGTGGCTCCCACAATAGTGTAGCACTTAGCTCCGCACAGCACTTTGCTCCGCACAGAACAGAGGTCAATGGATCCATGACAAACAGAGGACCACAAAGTGGTCAAACAGAGGCCAATGGTTATTTAAGTCCTCCAAGGCGTGAGACACCCGTGTGGTACTTACAAAACATAATTGTATACAAGGTCATAGCCAAATATTTTTTAAAATATAAACAAACATATCCATGGGTTTCCTTTTAAGCAAATAGGGTTCAGATATAAAACCACGTAACTGAAATCTTTATAAAACATAACTTTTATTAATATACTAATAAAATATAACTTGTATAAAATAGATTTTGGTAAGTCAAAACATACGTAAAATATGCTTTGGTGACTCAAGGTATAATATAACTCACCTTATCTTTAATACCTTACTATTTCTTTCCACTATCAATTACTCTTTCTTTCCATTGTCAAAAACCCTCTCAACTTTTATTATTTTTCTTTTCTTTCTCTCATCTCTTTCTTTCCTCTTTCTTCCTCCTTTCTTTTCTTTCTCTTCTTTTCTTCTTTTCTTTCTGGTCCTTTTCCTCCCTTACCTAGCGGACGCCTCCTCCATTTTATAGGGGGAGAGTTGATACGTGGCAGATTTTGATAATAATTATAAAGATTCAGTCTTATTTTTAATAGATATTTAAGATAATTACTTTTTGACCCAATATTTTAATATGATTATATAAATAAATTAATTCTTAATTAAATTACATTTTATCTTATACTAATAGAAAATTAATTATTTATTTCATTACCACATCTATTATTATTATTGTTATTATTATCTATATTATTATTATTTATATTTTGACTCCTAAACTTTTAATAATTATATTATTTTATAAAATTATGCATAATAATATATAATAAATCATATATTTTCTTAACTGAGATTAAATAATATTAGTATAAATTCTACAGAATAATTAAAAAATCTGGATTGTTACAATCTTCTCCCCTTTTAAAATTTCGTCCTCGAAATTTCTCATATGTAAGCTATCCGCTGCGCACTCTGATAATTATATATTAGATGATTGATCTCATAGAAATAGTACCTAAAAAAAAAAACTTTACCAAAAATAACTCACTGTCTAGTTGTCAAAAATTAGTTTGGGCCAAAATGAAAAATAATTGGTGACTTTAAAACTTTTCACACGTTTTGTTTACGATAAAAATAAATAAAAATGAGAACACAATTACAGAATTATATGTAAGAGTTGAAAAAAAATTGAGGTGAACTTTTTATTAATGGGAAATAGTTTCAAAATTAGTATCGTTAAAATTTGAACACACTTTTTAAAAAAACGAAATAAATTTTTTTTTAATACTGAACTGAAAATTATATGTATTTAATTATATTATAATTTTGGTGGGTGCTTGAGCCTGACATCCTTATTTTCTTACCCTTCTTTTACCATAACAAATATAAATTATATATAATATCTTTTACAAATTAGGCACACTAAAATTTTTTTTATTATATAGATATAATCATATAAAATTATAATATAATTAAATCGATTAACAAAATATAATATTTAGGTACTAATTACCCGCTATCCTACTTCTTAAATGTGTATGTGTCCTATGCTCCAATGATATTTTTTTTTTTTTTAAACCATTGCTCTGATACCATTGGTCACGACCCGCTCCCCGTACCCAAGGGTTAAGTATCGCGATGGCCAGTAACTGACGTTACCTCCGGCCAATTCATAACAAATTAATAAACGCAAGCGGAAAAAATATTTAAATGAGGGTACCAAAATAATCACTGGAGCTTCTATTTTTATTACAAAATTATATTGACAAAAAATGTCGATATTTACATATAAAAAAATGCTGTGTGTGTCTATTCCGCAGCCCCGCGTCTAAGACTTTCCAAAAGTTATTTCTGAATTGCATTATTTCCTGAAAATTGGTAAACAACTATAAGTACATGGCAGAGTGAGAAATATTATACAAAGAGTATAAGGGACACGAAATAACCATGGATAGTTAGTTAGGCCAAAACATTTAAGATAACTTAGTCGAAACAAATAATCTTTTAAGTAGCAAAACTGAGATTATGTAAACAAATCATTTAAGTAGCAGAACTGAAATACATAAATTATGTAAGTAAATGACCATAACCACGGTACTGAACAGAACAGAGCAGAGGTCACAGAAGTGACAGTCAGAACAGAGGTACGGATTCAAGAGGTGGCTCGTACGGATTCTAGAGGTGGCTCTCACAATAGTGTAGCACTTAGCTCCGCACAGCACTTTGGTCCGCACAGAACAGAGGTACGGATTCAAGAGGTGGCTCGTACGGATTCTAGAGGTGGCTCCCACAATAGTGTAGCACTTAGCTCCGCATAGCACTTTGTTCCGCACAGAACAGAGGTTAATGGATCCATGACAAACAGAGGACCACAAATTGGTCAAACAGAGGCCAATGGTTATTTAAGTCCCCCAAGACGTGGGACTCCCGTGGTGGTACTTACAAAACATAATTGTATATAAGGTCATAGCCAAATATTCTTTAAAATATAAACAAACATATCCATGGGTTTCCTTTTAAGCAAATAGGGTTCAGATATAAAACCACGTAACTGAAATCTTTATAAAACATAACTTTTATTAATATACTAATAAAATATAATTTGTATAAAATAGATTTTGGTAAGTCAAAACATATGTAAAATACATTTTGGTGACGCAAGGTATAATATAACTCACCTTATCTTTAATATCTTACTCTTTCTTTCCACTATCAATTACTTTTTCTTTCCACTATCAAAAATTTTCTTAACTTCTATTATTTTTTCTTTCTTTCTCTCCTCTCTTTCTTTCCTCTTTCTTTCTTCTTTCTTTTCTTTCTCTTCTTTCCTTCTTTTCTTTCTGTTCCTTTCCCTCCCTTACCCAGCGGACGCCTCCTCCCTTTTATTGGGGAGAGTTGATACGTGACAGATTTCAATAATAATTACAAAGATTATTTATTGTTTTTAATAGATATTTAAGTTAATTATTCTTTGACCTAATATTTTAATATAATTATATAAATTAATTAATTTTTAATTAAATTATATTTTATCTTATACTAACAGAAAATTAATTATTTATTTCATTACCACATCTATTATTATTATTGTTATTATTATCTATATTATTATTATTTATATTTTGACCCTTAAACTTTTAATAATTATATTATTTTATAAAATTATGCATAATAATATATAATAAATCATATATTTTCTTAACTGAGATTAAATAATATTAGTATAAATTCTACAGAATAATTAAAAAATCTGAGTTGTTACATATATGACACATTATAAGGGTTTATTTTTTTTTAAAGAGAGTCATATCAGTATGTATTTTCTTAATTATACATAAAATTTTACACAAATCCAAACTTAATTTAAATTATACTAATTTTATCTATTTTATATGGACACAATTTTACAAAGATTTCTTTTCTATATATTTTTCATTGTAAATTAAGATAATCCACAAATCCAATACCAATTCTTCGTTTCGCATTTTTATTCTTAATTCTTTCAAGAGTATTAGGATTTTTTTTAATACTAAATTATCTTTTTTTTTTTTATTCTTATTTTTTCGTGTATTATTCTCAACCCAATACCAATTCTATATTATGGATTTATCATTTAAATTTTATAGTGATTCTATATATGAAATTATATTATTTTATATAATCACAGCTCATAGGAGAAAAAACTTGCACAATAATGATACTTTCAAGAAACTTCTAAAATTTGGATTGTGCTTTAGTTACTTTTTCAACTGTTGAGCAATAAGTTCTTTTATATTTTGACACCATATTATAGATGATTAAACATTTTGCACACTGAGATGTATTTATCGTTTGCATGTTTTCATTATTTTTGGTTTTTGGGTTTAGATATTATTACGTGATTATTTCTTGGTTGGTCGTTGTTGAATTTCTTTTATATAGTTGATATTTTAATTTAATTAAGAGTATGTATATTATAATCTTATAATTTAATATATATTATATAGAATCATTATATGATAAGTCAATTCAATATTTAATTTTTTAAATAAATTTATATAATTTTTATTTTCTACATGAATATAAAAGAAAATTAAATAGTTAGAATTACTTTTAATTTTATGTTACTAATTCTTCTTTTAATTTAATTATTATTTTTAATATCAAAATGAGTATTTATTTTTACATTTTATAATTTAATATATATCATACAAAATTATTATATGATAATTACATTTTTATAATATGATAGAATTAAAATTATCAAAATATACAAATAATTTAACTAAATTTAATATATATAAGTATTTATGTAATAATTTTATAAAATAATAGCGTCAATATTATCAAAATAAATAATTAAAATCAAATTTTAATTTTGATTATTTTTTAACACACATTATGTTATTAAATATTAAAAAAAAAAAAAACAATACGGGCACTGTACGGTTAACTGCTAGTTACAACTAAAGGCGACGCATACGTGGATTGCCTTCCATCCTTGTTTGGACAACACAGCGATTTCTTTACTATCGCCTTCCTTCATTAATCTATTTTCTTCTCAAATCCTATCCTATGTTTACTTTTCGCTCGTAGGGTACGGGGGATCGGGGACCCACTGTAATTATCTGTATACTATTAAGAGTATCTCTAACAAATAATTATCTGTATATTATCAACAATTTATCAAATTTTTAATCTGATACGATGTGTTTTAATTATTTAATTAAATTTGGCTGGTCATTCGGCTTAAAGTAAATTTTTATCAAATCTTTTTCAATTCGATCGTCTATTCAATTGATCGATCGGTCATTCACCCAATCGTTTACTAACGATCAATTGCATGATTTGATGAAAAGTTAAATATTCTTCAAATTTAGGGGTTGTTTGGGATGTCCTAAATAAGTACACTTTTTATCTTTTTGGACTAAAAAATTGAGGTTGAAAATATGGATGTTTGGGTTAACTTTTTGACTTTTTATAGAAAAATGTGTTACAAAAAATTGTAAAAATTGATTTGTAGGGAAAAATTCGAATTGGGAGTTGTGCAGCCGTAATTATTGACTTTTGGTGAATAATGTTAACTTTTTAACTTTTTGACTTTTTTACAAGTTTCCAAACTTGGCTTTAATATAATTTTTTATTTTTCTCTCAGCATGATTTGATGAAAGGTTAAACATTCTCTAAATTTAATATAATTTTTTATTTTTTCTCTCATTTGATATAGAAGCTATGATTAGAACGCAAAAGATAGCCTGTTTTATGAAATTTAAATTTGACAAATCTCATGACAGGGGTGGAGATGGTGCTGTCTTGTTTTTTAACTTCTTCTTTTTTAAGTTTATTTTGACAATTGGATTAAAAGTCAATTTTTAAAATTTTTAATTTTTTTTAAGTTATATCACTTCTTTATTTTTTTACATATTTTTTTTAAAAAAAAATTTAAAATTAACTTTTACCCTAGTTGTGCCAATGTTGGTTTGATATCTGTATTAACTTCACAAGTTGAGGAGGTGCATCACCTTTTGTTTTTATTTTTATTTTTATTTTGTCTTTTTTATTTATTTATTTATTTTATTTTGGTTGAATAACTACCTTTCTACCATTCTACTTTTCTCAAAAAAACCAAAGTTTATAATTTAAACTTTGGTTTTTTTAATCGAATTTATACTTTGTTTTGTTATATGTATATATATATAGCTGTTATAAATTATGATTTACTGCAATTGCTACTTCTTTTGACTTCTTTTGATTTTTTTTTTATAAATCTTTTTAAAATTTTATTCTATATTCTAAATTAAAATAATAAAAAAGGCTCACTTAGAGGTGGTTTGACAATTAGTTATTTTAATCAAAAAAATTAAAAAATTATTAAAAATATAAAAAAGTTAAAAAAAATTCAATTCATGCAAAACAGCCAAAGACTTCTTCCCTTCACTCTACTTCTGCATAATTTTTCGTAAAACACTAAAATTTTTTCTCAAACATTAATTTTTTGCATTTCATATTTTAGTTAAAAAGTTTAAAAAAAAAAAAAAACTTTTCAAACGGGCCCTTAATGTCAATTGTACATAATAATAATAATAATAATAATAAGAGTAACACTAGATGAATTTAATTTTTTATCTACTATTTGTCCCCCTTTTCATGTGGGGTGTGAGACTCACATCATCACATCTTGTGAGCCTCACACCCCATGTAAAATAGAAAATAAAATAATAAGTAAAAAATTAAGTAAATCTAGCATTATACTTCCAAAAAAAAAAAAAAAAACAAACAAACAAACCAACAAACAAAAAAAAAAAAAAAAACCTTCATACACATGTCATACTTAACTTGAATAATTCATTATCAAAGGTTACTTGCGTAAATGAGATTTCTTCATATGTCAACTTCAATATGAGTAGGGCAAAATCAAATATCAAGTAGCAAAATAAGAATTTAACTGAAGTGGTTAGAATTGTCAAATATCATTATTCAAGAGTGTCGTTATTAGTACTCCATTAATTATTTTGGACCCCTCAATTTTTAACTTTTTTTTTATTATTACAATAAATGTATGATTATATTTAATTTAATTTAGTTTAGTGAGATTGATTAGCCTAAACCTAGAATTAATAACAGCCTAATTAAGATTAGTGCCTAATTAAACTTCTAATCCTACTCATCAAATTAATAAAGAAAGATGTGGGTGTTGATTTCTAACCATATAACCAAATAGGGAACTTAGTTGGAGAGCGCCGGCAAAATAGATTGAACTAACAACCTGCCAAGAAAATGAGAATACCGTGGTGGTTCGTCCATCCGGTGCACTCTGACAATCAAATCAGTAATTTTTATTTCTCACAGATATCAAAACAATACTTAAACTCACCAGTCAAAAACTTACCTCAGACCCACGAGGGTGCCTCACTTTTATAATCAGCCGTGATCTAGTTCCTTAGAAGCCTCACCTCATTGGACTCAAATTCAATGCTCATCCTGAACTCTCGACTAGATAGAGATAAACTCCTCATAATCCTTATCCTTATTCAGACTAAGAGCCTCTGTTCTAGGACTCTTGTCCCTTATTTGAATATCTCGGGATTTTGGCATTATCGCAGAACATCTTGGCAATGTCGTGATCACCTTGGCTACATGACTTAATCATGTGACACCTTAGCCGACATCTCAGGGCTATCTTGGCCACGTGGCATCATTCGCAAAATACTCTCCCACAACTGGCCCTAGGTTCTATTACCTCGGCAACCTGAGGTGATGGAACCTACATAGTTTGTCCACCCAATATATCAGCTCAACACGCAAATACTACTCCGACCGAGATCATAACTTGTCGGCTTCAAGTAACCAGGACTCAGTTGCCCACTTTATCAAGAATCAAGAACTAAGAACCAAGTTCTTTAAGCATCTTATCTGAGACCACTCCTTTAGCCGCGGATATTGCCTTATTATTTCAAGAATTTCAAGAGTTTTTAACTACGCATGAGCTGTCACGCACCATCATTTCAACCGCTTCTTCCACATGTCCCATTCTTACTTGTCCGTACCAAGCACGCGCTATCAAGTCGTGTCGTTTCTGCCCACGTCGCCTAATAGACACGTTGTCCAAGGCACTTCATTACACTTTGCTGCCTTTTTAGTTTTTGACAAAACTTTTCCCTTATCTCTTTGTCTTTTCACTTCTGCAAATACGTTTTCTTTCTTCTCAAATTTTCTCTCTTTACGAAACTGCCATTTTCATGTTTTCAAGCTCTATAACTGCTCCATCAGTTACTGCCGGCGAACTCTTCATCATCTGATTCTAATCATCTACAGTGTCTGACTCCGGTGAACTCCATCCTGATGTTCGTTTCTTTTTTTCACACTGTAAGTCATCGATTTTTTCTTTTTTCATTTTCTTTCTTTACTATTCTTCAGTAAATTTCTCTTTTGAATTTGCTATATGCTTTATATTACATCTGTTCCTGTACTTGCGTTGCCATTGAATTTGTATCTACATATTCAAGTTTCGTTATTCCATATGCTTAGGCTTTGATTTCTTTCAATGTTCTTGTTGTTCTTGTTTTCATGTTCTTGTGCTCTATTTTATTTACATTTCCTGCACATTGCCTTGTACTCAATCGTTAGATGTCACGAATTGATGCTCACAAATTTTTCAATGCCTTTGATTGCACTTCTTGATTCTGAATCATATTTTTCTTCTATTTTTTTCTGGTTGTTTCCAGATTCTTGCCCTTGCACCTCATTTATCTTCATAGTTTTAGGCTTGGGATTTGATTTAGAACATTATTGCCTTAGGAAAATTGCAACACAATTCTCTCTAGACAACCAAAATTCTCGCCCTTGTGCCATCAGGGTCTAGCCAAGGTCTTCAAACCCATACTAGTCACCTTTCCTTAAAGTCTAGTACCAAATACTCTAAGCCGAAGTAATGAGGATGTTCAAATGAAGGGTAGACTCCCTAGCCAAACTACAATATTTCCGCCAAGAGTTCTCTATCCCCGCCGATGTTCAACTAAGGTTAGCTGGGAATGAGGACTCCATGATGCAAGGAGAGAATTACATGCCTTTCTCCGTAGTGTCTATCATTGAGGGTGGAGTCACATTCCCTCTCGATATCTTCTTTAGGGAAGTTATTCATTTTTACAAACTTAACCCCATGTAGGTTGCAGTCAACACCTTTAGGGTCATCAACGGTGTTGCTGAGCTGGCACGTCGAGAAAAAACTAAGATAACTCTGTCCGATCTTTAGTACTGCTATACCATGTGTGGCCTCAAATCTAAGAGCGGCTACACTTACTACTTTAAGCCCAGATCCACTAAGTACAAACTAATAGCCAACCTTTCTAATGACAACAAAGGTGTTGGGGATGACTACTTGATTGTCTCGAGAAGCTAGGAATTCACACCAGATGACAATCTTCATCTCTACCCTCTGCGCCGAGGAGTCTTTAGGAAAGACGAGGGTAAGAAATTAATCATCCCATAGTTCTGTTTTTGTTTAACACTTGGTAACTTATTTCTTTTATCTGTGCTAATGTTTTTGTCTGGCTTTAACAGCTCTTCCTCAATTGAGTAAGTCATTTCGGTAGTCCTACATCCCGAGCCGAGATTTGAAAAGGCTTTTGGACCTGCTCATCGAAAGCGTCAAAGCCCCCATTCTACTGAATTACGTGCCGACCTACCGGTCCCCACTTCTCGATTTCCCTAGAAGGAGTAAGACACATTTCTTCGCCCAGGCAAGATCAAGCCGCATTGTCTGACCTAACAAACCTACTATTCATTTTCGCTTCAGTTTAACTCATTCTTTCATCACAGCTCCAACGCCATCGCTAGGAGTGTAAAAATAGCCTGTAGCCTGTGAGAGGCCTGAAGCCTGCTTGTGGCCTGGGGTGGACCTGGCTCGTTTAGGCCCGGGCTCGAGCCCAGTCCGAGCCCTTGGGCTTGGGCTTGGGCTTGGGCTTGGGCTTGGGCTTGGGCCATCATTTTGAAGCCCGACTCAACCCGCCCAAGCCCGAGGTCGAGCCCAGGCCTACCAAGCCGGCTCACTGGCCTGAATACCCCTGGGCTTGGACATGGGCCTAATTTTTTGACCCGTGGGCTGCCTTGCCAGGCCCGAATTTTGGCGGGAGCCTGCAAGGCTCAACATGGGCCGGGACGGGACGGGCCAGGCCAGATTTACACCCCTTGTCACCGACCTCCCAACGTTCTTGCCAGCAGAACGTGTCGTAGAAGGCGCTGAGATTCAGAGGCATCGGCTTACGATCCTGCCAATCCTCTCATTGCTCTTCTTGCCATCAATTTCGGCACCAGTGTTACCGTTGCTGTGACTGCCGAGGAAATAGGTTGAAAGCCAGTTGTTGTCGAGGATCTCCTTGCCGACATTCCTAGCGTTGTGACAGTCCAGTCTTCTCCATCTCAATCCCACTCAAATAAAATTACTAAAAAGGACATCATTAATTTCGGGACACCTCATCTCACAATTAAACCCACACACCCATTATATCATGAATTACGGTTTATAAGAGCACTCACCTCCATCAGCACCCATCTATCTTACCCAAATCCCACTTTCGAAACTTACCCACCCTCAAAACCTTGAAAATCTTTTAGCGACAATATTCCGACGGTAACAGTAGCAACCATTTGATTAGACTAATGCTATATGCACCAATTAGTGCACTAACTAGTGTACCAATTGATAATGTGGCATAATTTAAGATATTTTTGGTATTTTTAATTTTAATAATGAGTGAAGTTAATAATAATGTTATAACTAGTGTTGGTACACTAGTTAGTACACTAAATGGTGCATGTAGCACCACTCATTTGATTACCTACACTTCTTTGGCAATGATAATGAGTGAAAGTTTTTTCAGTAACCACAACTCCATGAGACGAGAAGAGTACAACAATAAAAGTTCAGAGAAGGTTCATAACTTTAATGGTGTTTTTAGCTTAGAGGAGATTGGCCTTGTAAGGGTAAGTTTCTTATAAAAAATGAGAAAAATAATAAAATATGTTCGTCATTTTTTCAGGACTGAACTCCCGAACATATGACCGAAATTTGAGAACACAATGCCGAACATTGTTTATTTGTTCGGGAACTAGTAATCGAACATTTATTATTTGCTCGGAAACAAGTTACCAAACATTAATCACCAAAAAAAAGGATGAGGCGGCAGAGAGAGAGAGAGAGAGAGAGAGAGAGAGAGAGCATACCAACTGTAATAATGGTTAAACTGAAGAAAAGAATAAAGCGGCAGAGACAACAATCACACTTGGCTCTTATTCTTTTTCAGGGGTTTTGTTAAGGGTTTTGGAAGAGAAATTTTTTTGGGGTGTTGGGGGGGGGGGGGTGTGCATTCAATTAATGGGTGTAATGTTCTTACAAGGATAATTTTGGTATTATTTAGGAGGAGAAAAGAAATTTTAAGGGTTTCAAAATTTATAAGTGGGGGTCTAAAGAAATGGGGGGTCTAAAATAATAGATGGAGTGTTAATAGCACCACTTTTATTTAATTTGCCACCTAAGAAATTTCATCTTATACCCTTAGGCTTTTTAAATTTATTTTTCTTTTTTATCTAACAATAAAAGAGAATTACTTTTTTTTTTTTCATCCTAATAAAAAAATATGATACTGTAATAAAATTAATTCATTTTATTTAATTTTATTCCATTACATAATTTATCTCTTTTGATTCTCTTCATAATTCTATTATATATTTAATTATTTATTTCATTTATTTTTATGAGAGAAACATGTTTCCATTTTTTAAACTTAAATATAAGAGTAGCTTGTATAGTCTGCCTGCCTCGTCTAATCACTGTGGTATGGTGGCCTTATATTATTATTAGGATTAGGATTAAATTCATTTTACTTCTTTATAATTTAAGATTGTAAGGGGGGTTCGAGGTTAGGAAGATGATTAGAGAGGCAAAACTATGTTAATGGTCCAACAATGGAAGAATGAGTGGAGAATGAGCAGTAGCAACTGTCTAGGAAGTTGGAGAGTGAGCAACTGGGTGAGGGTGAAGTAGGTAGCTTAAGAAGAAAATGTATGGCAGTGCATAAATAGGCAGCATCTCCCCCAAATTCCAAAAATTCATCTTTTGAACTTTGGGAAATGGGTCCTATTTATAAGCTTTTCCTTGGTATCAAGAGGACACGAAGTGACCAAATAGAGAGAGGGCATGTGTCCTAGAGGATCACATAGAATATTCTGCCTTAAGCCACCAGGCTGACGGTGCCATGTGTCCCTCTGCATGTACTGTGTACTATCTGTTTGCCTTCACAACTATCTTTTTTAAGCCTCAGCAAGTGTAGTTGCTACGGGAGTGTTTGGCGCTGCAACTCTCTTTTGAGCCTCAATAAGTGTAGTTGCGACGGGAGTATTTACCGCTGTACTAAGCCAAGCACACTTTGAGGCACAAAACCAAGTCAAAACCACCTTAAGGAGTTCCAAGAGAGCCTCAAGCAACCTCAACCCAAAGATCAACAACTTTGATTAAGGGTTGATAGGTTAAAGTTTGATGTATGCAAGCTTCCAAGCACAAAAGCTCTAGAGAGAGAGAAATCTAGAGAGAGGATTGTAGAGAGAGAGGCTCCCAAACCTCTTCCTAAAATTGTTCTAACCTTTAAAACCATAGAGAAGACTCTCTATATATAGAAGAATGAAGCTCCAGGTTGAAAACATCCCAAAAGGGACAGCTGTAACAGCTGGAGAACAAATATTTGCAAGAAACTGACTTTTTCTATCAATAGCTGGCATTGCTTCATTGATGGCCGGCACATGATCATTTTTGGCCGGCATGGGTCACCCTTGGACGGCACCTGGCCGGCATAGGCCATTCATGGCCAGCACATGGCCAGAAAATCCCATTCATGGCCAGAAACCTCCATCTCTGGTTGGCTAGAAAAATCTACTTTTTGGGCCCGACTTTAACCGGACATAACTCCTTCATCTGGACTCCTTTGCAGGTCATTCTTGAGCCTAAATTGAAGCCCTTGAAGTATTATTTCCAATGGTGGAAGCCTCACATCAAAATTTTAAGTATGCAAAAAGATATGTCTCTTTTAGTGAAAACTACTCAGTTTCGATCCTACCTGGATTCATGCCAAACTTCTCATCTACTAGTTTTCTTCTCTCCTCTCCCATTTTCTTCAACTCCAAACCCCTAAATAAAGTGTTTTGAATTTTTTTTGAAAGATTTCACGTTCTTTCATTCATTTCCACTTTGTCCGTGCTCGGTTTATCGAAAAGCGCAACATTTAACAAAATGCGAGTGTCGGAACATCGTAGGAACTCTTTCAAAAACTATTTTGAAAGAGAGGGTTTTAAGGTCTAAAATCTTTTTGTCAAAATGGTTTTGGTCCAAAAAGGGGTGTGAAGTTGGGATTTGAAGCTCCTGTTGCCGAAGAAATCGAATATTTGCACTGTATATCTTTCATCACCAAGTAAACAATTAGTGGCGTCCAAGTCTTAAGGGCAGTTAAAAATGGGGTGTCTACACATGGCCATAATAGCCTCAGTGAGAGTTTGCAAAGCTGCCAGGATCTCCCTCTACGTATCCTAGAGTGGCTGGACCGCCTAAACCACAACACTGTGGTCATGGTCCTCAGCATGTGCTGCTCTGCCATTGGAAGAGCCTTACTACCGTGGGGGTTGTTAAACTTCATCCTCTGCCATTTTTTCCAATGAAGTGTGTAAGTCACTGCGAGTATGAACCATCAACAAAGTAGCCTCCCTAGTGGAGTCGCTAGAAATGTAAGGGGGGTTTGAGGTTATAAAGATGATTATAGAGGCAAAACTATGTTAATGGTCCAACAATGGTGGAATGAGTGGAGAATGAGCGGTAGCAACTGTTTGGGAAGTTGGAGAGTGAACAACTGAGTGAGGGTGAAGTAGGTAGCTCAAGAAGAAAATGTATGGCAGTGCATAAATGGGCAGCATCTCCCCCAAATCCCAAAAATTCCTCTTTTGAACCTTAGGAAATGGGTCCTATTTATAGACTTTTCCTTGGTATCAAGAGGACACCAAGTGGCCAAATAGAGAGAGGACGTGTGTCCTAAAGGATCACATGGAATATTCTGCCTTGAGCCACTAGGCTGAAGGTGCCACGTGTCCCTCTGCATATACTGTGTACTATCTGTTTGCCTTCGCAACTACCTTTTTTGAGCCTCAGCAAATGTAGTTGCGATGGGAGTGTTTGGCGCTGCAACTCCCTTTTGAGCCTCAGGAAGTGCAGTAGCGACGGGATTATTTGCTGCTGCACTTGCCTTCTCAGCCCGAATCTCAGCAAGTGCACTTGCAGTGGTAAACCCTGCTGCTGCACTTGCCTTCTCAGTTCTACTTGGCCAGTACACGCATTCTCAAGACTCCACTAGTTTGCTATCGACTATGTTTGTGCTTACCTCAGCGAAGCCTCCATCCTTAGCCACCTAACCATAAACTTCCCAGCTTTCCAGGATGAAGGCCACAGCCAAGCTTGTTATCAGCCATAATGTGCCTTAGTACCAAGGCCAAGGGGGTTTCCTTAGTTTTGCTTGTGCAATTAAGGTAGGTTCGTGACCTAGGTGAATGGAAAGGGAGTCCCTTGCGCTTGGGCTGCCATGCTCCCATCTCGCGGGGTTACCGCGGTAAGCTGGTATCTCTGGCCCTACCATCAACTCCAACCAGTAAGTCTTGGAACCTGCTATCAGCACCAAGGTAATGAACTTTAGGGCTTGCTATCAGCCCTAGGCTAGTAATGCTTTGGGGCCTGCTATCAGCGCCAAGCATTAGCCTCTACTTGCAGAGG
Source organism: Camellia granthamiana (assembly GCA_036172215.1). Lineage (NCBI taxonomy): Eukaryota > Viridiplantae > Streptophyta > Magnoliopsida > Ericales > Theaceae > Camellia > Camellia granthamiana. The sequence goes on along the minus strand of CM069910.1, from coordinate 178,789 downwards.
GGAAGCTTTTTCCAAAGGCTGTTATCACCTTGGCGGGATGTTTTCTCTGCAAGTTGGTTGCGGCGGCTGTGGTTGCTGCAGCAGTTATTTCCCGCAGCAAGTTCAAATGGCAAAACCGATGATATTAGAGATGACGGCACCGACAAAGTGCTCTGTAACTTGGGTGCTGCAAATAATGCCTCTGCAACTTAGTTGGTTCGATTCTCTCATTCCCTCAGTAACTCCAGATGGTGGTGGAACCGACAATACTTTGAATGACGACGACACTGACAATACTTAGAATGACGGCGTATACTTGGAATGGCGGCGTTGAGACAAAGTGCCTTTGTAACTTGGCCGTCACAAGTGTTGCCTCTGCAACTTAGTTGCTTTGGCTTTTTCTTTCCCTTAGCAACTTCAGGTGGCAGTTGAACCGACATTATTGGGGAATGGCGGCGCTAAGGCAAAGTGCCTCAGCAATTTGACCACCGCGAGTATTCCCTCTGCAACTTGACTTAGGCATTTTCTTTCGTGGAGTCCGTTTGGACCCTTGGCGGGTCGGACCTGCTTCAGCCCACTGTTGGCCCACTTCCCTTACGTTTTAGCCCATGCTCTTTTTTCTATTCCAGTCGTCACAGAAGGGCGATCTCAGCACTTACGCCCCTACTTAATTTGGGGTTTAATTTCTGACCCTCTACAAAGATTGAAGCACTTTATTCTCTATCATTCAACTATAATCAGAAGGTCTCCATGTGATTTTGATCTAAGGTGCTATCACTAAATTTTTCATCTAAACTAACGAAAGGTGTATTATACACATCATTTTTGGGAGTGAGTTTTGTTTTCTAAAAATTAGAATGAAATTAATACAAGAAAATCACTATTTTACCCCAATTTTTCACAAACTCAAAATTAAATTAATATCTTAATTAAAATAAAATAAAATAAACTAAAATATAATTAAGAATTGATCTAAAATATAAAATAAACAATAATTAAGAATTGATCTAAAATGTAATTAAATTAAAATTAGATTAATATGTTAGAAATTATAATAAATAATTAAGAATTTATAATTAATCGTGATATAAAATATAATTAATTTAAAATTTTCGTAATTACAATAAATAGTTAAAATATTTAGAATTAATTTTGATCTAAAATTTAAGAATTACACTAAATAATTAAGAATTGATAATTAATTGTGATTTAATTGAATTAATAGTATACATCATAAATAAAGCAAGATTCATGTAACCAACCTCATTTGATGGGATTTAAGGTTTGGTTTAGAGATGAGATATAAAGAAAATAACAAAAAGTGTAATATTTGAGGGTATTATAATTATTTCACATCTATAGTTAACGTTGTTATCAGTTGCATTGTAGTTCAAAATCATATGGGGGATATATGGTTATTTTTAAAAGATAAGGGATAAAGTGCTATCAAGTCATAACAAAAGGTGACAAAATAGATTTTGCCCTTATTATTATTATTATTATTATTATTATTATTATTATTATTATTACTAGTATATCACCCATGCTATGTATAAGACTAAACAATGATTGATAAATTTATTTTTAAATTAATTAAAAATAATTTTATAAAATAAAATAAATAAATCACATTAAGTAAGTTTTAACTATTTTGACAAAAAAAGTGTTTGAAATTAACTTTTTAAGTGGATTTTTGAATTTTTTAAGAGCAAAAAAAGTTAATGTATTTAGGAATGAGTTTTTTAATTGTATGAGAAAATGTAAATATTTTTGTTTGTTACTTAAATTTTGTATTTTACCCTTCCAAAGGTGTAAACACCTATCCACTCACTCACAAGAATTGTTTGGTTGGTACAAAGATTTTCAAACTTTTTTTTGTAATTTTTTTTTTTTTTATACATGCCAAACACATTTTAGCACTCTTTAGTTTCTTGACTTTTTAATAAAAAAGATAACATCCCAAACATGGCATGAGTTACACATTTATTTTATTTTATTTTATTTTTTGTTACTATTAATATTTTGTCCGAAGTGTTATATAACAAATAGATATATAATAATTCAATTGGTAAAATTAAAACAAATGGATTTTCCAAAATTATAAAAATTATACTTTTGGTCAAGTATTATTAACGAAATTCGTAATTATAATTCATCCTATCACAATTTGTCAAGTGATGTGATAATCTTGTCTGTTTTTGTTTCTCTTCCTCTCTCCCACTCATATTCTATCTCTCTTTATTTTTAAGGTGATGTGGCAAAAAAATTGCAATGAAATATTAAAATTTTATATTTATTTCAGTAAGTACATTAAATATTCTCATATTAGTAAATTTTGGTTTTGTCAATTGATAGAGTATGATAAATATATGTTGACCGTGAAATGTACGGATATTTTCAAAAAAATTTAAATTTTATGAGATGATCTAGGTACCTAAGCCATGTTAGATTTGTGTCAATCAATACAAAATTAAAAAGTCACTTGACTAATTTATTTATGCAAATATTTTTTAAATTAGTAAACATACATCATTAGTAATTATTATTTTTATAATAAAATGTACATATTTATGCATATTTAATAACTTTGAAAAATAGATTAAATGTAATATTTTTTTATAGTGTTATAGTTATGGCTGTAACTTCATTTTAATCTAGACAACTATAAATATTTTTAAACAAAATTAAACAAAAATCAATTCAAACAAAATATCACTTCAATTCAAATAAAATTAAGCAGATATTTATTTATGTAAATATTTTTTGAATTGATTTTTTTTAACAAAATCAACTGTAGATAAAAATATTACAGTGAAATTATAAAAATATTAAAGAAAAAATTATTAGGTACTTTTGAAGTAATGCTCTACACCAGTTATCAATTAATACATATCATGATATCATAAAATATTAAAAGTAAAAAATAAAAGAAGAGTAGTGATGTTTAAACATAAAATCAATACAAAAAAATTATTAATAATGATTTGGTTAGATTTTGATCTATCACTTTATAATAAAGAGTCCATTGATATGCTTTTCATTATACGAATGATACTATCACATCATTTTAGGGTAAAATTTTGCATAAAAATTCTAGTGAAATAATATTTCTAACAAAAAAAAAAAATGGTTATAAGTACAAAAACAAATAATGGTCAGTAGAGACAAATGATGCGTAAATATGAAATGAAAAAAACAAAAAGTGGTGAGAAGTAAAAAAAAAAAAGAAAAAACAAAGAAAAAAAAAATGTACTTAAAAGATGAAAAAGTTCATTTAAAAAATGTAAGAGACTAAATATTAACTAACCTGCAAATGTTTCGTAAAAATAAAGAAAAAAATAATGAGTTGTATCATTGTATGGATGTAATATTTATATAATGGGGATGACGTGAATGACTTGGAGAAGTGTAATGTATGATGACAAGGATTGTGGGGCAAGAGAAAGAATTGGTTAGAGAAAGAATACACAAGAAGAATCTTCTTCATATTTCTTTTTTTAAATCATAAATCATGATTTTTTTTAAACTTAAAAATTTACAAATTTAGTACAGGAAACAACCAAATTAGTTTATTCAATTTATTTATAGGGGAACAATTTAATTGTAGGGAAACAACTAAATTAGTTTTCCAAATTAACTATAAGGAACAAAATTAATCAAATAAAATAATTTAAACAAATTTGAATTGATTTTTGTTTGATTTATTTTAAAGAATGAAGGACTTTAGATAGAGGTTTTAGAAGATTGACGAACAAATTGGAAGGTCAACAAATTGTGTTTCTATATTTGAGTTTAGGAAATGATCATCTTTTAGGTAATGATCTTAGGAGATGGGCTTAAAATTTTTTAGGGCACTTGGTCCATATATCCAAATTTGAATTTTCTTTATTTAGAGGTCCACATGCTAAAACATTATGTCCATAAGGACAAACTCTAGTAAAATGACCAAAATACCCCTCATCAAACCCGTTTTTATCTCTATTTCTCACTCTCAATCATCCACATCTCAAATCTCTTTCTCTCTCTCCCGTTTTTCTCTGCCATATCCGGTAGTGTCACAACCCAAATCCGCCCCTATAAGTTTAGTATTGTAACCGGCCAGTAATTCGTAATTACTAAAGGCTTACTTAACAATAATGATAAGAACACAATAAAAGGGACCGGCAAAAGCCAATAAATAAAACAAATTAACGCCTAATGAGCTGTGAGGACTTAAATGTACAAAACAACTCTCATATGTTTATCTATATGCGCAAACACTTAAGTTTATAAAACACTTATATACAAAACAAAACACAAGTTATAGAATTAAATCTCAATGCCAAAAACGGTTAACAAAACTCAATTCAATTCCTACAATTCATCCTTTTTAAAACTCAATTGATTTCATAGCACCATTTTACTTCCTTAAACTTCTAGTTAGGCAAGATTTCCTCTTTAATCCAACTCAATTCAACTCAAATTCTAAAGGATTATGAGTGAAACATTCAATTTCATGAAATTGGTGAAGAATTCATACCTTAAGTTGATGAATTATGAAGAATTTAAGTTTTCTGTCACTTCCTCTTCTTTGTCTTCTTCTTAGGTGAGCTCTCAAGGGTTTTCTTTCCTTCTCTCAACTTGACTCCAACATTCTCCACTATCACTCTCTCTTGTCCCTTAATATTTGATGAATAGCTTAGGAAATATAATTAAGCTCTAATCTTCCTAAATCTTGATTAATTGTAGGTTTAACTAATTTAAATCTAATTCACTCAAATTAAATTAGTTCTCATCATTTTTTGACTTAAATTAAACTAAAATTAATTGTACTAATGTGAATTAGGTTCTAATTGCCTATCCCAATATTTAATTCTACCTTTTTAAAATTGCTGAATCAGACAGGTTTATTTCATTTCTTTACATATCTATTCATAATAACACTACACTAAATTCAATGCATAAAACACATGGCACATAATTCACAATTAATACATTATCACATAATTAACACTAAGCACACAATTAATATAATTAATTTACTTAATTAAGGAGGTGATTGTCACAGGAAGAAATGTCTCTACCACCATGCCGCCTCTTACGGGCCTGATGATGCGATGTTGAAAATGGACCTGCCTTCACCATCTTTACATCCACCCATTACCACCACCATCTTCACCATCTTCGTATATTTCTTAGACGACGGAGATGCCGCCGACGATCTGAGATGTAAGGGCTCTAAATCTATTGGATCTGTAGTAGATCTGAGATGTGAGGGCTCCAGAATTTGATCCAATATCTCATCACCGCCATTCGAAGTTACCGACTCAGAGCTTTCGACGAAAAATGCATCAACCGCCCCAATACTCGTAGCTCTACATTCTAATCGATGACTCTCTCCGTCATTTCCATTATTCTCTGCCTTTTGTTTTTTCATCACAATCTGTTTATTCTTTTTTTTCACTCGTTTCTTTGTCATTTATTAATACTATTTGCAGAAGAAATTTGTTGTTTGCTTAACCAAAGAGAGCGAGAATGACCTTATAATCGTTCTCTCTCAGGTTCACCAGTGGTGATAATCTGCTTGGAAAAGAGTATTGGGGATTTGCATGATCTGTAAGAAGAAGTTGAGTGTTTATTTAAATAGATTTTTCTTGCATCGTGAGAGAACATATCTACATTTGCAGCTTGTTGATTTTTCTTGCATATGATTCTTGTCTATCATTGTTGGAAAAAAAAAAAAAAAACTCACGCAAATAAATTCAATAGTGTTTTGGATCCAGACCCTAAGAAGGGTAATAGGGCAAATAATGTTGCAAATTCACACAAATAGAATTGAATTGTTGAATTGTTAAAGAGATATATCAAGAATAATCTATTTGTTTAATTTTTTTGACTGCTTGTTGAATTATTATTTTAACAGATAAAACTTTTTTTTGAACAGATAAAAAATTCCATAGATAGTTTCAACATATAAGAATTTTTTAACAAATAAACTTCAACATATTGATTTTAATAAATCATGTTCATTTTTCAAGTTCTTTTTCTTTTTTCTTCTTTTTTTCTTGGCTCAAATATGGTGGTTGTTGTTGTTGTTGTTTTTGATGAAATAGATTGATAACAAATTAAAAAAAAGATAAGACAAATCTGTTCAAAATTTAAACAAAAAATCAAACAGATAGAATTTTTTTTTGAACAGATAGGTTTTGGTTTGCACAAATCTGTACAAATAATATTAAGATATAGACATGTATGTATGTATGTAATATGCACATATAAGAAATAGACAAACAACAAAAATTAGCTTAGTATTTCATTAGACCACTCTTTGAATTTCAATAGATGAAATTTTATTTAGACAAATTTTTTAACAAATAAGAAAATTTTGAATTGAAAAGGTTAAAAAATAGGATAAAAAATTTGAACAAATAGACAACGAAAAGTTAAACAGATAAAAAAAAGTCAAGGGATAAAATTGAAAATAAAATGTCCTACAGGACTTCTCACCAAACTATTTTATAAAGTGTGGACCTTTCACTAATAAAAAAATATCCATTGGATCTAATGCCATAGATACTCTCTAAATTGGATTTATTACCAATTTTCTCATTTTTTTATATTTATTTTTTAATTTAAAATGCGAGACATGAACAGTTTATTAGTTTTTAAAATTGAAAAAATAAGAAATTAAGGTTGAGCATGTGAAGGTTTTAGAGGCTTTCTCACTAAAAACTCTTTTTTACTTATATAGGATTGTTTTAAGAAGTAGGTTAAAAGTTTTTTTTTTATTTTTTTAAAAGTGTAAAAAAAATAAAAAAAGTAATATAACTTTAAAAAAATTAAAAATTAAAAAATTAATTTTAACTTTTTTGCTAAAAGAAGCCATAATATATATATTATTATATATGTGGTATATATATTTATCTTTGTAAAATTTGGATGAATAGGATAGGTTAGGATATAGCGTTCGGATCCTCTATAGGCTCATTATTCACCAGAATTAAACCGACCAAACCGTCTGGGCAATTGTGGGCAGCCACACCACATGCATACCCTCATCTCAATTTTGGGCACCACCACGTCTCTATTGCCGCCTTTCCATCTATCTATAACATATGTTTTTATATTAAAATAATCCCCATGTCTTATTAGGATACTAATAAAAAGGTCATGATCGAACCCAATCCTATAAATTTTGTAAGGTAAAGTAGTTTTTCCAAACTAGAACGTAAACGGATGATATTGAATTATAAATCTAAAACGAGGGAGAATGTAATTATCGGTGGACGTAGGTTCTGTTTGGTATAATTGTTAAAATAGATTATAAATTATACTTTAATAGATTATACATTATGATTTTAATCAGAAATTGTTAATCTGTTTGTTATAACTGTTGAATTATAGATTTAAGTTGCTGAGTAGTGTTTGTTAAATAAGTTATGAAATAACTTTTTCAATTAACTTTTATTTTTTGTAATTCACTATTTGTCTACATTTCTCATAAATAATAATAATAATATTCTATAATCCATTTGGGTTTTTTTCTATTTTTAAAAAAATAAAAAATAAAAAATCTAAGAGTGTAATCTTAAATTAACATGTCCAAAGCAGAATCTGATAATCAGAACTAAGGGGTGAACAGTTTCTCAGAATCAGCTTTTTTAACTTAAAATAAGTTGTTAGAATCAGAAGTTGTTTGCAATAAGTTTGACCAAACAGTCCAAAATAGCTTTTCAAAAGTCAAAAGTCATAAGTTGACTCAAAAAAGTCCAAACAAACACCCCCTAATACTGTTAAATTGAGCTTTATAAGTTTTGGGGTTTTGACTTCCTATGATAAAAAGGTTAAAAGTAATTTTTAATTATTTATTTTTTTGAGTCATATTATTTTTTTATTATTTTACATGTTTTTTTTAAAAAAATATAAAAAATAGCTTTTATCTACTGTAAGATCAGATGTAGAAAAAATATGGTGAGAGAGAAATAATGGATATGGACCATTTTGCCCTTCTAGAATGGACACATGAGAAGTACTTCAAATCAAATGGATAAGGACCATTTTGCTCTTATAAACCACAGTGGTGTGTGTGTGTAAATTAAATGTATAAATTAAATAAACGACAAAATAAAATAATTCAGAAAATGATTATATAAATTAAATTCCGAATTAAACGCTTACAGAAATTAAAGTCGAGACTTGTGTTGGATACAATCTCCTTCTAGTAAATTTTGCCATCGCTCCGGTGCTTCGAGTTTTAACCGGCGTCTACTTCCTAAGATGCAACAACTAATACTTGAATTTGCAGCACTACAAAATCAAGTCTGGTGAACCAAAACTCTATTGTGACTCTTTCTCTTTCTTCCTAAAAATTAAATGCAGAACAGATGCAGAAACACAGAAGGAGAATGACAAAATTCTGAGAGAAAAAATTGATCTCTGAATTGCTGGAAGGCTGGCCTTTTATAGAAGGAATGGTGGCTGCGAATAGGTGCCAACAGATATGAACCTGTTCAGACAGATTCAATAAGCAAAAAACATGTTTGAACTATTTGGATAGATACAAAACTGTCTGGAAAAGAATTCAACAAGTATGAACCTGTTCGGGTGGGTTAGGATTTGTTTGGGTGAAGGAAAAAATTTAGACTAATTTATTTTGAATTTTGAAACCAAAACAAAAATAAAAATAAATAAATAAATTATAAAAGTTTTTGGCCCAAAAAGATAAATATTGGGTCAAACAAGTCCAACTCAACCTCACACCATGCACCCGTGCCCAAGCTTGGCCCAGGCCGCCCAATCGACTGGACGGACGGTGGTGGCGACGGCACGAATGGTTTTTGTTTTGGGTCTAATGGGTCTAACCTACTTTACCCATAACCTCACCTATCTACAAACTTGGGTGCCCTTTGGGGCCTATCCCAAGTATCCCAAGCTAAGATATATAAACCCATTCAAAACCTTAAGCCTTTTCAATGTGGGACAAGCACATTTCACAAATGTATATGAAACCCACCTAAAGCCATTCCACGAACTCGAAAATGCGCGTTGAATTCTCTCATTCATTCGGAAATGGTTTTGAGCAACCAAATATATGGTTTTATTCATTACGCGGCATTAAATATAAACCCAATGAAAAACGTTAAAAATAACGCTTGGGTCCCATCTTAATTAATGCTCAAAGTTAGCAAAAAATAAAGATTTTCCAAAGCCATTTTGCAACAATCCCCCACATGAATGGAATTCACGATAACGGACTTGCAACAAGATGCAGACAAAGAAAGAGTACATTAAGAAGATACACCACATCGAGATAGGTAGCTTTTGGCTTTGAACCTCCTCTAATGAAAGCCTATCGGACTTACTAGCTAACCAGTGGATGCGTTACCTTCAACTGTTCAGCTATTTGTGTAAGCCAAGACAATCGACTACACGTAGTGTATCCCCAGACACAGATTAGTTCTTACGGTTTTGTCCATTTTGGCCCTAAACAACACCTGGTAATTCATGAGTGCTCTAGAGAATTTAGCCTTCTCAATTCTCACAGAATCGACCCAATTCACACTCATATAGGTGACTTCTTATTAAGAGTATCCTGCTATACCCCACTTGGATGTCCAAGCTATAAGAATCATTAAAAGCAAAGTTTATCCTACTAACGATGCAGGTATCACTCTTCTTATCATAAAAATAGGTAGAAGTAAACCTCCTTAGTGATACATGAATTCATCTATAATTCGGTTGTCCCTTTGAACCTAGATTTTTGGATCTCCAGTCAACTAGGTTGGGTTGCTATTATGGCAACTTTTTAGTAATAGGCTTTAATCTCATTCCCCTCAATAAATGGTACACTTGCTCTCTGGCTAGCCCTTTAGTCAATGGACTGCAATATTCTCCTTTGACTTTACATATTCTATGGAAATTATTCTATGTGAGGGCAAATGCCTAACGGTATTATGTCTTCGATGAATGTGTCGAGACTTACCGTTATATATATGATTTTGTGTCTGTCCTATTGCTGCTTCCCTATCACAGTGAATGCATATAGCTGGCACAAGTTTAGGCCACATTGGAATGTCTTCTAAGAAATTACGAAACCATTCTGCTTCTTCTCCTGGTTTATCTAATGCGATAAACTTAGATTCCATTATCGACCTTACTATGCATGTTTGCTTAGAGGATTTCCAAGAGACTACTGCACTTCTCAGGGTAAAGATATATCCACTAGTGGATTTTGAGTCTTTAGTATCCGATATCCAATTTGCATCGCTGTACCCCTCGAGTACTGTTGGATATTTGGTATAATGTAAGCCATAATTCCGAGTATGTCTTAGATACCTAAGTATCCTAATTATCGTTTTCCAATGATTGGACCCTGGATTACTTGTGTACCTACTCAATTTGCTTACAGCATAGGCTATATTTAGCTTAGTGTAAATCATTAAGTACATCAGGCTTCCAATTATCCGAGAGTACTCGAATTGTGATATGCTTGCACCTGTATTTTTTGACAAATGAAGACTAATTTCAACAGGTGTTTTAGTAGGACGGTCGTCATGCTTTCCAAATTTCTTCAGAATTTTCTCAACATAGTGAGACTAAGATAAAGTATATCCTTCAGATGTTCTAGTAATTTTTATTCCTAGAATTACATTTGCTACTCCTAGATCTTTCATGTTAAACTTTTTGTTCAACATTTTCTCTGTGGATTTAATCATGTCATTATTGCTTCCAATAATGAGAATGTCATCCACATAAAGACAAACTATGACATAGCCTTTGTCTGTGCTTTTAACATAGACGTATTTGTCACATTCATTTATCTTAAAACCATCCAAAAACATAGTGTGATCAAATTTTGGATGCCATTGTTTCGAGGCTTATTTTAATCCATAAAGTGATTTGATAAGTTTACAAAACTTTTTCTCTTGGCCGGGAACTTGAAACCCTTCCGGTTGTTCCATATAAATTTCCTCATCTAACTCGCCATTCAAAAAAGCTATTTAACATCCATTTGATGTATTTCCAGATTATACAAAGCTGCAATCACAATCAATATGCGAATAGATGTTATTATTGTCACTGGTAACTAGGTGTCAAATAATCAAGGCATTCTTTTTGCCTGTATCCTTTAACAACAAGCCTTGTCTTGTATTTATCCATTAAACCATTTGCTTTCATTTTTCTCTTGAATATCCACTTATATCCAAGAGGTTTACACCTTGGTAAAAGATCCACCAGTTCCCAAGTATGATTTTGCAGTATTGATTCAATTTCACTATTTACAGCTTCTCTCTACAATGGAGCTTCAGGACTTGACATTGCTTCCCTGAAGTTTTGAAGCTAATTTTCTAATAGGTATGTCAGAAAATCTAGACCAAATGATTTAGAGATCCTAGCCCTCTTGGTACTTCTAGGTTCATCTGCTTCATTATCATTGTGGTCTTCACTGCTACCCATAGCAGTGTCATATGTTCTTTTATTTGAACTTTTCTCCTCAGTTTTCTTGCATGGAAAAATGTGTTAAAAAAACGACGCATTCCTTGACTCAATAATAGTGTTTAAATGCATATCAGGACTTTCAGATCTATGAACTAAAAATCTATATCCGCTACTATTATTCGCATAACCAATGAACACACAATCAACGGTCTTTGGTCCTATCTTAATCGTTTTGGGACTAGGGACTGCCACCTTGGCCAAACACCTTTACACTTTGAGGTAATTGTAGGTAGGTCGTCGACCTTTCCAGAACTTATAAGGTGTTTGATCAAGTTTCTTGTGGGGTACCCTATTAAGGATAAAATTACCAGACAAAATTGCCTCCCCTACAAGTTCTGAGATAATCCTGAACTAATCAACATGGCATTCATCATCTCATTAAAAGTTCGATTCTTTCCCTCAGCAACTCCATTTGACTGAGGAGAATAGGGTGCAGTGGTTTGGTGAATTATACCATGTTCAAAACAAAATTCCTGAAATGGTGCATCATACTCACCACCTCTATCACTCCTCACTATCTTAATAGTTTTGCCAAGTTAATTTTCAACCTTAAGTTTATATTGCTTAAAAGCTTTTAAGGCTTCATCTTTACTTCTCTATAAGTAAACATAGCAATATCGGGTGTGGTCATCAATAAAAGTAATAAAGTATTTTTTACCTCCTCTAGTTTGAATAAATTTTAAATCATAGATATCTGTGTGAATTAAACTTAGAGGTACAGTACTTTTTTCTACTTTATTAAATAATGCCTTAGTGAGTTTTGCCTCAACACAAATCTCACATTTATGATTAGAATCAAACTCTAAGTTTAGTAAATATTCTAAAGAAACAAGTCTACGCAAAGAATTAAAATTTACATGTCTTAATCTACCATGCCATAAAAAAGAAGACTCAGCAATATAAACAGAAGATGTGTTCTTATTATTAATAGCCAAATTTGGTACAACAGTATTTCCATTGAGCTGGAAAAGCCCATCACTCATATAACCTCGACTCACATACATGTCACTCTTGGAGAGTCAACATTGTCAGATTCAAATACTAATTTAAACCCATTCTTGATCAACAATGACCCAGAAATCAAATTTTTGCGAATTTCTGGCATATAGAGTACATTGTTGAGCATGAGCTCTTTTCCCGAGGTCATTTTCAGCATGATCTTTCCTTGTCCTTCCACAGTTGAAGTGGAAAAGTTTCTCATAAAAAGTTGTTCCCCACTTTCCACTACTCTGTAGGTTGTGAACATTTTCTTATCTGCACAGATATAGCGAGTTGCTCCAGTATCCACCTACCACTCCTTGGGATTGTCCACCAAATTTGCTTTAGAGACTATTGCAGCAAGATTGATGTCTGCCACTCCATCGGAAAGATAAAAATCCTCGACTATATTGGCTTGTGCTGGCTTTTTGCTTGAACTCCCACGTCCTTGTGAACGTGACAATCCTTAGCGCGATGTCCATCTTTGTTGCACACAAAACAATTGCCTTTGAACCTCTTGTTGAACCCGCTGTTGATCCCTTTGTTGATCTTACTTGTGGATCCTTGTTTAGGACCATTGCCATCATGTTTAGGCTTTTTGTTGTTGAACTTTGACCCATGTTCATGTTCTACAACATTTGCTTTAGCCTGCATGACATGGTTTTCTGACTTTTTGACAAAACTACGGTTGTCCTCCTCAATTCTAAGCCGCACTATTAGTTCCTCCAATTCCATCTCCTTGCACTTATGCTTTAGATAATTCTTGAATTCTTTCTGGGATGGTGGCAATTTTTCAATGATTGCCGCTACTTGGAAAGATTCACTGAGAACCATCCCTTCTGCATGTATGGCATGGAGAATTAGTTGAAGATCTTGAGCCTAGCTAATAACTGTCTTGGAATCCATCATTTTAAAATCAGAAAATGGCCGATAACAATTTATTTGTACTGCCGTCCTCTGTCTTATACTTATGATCTAGAGATTCCTACAGTTCTTTAGTAATACTTTTGACATTATACACATTGTACAATGTATTATCCAACCCATTGAGGATATAATTCCAACACAGAAAATCACCACGTTTCCATGCATCGACTGCAGCAACCATTTGCCAATCAGTTTCTCCCTCGTTCAGTGACGGTGCTTTTTAATGAGTGAAGCGAGCCAAATTTAATGTGGTAAGATAAAACATCATTTTTTGTTACCATCTTTTAAAATCATTTCCATTGAATTTTTTTGGCTTCTCCCCATGATTTACCCGTACTGTCGGAGTCATCACTGGCACAACAGGTGTGGGGGTCGGAGTAATAATAGTCTCAGTACTATTTATTTCAGTTGTCATAATTCTGACGAAATAATAATACACCAATCACAAATTTATACAGAAAAGAATTTACACACAAAATAAACAAAATAATATTTTGTAACAAAATTTCAATGATAAACAGTATATTACTACTATGTTATCAAAAAAATCATTAAACAGTATATTACTACTATTTAAAAAATTAAACGGTATATGACTACTATTTAATTCCCAAAACAAATTATTCTCTGTCTAACACAGAAATAAATAAAAAATGAAATTCTACTTTAAGATTATTATTCCCACAGTGGTGTGTGTGTGTGTGTAAATTAAATGTACAAATTAAATAAACAACAAAATAAAATAATTCAGAAAATAATTATAAAAATCAAACTCCGAATTAAACGCTTATAAAAATTAAAGTCGAGACTTGTGTTGGACACAATCTTCTTAAAGTAGATTTTACCTCGCTTCGGTGCTTCGAGTTTTAAACCGTCGTCTACTTCCCAAGATGTAACGACTAACACTTGAATTTGCGACACTACAAAATCAAGTATGGCGAACCAAAATTCTGTTGTGACTCTTTCTCTTTCTTCTTAAAAAGTAAATGCAAAACAGATGCAAAAACACAAAAGGAGAAGGATGAAATTCTGAGGAAAAAAAATTGATCTTTGAATTGCTGGAAGGCTGGCCTTTTATAGGAGGAATGGTGGCTATTCGAATAGGTACCAACAGATATGAACCTGTTCGGACAGATTCAATAAGCAAAAAAACCTGTTTGAACTGTTTGGACATATACAAAACTGTCCAGAAAAGAATTCAACAGGTATGAACCTGTTCAAGTGGGTTAGGATCTATTTGGGTGAAGGAAAAAATTTAGACCAATTTATTTTGAATTTTGAGACCAAAACAAAAAAATAATAAATAAATAAATAAATTACAAAAGTTTTTTGTCCAAAAAGATAAGTATTGGGCTGGACAAGCCCAACCCAACCTTACACCTTACACCTGCGTTGACCAGATGGACGGCAGCGTGTGTGTGTGGTTTTTGTTTTGGGTCGAATGGGTTTAGCCTACTTTACCCATAACCTCACTCGTCCACAAACTTGGGTACCCCTTGGGGCCCATCCCAAGTATCCCAAGTTAATGTATATAAACCCATTCAAAACCTTAAGCATTTTCAATGTGAAACAAACACATTTCACAAATGTGTAGGAAACTCACCTAAAGTCATTCCACGAACCTGAAAACGCGCATTGAATTCTCATTCATTCGAAAATGGTTTTGAGCAACCAAATACATGGTTTTATTTATTACTCGACATTAAACATGAATCCAATGAAAAATGTTAAAAATAACGCTTGGATCCTACCTTAATTAATGCTCAAAGTTAACAAAAAATAAGAATTTTTCAAAACTATTTTCCAACAATTACATTCTCCTATTTCATTACTCTCAATTATATTTTTAATGAGATAATAAATAATTTTAAAAGGAAAGGTAAGAGTTTGAAAAAAGTTAATTAATTGATATTGTTGATTACCTCATTAGAGGTATAATTGGGGGTAATAAAATTGAAAAATGATGCATTTTTTTTTTTTATTGAAAAGTCTTCATAATCATTACTAATCTATTCAATTAAACATAAAATATGAAATTAATGGTTGAAACTATTACGAACTACTCCCATTACAAGGAATATTGTTGTAATTAGTCCAAAGTGTAATAAATTAGATTCTAACTATAAGTACAAAATTAGAATTGATAACCCACCGACATTATCACATGAGAAATTTTTATGGGAAATTTATTGATAAATCCCATTTAGAGATATTTTATCCCAATAAGTCCACAAAGAAAAATTATATCCCAATGAGTCCCATATAGTTTTTTTCTTATTCCATAAAGTCCAGTTTTTAAATTTGATATTTATACGTGGACTATTATGCCCTTATATATATATAGACTGTGTTAATACGTAACACACCTTCCTGTGATTTCGGTATTCAGTTTTGGCAGTTTCTATATTTCTAATTCAAATCGTTACGTTTCTACCTTGCATGCTGTCGTTCTATCGTTCTGAGGCGTTGATGTCGTAGGGTTTGATTGTTGCTGTTCTAGTCTGGTATGGCGATTTTCAAGTGAAGAGGACGAAGTTGAAGGTGTTTGGTTCTGTCATTTTCTGGAGTATAACTGCATCGAAGCAGTTTTTTTTGAGTTTTGGACGACTGTTGGATTGGATGATTAAAGTTAGTATCATTGTAGTTATGAATAGATGTTCAATTTTTTGTTTTGATTTGTAGGATGGATCACATCCTACAAATCTTGGATTGATATTTTTGGATGCTCTGTTTTTTCAATTACATCCATCATACGTGGTCATTGGAGGGGAGGTCATTCAGATATATGTTGAATGTTATAATATTCCTTTTACTTTGATGTATGTATAATGAGGCCCTGTGTGAGTGATGTAATTCAGAGTATATTGAACAATGTGAATGTTTACATCATGTTAGTATTACGTGAAGCATGTGGATGTTTGCATTTTACTTTGATGTTAATTTAATGAGGCTCTGTCTGAGTGATATAATTGTTAGTATATAAATCAATGTGAATGTTTACATCGTGGTTATGTGGAGGGGAGGTCATCAGATTAGTGATGAATGTGCATCCTCTATAATTCACAGTATGTGGAACAATATGAATGTTTACATCGTGTTAGTATTACGCGAAGGATGTCGATGTTTGCATTTTACTTTAAGTTTTGTTTAATGAGGCTCTGTGTGAGTGATATAATTGAGATTATATGGATCAATGTGAATGTTTACATCGTGGTCCTTTGGAGGGGAGGTCATGAGATTAGTGATGAATGTCGATCTTCTATAATTCAGAGTATGTGTCAATGTAAATGTTTACATCGTGTTCATATCATGTGAAGAATGTGGATGTTTTCACTTTTACTTTGATGTTTGCTTAATGAGGCTTTTGTGTGGGTGTGAATATTCACATCTTGTTTAATGATGGTTGTTGAATTTAACACTTGAACTGTACTTGTATGCTGCTAATTTTCGCGCAATGTGAATATTCATATTGGTTTGGATTATTGTTAATTGTTGTATTGTTTTCTTTTTACAGGAGATGGATAGCTTCATAATGTTAGTGTGTACATATGGTTGCAGTACCACTGTAATAAATGCTGCCCGCGCATTGTGTTATTCGCGTTTGGTGGACTGTTTGTGTGAAAAATGGGGGGAGTTGTCTGCTGGTTCTATTTCATTGTTTTGTAAATTACCTGGGATTAATAGGTGTGATTTGGAGAATGAGAAAGAATTTCAGAACATGTTACTGCTTGCTAAATCAATGGGGGTACAACATGTAGAAGTTGTGGTTGAGTTGAAAAGTGATATTGGTCAGTCAAGTAGTTTGGGATCGGTGCGTGTGGGGGTTGAGGAAGAAGTTGATGCACTACGGAGATTTTGCCACCATAAGGAGAAGGTGTTGTTGTCAGCCCCTTGGGCAAATGGTATTACGCATGTGGGACAACGGTTTATTGGAGGTGCACAAGAATTTCGTGACCTTTTGTGTAAGTATGCCATCCAATGTGCGTTTCAGTTTACATACGTGAAGAACAAGTCAACAAGAGTTACTGTTGTGTGCGCGATGCGGGAGGAGAGGGGCTGCTTGTGGGCTATACATTGTAGAGCACAACGAGCAAATGATTTTTTCTACGTCAAGAGTTTTAGTGACGTGCATACTTGTGGTACGGATGTCCGAACATCGAAGAATCCGCGAGTTAGTTCGGATTTGGTGTCGAGTACCATATCCGAAATTGTGAGGGACAAGCCGTTGACTCGGCCGTGTGATGTGGTGACTATTTTGAAGAGGGATTATGGGCTAGATGTTAGTTACCATGTCGTATGGTTGGGTGTGGAGAAAGCAAAGGCTGCTATTCATGGAGAGCACTCGTTATCATTTGACCAGCTGCGGTGGTATTCGGATGCTGTGATGCAGTACAATCCAGGGAGTTATGTCAATATTGACTATGATGCGAGTAGTCAACGGTTTTGTCGCTTCTTTATGTCATTCGCTGCGTGTATTTCTGGGTTCAATGCTTGTCGGCCTTTATTATTCCTGGATGGAACATTCCTCAAAGGAAAGTACAAAGGTCAGCTACTTGCGGCAACGGCAAAAGACGGAAACAATGGTTAGTATTTTTTTTTAGCTGTCTATTCATGTCAATATTCACTGTGAGCAGCATTGTCTGGACAAAAGAGTGATTGGTAAATTATAAGTAATGTGAAGATTGACATTAGTATGCACTGATGTGAAGGTTTACATCTGTGTATGCTAATGACAGTCATGTGAACATTCACATTATTACACACTGATGTGAATATTCACATTAGTGTATACTAATGTTAGCTGATCCATTAATGAACAATACTGTGAATGTTAACATTGTCAGTGACTCAACAATCAACAATGAATTATTAATGGTCGTTAATGTGAATGTTCACATTGTTGATGTTTACGAACTAGAATCCAAAAATAACAATAGTAAATAGGGCAATGTAGATATGAACATTCACATGACCTGTTTCGTTTATGCTGTTTTCTATGCACTTTGGAATATTGTGAACAGTTGTGTATTGGTGTTGTGTTGTAGGTTTGTTTCCTGTTGCCTTTGCGATTGTTGATTCAGAGACCACGGCGAATTGGTCGTGGTTCTTGCATGAACTTGGGAAGGTTGTTGATGGTAAACGCCATATTACTTTCATTTCGGATCGTAATCTTGGTCTGTTAGAAGCTATGCCAAAGGTGTTCCCATCGGCTCATCACGGTTATTGCTTACAACACTTGAAGAGCAATTTAAGAGACCGGATGAAAGGAATTGATAATGGATTCAGGGATCACCTAGTAAGTAGTTTGGGTGACTGTGCGTACGAGCCAACTGTGGTAGGGTTCCATGAAAAGCTTGCAAAATTAAAAGAGGAGGGTAAACAACGAGCTCATAATTTTTTCAAGGACTTGGCACCTGAGCATTGGGCAAATTCATACTTCAGGTAATAATAGTTTCCTAACATCTTTGTGAATTTTAGAATGGTAACAATCTTCAAATTGTGTTTCATGTTCAATGTAAATGATGTGAATGTTCACATATGCTAATGATGACTGATGTGAATGTTCACATCTGTTAAGTTGTCAAATAGACGTGCAATGTATTACAGATTTGAATGTTGACACGTGTCATATTTTGTTGTTGTTGTTAACATTCACATATTGTCCATCGTTTAAGTTGACAACATAATAAGCATATGATGTGAACATTCACATTATTATAAACTGGTAGCAGATGTAAACAGTCAGTACTATGAATGTTCACATCACTGTATTCTAATGTCAGTACTATGAATGTTCACATCTGTTAACGTTAATGGTCAGACCTCTTAAATTCCGTATTGTACAATGTTTGTGATATTGTGCAGGGGCATGCGTTATGGGGAGATGACATCCAATGCGGCGGAGTCATTCAATAACTGGATTAAAGAAGCACGTAATCTTCCTATCACTCAAATGGTGGACACAATTCGTACTCAGTTGATGCGGCAAATGTCTGCAAGGCGTGACCAAGCAAACAGATGGAACGAGATTATTTGTCCGACATTTGAAACAAGGCTTATGGATTTGTTCAATGACAGCAGGGCTTGGCAAGTTAGCAAAGCCAATGAGGATGTGTTTGAAGTTCATTCGATACCATCTGTTACAGTTGATGTTTCGAGGCGTACATGTTCTTGCTTCAAATGGCAAATCAACGGATTCCCATGTGACCATGCTGTTATTGCCATTTAGAAGAGCCACTACAATCTCAATGATTGTGTGGAACATTACTTTCATGTAGAGACATATCGTGCAGCCTATTCGGGAGCCATATTCCCTATACCATCGGTGGAGAAGCCGCCTTTTGATCCCACGGACTTCACTATATACCCGCCAACTGTGAAAAGACCACTCGGAAGGCCGAAGAAAAATAGGATCCCATTAAGGGGTGAGAAACTGAAGCAAATAAGGTGCGGGAGATGTGATAAGTTGGAGAGTCATAATCGGAAGTCATGCACGGCGCCAATATAGGATGTACCTTTTTTTCATTTCAACATTGTATTTTACATTGGATTCTTATATTCATTTTTGAAATAAGATTGTGTTGTGTTGGCAAACATTGGGTTGCAATAAGATTACGTTGCGTTGGCAAACATTATAATGTATTAGTATTTGATTTGTGTTTTATTTTCACTTTTTTAAGGTACCAATCTGACATTTATGTTGGTTGTGTTTTGGATGAATGCATGATGTTAACATTAACACTGGTGTAATATAATCACATAATGTGAATGTTCACATTGTTGATCTTTCAAACATTTCTGTGCTGGGAATGTTCACATTGTTGTTACTGTTAACAGTAATGAAGTAGATGACATGAATGTTTACATCAATGTAAACATTCACATCATCAACTCATAAGATCTACATATTCATGACATCGTTGTTGCCATTCACATAATCAGAAGTTATGATGTGAATATTCACATTTACGTAAACGAATCATATTATGTCAAAACTTGCACATGGGTTGAACTTCTTTACCTTCTTGTTGTCAATGTTGACATGAATATAAGCTGTTAGCATAAGTTAGTATGAACATTCACATCAGTGTTGCAACTGTGAACATTCACATCTTTCAGACATTAGTGCATATGAATATCATAAGTGAATGTTCACATTTGGCAGACATTAGTGCAAAAATTATGCTCATCACAACACAGCATTACGAATGTCATAAGTGACTATGTACATTCAGAGCAGTGTTGCAACTGTGAACATTCACATCTGTAAACAGTAGTGCATATGAATGTCATAATTGAATGTTCACATATGGCAGACATGAATGACATTTACAACTGTTATGAGCAAGAACAGATATGAATGTTCACACATGTGTAAGTGATCCGTAATTATGTCATGTAGACCAAGTGTACACTCCTGCACAAAGTATGTGTATTATAGAACACTCAGGTTCAAACATTCGCATGAATTACACTCATAACAACACAGCAGTATGGATATCGTAAGTGAATGTGAACATTCACATCTGTAAAGCATAACAACACCAAAAGTAGTTCAAAATTCTCAGCTGGCTTTTTCCAATTAACATATGTTGTATCAATGTTTTACAATCAGTTGTTGTGTCAAAATGTTAACGCATTCCATATTAACATTCATATCGAGTCTTGCTTAGTTTGTAGGTGGACACCCCCCCACCTATAGGTTTTAATGAAGCTCTGATTTCTTATGATTCAAAAAACTATGCACTAACAAATCTCGTAGTCCACACCATTCTGAACTAGTGAGGCTGCCCACAACTTCTTCATGGAATATGTGCGCCCGCATGATGTAACATACCGCAGGTCCACAGTCCACTCTGTAAAAAAGAAATGGTTTTGATTAGCAGTTGACATGAATATTTGCATAATTGTTATGGAGGGTTTGTAAAAAATGTAGTGAGGATTACGAGTCGGCGCGTTGCTGAGGACAGACATCCACACTGTTGATTGGTTGTGCTGGATTTTGGCCTGCTAGCTTAGTGTGTAGGGGTGATGACTCGCCAATAACGCTCACAACATGCTCAATGTACTTCCTCTGTGTATGGAATTTCAAATTAGGCACCAACAAACATTAGTGTGTGTACAGTCATGTAGATGTGAACATTCACAGTAGTATGTAATGACTGAATGTGAACATTCATATCACTGGTTCAGATGTGAAAATTCACATCTGTGAAATATAGGTGAAGTGGCAGTGTTGTGAACATTCACATCTGTGGAATTGTTTTGAACATTCACAGCAGTATATTTGTGTTCAAAAATAGCCACTTACAACTTCCTGTGCTTGGTCGATATACGGGTCATGTATTCCTGTTCTTGGGCGCAATGAGTTGTAATGCCTCCACAAATTGTCTTCAGCATCATACACAACTATCGTCCAGTGGTACTCATGATGCAATGGGAATAGTAGGTATCTCTCTCCTCGGTAGTTCTTGACATGTGCATCAATGTGTTTACTCCTTTTGCGAGGATGGTACTCTCGTATCACTTTCTGTACACATTGGACAAATAATTAATGGTCTTTGAAGTTTCACATTCACAGTACAAATAAGTAATGGACTGTGAAGTTCCATATTCACATTACAAATAATGGAATGATAGATTACCAAACACATACTTGTGAAGATGAATGCCGCTTCATCCGAAGTTGGGTTGACCACCTCTTGTTGTTCATGCAATAGTTCAGCATATGCATCTATGAGCTGCACAAACATGGGGTCATATTATATAGATTTGTGGTTGTGAGTGTGTCTGTGTCTGTGTGTGCATATGCATGAAGAGCTAATTATGTTTGTACTGGCATACATTGCTGTGTATTGATTCCTCCTTGATAAGGTTGACAATGTCATCAAAATACACATGTGTAGCCTTTGAATCTCCTTTCCATACCAGCAGCCTGTGCATTATAAACAAACCAATGTGAATATTTACATTGCACAGATCTGAACAAACCCAGAAAATTTAACACAGTGATGATTATAGACAATTACGGAATGTGAATGTTAACGTTAGATGTTTGCAGAGTCACTTACTCATCGCCTCCACTTTTTTGTAAAGCTTGGACCTTTTGTTTGTCTTGTTTGGACATCTTGCTCCACACTTTGAACTTGTTGGTCAAGGATAATTTTTTTAGCTACTTCGCTGGTGGGTGTTTTTCCACATCTTCAACCATTTCGACTGGATGGGGTTGCTTTTGGCCCGGTAAGTCTGGGTACTGGAATTCAGGCAAGCGATGTTCTTTGCGATCTTTTTCCTTTATACGCTTAACCCTAAAAGGTGGGCTGATATTGTGTTGCATTGGGCTAGGGGGTTGCTTTTCTGCCACAGCCTGTGTGACAATGTGGACTGACTGGTCATCGTAAAGATCTTGAAGAATTGTTTTATCGCATTCCAAGTCGATGACCAGCTGCGTTAAGCGTTTGATTTCTTCATCCTTCTGCTGCATGCACTTCTGTATTTCGGTATTTATGTTGGGTGGGCTGGACTGGTTGAACAATTTATGTTCAAGATCAGCTATGACTCTTGCCCTTAACTCCCATGAAAATTGAAGGTGTTTGTACTTCGCTTCCCATTGCCTTATGACGCCCCAGGCCTTCCGATTTTCTTTGATAAGCATGTCAATCAAATCAGGTTGGTTTGTGTTTGGTATTACAATAGCTGTGTCATAATGTTGGTTGCTAAATGGAATGTGAATGTCCTCATCACTGTCCTGTTGCTCAACCCCATCCCCAGAAAAGTCGGAGTTGCTGCCATTGTGTTGTTCATCCTTGATGTCAAAGGGGTTGGGAGATGTTGTGCCTGGTTCAGAAATTTCAGGCTCCACCTTCAATGTTTTATGCTTGAACTTTTGTATTTCTGTTGGGATTGCAAAGAGTTCGCCGGCATTAACCTGACAATGAAAAAAACAGGTTATGTAACGTATATATTTGGGTGGTGTTATAATGTGAATGTTTTGATCAGCAGTTGAAGGCCCTACCTCATTAAAACCCAAATCTGCTAAAGAGGTGGTTTTCATTTTCTTCTGTAAAGCAGTCAGATCCCACTTCACACAGCGTGGAAAAGCATTGGGTTTGTGAGGTTATAGGATGGTTGTGTGCTCACGCAACCAATACTTCAGTAAAACAACAAACACAGTGTTATTTAGGAATTGCATAGTAATGTCATGAGTGGATGTGAGTAGATGTGAACATTCACAGTAGTATGTAATGAGTGAATGTGAACATTCACATCACTGGTTCAGATGTAAACATTCACATCTGTGAAACATAGGTGAAGTGGCAGTGTTGTGAACGTTCACAGTAGTATGTTATGAGTGCATGTGAACATTCACATCACTGGTTCAGATGTGAACATTCACATCTGTGAAACATAGGTGAAGTGACAGTGTTGTGAACATTCACAGTAGTAGATTATGAGTGCATGTGAACATTCACATCACTGGTTCAGATGTGAACATTCACATCTGTGAAACATAAGTGAAGTGGCAGTGTTGTGAACATTCACATCTGTGGAACTGTGTTGAACATTCACAGCAGTATAGTATGAGTGAATGTGAACATTCACATCAGTGATTGAGATGTGGACATTCACATCTGTCAAAGGTAATTGCCTATGGACATTCACATCAATGGTACATATATGAATGTTCACTGTTGGCTTAGATGCACAACACTGAAGGACATGTGAATGTTATTATTTGACAACATGGGTACTTACCATCAATAACATGACACAGCCGGTGACTTTTGCTGGATTTTTGTCATTTTGGGAAATAGACGACGTCAACGTTGTTCTAATTTGCTTGGCCCAATCATATTCTCGCATGGTTTCCAATGGGACCATATGTGTGTAGTAGCCCCATCCTATCGTCTCTCCACTTGTTGTGTAAAAAAGCTTTTGGCAAGCATACATGCACACTAGTCGGGCAACTTCTTCGTTGTCAGCTTTCTTTTTGCCTTTCAACGCCTCGGTCAGAAGGGTGCGTATCCATTTTGAAGTCAATCGGCTGACATTTTTGCATATTTTGTTTACAATGCCAGTCTTTGGTTTCGCACCGTACGATATGTCCATCGGCTTGCTGCCACAGTCCACACCGAAAATGAGCTTGATGTCGCTGTTGTGTATGCTCATCTTCTTCTCCCCAATGTAGAACGCATCCTTTGAAGCTTTGTACATTTGTAGTACATGCACAACGACGTCATCATACTTCATGCATTTGTCCAGGTCAATCTGATTGTTTCTTAATGCATCAAGCAAATTCCAAAAAGGTGTTTGTTGAAGGCACCGCAGCTGTGCTTGTGTGAACTTGGTGGTTTTCATGAATTTGACCAGTCCGGTCATATTAGATCTGTAGTTGACATTTCTCATGTCCACATTGGTGCTAGGATTTGTTTTTGGGGTTTCTTCCTTCACATGGTACTCATCCCTCTTCCTCTTTGCTGTTTTCTTGTGTGCAACATCTGCAAAATGGAGCAGTTTAAAAAAATTAAGTCCACGCTCATGTGATTAGCGTAGTGGAATAGATGTGAACATTCACAGCTTTTCCACTGATGTGCATGTTCACAGTTGTGTGCGTGGGTGTGAATGGCCAGAGTTTGTGTCTGGTTGTGAACATTCACATCATGTTGATTGTGTCAGCACAAACACAATGTGCATATTGTGTCACTGTGTGGAAAACAATGTATTTTTTTACAACCATGAACACCATTGAAGAACATGTGCATGTTAACACGAACATATGAAATGACGGATCAACTTATTGGATCACCATTAACAATCAAGAATATGAACAAGGCAAACATTCACAATAGGGGGAAAAAATCTAAATATCCCTACTCAATTGCCTAATGTTTGCAATCCATGTGAATGTTCACAGCGTAGAATAGCAGCAACAATAATATCTGATTGTCCTAAAATCTACTAAAATGTTCAGGCAATGTGAATGTTCACAGCCTAGACCAAAATCACCAACAATATCTGATTGTACTAAAATGTTGAGGCAATGTGATTGTTCACAGTCTAGAACAACAGCACCAATAATATTTGACTCTCCTAAAATGTTTAGGAAATGCCAATGTTCACAGCCTAGAGCGAACGCACCAACAACATCTGATTGATCTAAAATGTTCAGGCAATGTGAATGTTCACAGCCTAGAACAACAGCACGAACAATATCTGACTCTACTAAATTTTCCCGGCAATGTGAATGTTGATAGCATAGAACAACAGGACCAGTAATATATGACTCTCCTAAAATTATCAGGCAGTGTGAATGTTCACAGACAATAACAAAAGGACCAATAATGTTTGATTCTCCTAAAATTTGCAGGCAATGTGAATGTTCACATCTTTCATCAACAATA
The DNA here is from genome assembly GCA_036172215.1 of Camellia granthamiana. Lineage (NCBI taxonomy): Eukaryota > Viridiplantae > Streptophyta > Magnoliopsida > Ericales > Theaceae > Camellia > Camellia granthamiana. The sequence continues at coordinate 153,026 of CM069910.1, read as the reverse complement.
ACAACAACAGAATTGGCCAAATATTTTGCAATCCACAAGAATGTTCACATCATAAAACAACAACACCATAACTACCTGATTACCCAAACATTTTTAACTCAATGTGAATGTTCACATTTTTAATCAACTACAACAAAACAGAATTGCCCAAAACATTTTGAAACCGTGTGAATGTTCACACCATTGAACAACAACCATATAACATCTGCAATAATTTGATTATCAAACCATTTTCAATCAATGTGAATGTTCACATATTGCAATAACAACGACTACAACAAAAACATTTTGGAATGTTCACAGTTGTGAACACAATGTAATGCAACTGTAATGTTTTTTACTGCAAAGATCAATATAATTAAGGATTATCATGGAGGGGTTCAGAATAAATGTTAGGGTATGAACAATATGGACTCCTATATATTGTACGCATACGAAAAGGGGATATTTGTCAAAGTTCAGAATAATGGTTGTTGATAAACAGGATTAGGGTTTAAATACACGAATGAGTAGAATGCTTACGTTTTGTGCCCATTTCGACGAAAAAGATGTTCGCACGAAGGGACGATGCGATGAAGGAACATATACAGTATTCCGGGCGTATGAACGACGCAGAAGATGTTCACACGATGTGACAATGGAACGAAGACAGTCTTCTCGGCGTAGGGACGAAGGAGAAGATCAATGAGATGATGCGCCGATGCTACGATGGAAGGAATACAGTTTTGTGGGAGTTGAGGCGATGTGGAATATGGGTTTCGATTTCTGGACTGTAAAGGTACTGTGCGTGATTTCCTGCGCAAGAATAGAGAGGGTAAGAGAGACGGTTATGAGATTTAAAGAGAGAGAGAAAGGCGCGTGTTTTGTTCAGGGATGTTTTGGTCTTTCTGTATGAAATGGACCTAATGGAATATTATAAAACACTATGGGTTTTATGGAACAACACTCTTAAATAATGGATTTACTAAAAAAGCTCCAAATTTTTATTTATAGTCAGTATTGGATTTCCCATTTTTTAAATCAAATAAGGATATTTTATGAGAAGTTATTTGGTGGTATTGAGGTATAGTAGTGTGCTACATGAAAGTTTCGAATTTACGTAGGTGATTGAGAAATAAAAAAAAACCATAATAATTTATAATTACTTAAGAATATGACTACATGATACTCTTAGATCATAATGTAATTTTTCATATTTTAGGTGCATCATGATATTCATTGGAGGGACCCAATTTTCAGCCAGATTTAGTTTTAATTAAACTAGTATTATGAATTACAGAACAACAAAAATGCTATGGATCATGATATATCTAAAATTTTCAAGGTAGAGTGATGTATAGTGAATAATGAATTAGTATAGTGTGGAGTTCACATGTAAAATAAATTTAAATAATTAATGTAAAATTCTAAATAATTTTGAGTTTTTATATTTGGTCCGTAACATTACTGACGGAGAAAAACAATCAATTCAATATGATAGGATTGATGACTGATTTTGAGAATATTAAACAGACTTTTTTAATAACATATTATCGAGGGAATTTTAATATACAGACTTTTTAAAGGGATGTATTACTAGTCATATCATTTTTTTCTTTAATTATAATTGATTTTTTTTCTTTAATTATAATATTATTTTAATTATAACTCATAAATTCTTTAATTATATCTCATATTATATGGTTATGAGTCCTGACTTAACAACAGTTACATGGAATATTCGCCCAAAAACAGTTACATGGAAGGGAGTTCAAATCCCCTCTTTGCAATTTCTCCTTGCAATCCTCCTTGCAACGACGACCATAAAAAAAAATAAAAATAAAATAAAGAAATTGAAATTTCACTTTCCCGCCCAAAACAAAACACAGCCTATACACACAGATTTTCGTTTGGAATCAGAAGCACAAAAACACACACTTATTCCTTCTTCTCCGTAGAACCCACCCTTACCGGCGACCCAATACCGGCGGCGATCCAGTCTCAACGCCGTTGCAGATCCGACGACGATGAAACACTCTCGACACCATCACGCTCTATCTCTGTAATTGAACTGCATTTTGGCAAACCAGAGCTGCCACGCTCTTCTCCTCCACCTCACTGGCAGACCCTCGCTACAGCGACCCACTCCCCAAACCGAATCCATTGTTTTGCCCTCATTCTGTCTTCCCTCACTTCGCAAACCAAAGGTTAGTCTTCATTGTCTCTGTCTCTGTAATTGAACTGCATTTTGTTTGTTCGTTTGGAATTTTTTTGTGACTGTAATAACAATTATCTTGCAATCTGTAATAATTGTTAATTCAAACAGTCATTGGAATTACAGTTACAGACTTTAATTCAAAACTGACTTCTGTTTGACTGTAATAACAATTGTTCTTTGGAATTTTTTTGTGACTGTAATAACAATTGTTCTTTCAATGTGAGCAAACTTTGTGGCAGAGCATGTGAGCAAACTTTGTGCCAGAGCATGTGAGCAAAGTGTAATAACAATTTTGTTTTTTCTTTAAGAACACCATATCTATTTTGTTGGGTATTTCTAGTTCCTCTTGTTGAGAAAATTGGAAACCTCTATCCTCAGAGCATGTTTCGCAGATCATGAATGACAATTGACACGGGTTCAATTTTAGTCTGTTGTTGTGACCAATTAAGCTATCAATTTGCCATTCATTTTAACTTTTAGTTATATGCTATATTCTAAAATTGGCCACTAATCTGCTTTCAACTTGATGTAGACAAAATTCATTGATAATTATAGAATGACTTTGTTACATTATCTTATTAATTATGCTAACACACACTTTCATGTGCATCCATAATTGAATTATGCCAATGCATTATTCTGCATATTAAAGATATTTAATGCAAATGATTTTAGAAATTGAAAAGATAATTTTTAGACTTGCCAAACCCTGTGTATTTATTATTTGATCTTAATTGGGTGTCACTCCTTAGTTCTCAATTCTTGTTTCTTTATCCAAGTGTGACAGTGAGCTCTTTGATCATAGTGCAGATATTGTGTTTTTTTATGTGGCTAAGATTTTATTTATATAGCTAAAATTTTATTTATATGGGTTTTCAGTTGCATTTTCATATGGATATGGAACCTGAGAATGATTGTGCTTGGAAGCCAAAACAGGGAATGACATTCGATTATGAACAATGTGTGTATGATTTTTATAATACATATGGAGGAAGAATGGGGTTTAGCATAAGAAGAGATTTTTGTAGGAAGAACAAGTTCACTAACCAACTTATTTGTAGACTTTTGGTTTGCAACACGGAGGGATTTCAGAAGGTTGACAAACGAGACCCATTGGCAAAAAACCCTAGAGCTGAAACTATGACTAGTTGTGAGGCTCGATTTTATGTTAAATTAGATGAGGGTATTGGAAAATTTGTTGTGACTGATTTCAAGAAAAAACACAACCATGATCTTGTATCACCCGAGTGTGCCCACATGTTGCCGTCACAGAGAAAGATATCGACTATCCAAGCAATTAAGTTAGATTTTGCGGCACAATCTGGTCTTCGTTTAGGCCAGTCTTTTGAACTCACGGGTAGGGAAGCTGGTGGGAGGCAATGTCTTGGGTTTACAAAATTAGATCAAAAAAATTATTTGAGAACCAAAAGACAACAAAGTTTAGCATATGGGGAAGTAGGCAATGTGTTGCAATACTTTAAAGAAAAATCTTTGCAGAATCCTTCATTTTTTTATGCTTTTCAGTTAGATAATGAAGAGCAAATAACGAATATGTTTTGAGCCGATGCACAAATGGTCATGGATTATGCCCAATTTGCTGATGTTGTCACATTTGATACGACTTACAAGTTAAACAAAGAACATAGACCATTTGTATCTTTTGTGAGATTCAACCATTATAGGGAAACAGTTATATTTGGTGCAGCCTTGTTGTATGATGAGACCGCCGAATCGTTTGTATGGTTGTTTCAAAATTTTCTAGAGGCTATGTCAAGAAAGGCACCAAAAACTTTGTTCACTGACCAAGATGCTGCAATGGCTAAAGCCATACCCATCGTTATGCCTGACACAAGTCACCGATTGTGTACTTGGCATTTGATGCAAAATACATTAAAACACGTTAATTGTTTGTTCCAAGATAAGGGGGTAAAGGGTGTACTAAATAAATTCTTCTTTGACATTGAAGATGCAAATCAATGGAAGTTAGAGTGGGCGGAAATGCCTGATAAATATGATGCGCATGAAAACCATTGGTTGAAATTGACTTTTGCGGTGAAAGAAAAATGGGGCTGGCCATATGTTAGATCAACATGGGCTGCGGGAATGAGTACCACACAACTTAGTGAATTTTTTAATGCTTTTTTGAAGGATTACATTCGTTCTAATTTTAACTTGAATGAATTCTTCATGCATTTTGAAAGGGTACTTTACGAGAAGCAATACAAAGAGTTAGAAGCAGGATATGTTTTGTGCCAAAGGTTGCCAAAGGTGAAAGCAACAATAAGAATGTTAATTCAAATGGGTAATGTGTACACAAAAAAGATTTTTGAGGAATTTCTAAATGAGTACTTTCGATCCATTGAATTAGACATAGAAGCAATTGAATATGGCGAGGCTAGTACCATTTACACAGTTGTTGATGTTGGTAACAAACATGCAAGGAAAGTGAAGATAGAGAGGGATGGCTCTTTGGGTTGTAATTGTACAAAGTTTGAAAGGGAGGGAATCTTGTGTTGTCACTCATTAAAGGTTATTAGAGACATATTGAAGATGAAAGAGGTTCCTCCACAATACATTCTAAAGAGGTGGACCAAACAAGCAAGAGCCGAAACTATGAAGGACATTAAGGGGAATAACATTCAAGTAGATATGAAATTCCAACAAGCCTCGCGGTATAAGACATTGATGACCACATTTAGAGCACTAGCAAGTAGAGCTGTTGAAACTAAAGAAACTTATGATTTTTGTATTGCACACATTGCTATATTAGGTGCAAATGTTGAACGCAAGGTAAGTGCTCATTTTGGTGTTGGAAATGAAGTAAGTAATGATGATGACACCTAAAGCTTTGAAGTAGATTGTAAAGATGTGAATCATGTTGTGCAACCAAAAGCACTGAAGAAAAATGTGGCAACTAGTAAGGGCAAAAGGAGGGTAAAAGGTGGATTCGAAACGGCGTTGGTAGTGAACTCCAAAAAAAAATCCCGTGCTAACGGCTTGGCTTCGTCAAAATCTATTGCAAGTCCAACAGTTACACCTTCTCCATTATCTGTTGGAGGAGATATCTATGTTTATCAACATGTTCCTCCTCTTCCTCCCTTTCATCCTCTTCCTCCATCTTTGGCTATGGTTGGTAATTCTATTCCTCCGTCATTGACGTATCCCACATATCATGTAAGTGTTACTTTAACATTGTATTTTTTGTGTGTATTTTTTGCGAAGCCTAATATATGACATTGTTGTAGGCGAACAATTTGCGGGAGATGTATATAGTGCCAAATTCAATGCCTCAACGGTATTCTGCTCAACCAACATTCCAGTCACTACTTCAAGGTTCATGTGGATATGACATTGCGTTTCGATATTCTCAATAATCAAATAGTCCAATGTGTAGTCAGGTTCATCCTTGCTGTTTTTTTAATTTTTAGTTGTTGAAAATTCTGGCTTTTTAGTTGCTGAAAATTCTGTGATAGCATGTATTTACTTACTGAAAATTCTGTCTTTTTCCCTTTTAGGCTATGGACAAGCAGAAACAAAAGCAAACTGATGCTGACATTGGGCTGGAAAGTGCAGTCATAGTAACTGAAATTCTAAAACAAAGTGCTGCTGGAAAGTGATGTTGCTAGTATGAAGCAAACTGCTGGAAAGGAAACTGTGAAGCAATGTGTGTTCAAATGTTAATGGCTTGTATGTGTGTTCAAAGCAAACTGTGAAACAATGTGTGAAGCAAACTGCTTGTATGTGTTCAAATGGACCAATGTGTTACTTTAGATGGACCAATGTGAGCAAACTTCAGTTAATGTTAATATACAGTTGATGTTAATTTACACAACTTTTTCATTTCTTAGAAAAATTATCCCATCTGTTGTGCTGCTGTCCATTTTTTGATTTTGCTGGAACTGTATTTAACTTGTATTGGTGTCCATGTTTGTATTGCTGAAACTGTGTTGTAACTGTGTTGGTGTCCATATTTGTATTAGTTCTAGTATGCTGGTTCTGGTTTTATTGTTCTGCTGATCACTCATCTGTTTTGCTGGTGGTATGCTGGTTCTGTTGTCATCTGGTTCTGCTGGTGGTATGCTGTTGTTATCTGTTCTGCTGGTGGTATGCTGGTGGTATGCTGGTTTTGCTGTTATTTGGTTCTAGTATGCTGGATCTGCTGCTAGAACCATAACATGTTGGTTCTGGTATGTTGGATTTGGTATGCTAATGATAGAACCATACATGTTGGTTCTGGTATGCTAGATCTAGTATGCTAATGATAGAACCATACATGTTGGTTCTGGTATGCTAATGATAATGATAAAACCATACATGTTGGTGCCAACGTTGGTTCTGGTTTTGATATGCTAATGATAGAACCATACATGTTGGTGCCAATGTTGGATTTGCTGCCATACTCATAGAACCATACATGTTGGTTCTGGTATGCTAATGATAATGATAGAACCATACATATTGGTGCCAATGTTGGATCTGCTGCCATACTCATAGAACCATACACATGTTGGTTCTGGTATGCTGCTGCTGTTAAACCAAAATGTGCCATACTGATAAATGGTTCTGCTAGAGCTTCATGCTGTTGCCATACTCAGAACCATAACATGCTAACAGATAATAGATAAACTTGCTAACAGTTTATCATGCTGCTAATGATGATAAACTTAAGTCATAAACTTAACTTAAGTAAGTAATGATGATGAACTTAAGTAAGTCATGCTGCTACCATACTCAGAACCATAAGTAAGTAATGATGATAAACTTGCTAATAACATGTTTTCCAAAATTCATTCCATCATTCATTCCATAACAGATAACAAGTTGAATGTTTCCCAAAATTCATTCCATCATTCATTTTTCATTCATTTCATAAAAGATAACAAGTTGAATGTTTCCCAAAATTTATTCCATCATTCATTCCATAACAAGTAACAAGTTGAATGTTTCCCACAAAACATTCCATCATTCATTCCATAACAAATAACAAGTTGAGACCACAAGTTAATAGATAACAAGTTCAACATTAAAATTCATTCCATAAACATAAGTTACATTGTGAAGTACATAAAACCCAAAATGGTACAAACTTCCATTCAGTTTCCCAAAATACAATACAGTACAAAAGTTACATCATAAAGTATAAAATTATACAAAATACAATGAAATACACCATCACTTTGATATTATTTTCCATCATTTGAAGCCTTTGACCATAGTCATTTTCCATGTAATCAAGCCTCGTCCTCACATCGTTAAAGTCTTTTACTATTATAGCATCAAAAGCTGTACTATTGGAACGGATTCTGGACGTAACGTCTTCATCATCTTCATCCACGAACTTGAAGTAATTGCAATGGGGAGTGGGAGTGTTCCTCTACAATGCATGACAATCAGTTAGTCAAATAAGACAAATATTAAAGTGACTACTAAAGGAATAAATTTTCCAATACATACTTACATATTTTGATGGGCAAACAAAGAACAAACACTCTTGATTTCCATTCTCATTGGTTCTTACAATATATATGGCAACAGTTCTTCCACAATTGCACAGCCTCAATTGTAATCTTATGTTGCTATTGTTAAAAGAAGAAGCCATTTTTTAAATCTGCATACATGACAAATTTTTTAAATGGCAGTTCCATAGAGGAAAGGGACAGAGTGTGAAGGCTATTTGAATTTAAGCCAAACTGAAAACATGTTCACTGAAAATGGAACAATGTGGAACAACTAGTGTAACATCTTCAATTTTAGAGTGAGTGACTAGAGTTGCTAGATTAATGTCAGCACTGAAAACATCTTCAATTTAAGCCAAATTGAAAACATTCTCATTAGGTAAAATGTCAGGACTTGCTAGATTAATTGGAACAATGTGGAACAACTACAATGTGGAACAATGTCAGGACTTGGTAGGTTGTCAAGGATTGACTTAACTCATTGTTTCTTAACTCACTTTCATTGAAGCCAATGCAATATCTAGTTCTTAACTCACTTTCATTTGATTTGTAACTTATGCATTGTTAACGCATTACTGAGTTGTGCAAATTTTGCAATTCCTAATCATTGATTTGCTCGTACTTGGCCCAAACCTTTTTTTTGTGTTTCTAATTTTTTTTTTTTTTGGGTGTGGTGCTAAATGTTTTGTTTAAAACCATATAGTTAATGGTGGAGTTTGACATTGTTATAGTAACAACCCACAACACACTTTTATGCTGTCCAAAATCTTGGAAGTGCTTTTGTTTCAAGATCAAGAATGTGTAAAATTGCACATTACCTTTAATCATTGATGAAGTCCTATGACGTGTGAATCCAAAATGGATTACCTTAATTTTTAATAGATGGAGATAGCAGTATTCACCTGACAAGGTACCCATTATTGAAATATTTTGCTATGATTGTGCAATATTGGAGACTTTTTAGGGAATGATCTAGGAGGTTGCATCTTATTAAAGGGCATTGCCAAACCATTCAGCCCCTAAATATATTTTAAAAGTGTTGAATTAGATTCACCTTTCTGTTATCAACCTTTAATTCATGCTTTGCATTTGATCTGTATAAAGTACACTTTATACAGCCTAAAATAGCATAGAAAAGACTACACCAGTAGAGATGCTTCTAGTATGTAAACAAAAAGAACTTAAGTTGTTTTTGGCTTCAAGGAAAATGGATCTTAGAAATAGTAGTATAGAGCAATTATATAATTTCAAACACAGAACAAACTACTGTCATGGATAATTAGTTTAACTATCATTTCAAACACAAAACAAACTAATTTCAAATACAAAACTTAAGTTCAACTATAATTAGTTTTTCAACTATAATTTGAAAACTTAAGTTCAAACTAGTGTCATGGATATAATTTCATAGGAACTCTACAACAATTCTTTACAAAATCAAGTAGAAAATAAATCAATTTGTCAAACTGATTCATCCAAAACCCACAAAATCACACCCACTCTGAAAGCCCTAATTTTTCACTGTTCGAATCCCAAATCAAAGCCTTAATTTTGAAATTTCAAATCTATTTTCTCAATCTCAATCACATAACCCTAACTTCTTAATTTCAGAGTTTCGAATACAAACCCGATTCCTCTATGGCCTCAGAACCCATGTTCTTATCATGAAATTTCTTCGCTCAGTCGATGGTGGTCGTGGTGGAGCTATGGTTCACAAAGCAAAGAATATTAGGGTTGGAGTGGGTCGCCGTCTGGGTCGCCGGTGTCGTCTAGGGGACTGGTCGCTGGTAAGGGTGGGTTCGGTGAAAGAGGACCGGTGAGTGCGAGGCTGAGTGAAAGTGAGAGTGATTGTGCTTGAATGTATAACTATAGCAATGAGCGGGAATAAAGTGAAATTTCAATTTCTTTATTATTATTTTTATTTTATTTTATAGCCGTTGGATGTGCAATGGCTGATTTCAGTCGTTGCAAGGAGGGGATCCGGACTCGATGGGATGGTCATTTGGATTGCTTTGGCCAATAAAGGAATTTTAAAACGCACGTACAAAGCATCACTTCTGTTATTTGTCTGACTTGGATATCCATGTTTTTTCATTTTCCTAACCTACACCCAATTTGAAGAAGAATTTAAAAGAAAAAAAAAAAAACCATCCATTTCCTCACCACGTTTCTGCCTACTCAAGTAACAATCAACTAATCATCTTTCAATCTTTCCGTTAGTTTAATAATTTTTTTAAAAAATTTTTTGGTTTCTTCCTCTCTACTTTTTGGTTTCTTCTATCTTTTAATGATTTTCTCTTTTAAAGAAAATACAAAACAAAATTATTACTCCATCTGTCTCAAAACAATGGTCCCTTTTGAGAAATTCAACTTCTTTTGATGGTACAATTATTGCACTTTTAAAAAATTAATTTTTCAAAATTACTCTTTGATAGTATATTTTTTGGAGAAATATCAATATCATAATTGTACTTTTTATGTTAATAAATTTAAAAGAAGTGTAAAATTGGAAATTTATAATATTTTTGTACTTGATTTTTGAAAAGGAGCTAATATTTTACGACAATGAAAAATAGAATAAGAGACTAATATTATGGGACGAAAAGAGTATATACAATTATGACATACAAACAAGATTACTATTCCTCTTTGAAGGTAAATGATCTAAAACTCATTAATTTTTATATTCTCAGTGTTTGAAATTTTTGTTTTGTTATTTTTTTCATATAAATTTTGTAAGTATTTAAGAGTTTTCAATTTATAATTTGTAGAATGATAAGGTTTTATTTATGTTTTAAATATTCTTCAACCTAAACTATAAATTATCCTTCTTATTAATCTTTTTAGGTATAAATCCTGTTCTAAAAAAATAATTACAATTAATAGATTTGTTTATGTTTTAAATATTCTCAATTTTTTTGGGTATAAATTCTATTTTTCTTTTTGGTAATTCCTAAACAGCAGTGTAGGCAAGTTTTTAAATTTTAATTAAACATATTTTGAAAATTAAAAAAGCAAACATCTTGAAAAATTCATATTTTGGTATATAAATTCTGTAATTTTTGAAAAAATGAAAAATTCAAATTTTCAATTTGTAGATTATGTTGACTGGAAAATAATAAATAAAAAATCGTATAACATGTATATATTATGATGTGAATTTTAGGTTCATATTTTTATGATTTTTTTTTTCCCATATAAAAGTTCAATCTAAACTATAAATTTTGGAAAAATATTAGGAATCCCAAAAGTTTTACCGAATTTTCTATCAAATATCTCACGTGAGTGTAGGTCTCACACACCCATGTAAGACATTTGGTAAAAAATTTTGTAAAATTTTTAAGATCTCTAGCATTACTCTAAATTTTGTTTTAAAAAAATAACTAGAATTAATAGATTTGTTTATTGTTTAAATATTTTAAACGATTGTTTATTATTTTATTTTATTTTTTGGTATATATTCTTTTTTTTGAGGGGAATAAATTTTGTAATTGTTTAAGAATTTTAAATTTATTTTTTTTTTTAATTTTCTTTAATATAAATTTTTTGAATTTATTCTATTCTCCGTCCTAAAAACTTTTGTAATCCCCATGTCTTATTAGGATACTAATAAAAAGGTCATGATTGAACCCTATCCTATAAATTTTGTAAGGTAAAGTAGTTTTTCCAAACTCAGAAGGTAAACTGATGATATTGAATTATAAATCTAAAACGAGGGAGAACGTAATTATCGGTGGACGTAGTATTAGCTCTGTTTGGTATAGTTATGGAAAAGTACTTATAATTTATGTTTAAATAATTTATAACTTATAACTATGAATATAAGTTGATTTTTGACTTATAAATTAAGTATTTCCTGCCCCACTCAAAGAATAAGCTGATTTCTGACTTCCAAAAAGTTATAAGTTATAAGCTATAAGCTAAACCAAACATATAAATAACTTAAATTAAGCTAAAAGCTGAAATAAGCAGCTTTTAAGCTGCACTAAACAGGCACATTGTTAAAATGAGCTTTGTAAGATTTGGTGTTTTGACTTCTTATGCTAAGGAGTTAAAAGTAATTTTTTAATTTTTAACTTTTTTTTATTCATATTACATTTTTATTTTTTTACATGTTTTTTTTAAAATAATAATAATAAAAAATTTTAAAAATTAACTTTTAACCTATTATAAGATCAGATGTAGAAAAAGTAAGGTCAGAGAGAAAGAATGTATATGGACCATTTTGCCCTTCTAAAATTGACACATGAGGAGCATTTCAAATAAATTTTTATAAAGAGTCTGGTTACATTTTCCTATTACATTACTCTTAATTACATTTTTAATGAGATAACAAATAATTTTAAAAGGAGCGACAAGAGTTTGAAAAAAGTTGATTGATTAATATTGTTTGTTACCCCATTAAAGGTATAATTAGGGGTAATAATATTGGAAAATGATGCATTTTTTTTATTGAAAAATCTTCATAATCATTACTAACTAATTCAATTAAACATAAAATATAAAATTAATGGTTGAAACTATTACGAACTACTCCCATTACAAGGAGTATTGCTGTAATTAGTCCAAAGTTTAATAAATTAGATTCTGACCATAAGCCATTGGACCGCAAGAATAAGTACAAAATTAGAATTGATAACCCACCCACATAATCACATTGGAAATTTTTTTATTTATAGTCAGTATTGGATTTCCCATTTTTTAAATCAAATTAATAAGGATATTTTATGAGAAGTGATTTGGTGGTATTGAGGTATAGTCGTGTACTGCTCTGGGTGTGTTATAATTGGTAAAAAAAAATAAAACTTTCGATTTTATGGAGGTGATTGAGAAATAAAAGAAAACATGATGATTTATAATTACTTAAAAATATAACCACCTGACACTTCTGGATCACAAAATAATTTTTCATATTTTAGATGCATCATGATATTCATTGGAAGGGCCCAATTTTCAGCCAGATTTAGTTTTAATTAAACTAGTATCATGATATATCTATTTAAATTTTTTTGGGTAGAGTGATGTATGGTGAATAATGAATTAATATAGTGTGGAGTCAACCTATGAAATAAATTTAAATAATTAATGTAAAATTCAAAATAATTTTGAGTTTTTATATCTGGATCCGTAATATTACTGACAGAGAAAAATAATCAATTCAATATGATAGGATTGATGATGGATTCTGGAAATATTAAGCAGACTTTTTTAATAACATATTATTGGAAAAGTTTTAATGTACACACATTTTAAAGTGGTGTATTATATGTATCTTTAGTCATGTTATTTTTTTATTTAATTATGATTATTTTTTTATTTAGTTATGTCATTATTTTAGTTATGACTTATGAATTTTAATTATATTTCATGTTCTATTAGGTTATAATTTTTTTAATTATAACTTAATAAATATAAAATTAAATTATTTTTTTAATTATAATATATATATATATATATGATATACACTTCTTAAAAGATGTGTATTGTAACATTCTCTTATTATTATTACGAGTCCTAAGTTAACAACAGGGAGAATGAGTGGGAGCACTAATTAGTGCTCCCACTAATTAGGTGATAGTGAGTCCCACCAGTAATGATGTGATGTTTTGGTCTTGGAGTTGTATTTTTTTTTTTTTTTTTTACTTTTTTAATGCATTAGTGCTATTAGTGGTGGTGTTTTTAGTGGGATGAATCATTATTGTAACAACAGTTACATGGACTATTCACCCAAAAACAGTTACATGGAATAGTCATTAGGATTGCTTCGGCCAATAAAGGATTTTTAAAAGAGTATTGTTAGAGCATCTCCAACGGTGAATTACTTTTTTTACCAAATCTGAGTAAAAAATGACCTATTTCACCAAATATGATATTACTCGCTCCAACGGTGGATCAAATCCCGTATCAAATTCCGTGGGTCAACCGGTTGGTCGACCGGTAAGCGTTAAATATTTTTTCAAATGATGTAAAATGATGAAAACCCACCAATTGTTTCTCATGATGAAAACCCACCAATTGTTAAACAATTGTTTCTTTAAACAATTCATCTCACCAATCAAATGAATCTATTATTAAACAAGTGTTCTTTAATTTGATAAACAGACAGTTTTCATTCTCAAGTGTTCTTTAATTTGATAAACAGACAGCTTTTATTCTCAGATGTTTGGATCGACCGGCCGGTCAACCGGTAAGGCAAAATAATTTTTTTTTTTTTTTTTTTACCTGTTTGAACTTTTTTTGACCGGTTTGAACCCACCAATTGTAAAGGAAATCGGTCGACCAGTTGGTCAACCGGCCGGGCAACCGGGTCCTCCCTCCAACGGTCACCAACAGTGTTTTGGTGAAATCAGTATCTCGTCGTCAGTTTGATGAAATGTTTGATGAAATCTCAATCTGATATTGATTTGGTGCAACCGTTGGAGCAGTGAATAGTGGCTTTTTCATCAAAATTTGAATTTGATATCAACTTTGATGAACCGTTGAAGATAGTCTTAGACATTTTAAAAATTTTATCAAAAATTTTACTGAATATCTTATAATTGTGTAAGACTAAATGTGTAAGACTCACACAATGTAAATTTTGTGTGTCCCACACCTGAGACATTTAATAAATTTTTTGATAAAATTTTTAAGATCTTTATCATTTTTATTGAAAAAATGATTGAGAGTTTTAATAAAGGAGCTCTAATAAATTTTAATGGAGGTGGATCTCATGTTTTGGTCTTATTTTATTTATTTTTATTCCTTATCACATGTGCGTGTCAATTTCTGACCACGTTGCCAATCAAGTACTCAGCTGGAGAACACTGACAGAATAGATTAAGCCCGAAGACCTGCCACAGAAAGAAGAGATTCCGGCAGTGGTTCGTCCACCCGGGGGCACTCCGACGATTAAGTCAGTTATCTCTTAAAGATAGCAAAAGTGTTTAACTCACTATTCAGAGCATAAAAAGCATACCTTAAACCCATGGGGGTACCTCTCATTTATAGCCAACACAAACCTAATCCCAATAGAAGTCAAGCTTCAATGGAATTTGGATTACTGCTAATCTTAGACTCCTAGTAGGATTGGAAAAAACTCTCTAAGAGTCCTATCTTTACCTAAATTGAAGTCCTCTCTCATTCTAGGACTCTTGTCCCTTATCCACTTATCCCGGATTCCGGTATTCTCGCAGATAACCTCGGCCTAGCCGAGATCACCTCGGCGTCATGACCAGGACACGTAGCACCTCGGCCGGCACTTCGGTGACACCTCGGCCGGCACTTCGGTGACACCTCGGCCACGTGTTGTCATTCAAAAATTATGTCCCCACAACTGCTCCCTAGGTTCTATTACCTCGGCATCCTGAGGTGATGGAACCTATATCATTCCTTCCTTTAATCATGACCCCAGTTTAACTTCAACTTTTAAATTTTTAAAATTTCATCAAGTGTTAAACATGACCTCGGTTTAACTTCAACTTGTAAATTTTTTAAAATTTCAACAAGTGTTAAACATGACCTCGGTTTCACTTCAACTTGTAAATTTTTAAAATTTCAACAAGTGTTAAACATGTCCTCGGTTTAATTTCAACTTGTAAATTTTTAGAATTTCAACAAGTGTTAAACATGACCTCGGTTTCACTTCAACTTGTAAATTTTTAAAATTTCAACAAGTGTTAAACCAACTTTAGCTTGTAAACTCCAACTCCCAAGCATCATTCTCCCGCCTTCTTTGGTGCACTACTTCCAGTGTCATTGTGAGTCCTTTTGGACCTCCTTCCATTGGTCGTATCGAAACAGAGTTCCTTTCTCTAAACATCCCGATGTTCTTTGGTGTAGGTTTCTTTTGTTCGACATGTCTTCTGGGATTTTCCATGCCCGACCTCCCGCGAAGGTCGATGAGAATGTCCCTTGGTCGCGCCATGCTGAGGGACTGCAGGAACAGTTTTCTGCTCCCATTTCTGGGCACCTTTCTTCGCCGCTGGAATCGGCGTATCTTGTAGCGGGAACGGTGGCTGCATCACGTTGTTCTGCATCATGAAATTGACGACCGTTTGCAGGTCTGCCAATTTGTCTGCCATTCCCTTCATCTCGTCGTCCCTCCGTAGGCATCTATCTTTCCATACCTGGAGGTCGTCCTCGTTATAATACCTGCTCTGGTCCGATTTCTTCGGTATGCCGCCCTCCTGGCCAATGTCCTTTCCTCCGTGATTCTTATCACGAGTCTCTTCGTTGCAGTTGTCTTATTCGACGTCAAGGACGATATGTTTCCCACTCTTAGTAGGGGTGTCTGTAATAACCCTCACCACTGATCACTGATAACGCTGCTGATTACTGCTAAATTGGAACTGATTATGATAAGTAATTGGACTAACTAGATTACTGAACTGATTGAGCGGGTGTATATTGTTAAATTGCATGTCTATCTGTTTGACTGTTTAATTATCTGTTCAGGTTTTATGTTTAAATTGCGAATTGAAGGCCTTATCGGCGGCCAAACCTGAAATTGGTTAGTGTTTTATAATCATTAGAATTAATGTTATTTTATGGTATATTCAGTTAAAATGTGATTTGGTATGATTAAACTAGATTAAATTAAGCTAATTGGCAAGAGTTTAACTAATTCACCATAATGCCATTGAGTGGCCCACTACATGAACTATATTTGAGCCTTATTATACACTTAGGCACACATTTGCTCAGCCTCTTTCATGTTTCAACTGACTAGAGAGGGAGACTGTAGGAGAAAGCTTGATTTCATCTCCCATTTGCGTAGAGACTTGTAGAAATTGAAGATTGATTCCGTATTTGAGCTCCTAAACTTGTAATTGAGGAACCTAGGTATGAATTTTACCCTCTTAATTGTGTATTTAAGTTCTATCTAGCATGGATCAGGGTAGTTTAAGGAGCTAAGTCAAGAATTGGTCCTAAAATGTTGAATTGTAGCATATATCATGCATGCATGTCCACATTGTTGCATTTTGAGGTTGATTACATGGAATTTGGTACATGCATGGTCATATTATTGTTAGAGTCCATGTTTTCATCTTGGTTTTGAAAGAATTGGCTCACTTGAGCAAGTATTTGAAGCTTTGAATTGGTTTAAATTCATGCATGTACATGTTCATCATGTTCTTGTAAGTTTGGTTTGAAATTGGATTTAATTGAACTACCTTTGGGCTTTGATTTTTCAAATTGATCTTTGAAACATGTTGTTCTATGAGTTTACAAATGTTTTCCAGAAAAGTAGCCCAAAAGGATCAAATTTAGTGCTTTGGAAGTTGATTTTGAGCTTGAGGTTCAGATCTGGGAATTCTAGATTTTGAACTCACGCTTAAGCGTGAAATTCGTGCTCTCAGTACTTTGCACTGTTTTGATGTCCGCTCGAGCAGGGTAATTTACGCTCGAGCGGGACCTTGTGTCTTACGCTCGAGCGGGTGTCGAGCGCCCAATCGAGCGTGTATTTCACCTATCCAGTACTTTTGACTGTTTTGCGGTACGCTCGAGCGGAAACCCTTGTCTGCATGTCCGCTCGAGCGGAGTAATCAACGCTCGAGCGAGACCTATGTTTTCTGAAAATTCTAAAAATACTTTTAAAAGTGCATCTTTGCATCCTCATTTCATCCTAGGCATTCTTAGGCCTAGTTTAAGTCATCTTAATGAGGATATAGATGTAGAACCATATTGAGGCAAATTAGGGATTAAGTTATTATTTTTCCCAACTGTGTAGCTTAGTGTGTGTTCAATCTGTACCTGTGTAAGGTTGGCATCTGGGGACGCGCTCTAGCTTAACGGTAGCCCAGAACTCTGTGCGTAATAATGTTGTAAAGATATGTTCAAAAATGATTATCTTATGAATAATTGAACTGTACTGTTTTCTGAAATGATACTGTTATTGAATGAATGTATGTCCTCTATTCTGAACTGTATTGTGGCATCCATAGCAACTACTGTTTACTGTCATTGCTACTGTTACAGAGATCTCTGTCGGCTCCCATGTTGGAACCACTACTGTTTACTGATATGATGGCCATCATTTACTGTTCGGTCTTTAAGACCTACTGTTTACTGTACTGCTATACTAATGGATGTACCACATATGACTGTTATGACCGAATGACTGATATACTGAATCAATTGACTATTTTCAATACTGAAAGGACATTCATTCTTAACTTCTTTACGCGTTACGTTATTCACTGGGTTTTAGTTCACTGTTTATATATATATGTAGGTGTACAGGCACCAGACCGGAGCTAGGAGCGTGGGTTAGACTCCCTTTTTGTCAAGCCAACCATTGTGCCTCACTGCAAGGTTCCGAGCCTGCTAAGCTATGGCTTAGGGGTGTTTTAATTTCCCCCATCTATCTCTGCACCTGTTTTGTAATAACTGTATAGACTGATAGCACTGTACTGTACTGTTTAATAAGGATTAGATCCCTGCTCTGATCGACTGTAATTGTTGTACATACTGTTCTGTACTGTTCATGTATATATGTACGAAAAATCTTTTTTGCATACAGACTCACAGCTCATTGTACATTGTTTAATTACTGTATTGGCTTCCGCCAGCCCCTGTACTCTGTATTACTGTTAAGTAGGCCTTCAGTAATCTCGGATTACTGGCCGGTTACGGTGCTAAACCTATAGGGGCGGGTTTGGGTCGTGACAGTGTCGTCCCCAACCTTCTCTTTCTGTCCGTCGTTGGCTATCTATTCTCTTTTCGTTCCCACAGACGGCGCCAAATTGTGTATGTCAATTTCCGACCACACTGCCAATCAAGCACTCAGCTGGAGAACACTGGCAGAATAGTTTAAGCCCGAACGACCTGTCACAGAAAAAAGAGATTCCGACGGTGGTTTGTCCCCCCGGGGGCACTCCGACGATCAAGTCAATTATCTCTCAAAGATAGCAAAAGTGCTTAATTCACTATTCAGAGCATAAAAAAACATACCTTAGACCTCTGGAGGTGCCTCTCTTTTATAGCCAACACAAACCTAGTCCCAATAGAAGTCTAGCTTCAATAGAATTTGGATTACTGCTAATCTTGGACTTCGAGTAGGATTGGAATAAATTCTCTAAGAGTCCTATCTTTACCCAAATTGAAGTCCTCTCTCATTCTAGGACTTTTGTCCCTTATCCGCTTATCCCGGATTTCGGTATTCTCGCAGATAACCTCGGCCTAGCCGAGATCACCTCAGCGTCATGACCAGGACACGTGGCACCTCGGCTGGTACTTAGATGACACCTCGGCCGGCACTTAGGTGACACCTTGGCCACGTGTTGTCATTAAAAAAAATTATGTCCCCACATCACATTATTAAAACTTAATCAAAATTTTAAAATTAACGGGATGTATATTTTTATTTTAAAACGCACGTACAAAGCATCACTATAGTTATTTGTCTGACTCTGACACGACATTTCGTAATTCTTTCCATAATATAATATTATAATAATTGAATTTACATATTATAATAACTGTTGGACTATTTTAATATCTTTTATTTAGTGAATGTTTAGGAAGTTGTTATTTTAATAGTTTTTTTAGTTTTTAATTATTTTAGGAGGTTAAAATTTTTGTGTTTTGGAAGATAGTTAGATTTTTTTATAGTTGGATGTGATGTTTGTGAGAGAAAAATAAAATGATTATGAGTTTGATGTGACATTTTGTCTGAATTTGTTTTTTTTTTAAT
Organism: Camellia granthamiana; assembly: GCA_036172215.1. Classification (NCBI taxonomy): domain Eukaryota; kingdom Viridiplantae; phylum Streptophyta; class Magnoliopsida; order Ericales; family Theaceae; genus Camellia; species Camellia granthamiana. Next base: position 133,696 of record CM069910.1, on the reverse strand, counting down.
TTTTTAACCAATTTTGTCTTTTAGTGTTTTTTTAGCCAAAAAAAAAAAAAACACACACACACACACACACACTTCCAAACACTTCTTTTAGTGTTTATTTATATATGTATATATATATTTTGTTAATGTATCTTCTTTTGTCTTATTCATGAATCTCATTTTATTTGGTAAATAGAGATTCATTATTTTAGTGACCTTTTGTCTTGTTCATGAATGGAGATCAATTAGGTTCATGGACTTGGTGGTGAGTTAATTTTTTGGAGACTCTCCATTTTCTCTAGATTCATGGTCATTATTATTTTTTGGTGTACTTTGTAAAGTCTTAGTGGCCTATAAATAGTTTCTCTCATTTACTCTTTTCTACACCAACACACCAATTATTTTTCTATACTTGAGAGATTATTAGCCAAAAAATGGTTTGTTTTTTTTTTTTTTGTGGAGCTTTGGGTTCACCATCTTGTGCAAAGTTGGCTTAAATCATACAACAAGTGGTCAGATTGTTGTATCCTGAAGGGGACAAGTCATAGTTTTGTGACTGCTACATCAATATTTGGGTTCTTCCTACCGCAGTAGGCTTGATCTCCTTAAAGAAAACGAGATATCTATGCCTCAGCCTAATCTATTTGTATCTCATTTTCTTTGCAATTTTCTATCAATAAAATATAATTTTTTTGGTATTTTCCCCAACAATTTTAAGGAGATCAACCATGAAACAAATACCAGGAAAATCAATGATGGAATTGGAGATCTTAACAAGCCTTTCAAGTTCAAGGGAGTTCTTTTTAAGAGGTGGAAAGAAAAAGTTCTTTTTTACCTCAGCCTTTTGAAAGTTGCATATGTTCTTACCAAGAAAAATCCAAACAAAATCCCAACTGAAGAGATGAATGATGAAGACTACAAGGCACATGAAGTAAAAGTGGCTTCCTACAATACAGATGAGTATAAATGTCACTTTTATCTCTTAAATTTCCTTATTGATTAATTTTATGATTATTACTATGACACCACTTACACTTGGTCTTCTATTAATTTTTGGCATGCTCGCTTGTGTCATATTAATAGTAAATATGTGAGAATCATGAGTAGTTTAGGATTAATTCCTACAGTGACAAAAAAATTTGAGAAATGTGAAGTTTGCTGTAAAGCAAAAATTACCAAGAGGCCTCATAAAAGTACTGAAAAAAAATATCGAATTGCTAGAATTATTTCATGCTGATTTGTGTGAGTTTGAAAGAATTTTAACTTGGGGTGGTAGCTGATATTTTATCACTTTTATTGATGATTTTAAAAAATACACAAACGTATATGTATTAAAAAATAAAAGTAATGCTTTTGAGAAATTTAAAGAATTCCTTCTTGAAAAGGAAAGTCAATTCGGTAAAAAGATTAAGAGAATTAGAAGTGATAGATGCAGGGAGTATGAATATCTTGGATTCAACTATTTTGTTCTGTCATTGGGAATTATTCATAAGACTAGTCCACCATATTCATCTTTATCTAATGGCGTAATTGAAAGATAAAATAAAACGTTAATTGACTTGATGAATGCTATACTTATTGATTCAGGTGCTCCCTCAAATCTTTTGGGGCGAGGCTATTTTGACAACTTGCCATGTGATAAATAAAGTGTCACACAAAAAGACTAAAATTGTACCTTATGAGTTATGGCGGGGGCATAAACCAAATTTAGGTTATTTAAGGGTTTGGGGTTGTTTAGCTTTTGTGAGGCTTGCAGATCCTAAACGACCTAAATTGGGTGAACGAGCTACCACCTGTGCTTTTCTTGGGTATGCGTTGCATAGTACAACTTATAGATTTTTTGATATAAAAAATAATATTATTTTTGAATCAGATGATGTTATTTTTCATGAAAATAAATTTCCTTTCAAATTTAGAAATAGTGGGGGTCAAATAATTTCTGAAAATATTTTATTCATGCCTAACTCTTCAACTCCTTCTCACATTTTTCAAGAACAGGAAAATTTTCAAATCCAAGCAAGATGAAGTAAACGAACTAGAGTTGAAAAAGATTTTGGCCCTGACTATTATCTTTACAATGAGGAAGAAATTCCTCTTACGATGCAAGAACCTTTATCATCACCTAATGCTATTTTCTAGAGAGAGACTGTAAATGATGAGATAGATTCACTACTTCCAAATAAAACATAGAAGCTAGTGATTTACCTCCAGGTTATAAAACTATTGGGTGTAAATGGGTCCTTCGTAAGAAACTTAAATCGGATGGAACTATAAATAAATATAAAGCGAGACTTGTCGCTAAAGGTTTTAAGCGACAAGTTGATTTTCATTTCTTTGATATTTTTTCTCCGGTTACTAGAGGTACATCCATTAGACTGTTGATAGCAATGGCTGCAATTGATGATTTAAAAATTCATCAAATGGATGTGAAAACAGTATTTTTAAATGGAGATCTAGATAAGGAGATTTACATAGACCAACCCGAAGGCTTTGTGGAGCCTGGCCAATAAAGTAAGGTGTGTAAGCTAACTAAATCCCTTTATGATTTAAAACAAGCTTCTAAACAGTGTCATGAGAAATTTGATTCCTGCATGCTTGAGAATAGCTATAAGACTAATGAATGTGATAAGTGCATATATTATAAAACTTATGAGAATGCACATGTGATTATTAGCCTATATGTGGATGATCTACTTATCTTTGGCTCTAATTTGCATATTATAAATGAGACTAAAAATATGATTAATAGCCACTTTGATATGAAAGATCTTGGTGAAGCCAATTTTATTTTGGGAATTAAGATTACCAAGACTAATGGTGGCATTTTTCTTGATCAATCGCATTAGGTTAGGAAAATTTTAAAGAAATTTAACTTTCTAGACTGTAAATATACTGCTACTTCTTTTGATGTAAACATACATTTATCTGTTGTAACAAATGAAAAAGAAGTGATTAATCAAACAGAATATGCTAGCATGATTGATAGTTTGAGATATGCTATTGACTGTATTAGAGCTGACATTGCATATGATGTTGGAGTACTTAGCAAGTTTACTAGCAAGCCAAGTCGAGATCATTGGCTAACCATGAAAATAATTATAAGATATTTATCTAGTACCAAAAATTATGGTTCGTTTTATAACGAGTATCCTACGGTCTTTGAGGGATATAGTGATGCCAATTAGAACACTTTGTCAGATGATTCTTTCTCTACCTCGGGTTTTATTTTTACCTTGGGTAGTGGTGCTATATGTTGGAAGTCTAAAAAATATACTATAATTGCTAATTCTACAATGGAAGCTGAGCTTATAGCATTACCTTCAGCGTGTGAGGAAGCGAATTGGTTGAGAGATTTGTTACATGAAATCCCTTTTTGAGAAAAATCAATTCCTCCTGTGTTAATTCGTTGTGATAGCACTGCTACTATTGGTAGAGTGAATAATCATTTTTATAATGGTAAATCCAAATCTATTCGAAGGAAACACAGTAATGTGAGATCCTATTTGAGTAATGGCATTATAACTGTGAATTATGTAAGATCTTGTGATAATCTTGCGGATCCATTAACCAAGGCCTTGGCGAGAGATAGGGTATGAAACACATCGATGGAGATGGGTTTGAAGCCTATAAAATCATAAACCATGTATGAGGATACCCAACCTGGGGACCAAAGATCCTGTAACTAGGTTCAATGGGAAGAACGAATTATATAGTGGTTGTAAAAAATGCAGTCCTTAATATTTTGTTGCCCATCCCTATGATGTAAGTGCATTTGTCCTGTAATGTTGGAGGGTTGAGTTTTTATACTCTTAATGAAATTCTGTAGCTCTTGTTGAGTGGGGTGTGTAAATTACAGGAACATCTTTGACAGATTTCACCTATGTGAGCATGAAAGTGGGGCCGCTTTCTATGAGAACAAGGCTTATTCTCAAATATGCTTATGAAAATTGAGATAGGCACAAGGCCGTAGTGTGCTGACTATTAAAAGCTTATGTCAACACCTGGATTTTTATGTGTGAGTAGTAATACTTTATTTCCCCTAATCAGTCATAGTTCAAGTTTGAAACCACTACTGACTCTGGAGTAGAGGTTACTGTTTCACTAATGAAGGTTCAATGTAGAGCACACATTCATGATGCATACTAGTCTATCTTTGTTTGGTAATCTCTCTTGTTCTTGTTGATATTAAAATGAGTGGGGGATTGTTTTATTTATTTATATATATATTTTGTTCATGTATCTTCTTTTGTGTTGTTCATGAATCTCATTTTAATTGGTGAATGGAGATTCATTATTTTAGTGACCTTTTGTCTTGTTCATGAATGGAGATTAATTAGGTTCATGGACTTGGTAGTGAGTTAATTTTTTGGAGACTCTCCCTCTTCTCTAGATTCATGGTCATTATTATTTTTTGGTATATTTTATAAAGTCCTAGTGGCCTATAAATAATTCTTGTCATCTACTCTTTTCTATATCAACACACTAACTATTTTTCTATACTTGAGAGATTATTAGCCAAAAAAGGGTGTTTTTTATTGGTGGAGTTTTGGGTTTACTATCTTGTGCAGAGTTGGCTTGAACCATACGACAAGTGGTCGGATTGTTGTATCCTGGAGGGGACAAGTCATAGTTTTGTGACCGCTGTATCGGTATTTGAGTTCTTCCTACTGTAGTGGGCTTAATCTCCTTAAAGAAAACGAGATATCCGTGCCTCAGCCTGATCTATTTGTATCTCATTTTCTTTATAATTTTTTATCAATAAAATATAAATTTTCTAGTATTTTCACCAACAATAACTATTACTGCTTCATAATCCATTTCGAGCTTTGAATCCCATCCTTGAATTCTTCTTCTTCTTCTTCTTATGGATAATTAACTGTAATAAATTTTATGTACAAGTAAATTTTGTGGGACGTCATAGGCATATTTTCCCAATGGAAAATGATATACAAATCAATTTTTTAGATTTAGTGATTTATTAAGAAGATGTTTAGTTGACAATTAACTAATTAGAAAATATTTAATTATCACTTAATTATCTTTTTGATACATTACTAAGTCTAAAAGTAGGTCTAACTTTTAAGCATAAATAGCGATCTTTTTTGGGAATTTAGATATAAGTTGTTTTTTTGCTTATATTTGAATTTTTTTGGTCTATTCACAAAATTATTTGGCAAGATGAAAACTAGTTTAGTTTTTTGTGTTTTTTTCAATATTATTTGTTTGTGGTGTGACATTACTTGGCAAAACGGATAAATTGATTATATTACCCGATGTAATTTTATGAAATTATTGTAGTGTTTCGTAGAGTTTTAGAATTATTATTTGAGAATAGAGTTGTATTTTGAGTTTGCGAGTTTTGAAATTATGATTTGAAAAGAAAAAATTTGTTTGGTTATGAGTTTTGAGAAGAGTTTTGAATTTTTGATATGACATATGAAAAGAAAAATTTGTTTAGTTATGAGTTTTGAAAAAAAAATTCAATACTTAATTGAAAAATTTATAACTCATAACCAAACACACAACTTAAAACTCTATCAAAAATTATATTCAAAACTTATAGCCAAACTCTTTTTAAAATTCAATTCAAAAAAATAATTTGTCATTTTTGTCTAAAAAAATAATTTCTATATTTAAAAAATATAAAAAACAAATATAAATTTTTTTTTTTCCAAATAACAAGTGGCGATTGCCAATTACAAAAATAAAAGAAATAAAAAAAAATTATTGTTCCAGTCAACCGGCCGAACATCCGAGAGGATGTCCCAACAGACAACCGGGTAGACTAAAAATTAAAAAATTCTGCATTACCAAACATGTACGAAAGAGACGGTATGTACGAAAAGGTGAGAGCTTTGCTTGGAAGGAGCTCTGTCAAACGTGAAAGAAAAGTGTGTTTTAAAATGTGTGGTGAAATTAAATTTTGAACACCCCATCCAAACAGAGACTTCAAGCAAATGGATGGAATTATGATTAGAGTGCTGTCCAAACTGTAACAACCCAGATTTTTAACTATTCTGTAGAATTTATATTAATATTATTTAATCTCAGTTCGGAAAATATATAAATTATTATATATTAGTATGTGTAATTTTGTAAAACAATATAATTATTAAAAGTTTAGGGGTCAAAATATAAATAATAATAATATAGATAATATAAATAATAATAATAATGGGTGTGGTACTAAAATAAATAATTAATTTTCCATTGATATATGATAAGGTGTAATTTAATTAGGAATTAATTTATTTATATAATTATATTAAAATATTGAGTCAAAAGGTAATTATCTTAAATATCTATTAAGGATAAGAACGAATCTATATAATTATTAATCAAATCTGAGGGAGATTCGGACGGGCCACGTCTGCTCTCTCGTCCTATAAATAGAGAGGAGCCGTCTCACCTGGGAAGAAAGAAAGAAAGGAAAAAGAAAAAGGGGAGAAATAAAGAGAGAAAGGAGGAAAGGAAAGAAAAAAAAGAGAGAAAGAAGGAAAAGAAAATAGTGGAAGTTGAAAGGGTCTTTGATAGTGGAAAAAAAGAGTAAGGTATTAAAGTTAAGGTGAGTTATATTATACCTTGATTTACCCTTATATATTTTACGTATATTTTGACTTACCAAAATCGATTTTACACAAGTTATGTTTTATTAGTATATTAATAAAAGTTATGTTTTATAAAGATTTCAGTTACGTAGATTATTATCTGAACCCTATTTGTGAAAAGGAAACCCATGGATATGTTTGTTTATATCTTAAAGAATATTTGACTATGACTTTATAAACAATTATGTTTTGTAAGTACCACCACGGGAGTCCCACGCATTTGGGGACTTAAATAACCATTGGCTTCTGTTTGACCACTTTGTGGTCCTCTGTTTGTCATGGATCCATTGACCTCTGTTCTGTGCGGACCAAAGTGCTGTGCGGAGCTAAGTGCTACACTATCGTAGGAGCCACCTCTAGAATCCGTACGAGCCACCTCTTGAATCCGTACATCTGTTCTGACTGTCACTTCTGTGACCTCTGTTCTGTTCTGTTCAGTACCGTGGTTATAGTCATTTACTTACATAATTTCTGTATTTCAGTTTCTGCCACTTAAATGATCTGTTTACCAAACTACCGTGGTTATGGTTATATATTTACATAATATCTATATTTCGGTTTCTGCTACTTAAATGATTTATTCACCAAATTGAGTTATGTAAATGTTTTGGCCTAACTAACTATCCATAGTTATTTCGTGTCCTTTATACTCTTAGTATAATATTTCTCACTTTGCCATGTGCTTATAGTTTTTTACCAATTTTCAGGAAACAACACAATTCAGAAATAATTTTTGAAAAGTCTTAGATGCGAGGCTGTGGATTAGACACACACAGCACTTTTATTGATATTTTTATATGTAAATATCGGCATTTTTGGTCAATAAATTTTGTAATAAAAATAGAAGCTCCAATGATTATTTTGGTACCCTTACTTAAATATTTCTTCTGTTTGCGTTTATTAATTTGTTTATGAATTGGCCGGAGGTAACCTCAGTTACTGGCCATCACGATGCTTAACCCTTGGGTACGGGGAGCGGGTCGTGACAAATGGTATCAGAGCAATGATTTATTTTTTTTAGAAAAAAAAATCATCATTGAAGCATAGGACACACGCACATTTAAGAAGTGGGATAGCGGGTAATTAGTGCCGAATTATTAAATTTTGTTTGTCAATTTAATTATATTATAATTTTATATGATTATATATGTATAATAAATTTTTTTTTAGTGTGCCTAATTTGCGAACGATATTAGATATAATTTATATTTGTTATAGTAAAAGAAGGACAAGAAAAGAAGGATGTCGGGCTCAAGCACCCACCAAAATTATAATATAATTAAATACATATAATTTTCAGTTCAGTATTCAAAACAAAAAATTTATTTTGATGTTTTAAAAGTGGGTTCCAATTATAAAGATACTAATTTTGAAACTATTTCCCGTCAATGAAAAGTTCATCTCAAAATTTTCAATTCTTGCATATAATTCTGTCATTGTGTTCTCATTTTTATTTATTTTTATCGTAAACAAAACGAGTGAAAAGTTTTTTAAGTCACCCATTATTTTGGCCCAAACCAATTTTTGACAACTAGACAGTGAGTTATTTTTGGAAAAAAAAAATTTAGGTACTATTTTTCTATCAGATTAATCATCTAATATATAATTATCAGAGTGCGCAGCAGATAGCTTATACATTGCAAATTTCGAGGACGAAATTTTTAAAAGGAGGGAAGATTGTAACAACCTAGATTTTTAACTATTCTGTAGAATTTATATTAATATTATTTAATCTCAGTTTGGAAAATATATAAATTATTATATATTAGTATATGTAATTTTGTAAAACAATATAATTATTAAAAGTTTAGGGTCAAAATATAAATAATAATATAGATAATATAAATAATAATAATAATAATAATAGGTGTGGTACTAAAATAAATAATTAATTTTCCATTGATATATGATAAAGTGTAATTTAATTAGGAATTAATTTATTTATATAATTATATTAAAATATTGGATCAAATGGTAATTATCTTAAATATCTATTAAGGATAAAAACGAATCTATATAATTATTAATCGAATTTGAGGGAGATTCGGACGGGCCATGTCTGCTCTCTCGCCCTATAAATAGAGAGGAGCTGTCTCACCTGGGAAGGAAGAAAGAAAGGAAAAAGAAAAGGAAGAGAAAGAAAGAGAGAAAGAAGGAAATGAAAGAAAAAAATAGAGAAAGAAGGAAAAGTAAATAGTGAAAGTTGAAAGGGTTTTTGATAGTGGAAAGAAAGAGTAAGGTATTAAAGTTAAGGTGAATTATATTATACCTTAAGTTACCTTTATATAGTTTACATATATTTTGACTTACCAAAACCTGTTTTACACAAGTTATATTTTATTAGTATATTAATAAAAGTTATGTTTTATAAAAATTTCAGTTACGTGGATTATTATCTGAACCCTATTTGTGAAAAGAAAACCCATGGATATGTTTGTTTATATCTTAAAGAATATTTGACTATGACCTTATAAACAATTATGTTTTGTAAGTACCACCACGGGTGGGGGACTTAAATTACCATTGGCCTATGTTTGATCACTTTGTGGTCCTCTGTTTGTCATGGATCCATTGACCTCTGTTCTGTGCGGACCAAAGTGCTGTGCGGAGCTAAGTGTTACACTATCGTAGGAGCCACTTCTAGAATCCGTATGAGCCACCTCTTGAATCCATACATCTGTTCTGACTGTCACTTCTGTGACCTCTGTTCTGTTCTGTTCAGTACCGTGGTTATGGTCATTTACTTACATAATTTCTGTATTTCAGTTTTTGCCACTTAAATGATCTGTTTACCAAACTACCGTGGTTATGGTTATATATTTACATAATATCTGTATTTCGGTTTCTGCTACTTAAATGATTTATTCACCAAATTGAGTTATGTAAATGTTTTGGCCTAACTAACTATCCATAGTTATTTCGTGTCCCTTATACTCTTGGTATAATATTTCTCACTCTGCCATGTGTTTATAATTTTTTACCAATTTTCAGGAAACAACACAATTCAGAAATAATTTTTGAAGTCTTAGATGCGGGGCTGCGAATTAGACACACACAACACTTTTATTGATATTTTTATATATAAATATCGGCCTTTTTGGTTAATAAATTTTGTAATAAAAAATAGAAGCTCCAGTGATTATTTTGGTACCCTTACTTAAATATTTCTTCCATTTGCGTTTATTAATTTGTTTATGAATTGGCCGGAGGTAACCTCAGTTACTGGCCATCACGATGCTTAACCCTTGGGTACGAGGAGCGGGTCGTGACACAAACACAACCATGATTTTACTACCACATGAGAGTATTTTGATGTCACATCACAGGAGGATATTTTGATAATTGTGAAAGTTTGCTTATTTCTAACTTCTCAAATGATTTTTTGTTAAAAAAACTTATTTTTGGCTTTTTTTTCTTATTCCAAAATAGGCCTTAGTTTGTAATAGTAAATGTTGGGTATGAAGTGGGAGAATAGGGGTGTAATTTTGGCCCGTGGCCCGTGGGCGGCCCGAAACCCGCCCGTGACCCGAGATGGGCCCAGTCTGTTAAGGCCCCGTCTAGGCCTGAGTCCAAGCCCAGCCCGAGGCCTTGGGCCAAGGCCTGGGCCATCGTTTTGAAGCCTGGCTCGGCCCACGGGCACGGCCCGTGGCCCAGCCCATTGGCATGCTCAAGGCTTGCCCAAAAGCCCGGCCCGCGAGGCCCACCCGATGCCCAGTGTTATTTTTAATAGAAAATAATAAAATTTTGGTGGAAAAAAAAAAAAATTTGTTTAGGCCCGCCCAAACGCGAGCCCAAGCCCGAGCCCAGGGGCTCGGCCCGAGGGCCGGCCCACTGGCCCACCCAAAGCCCGAATACCTATGGGCCTGGGCCTAGTTTTCTGGCCCGGCCAGACTCGATTTTTTTGGAGAGAGCCCGCAAAGCCCGACATGGGCCCGGCCCGGCCTGGCCAAAATTACACTCCTATGGGAGAATATATGGGTTCAACTTGAATTTTAATTTGTTACTTGATTGCGGAATAAGAAAAAGAGATTATACTTGGAAAACATGTAACTCTTATGTGTTTTTTAATTTGATTTACGGTATAAAAATTAGATAACTTAAATATGGGGATTAAATGAAATAATACTAATAATAATAATAAGAAATGTAGTATATAAATGGTATATCTTTTTATTATATCATTCTAAATGTAATATTTCACTCTCTCTATTCAATTTTTTTATCTCATCTACGCATTCTATAGTATAATTTATCTACATATTCCCACTGTAAATCCAATCCTTACTATCACATATTCTTATGATACAAGTAACTTATCTCCTCAAGTTTATCAATAATAATATTATTCAATATCCAATCTTATTATAAAAAAATAATTTTGGGATCAAACGTGCACTATAATTCATATCATAGGAGTATGTTTAAGACCAGACCAAGCCAAGCCATTCAAAGAGAAGCTTTCAGGTCAAATTTTGAATATTAATATAATAATATAGGGTTTTTATTTCACCAAATTATTGGCCTTGGTCGGCCAAGATTTCATTTTTTTTTTATTTTTTAAACTAAAATTCACTAAAAGATAAAATATATTAAATAAATTAATAAGACATAATATTATATTAAATTCATAATCATTTTATTTTTTCTCTCACAAAATACATATTTAACTATAAAAAAAATTAATCATCTTTTTAAATATCAATATTTTAATGTATTAAAATAGTTTAGGCAAATTCTAAACGGGACCATTATTGATTTCATCGTTCCACTTTTATCTTATATATTTCAAACTTATATATATATCATATACCGTATGAGTATGCAGTAATGGTAGAGCGTCATAATTTTTATAATTTAAATGGCTTAAAATTATCAAAACGATATCGTTTTGAGTACAAAATAACATCAAAATTATCAAAACGACATCGTTTTAACAATTTTAAACTATTTACGTCACAAAAATTATGACCCTCAAACATTTTTCAATGAGTATGCATGTATACACACGTTTTTAGAATGCTCATGGGCCACGCAATTGAAGCAGAAGCTTCCAAGCCAAATCTTCCTTGGTAAACGTAATATACTACTGGCCTAGGAATGAATAATTATTATTAATGTTATTAACACATTAAAATATATGTATGAAACACATTTTAAGTACACACCAAATTAACGATAATGCTACGTAACTCAAATTTTGTGGCTTAAAAGTGACTCAAATGGCCAAAACGACGTCGTTTTGAGTACAGAACAACATAAAAATGGCCAAAACGACGTCGTTTTGGCCATTAGAACCACTTTTGAGCCACAAAATTTGAGTTACGAGACATTTTCCCCAAATTAAATTGAACTGAACTAAATTTGACTAATCGCTACATCTAAGAATATCTCTAATGATTATTGTTATAATATCATTATTATTGCTATAATTTAATAATAAATAGTGTTATTTTGTCAAATTATAGCAATGATGCTCCAATGGTCACTTGTTATTTTGACAATTCTTAACCAATTTTCCCTCTTAGTTTGTAGGTGTTGTTTGGATATAAGTTTTTATTTTATTTTATTTTATTTTTGTTTATTTTTTATTTTTTATGACTTTTTTTTAATTACTTGTAAAAAAAATTATATATTTATATTATTCCCGACTAGACAAATATAAAAAATGAAAAAAAATTGAAAAATTATGAAAAAAAATTAAATATAATTAGATTTGAAAAATTAAATAGAAAAATTAAATTTGAAAAATTACTTGATTTTCTACTGTTTCAATTCTGTTTTTTAACTGAATTTGGAGCTACAAATATGTTTATATTTGCTGATGTGGCATGTTTGGCAGTTGTTATTTTACTTGCCAAATTTGAGAACAGATATGGCATATGCCATCTTTGACAAGTAGCAAGCCATTAGAGACCCACTTTTTTATCACTATTGCTAAATTATAGCTTTGACAAGTGTTTTGAGAGCTCCATTGGAGATGCTCTAACTCCTCATTTATTGTAAGAAAATACATGAATTTGACGATTTGTTAGTACATATTTTAGCGAAATTTATATTCATTAATTTCAAGAACAAAATCTTAACACTCACATTTGGGATTTTTTTTTGAGTAAAAAAAGAGGTGTTTTTATGTGGTGGAGCTTTTTGTAGCTTATTAATTCATAAAAAATAAAAGTCAAAAATTACAAGGGAATAATTTACATTTAGAAGAAGGGTAATGCAAATGTGAGAAGAAAATTCATGCAATATTGATGAAAGCAAATAAACATTTGGAAATTGGAACCAAAGCATGATCATTACCTTTTCCCCCTTTTGCTGCTTTTTTTTTTTTTTTTTTTTTATATTAATTTTTTAAATTTATTTATTTATGTGTGTGTTGATGGTGTTTGTTTCGGTGGGTGTTCTCTGTCTTGTCTGTGTTAGGCCAACGACTTCAAAATCAATTGAGTAATACTAGGAATCTATTTTTATCAATTGAGAAATTACACAAATTCTTCATTTTATGATTTAAATTTATTTTATACATGAATCTCATATTATATAAATTTAATTTCTATCACACAAATACTTACCCAAAAAATTATGGTTGGTTAACTCAGTATTTCCAAAGTTTTCCAAAATCAATTAAGAGATGACTCCCAAAAATGCATTTTAAAAGTAACTATCATCAAACATCGCCCACACAAGTCATAGCGAGGAGGCCATGAATTAATGAAATACCAGACAAAAACTGTTTGTTCATTTGTTTTATTTTACAGTTAAACATGAACTATTTATTATTATTAAAAATAAAAAGATATTAAAATTCACATTAATAAATATATTTTTTTATATTTTTCGTCTATTAATAAGTGAGTAATAGAAAAATAATACTTCATATTGAACAACTAAAGTCCAAGTCACTAACTCCAACAATTATTTCTAGTCCAAATCTCATGTTTTTGTGTGACCAAAAAAAAAAAAAAATCGTCGGTGGTAGCAATTATTGTGAGAGAGAAAATTTTTTTTTTTTTTTTTTTTAAGATAGGTGTGAGAGAGAAAATTTAAGGACATATAAATTGATTAGAAATAAGACATAACCTTTTTATATAGGAGCCTCAAATGAATGTGAGATATTTGTGTATAATTTTATGACTAAAAATTAGTGTGAATTTATGTGGCTGTAGTTTTGTGATGGGCACTATGGGCACTAAAGAAGAGAGAAACAAAGAAGAAAAACATATATGGAACTCAATTGCAGAGCTAAAAAATTAAATTAAAAAGGTACTTATCAATTATAATATTAAAAATTTTTATAAAAATATTTCGTATAAATTTTTACGATTGATTTTAAGAAAGATAGAAAGAAAATAAAAGCTAAATATTATTTGTAACTAATATATCAATGACAATATAAAAAAAATCATAGATATAAGTTTTAAAATAAATTATATAATGATAAAATAATTTTTTATACAAAATTTGAGTAAAAGTTCAATATAATAGTAATATCACGTTATCATTGACATGTAATATCACTAACTAATAGTAAATAAATGCATAGACAATAAACATCACATGCCAAATGTAACTAACAATCTAATAAATTACATATCTTCATTGAGATTAATTATGCTTTCATGTCAATAATGATAGACATCACCATTATATTGGAATTTTCATAGATAATAATATGAGTTATCGTAATCTCTTTATTTTCAATCAAAACAATCATAGTTGTGCTCATAATTTTAAAAATATCATTGATATTTCACTCTAAATGATATTTTTATTTAAAATATTTTCTTTATGTTTGCAAAAAAAAAAAAAAAATGTTTCAAACCTCTAGTCCACGAGCTCTAATAGTTTTAAAGTAGGTGTGTGTCTCACATGATAGGATGTTTTGGCCTTATATTTTTTTATTTTTTTTATTTTCTAACTCATTAAAACTGATTTAGTATTTCAAATTTAGAGCTATTAATCAAAAAAAAAAAAAAAAAAATCCAAAACCCGGGACACGTCTATACTATGACCTCCACCACTGATGGACCTATCACAACTTTTTACGTGTTTGCATGTGAAAGAAAAACACATGAAAACCACCCCCCCTCCCCCTTTTTTTTTTTTTTTTTTTTTTTTTAACAGAGCGCATACGTACCTATCTGTTTGCGTAAAAAATAAAAATAAAAAAATATTTTTTATTAAAATATAAGCTTTGACTAAAATCAAGAAATTTTGCCTGATTTACGGACGCACTAAGGTAATAGTGTCTAAGTTGTAGAAATATACTTAAAAAAAATCTGACTTCTAATTAGGCGGTTATGGATTTGAGTTCTATCGGGCGTGTCAAAAGGTGTTTGTGTAAAAAATACAAAAACTATAATTTTTTACTCAAACACAAATTTTAGTTAAAATCAGGAGGTTTTGTGTGATTTGTGGGCGTGCTAAGGTAACAGTGCTTAAGTTGTGAAAATATACTTGAAAAAAATCTAACTTTTGAAAACAAGAAATTGTGTAAGGCTCAAAGAAATAAAATACCTCCTAATTTTTGTTTTGCCTCAATTAAGATGACTTAAAATTTTTATGGAATTTTTAATGTAAAAAAGAGAGCTAAATAAAGGAAAATGAATACAAAAACACATATTTTTATAAATTTAACGAATTGAAAATTACAAAAGTATAAGAACAAATTTGAAAATATAAAATTGAGTTGCAAAATATAATTGAAACACAATTTAAGTTCCAAAACAATACCTATAAAGGCCAAAAAAAAAAAAAAAACTAATTTGACACAGATGTCATGATCTAAGACTAAAACTATAACAAAGATACCTTTCAAGTCACTCCCAAATTGAACTAGGGTTAAATTAAGAATAAAATACTACTGGACTATATACTAAATTATGTTAAATGTTGGATTAATTGAATAGTTTGTTTCATCTTTATTCCTTATATTTATAAATGTTGAAGTTTCTTGAAATTCTACAACCACCTCCAGAAAATCTGCAATAACTTAAATTAGTAGGGGTGTTAAACCTCCTCCTAAAGTGATGCATGTCCTATTTTATTCCCTAGACTTGGTCATGAGTGTAACCGTCTCCTGATTTGAGTCATTGAATAATGGGTTGGGTCTTGGATAGGGGACAAGTGTCCCATGCTTGGTTAAAAAATTCCATAATTTTTGTAATTGTTTGTGAATTTAAATTGTGGTTGTTGATCACTTGGGTAGTGGAGATTCTTGCCTTTCATATTGATGACATGTGTCCCCCTTCTCTTTTTTTTCAAAACCTAACAAATAAATACATATATATTAAATGGATTATTTACCAATAAATCCTACTTTACAAGTTGTTATACCAAATAATCCCACTTTTATTCTATTATACCAAATAGTCTTGCTGGTGGGTTAATTTGGTCCTTTTTGTTTTTTTTTTTTCCATTTTTGTTTAACTGTGTGGACGAGAGTGCCCTTGATTTAATGTGGGACTGTGTTTGCTGGATCAGTTCCTTTTTTGGAAACGTTGCTCATTTCGTGTGTACTGTGTGCTGTGTGTGTGTGTATCATTGTATGTGTGTGTGTGTGTGCGCGCACTACAACAAAAAACACATTTGGTGACCCAAAAATTTGTCGCCAAAAGTACAAATTTCGTTGCCAAAAGAATCGGCGACAAAGTATACAATTGGTCGCCAAAGCTCTGTCACTAAAAGTATTGGCAACGAAATCAGAAATTGTCACCGTATGTAGACATTTAGCGACAAGCAAAATTGTCGCCGAAAATCATATATTTTGTCGCTATAAAATTACAATTTGTTGCTAAAAGGTTAAAATTTGGATAGACTATGTAGTTTTAGCGACAAATAAATGCGTCGTCGAAAGTACTATTTAACGACAAAATTAATTTAGTCGCTAAAAATCACGTTTTTAGCGACGAGTAAGTTTTGGTTGCTAAAAGTTCTTGGAATAACCACTAACTTTTAGCGACAAAAACAATATGTTGTCGCCAAATATATTAACAGCGACAAAAACACCACCTGTCACTAAAAATTCACTACACAAATTTTGATTTTAATAATTTTCATGTTCAAAATAATCCAAAACACCTGTTTTCCTGTGCACAATATATACACAAATGTAATGTAAATAATAATACACCTGTGCAAGACATTCATCTTAATTCAAAATAAATAGCTATGAAAAATCCCAATAAACATAATTATAATTCTCTGACAATCTAAAACATGCATACCAAAGTACTTACAAACTACTAACATCAAACCCATAAATACATTAGCAAATCCTATGTCAAAATATTTTCAAAAACACAAAACTAAATATTTTGATGCTAAACATTTAATCCATAAATCATTTACCAAAATCCTATGTCAAAATATTTCAAAATCACAAAATCAAATCTTCTGATGCAACCCGAACTGTTTTCCACCATTGTCAATCTGTCACATGAAAAAAGAAAAACAATATTAGATTGACAAAAAAAAAACATCGATATGAATTTCACAATTTTGATTTTAATTTTGTAACAGGAAATCCAATCGGGTGCTGTTTGCTCATACAAGTCTATTTAGGCTTGAACAAGTTGCCCGTGCCAAGTTTTGGTGGTTTCAGTGGTCATTTTGCAATTTCGGCCCCGAACGGGCCTTTTAAGTCTTGTGTTTTACATTTTTTCTTGTAATTTTCTAACCGGAAATCCAATCGAGATTCCGTTTGTTCCTACAAGTCTATTTAAGTTTGAACAAGCTGTCAGTGCCAAGTTTTTGTGGTTTCGGTGGTCATTTCGCAATTTCAGCCCCCGAACGGGCCTTTCAAGTCTTGTGTTTTACAATTTTCCTTCTAATTTTCTAGCAGGAGATCCAATAGAAGTCCCGTTTGTTCCTACAAGTCTATTTAGGCTTGAAAAGGCTGTCCGTGCCAAGTTTCGGTGGTTTTGGTGGTCATTTCGAAATTTCAACCCCCGAACGGGCATTTTAAGTCTTGTATTTTACATTTTTTCTGGTAATTTTCTAACCGGAAATCCAATCGAGATCCCGTTTGTTCCTACAAGTCTATTTAGGTTTGAACAAGCTGTCTATGCCAAGTTTCGGTGGTTTTGGTGGTCATTTCGCAATTTCAGCCCCCAAACGGGGCTTTTAAGTCTTGTGTTTTACAGTTTTTCTTCTAATTTTCTAACCGGGGATCCAATTGAGGTCCTATTTGTTCCTACAAGTCTATTTAGGCTTGAACAAGCTGTCCGTGCCAAGTTTTCAGACCCCGTTTGGGGAGTGGCTAAATTAGCCAATTAGCCAAAAAGTTACATTTTTAGCCAAAAAGCCAACAACCCATACCAAAAAGTCAAAGATTCTCTTTTCTCTCTACTTTTTGCACAGCTTTTCGTAATTAGCCAAAAAGTCATCCCAAACATACAAGTTTTTTTCACCTACCTTTTTAGCCAATTAGCCAAAAAGTTACTAAATTAGCCTCTTCCCAAACGAGGCCTCAGTGGTCATTTCGCAATTTCAGCCCCCGAACGGGCATTTTAAGTCTTGTGTTTTACAATTTTCCTTCTAATTTTCTAACCGGGGATCCAATCGAGGTCCCGTTTGTTCCTACAAATCTATTTAGGATTGAACAAGCTGTCCGTGCCAAGTTTCAGTAGTTTTGGTGGTCATTTTGCAATTTCGGCCCCCGAATGAGGCTTTTTAGTTTTGTGTTTTACAATTTTCCTTCTAATTTTCTAACCAGAGATCCAATAGAGGTCCCGTTTGTTCCTACAAGTCTATTTAGGCTTCAAAAGGCTGTCCGTGCCAAGTTTCGGTGGTTTTAGTGGTCATTTCGAAATTTTGGCCCCTGAACGGGCCTTTTAAACCTTGTGTTTTACATTTTTCCTTCTAATTTTCTAACCGGAGATCCAATCGAGGTCCCGTTTGTTCCTACAAGTCTATTTACTAACATTGCAGCACAGCCTTACTATGATTAAAACAAGTGATTAAAATATGAGATTTCTTATATATAGTTCTAAGAGCATACCAACATCAACATAGATCCTCTTTGCCGCAGCCTTGATCTGTTATGTAGATGGAAAAAAGATAACAAGAAAAGGCAATAGTTGGTCAAGTTTTTGTACAATAAGAATATGAAAGTGAAGCTAAGTTTCTAACTACCTAATTAAAAAGTGAAGCTAAGAGGCATGTCAACCAAAGTTGAGTTCAACCATCCATACCTTGAGTTCAAAAGTTTCTTTAGAAACTATAGATGGAAAACTGTTAAGAGGCATGTCAACCAAAGTTGTTAACCCACCTAGGGCAAACAAAAAAATGAAGACAGCAGTTAAGAGACATAGCTTGAAGAAGAAAATTCTGCAGGTGAGGAAATAAGTAAAGTTCAACTTTGAGTGAGTATTTTTAACGCTGACCCTCTTGCAGAGCTTTTATGAACTATTACAACAAAACATAAATAATAAACTGAATTTTATTTTTATTTTTACGATTAATTATAACTTCAAAGTAGCATTTCTTACCCTTGACATTAAAGCAAAATCAAGTAAAATTAGAGTATCTTCACAAAAGAAACCAAGACACCACACAGCAAATACCATAAATTATATTAGGAAGTGGAACCAAAACCATAAGGACAATAATATGCAAAAAGTCACAAGTCAGCTGAACTGATAAAACAGAAAACCAGTAAGAAAAAGAACAATTTGCAACCCAGGCATCACATCTTTATAGTTATATTTTTTTTACTAACACAAAGATATGAGAGAAAACAACAAATGAAGCTTCAGGTGCATTTGTGCTAATGCCAAATACTAATGCACCCAAAGAAGGCTTCAAAATAATTTGGAAAGCATACAACATGCAGTGGAATTCAAAAGAAAAATTACAAGTCAACAGGATAAATGTTAAATAAGACCTGGAAGAAGGTAATGAAGATAGAAGTGGAGCTGAATGAAAGGAAAGTATATCTAATATTCAAATAAATAATACTACAAAGGGGGAATAGCCAATAAGAAAGTGCACAGGATCTGCCACATTCTGGTTTTAAGAAACTTACATTCAGATTCTTCCTCACTTTCATCATCACTCTCAACTTCCCATTCAGTAGATACAGCGTCAGAATCTGCTGCATTGATGAAACTGAAACTAGTAAAAAAATGATTAACAGTAGAGCTAAGAAGCAAGGACACAAGCACAGACAAAGACAGGATACAACATGTGACACGCCAACATGGACATTTCATAGAATGCAAGACATGAGACCAAATACCTTAGTAGCTCACATGGAGTCTCTTGCCATAGAGAATAAGAAATTGGTTAGCATCGCTGTCAACCAATGAACTTGAAAGAGCACATCCTATCCATTAAGAATGCCATTTTTAAATACCAAATGAAATCTAACAAGAAATAGCTTCATATCAAATAGTGTTACGAATATCTAGATGCACAAGAGTCAAAAAAAGAGCTCATCAAAAAATCCACCTTCACTAGCTTGACCTTGGTGAAACTTGCCACCATGTTCGGCATCAGTATCCTCATCAGGAGATTCAGACCCATTATATGTATATTTGAATTAAGGTGGTAAAAAAATAGAAATTTTCAAATGCTTTGGCACATACATGAACATAAATAGGAAAAGAATGGGAAAATAAAACCAAGATGCTTAAATAAAATCACAATGACAATAAGCGGTCATGCATGGGATAATAATGCAAGATCATTCAAACAATCTTATTTCCATAGTGGTTCATGAACCAGCATTATGATAACCAACATTATCATGAAATAAAAGAGGGAGAAAATTGGAAGGGGGCAAAAATATGATAATCTTTCAAGTGAAGGATATTGAGCATCAAATTTTGCAAGCAAAGCAAGCTTCTTAATCCTCCGCTCCTCAATTTTGGTGTCATCATCCTTTTGGGAATCATCATCACTAGCATTACTCTTCTGGTGGCTTTCATACTTCTCACATGTTTCCAAGTCTTCAAACTCTCCAAATACATCATCATCATTGTCTCCTATAGCTTCTGATGCATGACTGCAGTGAGCAGCCTTTGACCAGTCTCCAGTGACAAAGCGATCACGAATGCTTTCAATTGACTCTTCTATTTTCCAGTTCTTAAGACTTGCATGATTTGTGAACTTGGAGCAATCATCAACATTGACAATGTCACCATCCACACCTCCACTTGATTTCTGCAATAAGTTGAATACCCTTCTTGACGAAGCATAATTTACAGAATTCATTCACAAGTTGTGCATTTATACTAATGTTCAAAAATATTAAAATTTAATTACTTAAAAAATTATTACAATTACTAGGAGAGCACCTCAATGCTTCAAGAAAATTGGAAACCTTAATATTAAAAGATCTTAAAACAAACCTTATTGCCCTCTCCTTTTGGCTTAAAGAATTCATCATCCTCACTTTCTTCATCCTCACTGTTAGCTTCAGCATCATCAACAGTAATAGCCATTGTTGCAGATTTCCCATATACAAGTTGCATCAGATTATCATTCTGTCTCAATATGGTCCTTTCTGTCAAGGAATCTTTCCATTTTGAAGCATTTCCCATCTCATCTTCTGTAAGGTCAATCATTTTAAAATAGAATGAAATTATCAGAAAGAAAGAAAAGTCTTGCTGCCCACACAATTTCAGGAATTGGTTGAAAAGGAAGGTGGAATCATATTTTGAATTTTATTTTCATTTGAGCACCTTTTGCTATCACTCTTGCATTGCTTCTTCCAGCAAGTCATATGACCCTACTTTATTTTATTTTTTGAAACCATATATCCCTAATTTATACAATCACATCCATTCATAAGGTGAGAACTACAACTTTCCAGTACCCAAATACCTATAAATACCCAAAAAATGAAAAAATAAAATAAAATAATCATCCATTTGAAAATGTACCATTCGCGTCATGATCCTCCCTATCCTCTGAAAAATCTGAATGAAGAAGATCATCTTCATCTTCATCTTCATCATCTTCATCATCACCCAAATCCTGCAATAGGTGAATATATATATATATATATATAAGATAGAAACAAATTTGATATCAATATCCAGATTTTAGAACTTGTAACTCAAATGTAATTGAGTTCTCAAGTACACAAGTCAAATTCAAAATTAAAACACCATTGCAGTAAGCCAAAGAGGTACATAGAAATTAGTTTGTAGTTTTTCTTTTTAAGTCCACATTTTACTCCCTGTAACACACAATATTTATACGTAGATCACGTAAATTAACAACGTAATCCCCCTCCCCCAACCAAATGAACAATTCGTATGAGTGCATCTGCATAGCAACACTTTTTTTGAGAAGTCTTTTTTTTTTTTGGGTATATTTCAAGAAGCATCTCTCCACCCCTCCCATTCGTAATGCATATATATTCACCTATAAAAGTAGATACTATTCCTTGCTCTGAAACCCGACAAAAATAAAACCAGATTTGAAATTTAAAATAAAATAAAAACAAAAGTAAGAAAAACATCAACACTCAAAAAACACTGAAGCAAAATAATAATAATAATAATCTTTTTTTCCAAGTAAAGTAATTTGTGCATATTAAATAAAATCATCAAAATGGAATGCTGCTTATATACAAACCACTAATACCACACACAAAAAAATAAATAAATAAAGGTGGAAGCACTAGAAAGATTTTCAATTGCACAAAATGCATCTGAGTTTTTGTTTTCTCATATATTTCAGCAGAAATCAGAAGGGTTGCGTGTTCACATTCATAAAAGGCAACAAGCAGAGATAATGAGCAATTAGAGAAATAGTTCTTTGACATCTGTCCTCCCTCCTACCACTACAAACACAAATAATCCAATAAAACAAACAAAAGCTACCTTCAAATGATCATGATCAGCTTCATCTCCAAAGACAGCTTTTCTCCTCATCCTTCCATCATGGAACTCAATATGTTCCTTTCGGTTATTTTCATTATTATTTTCTTCATCAGAATCATCATTCACAGTTTTCATTGTTAGATCCTCTTGACGGGTTTTATCTTTGTTTGAAATTTCTGAACCATGTAGATCCTCTGCATCACTTTCCTCATCAGAATCATGCTCTGCAGGCTCAACACCATTAATTTGATCAACAGATCTGTGAGCATCCTCTTGATCACTTGGAGCTTTTGATATATTAACCTTCTTTCCAAAAAGAGTAATGAAGCTTTTATCTAACTTCTCATCAATTGAATATTTTGTGTTCTGAAGTGATTTCACCAAAACCTCACCAACATCTCGGTCCTTTGCCAAAAAGAGTAATGTATTAAAGCATGTGAACCACAAAATAAATACAAACAATGGCACTTAATACCCATGAAACAGTGAAAGTAAGGCATAATATCCAGAAGCCAATGCATAATTACTTCTATAAACATATCATTTTGTCCTATAGAAACCATACCACATGGGACACCTATAGATATAATGAAAATTCTGAGTCAATGTCATCATAAATAATTCTCATTAATATAAGTTGTAAAAGTGCATATTAGTATAAGTCTTATTAATATTAGTTCTCAAGTGTACTGCTTCACATTACTCACTGAAACCAAACCAGGGCAGGGGATGCCCTTCAAACTAACATAAGAAAAAAATGAAAGTATAGACAATAGCTAGATACATAGGTGAAATAACCAAACCATTCACCAAAATCCCAAGAATGGTGAGAGAGGGGTAACGGTCTGCTAAGAACAAAAAAACAAAGTTCTAACTTTTTCTAAGAATGGTGAAGATCTTCCAAGTTCCAATCTAGAAAAAAAGGGGGAAAACTTAGGGTTTTGGTTTGGGACCTTGAAATCGCCATGAGAGACAGAGAGAGGGAGATGGACAGATTGAGATAGCATCTGTAGAGTGAGAGACCTATGCCCATCTGTAGAGGGAGATGGACAATACAATGGGTTCTCAGTCCTAGTTAATTGCATTACAGCATACATAAAAAGGATAATTCTGGTACAAACAATACAATGGGTTCACTCACAAGATCACTCCATGCTTGAAGAAAAATCAATCAATTTCAAATTCATTAATGATAAAAGTGCATTTAGTTAAAAATTTAAAAGACAGATTTTAATATATCTGTCCTAAATTGTTCAAGACAGATTTTAGGACTACAATCTATCATATATTTATCATATACTCATATATATATATATATATATCTGTCTTCAAAATATCAGAGAGAGAGAGAAGTGAATGCCGTCGGTGGAAATCAATCGGTGGCGAGAGAGAGCGAGAGGAAGAGAGACGAAGACGAAAAGGAGGAGGAGGAGCAGGAGGCGGTGTGAGAGAGTGAGAGGGAGAGGGAGAGGGAGACATACCTCTGTTTTGCGCCGCTTGAGGCTGTGGATTGAGAGAGAGAGAGAGAGAGAGTGCGAATGACAGGGAGATGGAGAGTTAGAGCTTATTTTTGTTTATTCAGTAAAAGGGTCGGTCCAGTCTTAATAAAAAAATAAAAAAAATAAAAATAAAAAAATGCAAAATCACGTAGTTTCGTTTGTTAAGTTATTGGCGACAAAAATTCTTCGGTCGCCATAAGTATCGTTCATCTTTTCCGCGACTATTTCATTTCCGTCGCCAAAACTTTACAATTAGCGACCAAAATTTCGTCGCTATATGTTAATTTGGTCGCGAAAATATTTTTGGCGCTCCCGCCCAAAAAATTAATTTGGCCCCAAACCTTTTAGCGACTAAAAATCTTAACTCGTCACCAATAGTGTAATTTTTGGCGACTAACAATTAAATTGTCGCCGATTACATAAAATTGGCGACTAATTTCAGTTTGGTTGCTAAAAAATGTCGCCAAAAATGTTTTTTGTTGTAGTGGCGTGTAACAGAGAGTGTGTGTGTGTGTGTGTGTGTGTGTGTGTGTTCAAGCCAACACTATGTGTGTGTGTGGCTTGAACAGAGCGTAGTCCAGAGTATTCGATGTGAACCCGAAAAACGGGTATGGGCAAACCATGAGGGGCGTGTTTGTTTGGTGATGGAATTCAAGGATTGGGGCAAATATGACACCCGGTCATAAACCCGCCTGAACCGACCCGAACTGGGTGGCTCCGAGATTGATAATATACCTAGTGAATGAGGTGTGGAGACCTGAATGCTGAATATTTCGGTGAGATTGAGGGCGGCATGGAGAGATTTCATGGTGGGGAGAAGGTGGGCGATGAGGGTTTTGTCGGCGGTGGCGATGACTTCGTTCCCGACGGCGATGTGGTGGATTTTGGCGGTGGGGTAGAAGGGGAGGATGTTGTTAGCCACCCAGGACACGGCGGCGGAGAGTTTGGAGACGGCGGGGATGTCGAAGTTGGCGACAGTGACGGTGACGGTGACGTAGATGTCAGAGTTGGCGAAGGCGCGGAGGATGTCGGGGTTAGCATCGAAGATCTTGACTCTGTCGATGGTGGTTTGGTCTTGAGTGTGTGTTGTGAATGTGTATGTGTCTGCCTGTGTGAACCCCCAAACACACCAACCACACCCAAAACAAAAACCCCTTACAGCACTTTGTCATTCTGTGACACCCTCACAATGTATCACATGCAACACACCACACATCCATTCACTAATTATGCACGTGAGACACACATGCACCACACCCAATTTTTTCCTAACAACCTTATCAATAACGGTTAAATGAGGGTAATTACGTCCCTCACAATTGAATGGGACTAAACAGTTTAGTAGAATAAAAATAGAACCAATTGATTCATAAGTTCAAAATTTGAGATTTATTGGTAAATCTCTTATATTAAATATAATTAATATATATTTATGGTTGATAAACATAGCTGGTACTCTCCTATTTCTAAGAAATTTGAAATAATCCTGATATTGACTCATGATTGACATTAATCACGTGAGTCCGAATAATCTCCAACTGACTCCTTCAGAGTTGAGATTCTTTACGGTCTCTCTCTTCGTCACTCCATTCATTTATAATGATAGAGATATATTTTGAATTGATTTAACAATTTAAATTTGACTATTTAAAAATAAAAAATAACAAAATAAATTTAAAATTTTTTTTTTTATCCAAATCTGAATTATTAGATCAATTCAAAATGAATCTCTATCATTGCAAGTAAAGAGATAAGGAGAAGATCTCAACTCTATATATATATATATATGTATATGAAGGTAATAAACAGTGTCTCACAGGTGATATGATTTAAAAAATTAAAAAAATAATTTTTATCTAATTTCTCAAAATAGGTGTGGGTTATGAATGGTGGTTGAACGGGGGATTTGTATAGCAAATTAGCAGTAGGAGCAGCATAACTTGAACTGGGGATGATAAAACAAATAATTAGTGCTTTCCTCTCCTCAACATGTCATGTAGAACCCTGCCAAACGTGTCGCTCTTGATGTCCCACGCAAGCTTTAAGTGCCCAAACAAGCAGCTTCGCCAAAGCAAGCCCAAGTGTCGCGTCATATTCCCCCACTATCTTAACAGTAGGCCATGGCCAGATATAAATTGTATTTTGAATCTTAAAATTATATATATGGAAGCTTTGTTGCTTTGCTATCATAATTTCAAACTAGTGCAAGTACTCTCCGTGTTTGGATAGTGAATTCGGGTAGGAGTATAGAATAGGAAGAAAAAAAGAAAAGACAAAAGACGGGGAAAAATAGAAGAAAAAAAGGAAAATTTTTAACTCATATATATATATATATGTTTGTGTGTGTCTGAAGGCATGATATAAATAATGTTGGTATGACATACTTTGCAAAAATTAGTTAAAATAAATCAATTCAAAATGATAATAATTTCACTGCTATAGAAATTAATTGTAATAAATTAATTCAAAATGACAACAATTTCATTGCAATATAAAACTTCACACATAAGTCAAAATAGCAAATTACAGTTTTGACAAACTTCATAATTAAAATCGAAATAGCAAATTTATAATATAAAAACGTTGTGTACAACATAAGCAAAGATATCCATGCCAAAATAACACATGTATAATGAGTTAGAATGGGACAACCTTTAATAAAAAAATGTGTCTAAATTAGTATTATAACTGAGTAACCTTTTCGCTTTATCAAATTTCAAAGTTTCAAGAAATAGTGAATGAACATTTTGGCATAAAAGAGTAATCATTCTAGCTTTAAAAAAAAAGAAAAAAAGATTAATCATCTAGTTTAGAATGAAAGAGCCAACCATCAACACGTAGAAAAACAACACAATCTCAACATTTCTAAGGTGGATTAGTCACCTGCAACAAAATCACTCCAATGCTTGAATTCACTTCAAAAAATCAATTAAAAGAAATCATAATAGGAAAAATTACATCAAAATACCTTTGAGAAATAAAAAAACCAATAACTATGAATTAACAGGAATTGAACATAAAAAAAATATTTCAATATAACCCTTCTTGATACATTTGATCAAGTACCTTTCAATTTAGTTCCCAAGTCTCTTGATTAGTGTATATCATAACTTGTGAGTTCACATGTTGCTGCTTAATGAATATGAATATGAATTGTATCGGGAAAAAAATAAATAAATATGAATTGCTAAGTATAACTTTTCTTTTCTTTTTTCAATTCAGCATGAAAAATTTAACAATTTAGAGAATACACGAAAACAGATGAAACTAAAAAATTACATCTAATTTGGAATCCCATCACAGGCAGGCTCATGACAAAAAGCTTTGCCCAATTAATCATTATACAACAATTTACTCAAAATTCTTACTATCATTGTTTTTCTTCAATATACTCATTATAGCAAAAGAATGTGTAATGAGAAACCCAATAAAAAAATCTAAATACAAAGATGTTACCTTCTGCAATATCATGGACAATTGCTACTTTTATACACCTGAAATTTAAAGGAAAAAACAAATTTAAAAGTAAAAGTCAAAATATATCACTCTAATCGAGTGCCACGGATTCACAAAAAACAAAATAATTACATGAGATCGAACAATTAATGTTGGTGATGAGAAGAGATCGAACAATTATATGTGTAATAAATTTTTATATTACAATTTATTAGGTGGTGCCTAATGAAAATTACCACCACCTCAATAAGATAAAAAAACCTGTAATGATTGAAGGGATCATACTTGAGTGCTCAAAGTTGTAATTTAAAACCATGCATGTTGTGTAAAAAAAACTTTAACTTAAAGTAAAAATCAAACTAACATTAAACAATCAAGGGTGAATAAAGTCAAATTTTCCAAATTAAAACAACTCTTTCATTATCATATTAACAATTAACGAAATGATCAAGAGATTCGATTCTCCTTCTGCCTCTAAACACACTAGTCCATTAATTGATTAAATACATAAATTGAAAATCATTACCTAATCACAAACATAAACATTAAGAGAGACATTATAGTTTGTGCGAGAATCAGATGGTAAGCAGACATTATAGCCAAATCATCACCCACTTTCATCCAATCAAACCACCAATCATATGGTTGTAGTTGAGAATCAAATAGAAAACTTCCAAGAAAGAAAATGAAAGAAGCAAATTAATACGCACGAAGTTCCCCTAATATATTCTCTGCCACTGGGAATCCTTAAACCAGTTAATTGATCAAATGTAAAATTAACCGTAAGGATAGAGATGTGATGTTTGTAAATTATAATCAATAACTACACAATTGAGTGATGAATAAATCTATGAAACTGGACAAAACTTTGTCAAGCCAAAAAATTGTTTCTGCCACTATACCCATTGGCAATATAAACTTAGGTTTTTGCTTAATGTTGCCCCCAAGCCAAAATATTGGTTTTGCCACTAAACCCATTGGCAATATAATTTAATTATGAGGCTAGGCTTGATTGTTCTAATGCTATGTCCTGAAACCATAATAGAAATATAAAATTAGAAAATATTGTTCTAATGTTATGTCCTGCGAACACTAATATATTAAAACCATAATAGAAATATAAAATTAGAATAAACAGCGCCAAGAACAAAGAGACTAACATTATGTCTAGCGAACCAAGTTTAAAACATTAAACAACTTTTAGGAAGAGTTGTCTCAATTTACGGGTGATACTACATTTCCTCTTAGCAAAGGAATAATAAAGAGGATGTGCTCCTAATAGTACTTGATCTACCCGTAAATCAAAATACTTAAAAAGTATAAAAATATTACCCCAAAACAAAACCCACTGCTCACATCCTCTGTGTACCACAACTCATCATCATTTTGTAAATCACCACTGAATAATGTGCCAGATAAAACTTAAGTAAATACAAAAGTATTCAATAAATACCAAAAATATTTTGTCTAATTTGAAACTATGAGTAAAAATTTGACCATCTATTTTATTTTCAACTTAATGTTAACAGTCAGGTTAACCTTTCACATTGACCCATTTAATGTTAACAATCCTCAATCCATTTGACTAACTTGAAAAAAAAATCAAGTTAGTAGTGCTCAAACCTAAAAAAATAAAAAATACATTAGGTTAACAAAATTCTAGTGCACACACAGAATCTCAATCACAATTGATGAGGGATTTGCAATTAGGAAATAAATTCATTAAGTATCTAGCAGAATTACTTAACCTAAAAAGAAAAAGAAAGTATTCAGCAAAATTACTTAAATGAAATGAAAATAATGGTATTATTAGTTACGATACACAAAATTGGTAAAAGGCAACCATAAGATGATTAAAAAGACATGATTCCCATTTACATTTGGTTAACAAATGACATTAAAATGTTCAAAGTCGAGCCTTGAATCTATCAAAATGTAAATTACCACAAGAATTGAAAACTTTTTAGGGATAGTTCAATTTTCTATTTCAAAACTGAACAGGTTACAAAGAAATTCTGTTACTTCACTAAATTGGTCTTATATTGGCAGGCGCCCAGTTCATAAGTGTTTAACTGAGTTGTTGGTCTGGTGGTGTGAATTGTTATCAGCAAGATAATTAGATTAAAGGAAAATTTTAATTTAGATGAATTAAAAACCAGGGACATTAAGATTGAAACCACAAATTGTATCCACAAATCAAAAATCTCACAGATATTGGCTTGAGAGAGAGGGGGGGGTAACCGTAGCTGGTGTAATGGACGGTGACGCTCTAATCGGGGACAAGCTTGGGTTCGGTTCCGCCAGTGAGGACTTCTTTTTCGACTACCATCTTTGAATCTATCTGATCTTTTTTGGCAATGGGTCATTTGGCAGTGGCTCCATTCGGTCTTCATCAATCTTGAAGGGGATTTGGGGCTGCCACTGTTGATGACGATTGGGATGGCGAAGAGAGGGAAGGAGGAAGAGAGAAGATGAAAAGAGTAATAAGGGGTTTGGGGTTTGGTCGCTGGCAAGGGTTGGGCTCAGACAGGGAAGCATGTGAATGGGCTCCAATGGAGAGAGAGAGAGATAGGGGTGCTTGTTCAAAATTTGAAATCAGAAAGAGATGAGAGAAGGAAGCGTGTGTGAAAGAGATAGAGGATGTGTGTTGATAATGGTCCAGAGAGAGTGGGTGAGATATTTTCAGCCCTTAGATTAAATCAATCTAATGGTTCAAATTTTGACAACAGGACAAAAGTTCCATCTGGATTCAAATTCTGAGTTGTTTTGTTATATAGATATATATATTTTATTTTCAAATTTATATTCTAAACACAACAACATGGACTATATATATCATTGTCATCAACAGTGACTTGAGTCATGATTCCAACAAAATCAAAGTCAAAATAGCTTGACAATTAGTACTACTAATTAGTTTAGGTTTATTAAAAAAAAATTAAAGGAGATATCAACATCAATTGAGAAATCCATTGATATTGGTCCAGGTAAGGTGAAAAAAATTGATGTGTTAATATATATATATATATATTATTTTTTAAGTGACTTTTGACTTTTAAATTAACCACTTTTAATTTTTTAATTTAATCACTTTTAAATAATTTAACCATTTTTAACCACATGCAAAATGCGAGGTAGAGCAGTACAGTCGAATTCAAAGGAGTAGTTATGAATTAATCTGCCAAACTTACACAAACAAACAAGTCACTTAAATGGATATGAATTAATCGTAATGATTTGTCTTCAAATTCCTCTATATTTTTATTTTGGTGGTAAAAAAAGATTAAAAAAGGCGAATAATACTATATGTACTAATTAATGTACTAACGAGTATATTAATAGATGATATGACATAATTTTAGATATTTTGAATATTTGTAATTTGTATAATAGGTGGAGTCAGTAATAATAACATAATACTAGTGTGTATATTAATTGTTGCATATAGTTCCACCGAAAAAAGACAGCAAGTAATTGGCCCTTAATTAATTAATTGTTAATGCTTTATAGATTTAGTAACAATGTAAGTTTACGTCAATACTGCAAAGGATAAATATCTAAAATTTCTAAAATTATGACATATCAGCTAAAAAACTAAGGCCATCTCACCATTCTACAACATTTATTCTATTTATTATTTCTTATTATTAGTATTATTTATTTACCAAATAGGATTTCGGTAATTCAAAAGCCTACTTACACCTGACAACTACCCCACGAACATATGAAAATTCTTACACAAAAATTAACAAATTCTATTAAAAAAAAGTATTAATTCATGCACCATGTAATATTATAATTTTGAAAATTAAAAACAAAACCCACTTCAATGATATAAAATAAAAAATAAAATAAAAATTCCACAATATCAAGTAAAATAGTTTGTATAACATTACGCTTAATATATCTGTAGCACTATTAGTTACATAACTTTTTTTATAAATAATATATATTGAGAACGCATAAAATGAACGATTTAAATCATTAAAATAAGCCTTTTAAATTCTCTCATGAAAGATATATATATATATATATATAATAGTAATGAGTGCAAAGGTATCCACACTTTTGGAAGCTTTTAAGTTGAATAAAATGAGATGAATTTGAAAACTATTTAGCAATTATTCTAGGAAAATTCTATTCATGCATGCAAAAAATTCTACAAAAATGATATGTTAATATCATTCTTGTAAATAAACTTATTTTCATGAGTGTTTTATTTTAGAATGAAAATTTTCCATTTAGTAATTATTTATGGACGTTGTTGAGAAGGGGAAAAAAAAAACAAAAAAAAAGCCACGACATTTTTAAATTGAGTTGTGTATTTAGATTGTATTTGGTTGGAAGATTTGGGGAGAGATTTGGAAAGCAAAAAAGAAAATATATGTGAAATCAGGTAAAATATAAATATATTTTATTCATATTTTACTTATCTTTCTCTTTTCTTTTTTAAATCCCTTCTCAAATGCCCCCAATCAAACACAACCTTAATAGTAAAATCAAAATGGTATACTCATAATGGGCCGGGACCCGAATTTATTAAGTGGAAAACATGGAATGGGACACCACATCAGCAGCTAAATTCAGACAATTCTAAACACTTTGAATACTGCAAGAAAACATTTTCTACAGCGGATGGCCCATTACTAGTCCACACATTCATGGACTCCCTCCAAATATTGTATAGAACCCAAATCAAATTAAATGATGATCTATCTAGTTGTTTGGGATTGTTAAGCCTTCAAATTTATTCAAGGGAATGGCTTCCCTCTAGTCTTTCATCGAATTGAAGTGTATTGTTGGACCCGTAGAGGCTCATCACATGTTTCACTTTGATAATCTGAATCGTTCAATATGTCGAACTTGTCGAGTATTATATGGTTATAAAAAAATCACGTTGATCAAATATTGATAACTATGTGATCAAAATAGATTTTTGTCAGCTGTTTATTTTTCACAGTCCATTTTTTTCATACAAAATTGATTTGATCACATAATTATCGATATCTAATCAATGTGATTTTTCATAAGTATATTATACTCGACGAATTCTATACATTCACGGTTCAGATTATCGAGACCCGTGACAAACCTCCACGGACTCAACAATACCCTCCAGTACGATGAAGGACGGGAGGGAAGCCATTCGCTTTATTTAAAGCCGTTGGAAGAGAAAAAGAAGAATAATTATTATTTTATTTTAT
Source organism: Camellia granthamiana (assembly GCA_036172215.1). Taxonomy (NCBI): domain Eukaryota; kingdom Viridiplantae; phylum Streptophyta; class Magnoliopsida; order Ericales; family Theaceae; genus Camellia; species Camellia granthamiana. The sequence goes on along the minus strand of CM069910.1, from coordinate 101,114 downwards.
AGTGCCTTACCTATATTCATCAAAAAATAAATTAATTTAATAATCGTAATCATATAATTTTATTTTATATATATATATATATTTTTTAAAGTAAAACATTAACATAATTTAAAAATTAGACAGTTTATTTATTTTTAAACCAAACACAATATAATTATACAATTAGAATTGTTGAATGAGTCAATTTTATGTATATTTTTTTTTAAAAAAAAAGTTCTAGAAACGTGAATCAACAAAATGAAATCCGACCACCGTTTAATCCATGTTATGATGAGGTAGAGACAAACCCAAAACCCACGCCTTTAACATGTTAAGATGTGACTTCAAAGCAGAAGTCACTTAACAAGATTAGTGGATGGCATTCAAATTTCAAATTGACCCCCCTCATATTCTGATTAATTTTTAAGCTTTGCAGTTTACTAGTTATTGCATTATTATTATTATTATTATTATTAGAGAAAAGTTAGGGATCATAAAAAAATTTTCATGAAAATGATCATGAAAGATTTATGATCTTTGGATTACCTTGATTAGTGTGTGGTGCGTTATTCTAACTGTAATCCAAGGGTCACAAAGCTTTCATGATTATTTTCATGAAAGGTTTTTCATGATACCTAACATTGCTGTTATTATTATATGGTTCCCAATCCAACACGACAAGAACGCTAGCTAGCTGGTGGATACAACATTGTCGGATCAAATGCCTTCAAACGCAGTTCAAAAACAAAAACAAAAACAAAAAGGAAGAGAGTTAAAAAGTAAAAAAAAGAAAGAAAACAACATACAATATACTCTCCCCATAAATTAATAAACAAACGGAAATCAAATGCTACACAAGCACAAACACACAAAGTGAAGTATATAACGCCACCGACCGTACATGAAACAGAAAAACATACTCAGCCCACCCGCCCACAGTGCCTGCCAACATTAATTACGGGAATGAAACCAGACTTGATTACTACCGGCGGAGACGGTGGAGAAGGCCCCCTGCTCGGACTCGGGGACTTAGAGTTAGAGCTCCTCATCTCGAGGTCGTCCTCCTACTCCTACTCCTACCCCTCCTCCTTTGCCGCCATCAAGGTTAAGGTTATCCTTGAGGTCTTTGGATTTCTTGTTGGCAGTTTGGTAGTTGGAAGCTATGGTCTCCTCGGCAAACTCCAGGGTTTCCTTCGCATTGGTTTTTGCAGTTTCAAACCCCTCATTTGCTTTCTCCTTTGCCTTTTGGGATGCTCTCTCTTTCGCTTCCTCTGCCTTGTGGTATGCTTCCTATGCTTTTTGGATACTTTCTCCTTATACTCCTGGGTAGTCTCATAGGCCTGGCCTTGTCCTTTGCCTCTCCTCCTATCTTGTTACATGATTTTTCCTTTGCTGCATCCGCTGTCTCTTAGGCCTTGTGCTTTGCCTCTTCTGCCTTTTGGAATGCTGTCTCCTTGGCATGCATACACAACCTTTTCAGCTGCCTCCTCATTCTTCACTTCTCCAGATTTGTCTGCGTTGTATTGTCCTGCCCCTGCCCCCGCCCCCATCCCCGTCCCCGTCCCCGTCTAATATTTTTGTATTTGAATATGAGAATAAATAAATAAATAGCATGCGGTGCGGTGTAGTGTGGGATTTAAGATGCTCTCCTCCACTACATGATCATGGATCATAATTGGTACAGAGATATACCTACATTTTAATAACATGAGGAAGTTAAGGGAGAGCAGCTGCCAGTAGTACACTTACTACTCTTTTTTAACTCTGATGATGTTGTGTTTACATTTTATTAGGTCCAATTTTGGCAAAAACATTGACAGAGATTATTAGCCTTCTTAGTTAGAAACAAAACAATATTGAATTTGATTGATAATAATTATGGGTTAGTTAGTAGGTAATTAATTAGTAAAATAATGAAAAGGAGTAATAGATAGATAGATAGATAGATACCAGAAATCTCGTCTTTGGTGTGCATAGCAATAGCAGTAGCAGTATCAGTAGCATCCTAGGCTTCCTTTGTTGCTTTAAACCCAAGGCCTTCGGTGATTTTCTCCTTGGCCCACTCAACCCATGACTCCGAAGCCTCTTTAGCTTTCCTCCCTGTCTCTGCAGCCTTCTCTTCTGCCTTGTCCTTTATCACCTTCCCCTTCTCCTCCTTTATGCACTCATCCTCCGCTATGTTACCACTACTCCCTACTACTGCTACTGCTACTGCAACCACTAATAACAGAATTGCCAAATCCCTTCTTACTATAAGACCCCCATACAACTCTGTTCACTTTCCCATTCCCATTTTCATGGTGAAGAGATGATGATGATGATCTCTAAGTTTCAATTTTTTTTTTTTTTTGGATCTAAGAAGACAACAACAGTTTCCTCTTCCTCTTCCTCTTCCTCTTCCTCTTCAAATAATAATAATAATAATAATAATATTGCGGGGACATAATTTTTGAATGGCAACACGTGGCCGAGGTGTCACCGAAGTGCCAGCCGAGGTGCCACGTGTCCTGGTCATGACGCCGAGATCATCTCGGCTAGGCCGAGGTTATCTGCGAAGATACCGGAATCCGGGATAAGTAGATAAGGGACAAGAGTCCTAGAATGAGAGAGGATTTCAGTTTGGATAAAGATAAGACTCTTAGAGAGTTTATCCCAATCCTACTGGGAGTCCAAGATTAGCAGTAATCCTAAATCCATTGAAGCTAGGCTTCTATTGGGACTAGGTTTGTGTTGGCTATAAAAGAGAGGCACCATCATGGGTCTAAGGTATGCTTTTTATGCTCTGAATAGTGAGTTAAGCACTTTTGCTATCTTTGAGAGATAACTGACTTGATCGTCGGAGTGCCCCCGAGTAGACGAACCACCCGCCGAAATCTCTTCTTTTTGTGATAGGTCGTTCGGGCTTAATCTATTCTGTCAGTGTTCTCCAACTGAGTGCTTGATTGGCAGTGTAGTCGGAAATTGACACACACAAATATTAATAATAATAATAAAAATAGGGTGAGTTCTCAGAAGAAAAAACAACTTAGTAAAAGTAGTAATATCACAGAATGAAATCGAGGAGAGTGGAAAGGGAAGGGGCTTTGGTAGTAGAGTTTATAAAGAGAAGGGGGAAAGAGAGAGGATGGATGGGAAACAAAGGACCAGTGTCATGCAACGTGGCCAACATGTAAGCCCTCTGATACTCTCAGCTAAACACGTGTCCCTTTCATCACCACCTCTTCTGCCCGCTTCCTCCTTCCGAAGTTCATACAGCTACCTTTTATTAATAATAGGGAGCTGTTAAAAGATATGCACCTCATTAAATAGTGCGCCTCATGTACACATTCATATAGCTACCTCTTATTAATGTTGTCATAATTTTTTATACAAAATTACAATTAACGTGTTATGTTATGATTTATTGGTAAAAATTATGATATTTTGTTAATGTCGTTATGGTTGTGGGAAAAAAAATTATACTTAATGTGTTATGGTTATGATTCTTTAGTAAAAGTTATGATTTATACCACAAAAAGTTATGATTTCTTTTGGTGAATCATAATAAAAACTGTTATGATTCAAATGTTACGATAATTTGTTGGAAATAATTACATTTGTTATGAGTTGTTATCATATTGTTATGATTGATAGTGTCTTTGTTATGACACCGTAGTGTATATTATGATATTATTATGATTTATTATAGTAATTGTTATGATATTTAAACAAAGTTATGATTCTTTCATGTAACTATTTAAATAACCTGTTTAGCAGGTTACTTTTTATGACGTGGCACAATATGAACCACACAATAAGTACATATCATATGTCCTTTTAGAAGGTGCACATTGTGTGACACTCAAATGTTTTAAATTTAACATTACGATAAAATAAATAATAATAATAATAATAATAATAATAATAATAAAATAAGTATATATATACATGTAGTGATAATAATAATAATAAATAAATACATAATTTAGGAGATTGAGAATTTTATGGTTGAAGAAATACGTTGTGAAATATTACACATTAAATATTTTAGTAAGTGGTAAGTGGTGATTTATAGTTGGGTAGTGAGGTTTTTAGATATGAACATGACTTACCATTATACGTAAGTTTTAGGAGTCATCTTGAATTACCAAAGAAGGTAATAACTTTTAAATAAAAAAAATGGTCAAATGGTCAAAAGAAGTCCATGGTCAAAGAAAAAAAAAGATAAAATCAAACAAGATTATAAATGAAAAGATAAGGGTGGACCGCGTCAATTTACGGAACTCTCCGTAGCTTGTTACCCAAGAATTTTTGTCCTATAAATAAAGAAGATTGGTATGTTACGGCAACAGAAAAACAAATAAATAGAAAGTAGAAAAGAGAACGGCACGGGTGAGATCTTGAGTGGTGGTGGAAAGAAAGGATAAAAGGAATTAATTTAATGTGAGTTATATTATACCTTGGGTTACCAACAAGTATTTTACTTATGTTTTGACTTACCAAAATCTATTTTATATAATTTATGTTTTATTAATATATTAATAAAAGTTATGTTTTATAAAAGTTTCAACTACGTGGTTTTATTTCTAAACGCTATTTGCTTAAAAGTGAAACCCATGGATATGTTTGTTTTACTTTTAAAGAATATTTGGTTATGACCTTATATGAAAATATGTTTTGTGAGTACCACCACGGGAGTTCCATGCCTTGGGGGACTTAAATAACCATTGGCTAGTGTTTGACCACTTTGTGGTCCAGTGTTTGTCATGGATCCATTGACCAATGTAGTGATTGTCACTTAGTGATGTACCGTAGTTACAGTGATTATTTCAGTTTCTGGCACTTAATTAATTTGTGTATTCAACTCAACTCAATTTATGTTAATGTTTTAGCTTAAATAAATATCCATGGCTAATTTGTACCCCTACACTCATAGTATGATATTTCTCACTCTGCTATGTGCTTATAGCTGTTACCCCTTTCAGGTGACGAGGTTTAGCGGGATTAAGATGGAAAATGAATCGCTATGTTATTTTGTTTTTTTAAGATTTCTATCTTTTATTATTAAACTCTTGTAATACAGTTAAGCCCAAATGACTATATTTTATTTCCTTTTAAATAAACAGTTGGTACCCAGATATTTATTTTAATTTGTTTAATTTATCCGCTTGCACTGTGACTACAGAATTATCCGAATTATTTTATTTTTATCTTGTTACGACGCTGAACCTTTGGGTACCGGGTTTGGGTCGTGACAAAAGTGGTATCAGAGCAATAGTTTTAAATAATAATAATAATAATAATAATAATAATAATACATAATTAAATGAATAAATAAATAAATATATATATATATATAGTACAAGTTTTTAAAATTTTTATATAATTTTCACACCAAAAAAAAAATGTATTAAACTTGCATTATTATGTGATATGTCTAACGCATATAAGTCATGTTATATATATGTCTAGGCTAAGTTTTCTTGTGTTGTAGGACATGGCGAACCTATTGGAGCTATTCTGGTACGAGCCCCTAGAAGCTCATCTCCTCCCGAACCAATTAGAGGGCTAGGGTGACTCAGAGAGTCTTGTCATGCAAGCCCATCCAACACTTGACCATCTCTTGGAAAGATCCGTTTATTTACAGGCTGACCCCGATAAGCACTTATTATTCTGGAGACTTAGCCGAGGTAGCACTCGTAAAAGGTACATAGGACCGACCCACGTTGTTGATCTTGCTCCGGACATAGAACCACCACATTTTCTGGTCGCACCTCTACCCGTAGGCTTTGCAGAGAGGAGGGGACCCGCATATCCTAGTAGCCACATTCGCACCACAACACCACCTCCCCAGCACATTGTCTATACCCCAGCTGTGGACTTTACCAACGATGCATCATACCTGGAGACACCGATACGGATTACTGGACGGGAATTCTGGGGTTATGATCACGGTACTCCTATTTACATGGTTCAGGTAGTATGGAGCTGCTTCGGAGTTGAGCTTAGTGGGTGAGAGTTTGAGTCCATCATGCAAAGTGAGTTTCCGGGGTTGTTTCATGGACCAGTTTTCCGAAGCCAGTTCTCCTGGTGGCCTAATGGACCATTTTAGATGTCTGACCAGAAGACCCTTTTTGTGAGCTAACTATGAGTAGTCTAATCTTTTTGTATTAGTAGGATTAGACATTAATTTGTAACCGCCAGACTAACGCCCTATGTATGGTAACAATGGTGTATATGGTATTAATGTGGTAATATTAACATGATGGTAACACTAATATGTTATATATGAAAGTTGTGATATTAATAGCAAAACTAATACGGTATATACGAATGTGGTGATAATAGAACTAATATGTTATATATGACGTTGTATCAAAATTGTATCAATGTGATGTCATGTTTATATCATTTTGCCTTGTATTAATGGCCAACAAAGGAAATGAAATCGGACCATCAGTCAGCGGTACCATCCCAATGGAACAGATCATGGAAAGGGCAGTCACCAACTTCTTACAGGCCTTGCAAAACAGCATAACCAATAGGACATTAGAAAGACGAGAAGAACCGACTACGATTAAACAATTTCAAGAGCTGAAACCCACCACGTTTATTGGCAGCCCAAACCCACTAGTAGCAGAGGCTTGGGTTAGGGACATGGAGAAAATCTTCCGCGCATTACCTTACATAGAAAGACAGAAGGTGACTTTTGCCACCTTCACCTTCAAGGACGATGCACAAGAATGGTGGCTCCTTACCTTGGAAAATGAAGATATTGTGACTTGGGCGAGATTTTTAGAAGTATTCTATGAAAAGTACTTTCCAGATTCACTACGGGAACAAAAAGTGTCAGAATTCATACATCTAAGGCAAGGAACCATGACAGTGGCCGAATATGAAAGTAAGTTCACACAGCTAGCCTGGTTCGCGACATATGTCATTCCCATCGAAGCTCGAAAAGCCAGGAAATTTGAAGTAGGGTTGGATCCTGAAATTAAGGACAGGCTGGAGGTTCTGAAACTACCAACCTATGCGGCAGTGGTAAATCGAGCATACATTGCGGAAAAAGGAATTAAAGCCTTGCGATCTGGAGAGCCAAGTCAGAGGAAGTGATTTTGGGAAAGAGATAACAAAAGGCCCGGTGTCGCACCTCCCAAGAGAATAAATACGAGCATAACCAGTTCAACCGGTCCAAGCAATCAAAGCCCTGCAAACCCTAAAGGAGGCACCACTCCAGTTTGCTCTACCTGTGGATGGATTCATTGGGGACCATGCCGTCAAGATACGAGAACATGCTTTAGATGTAGCCAAGTTGGCCATTGGCTGAGGAATTGTCCAACGCTCGTCCACCCCTTTGAACAAGTTCGAAAACCCGCAGTACTTGACGGAACGAGAAAGGACCAAAAACGCCAAGGAAGAGCTTTTGCCCTGGTGCCTGGAAACCCAGAAGTTACTGAAAATGTTGTGTCAGGTACACTCTCTGTTTGTGGTCACTTAGCCCATGTTCTCTTTGACTCTGGTTCAACTCATTCTTTTGTTACACCACACTTTACTACCAAGTTGACATCAACACCCGAACCCTTAGAATACATACTATCTGTGTCCTTTCCCCCTGGAAATTCCGCCCTTAGTACTGATGTATACAAATCTTGTACTATATCCTTAAAAGGTGAAACCTTATACGTAGACTTGATACCCCTTGGCATTAGTACCTTTGATGTAATCTTAGGAATGGATTGGTTAGCTGCTAATCATGCCTGTATCGATTGTAAAGCCAAAAAGGTATTCCTCAGGTCACCAAACCAACTCGACCTTGTCTTCAAAGGAACTGGAGCCTCTCCCCCTCCCTGTATTATATCCTTCATAACAGCCCAACGACTGCTAAGAAAGGGTTGTTGTGGTTATATCTGTTATATGATTGATACTCAACAAGAGACCCCCACACTTGATGCGATCCCCGTAGTTCGAGAATTTCCGGATGTGTTTCCTGAAGACCTGTCTGGCACCCTAGTTGATCGAGAAATCGAGTTCACCATTGAAACCCAACCTGATACACAACCAATCTCAAAGACCCCTTACCGCATGTCCATGGCAGAATTGAAAGAACTAAAAACTCAACTCCAAGAACTACTGAATAAAGGCTTCATCCGACCAAGTACCTCACCATGGGGAGCTCTGGTACTATTCGTAAAGAAAAAGGATGGTACAATGAGGTTATGTATCGACTATCGAGAGCTAAATAAAGTCATCATCAAAAATCGGTACCCCCTGCCACGAATTGACGACTTGTTTGATCAACTGCAAGGTGCCCAAGTGTTCTCAAAAATTGACTTGCGTTCTGGTTACCATCAACTAAAAGTCAAAACGGGAAGCATCGAAAAGATTGCATTCAGAACCCGTTATGGGCATTACGAGTTCCTCGTCATTCCATTTGGCGTCATCAATGCTCCAGCGGCCTCTATGGACCTCATAAATCAAGTGTTCAAACCCTATCTCGACGAGTTCGTCATTGTCTTCATTGACGACATTCTCATATACTCCAAATCGCCAGAAGATCATGAACACCACTTGTGCAAAGTTCTACAGACATTACGTGATCACAAACTTTATGCCAAGTTGAAGAAATGCGAATTCTGGATCACTAGTGTACACTTCCTCGGTCACGTCATTTACAAAGATGGCATTTCAGTCGATCCCCAAAAGGTTGCAACAATCGTGGATTGGTTACGACTTACTAACGTATCAGAAATTCGAAGCTTCTTGGGCCTAGCCGGCTACTACCGGCGCTTTGTGCAAGACTTCTCGAAGATAGCTTCAACATTGACTCAACTAACTCAAAAGAACACACCCTTTAAATGGACGGACAAGCAGGAACGTTGCTTCCAAGAATTGAAGAACAGACTCGTGACGACTCCGATACTAGCACTCCCCGCCGAAGTAGAAAAGTTTGTAATTTATAGCGATGCCTCATACAATGGTTTGGATTGCGTTCTTATGCAAAATGGGAAGGACATTGCTTATGCCTCCCGCCAACTGAAGACTCACGAAAGGAACTATCCAACTCATGATCTAGAATTGGCTGCGGTGATCTTCGCCCTCAAAATCTAGCGTCATTATCTCTACGGAGTAGCCTGCGAAATCTACACTGATCACAAAAGTCTCAAATATCTGTTTACACAGAAGGAATTGAATATGAGGCAACGACGATGGCTAGAATTTCTGAAGGACTACGATATAGAGATCCATCATCATCCCGGCAATGCTAATGTAGTAGCAGACGCACTAAGTCGAAAAACGACCAAAAGTTTGGCATTGTAATAACCCTCACCACTGATTACCGATTAATTACTACTTACTTCTAAACTGAGACTGACTATGATAAGTAATTGAACTGATTAAAATACTGAACTAACTGACTGAAATCTGAAACTGATTGATTGAGTATATCTGTTTGAATTGCATTCTATCTGTTCGATCGTTAAATTATCTGTTCATGTCTTTGTGTTTAAACTGCTAATTGAAGGCCTTATCGGCGGCCGAATCCGAAATTGACTGATGTTTTATGATCGTTAGATTTTATGTGATTTTATGGCATATTTATCTGAAATGTGGTTTGGTATGATTAAACTAGATCAATATTGATAAATTACATGAGTTTGACTTATTCACCATTATGCCATTGAGTGGTCCACTACACCAAACCTTGTGTTAGACTTAGTCTTGCATTACACCACTCTTCCTCAGCCTTTTGAGAGCATAACCGATCTAGAGAGAGAGGGAGTGAGAGAATTGATGTGTTCTTAAGGGATTTGCTTGGAATCTTGAGGATATTGTAGAGAACTTGCAACATTGAGCCTCCATACCTCTAATCCAAGACTAAGGTAGGAAATTCAACCACTTAATTGTGTCTTTAAGTTGATTCTTGCATGTTTCATGCTAATTTGAAGAAGTGAGCCTAGATTTGGTTTAAATTGTTGCATTAGAAGCTTAATCTTTGCATGCATGGCATACTCTTGCATTTTTGAGCTTGTTCTTCATAAACTTGCCACATGCATGTCCATGTTTTGAGAATAGACCATGATTTCATCATCTTTTGGAAAGAATTGGCTCACTTGAGCTAACATTGAAGCTTTGAATTGAACCAAACTCATGCATGTCATGTTTGTAGCATGTTCATGAAAATCGGTTTAAAATTGAGTTTGAATTAAACACCCTTGGGCTTTGATTTCTCAAATTGAGCTTTGAATCATGTCATTCTATGTGTTTACAAGTGTTTTCTAGAAAATTAGCCCAAGAGGTTCGAATTTGATGCATTAGAAGTTGATTTTGAACTTGAGGTTCAAATCTGGAATTTCCAGAATTTGGACTCACGCTCGAGCGAGGGATTCCACGCTCGAGCGTACCCTCTGTGATCACGACGTCCGCTCGAGCAAATAAGGTAACGCTCGAGCGTGAAATTCATGTATCCAGTACTTTGCATAAGCTTGCAGTCCGCTCGAGCGAGAAAGTTTACGCTCGAGCGAGAACTTGTGTCTCACGCTCGAGCGAGGGTCGAGTGCCCGTTGAGCGTGAATTTTGAGCATCCAGTATTTTCACTGTAGTTTACAGTCCGCTCGAGTGACGGAAATCACACTCGAGCGGAGCTCCTTTGTCTGCATGTCCGTTCGAGCATAGAAAGCCACGCTCGAGCGAGACCCCTGTTTTCTGAAAATTTTGTAAAGTGTTTAAAAGTGCATCTTTGCATCCTCTTTCCATCCTAGGCATTCCTAGGGCATATTTGAGGCATCTTAAAGAGGATATAGATGTAGAACCACACTGAGGCAAATTAGGGATTAAGTTATTATTTTCCCAACTGTGTAGCTTAGTGTGTGTTCGTCCTGTAAACTGTGTAGGGTTGGCGACTGGAGACGCGCTCTAGCTAACTGTAGCCCAGAACTCTGTAAGTAACAATTGTGTAAAGATATGTTCAACTGTGAATATTCCTGACTGTTTAACTAAACTGCTTTCTGAACTGGTACTGTTAATAGAATGAATGTATGTCCTATATTCTGAACTGTATTGTGGCATCCTTAGCAACTACTGTTTACTGTTACTGTTACAGAGATCTCTGTCGGTTCCCTTGTTGGAACCACTACTGTTTACTGATTGATGGCCATCATTTACCGTTCGGTCTTTTAAGACCAACTGTTTACTGTACTGCTATGCTAATGGATGTACCACATATGACTGTTTAACTGAATGACTGACACACTGAATCAATGAACTGTTTTCATTATTGTAAGGACATTCATTCTTAACCTCTTTACGCATTATGTTATTCACTGGGCTTTAGCTCACTGTTTATATATATATGTAGGTGTTCAGGCACCAGACCGGAGCTAGGAGCGTGGGGTAGATTTCCCTTTTTGTCCAGCCAACCACTGTGCCTCACTCCGAGGTTCCGAGCCTGTCAAGCCATGGCTGAGGGGTGTTTTATTTCCCCCGTCTGTCTCTACATCTGTTTTGTAATAACTGTATAGACTGATAGACTGCTACTGTACTGTTTAATAGGGATTAGGTCCCTGTTCTGAATGATTGTGAATAATGTGTATACTGTTTTGTCACTGACCGTATATATGTATGAAAAGTCTTTTTGCATACAGACTGTCACAGCTCATTAGACATTGTTTATTTACTGTATTGGCTTCTGCCATGCCCCTGCACTCTGTTTTACTGTTCTACTGTTAAGCAGGCCTTCGGTAATCTCGGATTACTGGTCGGTTACGGTGCTAAACCCATAGGGGTGGGTTTGGGTCGTGACAAGCATGTACCCTCGTTCCCCGCAAGATCCATGGATTGCTCGCTAACATAATTGTAGAACCAAAGTTGATTGAAGAAATTAAAGCCCGTCAATGTGAAGATAAACTTTTGAAGAAAAAGTACGAGGAACAAGGAAGCACGACCGATCCTGATTTCACGATAAGCAATGGAATACTAAAATTTCAAAATCGAATTTGTGTACCCGACCTTCCAGAACTCAAGAAAAGGATATTGGTAGAAGCTCATAGCTCGAGGTTTGCGGTCCATCCTGGCATTACGAAGATGTATCACGATCTGAAGGAATATTTCTGGTGGACAGGAATGAAGAAAGACATAGCAAGCCATGTCTCCAAATGCCTGCGTTGTCAACAAGTTAAAGCGGAACATGAGAGACCTGCAGGAATGTTGCAACCACTCCCTATTCCTGAATGGAAGTGGGAACACATTACTATGGACTTCGTGGTCGGGCTACCGTAATCAGTCTCAAAGAATGATGCAATATGGGTTATCGTAGATCAATTGACGAAGTCGGCGCATTTTCTACCAATCAGAATCATGTACTCCCTGTCTAAGTTCGCTACTCTCTACATTAAGGAAATCGTTCGCTTGCATGGCACCCTAGTTTCAATTGTAACCGATAGGGACCCCCGTTTCGTGTCTCACTTCTGGAATAAATTACAAGAAGCTTTGGGAACCACTCTAAGGTTTAGCACGGCTTATCACCCCCAAACTGATGGGCAATCTGAAAGGACGATCCAGACCTTGGAAGATATGTTACGTTTATGTGTCCTAGACCTCAAAGGTAACTGGGATGATCATCTACCTTTAGTGGAGTTCGCGTATAATAATAGCTACCATGCAAGTATTGGAATGGCACCGTACGAGGCACTGTATGGAAGGAGATGTCGATCACCTCTGTATTGGACGGAAGTCGGAGACAAAAAATTATTAGGCCCCGAGATCGTGCAAGTAACGAGTGATAAAATTCAACTCATCCAACAACGAATTCGCACTACCCAGAGCCGCCAGAAAAGCTATGCAGATACACGAAGACGAGACTTAGAATTTCAAATAGGAGATCATGTGTTCCTTAAAATCTCACCGACAAGAGGGGTAATCCGATTTGGAAAGCGAGGAAAGTTAAGACCACGTTACATCGGCCCATTCGAGATACTCGAAATGATTGGTCCTGTAGCATATCGTCTTGCACTTCTACCTGAACTATCCAACGTCCATAATGTGTTTCACATTTCAATGCTTCGTCGATATCTTCGAGATCCAGAGCATGTTGTCGATCATGAGAACCTAGAAGTTCAAGAAGATCTCTTTTACGAAGAGCAACCTGTACAAATTCTCGATTATCGTAATCAGATCCTTCGAAATAAGACTATACCCCTCGTAAAGGTCTTATGGAGAAACTATCGTGTCGAAGAAGCAACGTGGGAAACTAAAAGCTAAATGCGAGCCAAATACCCACATCTCTTCGAAAATCAAGGTACGTCAAGTTTGGGGACAAACTTCTTTTAAGGAGAGGAGAAATGTGACACCCGAATGTTTTAAATTTAACATTACGATAAAACAAATAAATAAATAATAATAATAATAAGTATATATATACATGTAGTGATAATAAATAAATGATAATAAATAAATGCATAATTTAGGAGATTGGGAATTTTATGATTAAAGAAATACGTTGTGAAATATTACACATTAAATATTTTAGTAAGTGGTAAGTGGTGATTTATAGTTGGGTAGTGAGGTTTTTAGACATGAACCTAACTTATCATTATACGTAAGTTTTACGAGTCATCTTGAATTACCAAAGAAGGTAATAACTTTTAAATTAAAAAAATGGTCAAATAGTCAAAAGAAGTCCATGATAAAAAAAAAAGAAGATAAAATCAAACAAGATTATAAATGAAGAGATAAGGGTGGACCGCGTCAATTTACGGAACTCTCCGTAACTTGTTACCCAAGAATTTTTGTCCTATAAATAGAGAAGATTGGTATGTTAAGGCAACGGAAAACAAATAAATAGAGAGCACGGGTGAGATCTTGAGTGGTGGTGGAAAGAAAGGATAAAAAGAATTAATTTAATGTGAGTTATATTATACCTTGGATTACCAAAAAGTATTTTACTTATATTTTGACTTACCAAAATCTATTTTATATAATTTATGTTTTATTAATATATTAATAAAAGTTATATTTTATAAAAGTTTCAGTTACGTGGTTTTATTTCTAAACCCTATTTGCTTAAAAGTGAAACCCAGGGATATGTTTGTTTTACTTTTAAAGAATATTTGGTTATGACCTTATATGAAAATATATTTTGTGAGTACCACCACGGGAGTCCCATGTCTTGGGGGACTTAAATAACCATTGGCTAGTGTTTGACCACTTTGTGGTCCAGTGTTTGTCATGGATCCATTGACCAATGTAGTGATTGTCACTTAGTGATGTACCGTGGTTACAGTGATTATTTCAGTTTCTGGCTCTTAATTAATTTGTGTATTCAACTCAACTCAATTTATGTTAATGTTTTAGCTTAAATAAATATCCATGGCTAATTTGTACCCCTACACTCATAGTATGATATTTCTCACTCTGCTATGTGCTTATAGCTGTTACCCCTTTCAGGTGACGAAGTTTAGCGGGATCAAGATAAAAAATGAATCGCTATGTTATTTTGTTTTTTTAAGATTTCTATCTTTTATTATTAAACTCTTGTAATACAGTGAAGCCCAAATGACTATGTTTTATTTCCTTTTAAATAAACAGTTGGTACGCAGTTATTTATTTTAATTTATTTAATTTATCCGCTTGCACTGTGACTACAGAATTATCCGAATTATTTTATTTTTTTCTTGTTACGACGCTGAGCCTTTGGGTACCGAGTTTGGATCGTGACAGATTGTAAATTTTTCCTTAATAATAATAATAATAATAATAATGATGCAATCGCCTCATTTTTGTATTACAAACCCGAAATTTTTGTTTTCATTTTTCTTTTTGGTTGGTTATGCGTTTGGTTTAAAGAGGTAGTATATACACACACACACCAGTCAATCGTATCTAAAAGAGTTAATTATATTTAGTTTCATTTTATTATTTTATTATTTTTTTAATTTAACATTGAGAATTATTTCATGTATAATTTTAAATATTATGAAAAATAAAAATAAAATTGTATTTATAATAAAAATTTAACAATTCTCTATATTATGTGTGTGTGTATATATATATTTTATATAATATTACTCAAAAAATAAATATAAACATAATTTTTACATGTAATAATATAACTCAACACAAATCTCTAAATTTTAAAACAAAATAGAGGACTTAACATAAGTCAAAAGACGAGGAGGCATTTTGTCTCAAACTCAAAAACTCTTTGTTTATTGGGGCAGATCACCATACGAAAGAATCCATACTCTTCTTGTAACTCTTCCATTTCCAGATTTTAATTTGATTTGATTTGAGCAAAGTTCGTTCCAATTCAGAGTTTTTGATTGAGCCGAGATGAGTTCAATATATATATATATATATATAAGCTCCTACAAAGTGCAAACAATTGCCCACCATAACCATGTTTGAACCAAACATTAAGACAGTTTCAGATCTTTCCTCCCCCTCCATAATAATTTTTGCTTATACATGAACCTGCAAAAGACTCCAAAATAACACACATAATCAATGCTTTGATTTGAGAGGAAAATACAAATACAGAAGATTAAATTCTTCATCCGCAGATCCCGCTCAACTGTCAACAACCTCCTAAAACACAACCAACCAACCAACCAACCCACCCACATCTTCAAGCAACAACTTCTGCTAATAAAAATCAATTGAATCATTTACTTATTGTTAAGTTCATTACACAACATCTAAGAATCTCGTGGTAAATTGGGTACAACCTAATACAACAATGGCCCCGACAATAGTAAAAATGAATGGTAATAACATAGGCTGTATGGTCAGTTAAGGTTGCCAATAAAAGAATGTACATCGCAACCAAAGTTTTAACCAATAATAAAAACTAATAGAATAGTCTAGTTTTTTTTATTTAAAAAAGCTTCTGTAGATCACACACAATTTAAAGAACTTGACTACTCCACCTGTTCTCTATCAAGCAGCAACTATAAAATTCAATGAGGCAAAATCTGACAAACAGTTTCCATAACATTATATTTCACAGGTAGTCACAGCTCACAACTGTTTGGAGATAGGAAAAAATAGTCAGAAAATAAGTCTAAGAAAGATAGGATCAAACCAAGTATCCCACCCCTCACAGCGAGGGAATTTAATACATTCAAAACAAAAGAATATTAAATATCAAGTGCTTTCCTCAAGTCTCTTGGCTTGTCAAACCTGTCAAGGCTAAGGACGGGGATGCATCGTTCTCCAGTGCCTTACTGTTCACAGAACAAAAAATGTAGCTCATCAGTATGTATATATATATATATATCAATTCAATTTCAAATATACGCCCTAGAGAAGAGTGGAGCGGCATAAGTAAAGCAACTTTTGAGTAAAACAAACATTAGAAAATAGCATCAAGTGTTCCAGGTACTAGTAACCAGAATCTGTGCTTATGTTGGCACTCCATTAACCATTAGATTACTCTTTGTCTAAAACGGGTCCTTAAAGAGATGTAGGTAGTTTAGTTGATGTTTTTCTGTTTAGTTGGGTGGTGGGATGGCGCCCCATCTTCTGTAATTCTCTAGATGGTTTCCATCCTTCTATTTTGTACAGGTGCTTTTTTGTTTATACCATTTGCTTACTTGACCCAAAAATAATAATTTACGAAGTGAAAGTATCTTATCTTATCTTCCACACAAGGGTTAGGCAACGGAATTCTTCAAAATTTATAGGAGGGGTAAAAAAAAAATCTACAGTTTCAATTGAATTATCATATACCTAAAATATTGGATGGAAATTGTATGATCTGCCATTGGGATTCGTCTGTATATTATGCATCCAAGTAATTGTTCCAGGGAATTTGATACTGTCGATTAATGTCAAAATGACTTCAACCACACACTAGTCCATTACTCTAAATTGCAGGCAACCAAAGATCATTGACCAACCTTCCCTTGGACCACTAATCGGGAACAAGGAACAGGAAACATTTTCTTTTCTCGAAAGAAAAATCGAGTAAAATGTCTGCTAATGGCTGTCACCTGACACCATGTGTTTTGTTTTCATCATGAGATCATCTTTTCGACACTCTTAAATTCCTAAACTGAACAGTCATGAGCAAATTAATTTCCTTCAAAGAAAATCCACACCATTGGATATTAGGAGTGATGCAAAAGAACTCGCACACATGTAAATGACAATGTGAACTCACCCGAAAGAGCTAGCCAAGGAGAGATCATCTGGGTTCATTGCACCTACTTACGTACCCAAGATCACTTATCCAAACTTCCGGTGTGAGAAAGGATTGTTACTAACTAGAGCCACCCACCCACAGGCTATTCCCTAGTGCCTAGAGTCACCCACACACAGGAATATTCCCTAGACATTCAAACAAGGTCGTGCACACAGGTCAGATCTGACATCATAAGTAACCACAGGAACTCACCCAAAAGGCCTAGGAAAGGAGAGGTCATCTGAATTCTCTGTTCCCGCTTATAAGCCCAATATCACTCATGTAAACTTCCGATGTGGGGCAAACACGTTACAAACTCTTCACTTTACACCCTCAGAGTCTCACAAGGAGGTTGAGCACTAGAATTACCAACACGAACGCTAATCCCTAGTGGCCAACGTCACCCGCACACAGGGCAATATTCCCTGGACTTTTAGACATGGTCCCCGAGCCCACACGGTCTCGCCAGAAAGGATTAGCCAGGTAATGTCATTTGGGTTCATTGTTTGTACTGATATACCCAAGATCACCTACGTAAACTTCCGCCGCAGGGCAAGGTCATTACATATTAAGTTACAATAACCAACCCTAGACAATTGCAAAAAAAATTTGATCCACCAAGTAAATTCTATATACAGTTGAGCTAGGCTTGGCATATGTTTTAAGGATTTTGTCAATGTGAAAGATTGTACACTTATGAATGTACAACATTTTAAAGCTGTCTTAGCATGTGCCCTTAGGGCACACGTTAACAACATCCTATGTTTAAAGAGCTATCCCAAACTAAGGTATGATGGACTCTCTAACCATGTAATTAACCAAGTAATTAACCATTCTATCACTCAAAAATAAATAGAGTTCGAAAAATCCTCATTAAATGTTAATTATCAAACAAATTGTAACATATATATAAAACATATACACATATAGAAATATGGATAAATATCTATACTATTATATAAAGCACACAACTCGCTTGGTATGAACACTTTTCTCTCAACCATCCAACTCACACAAACCACCCACATTATTAAAAAAATAAAAAAATATTCTAATTAATTTTGAAACAAACATATCAAAAAAAGTTTATGAAATTAAAATTTGTAATTATAAAAGAAGTTCTCCTATATTTAACAAAAATTCTTTTAGTTATTAATAGGCTTTATCATAAAATTTAAATAAAATTATATGATGTTTTAACATCACTTGTCTAAATTAACAAATTCCTACAATTATTTAAATTTCCATATTGCATAAAACATTTTAAGAGATAAATACATCAACACATTACTTCCTATTTAGTTTGCAATGCCTTATTAGGTAACTCTAAGCAGGGACGGATCTAGGATTCTAATTTTGGGGGGCTAAAACACATACAACTCCTAATTGGAAAAAAATATCATAATTATAAAGTTGTAAAATACAATATCGATTTCTATCAACACAAAAAGGTAAATAACATTTCTATCAACTAGACATTCTTTGTAAACATAGTTGAATATAAAAATATGATCATATAGTTGAACAAATTCTTTGTCAGCATTAACTTACAAAAAATAGTAACTATTACTATATGTCTTCATTTACTAAAGTTAAGTCATTTGAAAAGATTGTGCTTGACACTTGTTTATGATATAAAAAACGTTAATGATAGGCTTGAATCAAAATCTCAAACAATGTTCTCAATAAATATTATCAAGTAACTTGCTAGAAAATCATCTTCTATGTAGTTTAGTCTAACAAGTTTCATAGTTGAAAATGCGCATTCATATGCATAATTGAAACATGTAAAATTAACACAAGATTAATCAATTGATGAATAAGAGGCTAATTTGTTTCAATAAGCAATATCAAATTTCATGCTCGCAATTTTGGGAATGTTAAGCACATAAAAAATTCTCGAATGGAAGCGAAAAAAACAGACAAACAAATTAAAGTGTGATGGAAAAACATCAATGACACATGGTCATAAAATAAGAATAGTAGGAAACAAGAACAAATGTATATAATGAAATACGTAGTAGCAAACACAAGAGACAAATATTTGATAAAATTCGAGTAATTTTATACTCTAATTTTGAGGGTGTGAACTACTCTAATTTTATAATTATCTTGTTTTGGAATTTTTGGGGCCGTGACCACCCCTTAGATCCATCCATGATTGGAGGGACGTATTTTTAAGTAGGACCAAGTGGATCTAGGAGGTTGGCTGATGTGGTGAAAATATTGTGTATATATGTATATATAGTATTGTATTGTGTATATATTCTGAGAGATTGTGATAGATTGGGTGAATATTTTCGTTTCCTTTTTAGTCTTAGGGTTAGGAGTATTATATAATTAGATGTATCCTTTGTATTACGATACAACTGAATATATAGAAAACTTACATGGTATCAGAGCCATATTCGAAACCCTAGATTTGGCCTTGATCATTCGAAGTTCTTTCTCTTCGTTCACGCTTGTTGTTCAAAGTCTTCTTTGGTCTTCTCCAAAGCCACGAAGGCCTCTCTGGGCTTCTCTGAAGTCGTGACAGCCTTCTCTGTTCTTCTCCGAAGTCGTGACAGACTTCTCTGGTCTTCTCTGAAATTGTCGCGACAGACTTCTGGTGCCTGGTCTGAAGTCGCGACTCTGGTTTGGGTTTGAGGGATCTCTCTCTCTCTCTCTCTCTCTCTCTCATGACCTCTGCCTTGCTTTGGATCCTCGCTCGACTTCTGGTTCTCTCTCTGGTTGTGTCGATCGAAGCTCTCCGTCTTTGTTCTCTGTTCTTTGTTCTCTGATCACGAAGCGCACTCTCTCTTTGTGTTGTATCTGATCTCAGTCCACCAGTATTTGACCAATCTGTGCTAGCTTTAGGTTATTATAGCTTGACCCCTCAAATTTATTAGGTTATTACTTTGCCCCATCAGTTCCCTTATCTTTTCTTTCTAGTTCATTACAATGTCGGAAGATAAAATTTAGGCTATTAAATGCAAACTTACAGGTGACAACTATGCTTATTGGTCTAGTGTTATGAAAAAATTTCTTCTCGATCAAAAAAAATGGGCATATGTTTCTGGTTTTATTCCTCGTCCATTGGATCCAAAACAAGGAGGATATTTGACTTCCTGTGACACTTAGGATTGTGATAATGCCCAAGTTTTAACCTGGTTCTATAACTCCGTTGATGACTGTATCGGGATGATATTCTCTAAATACAGCACTGCCAAAGAGGTGTGGGATTACTTACAGAGTGTTTATCAGCCGTCCAACTTTGCCAAGCGGTATGAGTTGGAAACAGCTATTCAGAGAGCTCGTCAACTGGATCTGTCTATTTAGGATTTCTATATTGAGATGACAGGTCTCTGGGATCAGTTGGCTCTTATAAAAACTTCCAGCCTCAAGGTTCTAGATCTATGTTACCTAGAACGTAGATCATTCTGGTATGTGGAACGAGAACGAGAACGAGAACGTGATACGCCGCATGTTCTAAAATGTGGTGACAATAAGGGTAGACTTGTATATATTATACTTAAGAATTTAAGGTATTTTTAGAGTAATTTTTTTTAAACTATTAAATATCCAATAAATTGTAATATTTTCTATGAGCATCATGACCAATTTTTTGATTTTTTGTCCTGTCAAAACTTAATTCACCTTAAATTTTAATTCATAATATTTGATTTTTTTCCTCCTAAGATAACATTTAAGGACATATATTAAAAAAAACTTTTGGGATTGCTTTGGATCAATAAATTTATCGTTTTGGAACGAAAGTGTACTATGTTTTGGAACATGCGTACCAATATGTAATTCGTTAGGGTATTAGCGTTTTCTGGCAACATAGTTCTAGATGCTTATATTGAGTTTCGGGAGCAGGGTCATTTAGTGCAGTTCTTAATGGCTCTCTGCCCTCAGTATGAGGCTATCCTTAGTGGCATCCTTCACCGGTCTCCTTTTCTCTCTGTGGATGCCATTGTTCGTGAGCTTCTCTCCAAGGAAACCCCTCTCAAGACGGCCGGTCAAACTCCGTCTCCATCTGTCTTCCTAGCTCCTGCTCAACCTCTATTATTATCGACCCCACCTTCTTATTCTGTTCAAGCCACTGCAAAGCCCAAAAAAGGGGCCCCTGGCTTCAGATGAGTGTGCTTTTTGCCATCAGAGGGGCCATTAGAAGCATAACTGTCCCGAGAAGGGACATCAACCTGCTTCGTCTTATTAGCCGCCTCAGACAAAGTTCCGCAATCCTGCGTCAAGCACATTCCGGCCTCCTGTCACTTATACAGCATCTGCTCCTCCCAATCCTAACTTGGCTTCCTTGAGTGCTCAGATTGCTCAAATTCAGTAGATCCTATCCACCTCTTAGCCATCACCATCTGCCTCCACTCTTACCTCTCTTCATTTAGGTTTGCTTGGGTCTTCCTCCAATATCACTTCTTCCATCTGGCTTTATGATTCTGGTCTCTCATCATATGACTCCTCACCTTTCCTTACTTCAAAACTATAATCCCCCTCCTGTTCCTATTACTATTAATACTATTAATGAGTCTAGTATGTTTGTTGTGTGAATTGGGTCTGTCTTACCCTCTGCCATGTCTACTATTACTATTCTCTCTGTTCTTTATGTTCCTTAGCTATCTGTCAGCTTATTATCTATCAACCAACTTGATGCTTCTGGTTTTGATGTTATATTTTCCTCTTATGTCTGTTGTGTGCATGATTGATTGTCCAAGAAACAGATTGGGACCGAATATAGAGTTGGAGATCTCTATGTGGTAAAAAGCTTGCATCTTTCTTTATCGACCTCTCCAGTTGCACTTTCCTCATTTCAATTAGATTCTCAATGAAGTTAGTTTTATTTATGGCATTCTAGCCTAGATCATTTGTCTGTTGACCGCTTACGGTCTTTAGCTCAGTCAGGATTATTAGGTAAAGTTTCTCTGGGTACAATTAATGAATGTCGAGGGGTGTAAACTTGCCAAAATGTCAGCTTTACTATTTAATAAAAGTACTTCTATTTCTGTTTTTCCTTTTTCTCTTGTGTATACGGATGTCTGGGGACCCTCTCCTGTTCTTACTAAAAAGGGTTTTGCCTACTATATGTCTTTTGTGGATGATTGCACCAGCTATACTTAGGTTTATCATATAACTCATAAATCTGACTTCTACCAAATATATCATACCTTTCAGTCTATGACCACTACACAATTTGGGTCTACCATTAAATTATTACGGTTTGACTTAGGTGGGGAATATATTAAAATTGAGTTTTGTGAGAATCTGGCAAATTTGGGTACCATTCACTAAGCCTCATGTACTGATACACCGAACCAAAATGGTCGTGTTGAGCATAAACACCGTCATCTTCTCAAGACAACTAGATCTCTCCTTTCTGCCTCTGTTCCAGCTCTCTTTTGGAAGGAAGCCGTTTTTACAGTTGTTTTTCTTAATGCCTACCCCCCTATTATCTAGTCGTTCTCCTTATAAGGCTCTGTTTTCCCACCTTCCCAATTACTCTCTCCTTAGTGTTTTTGGGTTTGCATGTTTTGTCCTTCTTTCCTAGAAAGATAGGACAAAACTTAGTGTCCAGTCTGTCCTGTGTGTCTTTTTGGGTTATAGTCTTACTCAAAAAGGTTATCGTTGTTACGATCCTATTTCCCATCGCCTTTACGTCTCTCATCATGTTGCCTTTCTGGAATGTCTCGCTTACTTTCAACTTCCGCCTCTCATTGCTCCAATTTCTAAAGAGGATTTGGTTCATATTGATCCATTTCCTTCTAATGCCCCTCCTAATGAGTACATTTTCACTGTTTCCTATAAGCTTGTTCATTCTTTTCCTCCTAACACCCCTCCTACTGAGTCCCACTCCCATGTACCCCATGAGTCTGTTTCCTCCTCTCCCTCTCCTCCCCCGCTAACTCTTTCTCCTCCTTCGTTGTTAGTCTATTCTCATTGTAAGGCTCTCCCTCCACCAGTTGTCTCTACCTCTACTACTGCTCCTTCTGCTTCTGACGACTCTGATCTTGCTCTCCGTAAGTATCCCCTTCGCATCTGTAAATAGGTAGTCAAACTTAATTTTCTAACACATGTTTTTTTTCCTTCATACTGTACGTTTTTGTTTGCTATTCACTCTTTTTCAGAACCATAGTCTTACAAGGAGGCTTGTCAGGATCCTAATTGGATTCAAACTATGGAGGATAAGTTGTCTGCTTTGCAGAAGACTAGTACTTGGAAACTAGTACCTTTGCCTACTGGCAAAAATCTAATTGGTTGCAAATGGGTCTACAAAGTCAAGACTCATTTTGATGGTTCCCTTGAGTGCTACAAAGCTCGCCTTGTTGCCAAAGGTTTCTCACAGAAGTATGGTGTTGATTATGAGGAGACCTTTGTACCTGTTGCCAAGATGACTATTGTTCGTACTTTGATTTCTATTACTACTATTCGTCATTGGCCTCTTTATCAGATGGATGTTAAGAATGCTTTTCTTAATGGCCATCTCACTAAAGAGGTATACATGCGTCCTCCCCCTGGCCTTCATTATTCCACAGGTTTATCGTTTTCGGCGTGCTTGGTATGGTCGTTTTCAAACAGCTGTTATTGAGCTTAGGTTTCATCCTTGTGCCCACGACTCTGCCTTGTTTCTCCTCCACACCTCTGCTAGTTTTGTTGCTTTATTACTATATGTGGCTGATATGATCAGCACTGGCTCTGACTCTTCTGCTATCTCTGAGATCAAGCAGCATTTTTTCCGCACTTTCGAAATGAAGGATCTAAGACCCTTGCGTATTTTCTTGATATTGAGGTGACTTCTCCTCCCAAGGACTACTTTCTGTCTCAGACCAAGTATGCTAATGAGATTATTCACCGTGCCGGTCTTACTAACACTAAGATTTCTGATACCCCTATTGAGCTTAATGTGAAGCTCAACACTACTGATGGTATCCCTCTAAATGATCCCACTTTATATTGCGAGCCTATGGATTGCTTAGTCTATCTGACAGTTACTCGCCCTGATCTTATCTATGTTGTTCATGTGGTTAGCCAGTTTGTTTCTACTCCTCGCTCTACACATTGGGTTGCTTTGGTTCGGATTCTTTGCTATCTTCGCAGTATTATCTTCTAAGGCTTCCTGTTATCTTTAACTTCTCCCTTGGAGTTAGTGGCCTATGCTGATGCTAATTAGGCTGGTGATGTTATCGATTGTAAGTCCACTTCTGATTTTTGTATGTTTCTTGGCGATTCCTTGATCTCTTGGAAAAACAAGAAACAAACTGTTATTACCCGATCTACTGCCGAAGTTGAGTACCATGCTATGACTCATGCTACTGCTGAAGTTGTCTGGCTTCGTTATCTTCTCTCTGACTTAGGTGTCCCTCAATCTTCTCCGACCTCCCTCTATTGTAACAACCGCAGTACTATTCAGATTGCACATAACACTATCTTCCATAAGCGGACCAAGCACATTAAGATTAATTGCCACTTTCTTTGTCAGCATTTGCAGTCTGGCTCTATCTCAATTCCTTTCGTCTCTTCAGCTCTGCAACTTGCTGACTTCTTTACCAAGACTCACACCACTACACGGTTTCAATTTCTTCTTGGCAAACTCTCAGTGTTTTCTGCTACAATACACCTTGAGTTTTAGTGGGGGTGTGAGAATATTGTGTATATTTATATATGATAGTGTATTGTGTATATATTCTGAGAGATTACGAGAGAATATTTTCATTTCTTTTTTAGTATTAGGGTTAGGAGTACTATATAATCAGATGTATCATTTGTATTATGATACAACTGAATATGCAAAAAACTTACAGGCATGACCTCAGGTAGAGGTGCCTTGTGGTGCAACATAAATCGTCGAGATAAGGGTAGAGGGTAATGCTTGATCAACATATGATTTCTAAATTATGTAATCATGGTGAAATAGGGAACTACCTAAGTTGGCTAAGGAAAGGATACCTGAGAGGTTGAATCCAATCCAATTAGAAGAGCGTCCCCCTTGCTAGGCAAGTATATTCCTAGATGGAAAAAGAAAAATCATGTCCCATTAGGAGAGTGTCCCATATGTGTATGAGTTTTATAGCTTTCAATATTCGTGCTATAGAGGATTATGGAGAGAGTTGTTGCAGCTTAATTAGCTTTCACTATCAACTTTTGATGCCCAATTAGGTGACCATTTAAATACATTATCAATTTTTGCAGCTCGATTAGGTAACCATTTTAAATACATTTTCAACTTTAGCAAGTATAAAATGTGACGATGTGTCAAAATATATATATATATATATATTTGACAAATAAGTAAATTTATTAAAAAAACATCAAGATGATGCAAAGAATACAAAATTCAAACCTCCAAGGAGAAAAATGCTAAGCTATCAAATCCTCCACAAAATCTACATAAGCTAAAACATCTGGACCAACTAACCCTGTAACCTAATTATATAACTGTAAGTTTTCTAAAGAGAATTAACTCGTATATTTAATGTGTAAAGTACAAAGAGTACTACTGATATATATTGCAATCCTAAACCTAATCTAAAATAGGAAATAACCCTATACAATCAATCTAATATGCACACAATCAATCTAAAAGATACAATCAACCTAAAATATATATTTCTATAATTTGAATATTCTCACAATAACACCATAAATAGCAGCCTCTCCAACCAAAAGACACGCCTGTTACGCTCCAACCAAATAAGCCACATTAAACAGTAAGAAGCAATCATCCACGCCTTTCGACGTCTCCTCCCAACCCTATTCCCAGCCCAACTTTGCAAGACAACCAACACCGAACCTGGTTGCACCCAAACCAAACCAAACCAAAAGTTGCTACAATAAGCATCTAGAGTTGAGATGTAACTAGGCAACGAACGAGCAAATGGTCCACCGACTCAGCATCACCACAACACAAACAACATCAATTCACCAGTATATGGCCACGGTCAATCAAATTATCAATCGTCAGAATACATCCTAAGGTCGCCGTCCA